>OX451741.1:270193749-270793749 GCA_948472305.1 Vicia faba | reverse complement strand
GATTGTTAGAACAATGTTTGAATCTAGTACCCTATATTTAAGTTTTGATGATAACAAAGTGAAAAGATATAGTATTTATATGTTTCATGTTTGAATTATATGCTGCCTAAAATTACTATGCTCTGACTTGCAGATATGCTGATTAAAATAAGCAAGATCACTTATTCAGCATCAGAATATGATTTGATACACCAGCATCAGAAGTTGCTGAATCAGAACGTGAAGATCAGATGATCAACTCACGTACATGCTGAAGCTTGATGAACAGAACTGCGCGTAACACACTCTGATACAGAAACAATCGTTCATCAGCAGCGAAGCAGAATCAGAATGAGCCAAGCCAGATCGTGCATTGAAGAAGCAACGGCACTGTGCATTGAACGCCAATTAATTCCAACGGCATCATTCTAGACAAGATCTGCTCAAAAAGGAAAGCTTGTTATTAGCATTGAATCAAGAATATTTGCTTCAACGTTCATCTTCTCAAGTGCTATATAAACAAAGCTTCGAAGATTATCATGGCTAATGCTCTCCAATTCTCTACACGCACAAAGCTGATCAATAATCTTCATCTACCAGTTTTGCTAAACCAACAAACTCTGATACTCCATTAGTGTTTAGCAACCTAGTATTCTAAGCTTCATTTGTGTAAACATCACAGTTGTGATATAGTTTTGTAGAAAACACTCACACACATTATTTTATACCTTTGTAAGAAAGTGTTGCCTTGACAAACCGGATTGTGGTTTGAATCAAGAAGGCTTTAGCAGTTGTTAAAGCAGATTTGTATTCAGTTGAATATAGTGAATTAAGACCTCGTTGGAGAGAGGCGAAATCACCTTGACGGGTGGACTGGAGTAGTTTGAGATCAAACGAACCAGGATAAAAATATCTTGTCATTTGCTTTAAGATTCCAGTTTTACAATTCAACCCCCCCTTCTTGTGTTTTTCACCCCTTCACAATCATTATATATCAAACAAACAATTATGCCTGAAAAAAAATAAAAATAGCGTGAATAATTTAAATGGACCAATCAGGGGAAGACACCTAGTCGTCTTCTCCAACAAAACCCTGGTTTTCTTACCTGCAGATTTTTATCCGCAGGAAGATTCGTGGCTTGCTCCCAAAATTCATCCTAGGCCATGTAAATACCAACTAAGACTACCAACGTGTTCGTCTCTCCTCCCTGAACGCAACCATGGTCATCATTTATTCTAATTATTCCTCCAAAACAAAACCCCAAATGCAAACCTCCAAAACCCTAGATCCGGGCAAGGTGATATAGGCTACAAAAACAAAATTAAATAATGCAGAAATACTCTAAATGAATCGACTAACATGATAGTGTCAAGATTTTGGCAAAAAGATGCAAGATTCAGAGGTTATGAATTCGTGCCCAGGGTCGTGTTTAGGACGACTTACAGTGAGTTTGGTGTTGTCTCAGGGCTTGATTATGATTGCTTTAGCTTCGTTGGATGTCAGGAAAGAACACCACGTTGAGCTTTGGCCTCCAATTTGCCTCTAGGGTGGATTTCAGTTTTCAATTTTTCAAGCTTTTTTCTCCAATTTGGTTTGGCCGTTTCTGTAGCTCTTAGATCGTGTTCCTGATGTGTCTAGCTTGTGTGAGTAATAAGGAATGCATTAGGTTAAATCTTGGGCCTCAAATCCTTGTGCATTGAAGATTCAAGATATGATATGATCTCCATTAACAAAGCTTCCAAAATTATGCCAAATCCAAGATTTTGTTCACAATAAGGCTTGATACGAATTTGATTGGGTGTATCATGATATTTGAAAGTTGTAATGATCACAAAGATATCAAGCTATTAAGATTTGGATTTTATTTTGATTTAAATTGATTAAAAATGAATTAAATCAATAAAAATCAAATAAAATAGAAAAATTAATAATTGGTCATGAAATTGAAGATAGGACACGTGTGTGGTGTGACAAGATCAAATCAAGTGAAAAAAAGTGGGCCCTTTTGTCAAAAATTGGAGTTTTGAGGATAGTTGACTTTTGGCAATTTTGGAAAAATGCCCAACTTCAGCAATGCATAACTTCTTCAATTTTGAACTTTTGGAGGTGTTCTTGGACTTTTTATAAACCTTGAGATATCCTATAACCAACCCTTTTTGTCTCATCTCATTTTGATCTTCCATTCTAAATTTATAAGCTTTGTAAAAAAAGGTGTTTTTGTTGACTTTCAAAAATGACCTATAATGTCCAAATTTGTAACTTTTTCTGAGAGCGTTTCTTGATCTTGGGGTGTGAAGATGGATTGTAGGAAATTTCATCCTCTTCAAAATTAGCTTTGGATGGGTCATTTATCATAAAGTATGAGAAAGTTATGCTTGGTCAAAGTTGAGTTGACTTTTCCTACAAAACCCTAATTTAGCAACTTTTGAATCTTGATGAATCTTGAGCAATCCTTGATGAATCATGATCAACCCTTGATTAAATGATGAATTATACTTTAAAATGAGAATGTTGGCAAAAAATCTTGAGGTTTGACTGTATTTGGGTCACTGTTGACTTTTGCCTTAACACAGTCGATTTTTGGGCTTCTTGAGCAATTGACTGACCAAACTTTCTCTGCAAGACTTGAAATTTGACATGGATGAACTTGAGAACTTATTTGGACATTGGGGAGCATTTGAGACTATTTGGATGTAAGGACCTTGATGCAACACAAAACCCTTAATTGCTTTTTGAGTCGTGTACTGGATGTCATACTCAGTCAAGATCATCTGCCATCTTGCTATTCTTCCGGACAAGGCAGGCTTCTCGAAGATATACTTGATTGGATCCATATTTGATATCAACAGAGTAGTGTGAGTCAGCATATACTGTCTCAGCCGACGAGCAGCCCATGCCAAAGCGCAACAAGTTTTCTCGAGCAACGAGTATCGGGTCTCACAGTCGGTAAACGTTTTGCTAAGGTAATAAATAACATGCTCTTTTCGGCCAGACTCGTCATGCTGCCCCAGCACACACCCCATTGAGTTGTCTAGTACTATCAAGTATAAGATCAGAGGTATCCCTTCAACTGGTGGCATCAGAATAGGTGGCTCTTGGAGATACTCTTTGATTCTTTTGAAAGCGGCCTGACATTCATCGTTCCAACGTACCACTTGATCTTTCTTCAGCAGCTTGAAGATTGGCTCACAAGTAGCAGTTAAGTGCGAGATGAATCGGGAAATGTAATTCAGACGTCCCAGAAAGCCTCTGACCTCTTTCTCTGTTCTGGGAGCTGGCATCTCTTGTATGGCTTTCACTTTTGCAGGGTCAACTTGAATACCTTTGTCGCTCACGACGAAACCCAGTAGCTTGCCAGATCTCACCCTGAAGGTGCACTTGTTCGGGTTCAACCTTAACTTGTACAACTTCAACCTGTCAAACAGCTTCTGTAGATGGTCAAGGTGCTCCTCCTCGGTCTGGGACCTTGCAATCATATCGTTAATGTATACTTCAATCTCATGATGGATCATGTCATGAAACAAAGCAACCATGGCACGCTGATATGTTGCCCCAGCATTCTTCAACCCAAAAGGCATGACCTTGTAGCAAAAGGTATCCCACTGAGTAACAAAGGTGGTCTTCTCCATGTCTTCGGGAGCCATTTTGATCTGATTATAACCAGAGAACCCGTCCATAAAGGAGAATACCTTGTGCTGAGCAGTGTTGTCAACCAGAACGTCAATATGAGGTAGAGGGAAGTCATCCTTGGGGCTTGCCCTGTTCAAATCCCTGTAGTCAACACACATTCAGACCTTACCATCTTTCTTCGGTACTGGAACCACATTGGCCACCCACTGAGGGTAAGAAGTAACTGCTAGAAAACCGGTGTCAAACTGTTTCATAACTTCAACCTTGATTTTCTCATACATCTCTGGGCGCATACGGCGAACCTTCTGTTTCACTAGAGGACAGTCTTCCTTGGTAGGCAGGCGATGAACCACAATATCAGTATCCAACCCAGGCATATCTTCATAATACCAGGCAAAGATCTCAACATAGTCATGCAACATTTGAATCAACCGTTGTTTCACACTAGCTTCCAGATTTGCACCGATCTTGACTTCCTTCTTATCTGTCTCTGTACCCAGATTCACTGATTCTACCGGCTCTTCATGTGGCTAAATAACCCTCTCTTCCTGGAGTAGCAGTCTTGCAAGTTCACCAGGCACTTCGGAATCATCTTCACCTTCGTCTTCGGCTAAGTTGATCGGATTTTCGAAGTCATAACTGGCAGTAGCAGAGTCGTTACCAGTGAGATTCAGAGTGGATATGGACCTGTATATGTGAGTGTTTGTAAATAGCTATTTCGTAATATATAATAAAGAAAGACAAGGAGCACAAAATTTGAAATGCAAGAACGTCCAATGCTTTTATTAATGATATATGAAAATGACACACAAAAGTCCTCACAAATGAAGCCACGATGCCCCGGGTAAGACACCGGGCCATACTGTTTAAAACATTGTCTATTATAAATTCAAAACAAAAAGTTCATTACTGAGTAACAAAAGTAATAGGGATGAAGTCCTTTGCTGTCCAGTTGCTTGGTCCACCGTCGGTAGTAGGATAGATCCAGCTGTCAAATTCAGACTCTTCCAAATCATCTTCAATGGCATTCACTCCCGAGTTGCTGATGAACACGGGAGGTCTTCCGATCCTTGCATTCCGAATAGCCCTTTGAGCTTCTACAGTGAAACCCAAACCAAATTTGTTAGTCTTCTGTGTAAAATCAGGGAGTCGGCCCCAATTTGCACACTCACCCTTCTCAATAACAGCCCGAGCATCTTTTAAGGAAGCCATTTTCATAGGAGAATCTTCAACCACAGTCTCAGCTGATGCCAGTGTCTGGGGAACCTCTTCAAAATGCTGGAATGGGGTCTCAATGAACTCCCCATCCATTTCTACATATCAGAATGAGTTGAGGTGGCTGACCATATACTCCTCCTCCCCTTGTACTGTCACAATCTTCCCTTTGACCGGGTACTTCAGCTTCTGGTGAAGCGTTGAGGTTACGGCCCCGGCTTTGTGGATCCATGGACGACCCAACAAACAAGAATAAGATGGCCGGATATCCATCACATAGAAGGTAGAATTGAAGACCTGAGAACCAATCTTGATCAGGATATCAACCTCTCCATGCACCATCCTCTTAGACCCATCAAAGGCCCTGACAACAATGTTACTTGGTTTCAGCTCCAACCCTTCACAATCCAACTGGTCTAGAGCTTTTTTAGGCAAGACGTTCAATGAGGAACCAATATCCACCAACACATGAGCAAGAGTAGTGCCCCTGCATTCAATGGAGACATGCAGGGCATCGTGGTGATTCTTCCCTTTAGCAGTCAAGTCGGCGTCAGAGAAACCCAATCCATTATCAGCAGTTAAATTAGCCACACAATCTGTAAACTGGTCAGCTGATGTCTCTTGTGGTACGTTGGCAGTCTTCAGAAAGGTAATCAGAGCCTTGGCATGGGCCTATGAGCACAACAATAGTGACAACATAGAAATCTTAGACGGGGTTTTCCCCAGCTGTTCAACTACATTATAGTCACTCTTTTTAATAATCTTCAGGATCTCTTCCATCTCCTGTTTGGAAGCTTTAACAGTAATTGTCTTCGGTGCCTCTGTCTGGGCAGGAACATCAGTGGTGATCCCTTTTCCCCGAGCATCAGATGACTCGGCGACAGGGGTAAGAATAGGAACTTGATCAGGTATAGTGGCGGGTACACTGGAAGGTGTAATAACAACAGGTCTTCGGGCTGTTGGTGGAGCAATATCAGGTGAGAAAAGTCTTCCGCTGCGGATGACTTTAGCAGGTCCAGTAATGTTGCTGATGTCAGTATCAGCATCCAACTCTTGCTTAACTCCATGAAAATAAACATCATCCTCATAGTGCCAAGGGACAGCTTTATCAGAGGTATATGGGATGGGCCCCAGAACAGTGATGATCACAGGTGCGATTCTTGGAACAAATGTAATTCTAACAGGCTTCCTCGAGGGAGCCTTGGAAGAATTGTCGAAAATGGTAATGATGGCAACTTCTTTAGAAGGAACTAAGGGAACAACAATCTTCTCAAACAGAATCTCTTTACTATCCATCAGGCGCTGGACACCTGATTTCAAGAATGGGCAACCGGTAGGTAAAATAGAACACATATGGCAACCTTCGTCGCAGCCTGGAAATAAACCGGATAGCAAAAGGTTCTTCTTCACAGTCAACAGAGGGGTAACAATTTCATCCATAGAAACTACAAACAAGTCTTCCTCTATAGCATTCACTCCATGCTTGGGCATGGGAGCAGTCACAAAATTAGGCCTCTCGGGCGCCTTAAACTCAATCTCCTTCGCATCAATTAAGTCTTGTATCTTATTTTTCAGTCTCCAACAATCATCTGTATTATGCCCCGGGCTATCAGAGTGATAAGCACAACGGGCGTTAGGGTTATACCTTGGTGACGTTGTATTTGAATTCTTTGGGGCTTCCCTTAGAGTCACCAGATTAGTCTTCAGCAACTATGGCAGAATCTGAGATAAGGTCATGCTGAGACGAGTGAATTGCCTCTTAGGTCTCTCGTCCTTTTGTTGATTGTTGTATCGAGGAGCACCAGCAGGTTTTGAAATAACAACCGCATTGACAGCTTGGCGGTGTTCAGGTCTATTCTGTCTTCTTGCAGTGTAGACAACACTGGACTCTTTCTTAAACGGCTTCTTCTCGGTGCTTGATGAAGCACCCTTCTGTATCTTCCCAGCCTTAATACCAACTTCAATCCTCTCACCATTCAAAATAAGATCTGTAAACCCAGATGAAGAGCTTCCAATCAAGTGGTTGAAAAATGGACCAGACAGGGTCCCCAGAAACATATCAACAAGTTCCCGATCAGCTAAGGGTGGTTGTACTCTTCCGGCAAGGTCCCTCCACTTTTGAGCATAATCTTTAAATCCTTCACCCGTTCCCATTGACATACCCTGGAGTTGGGTACGCGTTGGAGCAAGGTCGGAGTTGTACTGATATTCCCTGTAGAATGCGGTAGCCAAATCTTCCCAACTGCGGATACTGGCTCCGTCCAATTGATAGAACCACTCAAGTTGAGTCCCTGAGAGACTGTCTTGAAAGAAATGGATCCATAAGTTCTTATCAGCAGTATAAGGCTGCATCTTCCTTACATATGACCGGAGGTGCAACTTCGAACAAGAAACTCCATCATACTTAGCAAAGGCTGGCGCCTTGAACTTGTGGGGAATCACCACCCCAGATGATAGACCTAGATCTCTGAAGTCTAGACCAGGCACCTTCTGAATTTCCATAGCGCTCAACCGGTCCTCCAGTTTCTTGTACCTATCCTCAGCCGAAGGATACTGTTCTTGATCGTAGTTTATCTTATTGTCGGAGACCACAGGGCTAGGAGCCCTCCTTTCTTGTGGACTATCCTTCCCTCTAGATGAGATGGTCAGATCAACTTCATTCTGTAGCCTATTCCCAAATCTGTGTCCTGTGTTAAACAGGATGGTCCTCTTCCTCTTCTTCTTCTTCTTCTTCTTCTTATCTTTCAGAATTAAGGTCTTCAGGTCCTGCTGACCCTTGGCTAGATTCATAAACAACTCTTGAAATTGGGCATTCTAGGCCTGGAGGGCCTTGATAGCTTGCTCAGTTGAAGGTTCAGTAGACATGATGATCGCTGAAATAAACAACGAAGAAGATAAGAGACCTGTAAAGGGTACCTGTTTATGAAGTGCATGGGATGAAATGCGTATGATTTATGATTTCAAAGACAATCGGGATTCAAATTTGTAAACAAGAAAGGAAACACACTTTATTAGATAAACTTGGTAATTCAAATTGTTCAACAAATTGCCCTTAAGGCGTTACAAGAATGGAAATACTGAAAATGTAAACAAAAACTGGAAAGGAAATCATCAAAGGTCCATCAATGCTCCCATAGTCTCTTCTTATCAGTGCGGACATAATCGTTGAGAATCCGCTCATTCTCTAACTGCCTAGTCAACCTTTGGATCTTCTGCTCTTGTTCATTGAACTTCTCTCGGTAAGAATCCCGTTCTTCCCGCAGTTGCATCCAAGATCTCTTCAGTGCCCCAATGTTAGTGGGTATATAAGGATGAAGGATGGTTGGAAGAACCCCTTCTTCATTAGCAACTTCAAGAGTGACAGGCTGGACAGCTTCATATGGCATACCTAGCTTCTGGGCACGGATGAGGACCCATCTGAGATATGGCTCCATTGGCAGAGAAGTCTTTAGGCCCAACTCATATGGATCGGATTGGTGAACTCTGTTCCAAGCCCTTATGAATCTACGACGTTGCTCGTCGCTATCCCCTTGAAAATCAAAGATGATATGAGGCATTAGCATCTCATGAGGTCCTTCTCTTATGGCTCTCCCAAACTGACGGAGAGCTAAGCATGGGTTGTAAGAAATTCCTCCATGGGTTCCTATCAATGGAACATTAGGATACTCTCCACAACGATCAATGATAGTCACCTCATCCATACCCTTGAGAGTCTAGATAATGTCATTATGAGAGAGAGACATCACCCTATAAGCCCAACCCATTCCTTCTCTGTTCTTCAGCACTGACTTTGGAAGGTGCAAAATAAACCACCTTGCCAATAAGGGAGCACAACACATCAAGGTTCCCCACTTTCGGGCCGTACGTGTATAGAGCTGATGAAGAATGTCACCCAAGAGAGTGGGTACAGGATTCTGAGAGATGAAGATCTTTATCGCATTCACATCAACAAAAGTGTCAGGATTCGGAAACAATACCAAGCCATAAATCAGAAGAGCCAGAATATCCTCGAAGGCCTTGAAGTCTAGACCATCCCAGAAATAGTTAGCCTTACCAACCAAAAACTTAGTCAGAAAGCCCTTTGCTCCACTTCTAGTCTCCCAATAGCCATTACCTCCTCTTTGGTCAAATGAAGGGCTGCAACAATTTCTTCGGGCCTAAGGGTCTTCTCCCAACCAGTAAATGGGGTCTGTTCCAGAACAGAGATACCGAGTAACTCAGAAAATTCTTCTAGGGTGGGAACCAACTGATAGTCTTGAAAAGTAAAATAATGGTAGAGTGGATCATAGAACTGGACTAGGAAACTCATCATCTGCTCGTCCAATTTGGAGGTGACCAAACTGAGAAGAGAACCATGCCTCCTGATGAAGGAAGTAGTGTCAGGCATCTTGGCAACCAACTCTTTAAGCAAGGTAGGAACCTGGACAAAGTTGATCCGGATGGTATTCTTACGCATGGGCATCATGATGACCTACAAAATAGGGCAAAGATGAATCCCTCCTGTCTTTGAAATAAGTTAGTCCAATGCAAGATGTATGCAATGTTATGATGCCATGATGTCATGATAGTAAGCACACCACAAGTATCCACAAATAGCAAACATGGTAAAGGCACACAAGTCATACTGAGAGCCCTTAGATTTCAGGCTGGCATGGAGCTTAGGTACTACCCTCTTTCAGTTCAGTTGGTTTAAACCTGTCCTAAAAAATAGTAACCGGGTTCTAGAGGATCTCAATTTCACTGACTACCCTTAATCGGTCATAATTCCAGTTTGGCAACCTTTTCTTGCGGCCGGAATCATCGCGAGAGTTTAGTCTCAATAAGTGTAGTACTGCTACTGTTCTATGGCCAAGTTGGTCAATTTAAGGTTCTAAGGTCAGTTTGTGCTTAATGACCCCTTAGAAGACCCATATTCTCCTTGTTCCAACATAAGGCATATCGGTACAGACTAAAGTGCCACACCAACGTAGCTACTGCTTCAACCGTGTTGGTCTACGCCAGACAGTTCCCTCACAGTTTATTGCTACTTACCTAAAGGGTGCCCCCAGATCCGGGTTAGGATCTATAGAACTCCGATACAAGCCCACAAAATTAAAGCATACAAAACATACAATTGAAAACACAATGATCTAATCCTAAGGTACACCTCACTTTATTAATATCCCCAGTAGAGTCGCCAGTTCTGTGATCGGTGGGAATAGAACTGATTGTTTTGGAATGCTGGTTCGCGTTTGCATTTATTTTCGCAAAATATCGCGGTAAGCAAGAGTCGCCACCGTCTTTTATTTTATCCAACAAGGAAAGGACAAAAGCACAGAAAAATTCCTTTTTCGAGATGTTTCTCGGGTTCGGGAGGTAGATTATAGAAAGGGAAGGTGTTAGCATCCTTTCTATCCGTGGTTATCCACGGGCTCTTAGGTACTTGCTCATTGTGTTTTCAAAAGTTTGCTTTTCTTTGTATTTGTGGGTTTGAAAGAGTTTTTGTTTTGAAAGGGGTGTAAGTGCGAAAAGTTTTTGTTTTGTTTTAAAAGGAGCAAGTACTTAAGAACCATCTACCTACTCGAAAAAGGAATCATTCTATGCTATCTTCCTTTAGACAATGCTATCCCACTATTGATGAGTAGGTAGCGTCGTCGTTGGAGTTTAAGGGTCAATTCGATTAAGGGACGTGTGGTCACCAAAGCAACATTAGGACGCCTTAGCGGTAACCCTAATGTCTTAGATCATTCTTCCGAGGCAACTATGATCTTTTGGACAAGAGGGCGACCTCTAAAACTTCCTATACTTAATGACCACGTTCGAAGGCAACCAAGTGAGGTGTACCCTAAGAGTGCGCAAGTGCGAGTGTGTTATTTCGGTTATATTATCTCTGTACATGTCATGGGTGAGCTATATTGATTTTAGGTTAAAGATTGATCTTGTCATGCATTTCCTAGTTATCAAACATCTAACAGTTAATATTGTGCGGAAATTAAATTGTGGGAAATTAAATCTAAACTATTACAAGGCGTCGGGTATTTACATCGCCAAAAACAAACCCTTTAATTTAAATTGCGGAAAAGAAAAGAAAGCGATAAATAATGTCCTAATTAAAAGCTATTATATTCCGAAAGCAATTACAATATTGGAAATAAATGGATCGCGTGCAAGAAAATTAAATCGGCACATTTTTTTAGGGTTTTGACCCTTTTTTATTAAAGAAAGCATGTTTTTTTGTTATTTTTGAATTTAAAGAAATTAAAACTAAGTTACTTAATTAATTAAATAAAAAAAATATATATTTTTGGGTTTTTTATATTTAAGGAAATAAAATAAAAGTGATTAAAATTATTAAAAACCTAATTCTACATTAATTTTAATTTATTGCAAAAATATTAAAATTGTCCCTAATTAAAAACTAAATTAATTGATTAATGTTTATTTACAAAAATAAAGTGATGAAATTAAATTTAATAAATAAAAATAATATTTTTTATGTTTTATGATTTTATTAAGAAAAATAAATTGGTTAGTGTAAATAATAATAATAATTAATAAAACAATAAAATGAAAAAAAGAAATAGAAATAAACCAAATGGGGGGGGGGGGGGGGGGGGTATGGGCCCAAACTGGAGGTAGAATCAGCATCTCAGAGGCCCATTTTCGTTCCAGCCTGCTTTGACTTTGTTGATTCCATATGCGCCTGTTGACCTGGACATATGATGGTCCTTCAATCCTAGCCTTCAGATTTGGCCAGGAGGCCATCTGGCGCCTGGATCTTTGAGGCATATGGTGGGCTACATTTGAGCATTGCATGAGAGTACCTGAAGAAAAAGAAAACAAATGCATTGGGGGACCTGGGATTCGAACCCAGGTCCCATAGGTCTTTCCACTCACGCCTCCACTAACTGAGCCATGATGCTTGTTTGTTATTATTTTAAACATCAATCATTATATATCAAACAAACAATTATGCCTGAAAAAAAAAATAAAAATAGCGCGAATAATTTAAATGGACCAATCAGGGGAAGACACCTAGTCGTCTTCTCCAACAAAACCCTGGTTTTCTTACCTGCGGATTTTTATCCGCAGGAAGATTCGTGGCTTGCTCCCAAAATTCATCCTAGGCCATGTAAATACCAACTAAGACTACCAACGTGTTCGTCTCTCCTCCCTGAACACAACCATGGTCATCATTTATTCTAATTATTCCTGCAAAACAAAACCCCAAATGCAAACCTCCAAAACCCTAGATCTGGGCAAGGTGATATAGGCTACAAAAACAAAACTAAATAATGCAGAAATACTCTAAATGAATCGACTAACATGATAGTGTCAAGATTTTGGCAAAAAGATGCAAGATTCAGAGGTTATGAATTCGTGCCCAGGGTCGTGTTTAGGACGACTTCCAGTGGGTTTGGTGCTGTCTCAGGGCTTGATTATGATTGCTTTAGCTTCATTGGATGTCAGGCAAGAACACCACGTTGAGCTTTGGCCTCCAATTTGCCTCTAGGGTGGATTTCAGTTTTCAATTTTTCAAGCTTTTTTCTCCAATTTGGTTTGGCTGTTTCTGTAGCTCTTAGGTCGTGTTCCCGATGTGTCTAGCTTGTGTGAGTAATAAGGAATGCATTAGGTTAAATCTTGGCCCTCAAATCCTTGTGCATTGAAGATTCAAGATATGATATGATCTCCATTAACAAAGCTTCCAAAATTATGCCAAATCCAAGATTTTGTTCACAATAAGGCTTGATACGAATTTGATTGCGTGTATCATGATATTTGAAAGTTGTAATGATCACAAAGATATCAAGCTATTAAGATTTGGATTTTATTTTGACTTAAATTGATTAAAAATGAATTAAATCAATAAAAATCAAATAAAATAGAAAAATTAATAATTGGTCATGAAATTGAAGATAGGACACGTGTGTGGTGTGAAAAGACCAAATCAAGTGAAAAAAAGTGGGCCCTTTTGTCAAAAAATGGAGTTTTGAGGATAGTTGACTTTTGGCAATTTTGGAAAAATGCCCAACTTCAACAATGAATAACTTCTTCAATTTTGAACTTTTGGAGGTGTTCTTGGACTTTTTAGAAACCTTGAGATGTCCTCTAACCAACCCTTTTTGTCTCATCTAATTTTGATCTTCCATTCTCAATTTATAAGCTTTGTAAAAAAAGGTGTTTTTGTTGACTTTCAAAAATGACCTATAATGTCCAAATTTGTAACTTTTTCTGAGAGCATTTCTTGATCTTGGGGTGTGAAGATGGATTGTAGGAAATTTCATCCTCTTAAAAATTAGCTTTGGATGGGTCATTTATCATAAAGTATGAGAAAGTTATGCTTGGTCAAAGTTGAGTTGACTTTTCCTACAAAACCCTAATTTAGTAACTTTTGAATCTTGATGAATCTTGAGCAATCCTTGATGAATCATGATCAACCCTTGATTAAATGATGAATTATACTTTAAAATGATAATTTTGGCAAAAAATCTTGAGGTTTGACTGTATTTGGGTCACAGTTGACTTTTGCCTTAGCACAGTCGATTTTTGGGCTTCTTGAGCAATTGACTGACCAAACTTTCTCTGCAAGACTTGAAATTTGACATGGATGAACTTGAGAACTTATTAGGACATTGGGGAGAATTTGAGACCATTTGGATGTAAGGACCTTGATGCAACACAAAACCCTAATTTTGAGTTGACTGCCTTATGAGGTGATTTGACTGTCCAACTCTTGAGCCATCTTGAACAACTTGGAGATGATTCTTGACATGTCTTGAGAAATATGGGAGGGCAAATTTTGGCGTACAACAGTATGGAAACCTTCTGGAGAGATAAGTACCGCTCTGATACCGTTGCCAAGTGCGTTGGAGGCACCATCAAAGTATAGGGTCCATCGGGATCCTTGTTCAGGTCTGTCATATGGTCTGTTTTCTTCAATGTTGCTCAAAGTCATGATATCCTCGTCAGGGAAGTCGAACCTCATGGATTGGTAATCTTCGACAGCTTGATGGGCTAGATGATCGGCTAGCACACTCCCCTTTATGGCTTTTTGGGTCGTGTACTGTATATCATACTCGGTGAGGTTCATTTGCCACCTAGCGATTCTTCTTGATAGAGCAAGCTTCTCGAAGATGTACTTGATCGGATCCATCTTAGAGATCAGCAAAGTGGTATGTGTCAACATATACTTCCTTAGCCGGCAAGCAGCCCATACCAAAGTGCAACAAGTTTTCTTGAGCAGTGAGTAGCGAGTCTCACAGTCGGTAAAATTTTTGCTAAGGTAATAAATGGCATGCTCTTTTCGGCCAGACTCGTCATGTTGGCCCAATACGCACCCCATTGAATTCTCCAGCACAATCAGATACATGATTAACGGCCTTCCTTCGACGAGTGGCATCAAGATAGGAGGTTCCAGCAAGTACTCCTTGATTCTATCGAAAACAACTTGACAGTCATCATTCCATTTAACCACCTGATATTTCTTCAACAACTTGAAGATTGGTTCACAGGTAGATGTTAGGTGAGAAATGAACCTTGCAATGTAGTTTAGGCGTCCCAAGAAACCTCTAACCTTCTTCTCAGTGCAAGGGGCATGCATTTCTTGTATAGCTTTGACTTTTGCAGGATAAACCTCGATGCCTTTGTTACTGACGATGAATCCCAAGAGTTTACCGGACCTGACTCTGAAAGTGCACTTGTTAGGGTTCAGTCTGAGCTTGTACTCTTTCAACCTGACAAACAACTTTTGCAGATGGTCGAGGTGTTCTTCTTCTGTCTGTGAACGGGCTATCATGTCGTCTACGTAAACCTCTATCTCATGATGTATTATATCATGAAACAAAGCCACCATGGCGCGTTGATAGGTTTCCCCGACATTCTTTAGTCCGAATGGCATCACTTTATAGCAGAACGTACCCCACTGTGTAACAAAAGTAGTTTTCTCCATGTCTTCAGGGGCCATTTTGATCTGGTTATACCCTAAAAATCCATCCATGAAAGAAAATACCTTGTGCTGAGCTGTATTGTATACCAAGATGTCAATGTGCGGTAGTGGAAACTCATCTTTAGGGCTAGCCCTATTTAAGTCTCTGTAATCCATGGACATTTTGACTTTGCCGTCCTTTTTAGGTACGGGCACAATGTTAGCAACCCATTATGGATAAAAAGTAACAACAAGAAAGCCAGCATTGAACTGCTTCATCACTTCAGCTTTGATCTTTTCAGACATATCGGGCCTCATGCGGCGAACTTTCTGTTTAATTGGTGGATAGTCTTCTCTTGTAGGGAGACAATGAACCACAATATTTGTATCAAGTCCCGGCATGTCTTCGTAGGACTAGACGGAGATCTCAGCATATTCATTCAATAGCTGAACTAAACGCTTCTTGACACTTGGCTCTAGGTTGGCACCCACTCTAACTTCTTTTCTGTCTTCCTCTGTTCCCAAGTTGATTGTCTCTAACAACTCCTCATGTGGTAGAATAGCCCTTTCTTCCTGTTGTAGCAGTCTAGCCAATTCTCCAGGCACTTCACAGTCTTCATCATCTTCGTATTCGGCATGGTAGACCAGATCCTCAGAGTTATTGAAGGCCATAGCAGAATTGTTACCCATGGAATCCAGAGTGGAAGGGTACCTGCATTTGTAAGTGTGGGTGTGTGTAAGCGATAGCCATCTTTAAACAAATAAAATGCAAAAAGAAAGAAAATGAACACAAAAGTTTATATGTGAAAACGTCCATGATTCATTAAAATGGCATATGAAGATGAAAAATCAAACCCTTACAAATGGACCTATATGCCTCGGGTAAGGCACAAGGCTAAAAGTGTACGAATTGTTTAGGAATTATTACAAACCAACATAAATGTTTGAAAGATAAATTACTGATTGATGAAAGTAATGGGAATAAAGTCCTTTGCCTCCCAATTGCACAAGCCTCCTTTAACGGTAGGGAAAATCCAGTCTTCAAGGTTGCTCTCCTCTTCACCATCCTCCAAAGCACTGACTCCATGATGAGTGATCTTTATTGGTGGTCCTCCAGCCCGGGAGCGACGCACAACCTTCTGACTAGCAGCAGTGAAACCCAAGTCGAATCTATCAGATTTGAAAGGAAAAACAGGAAGTTGTCCCCAAATTGTGCTTCCTCCTTCTTCAATCACAACTTTAGCATCCTTCAAAGAAGACATCTGAGGCGGAGGTCTTGTAATCAGAGGTGTAGAAGGCACTGACTTGGTTGCTGCAATCTCTTCAGAAACTTGCTCGAAGTGTTGAAAGGGGGTCTCGATGAACTCACCATCCAATTCCACATAGAGGAAAGAATTAAGATGGCTTATCATGTATTCCTCCTCACCGAGAACAGTCACAATTTTCCCCTGAACAGGGTACTTGAGCTTTTGGTGCAGAGTTGAAGTAACGGCTCCAGCATGATGAATCCAGGGTCTTCCCAACAAGCAAGAATATGAGGGATGGATGTCCATGACATAGAATGTGGAGTTGAAAGTTTCGGTACCCACTTTAATCGGGATGTCCACCTCCCCGTGGACCATCCGTTTAGAACCATCAAAGGCTTTGATAATGATGTTGCTGGGCTTCAAGGTTAAACCTTCACAATCTAACCTATCCAATTCCTTCTTTGGTAGGACATTCAGCGATGAACCAGTGTCTACAAAAACGTGTGCCAGAGTAGTCCCTCTGCATTCTACCGAGACATGCATAACGTCATTATGTTTTCTCCCTTTGATTGTTAGATCAGCGTCAGAGAACCCTAAACCATTGTCTACTGTCAGGCTAGCTACACATTCCTGGAACTGGTCCGCGGAGGTTTCCTGGGGCACATGGGCCGTCTTCAAGAATTTGATCAAAACTTTGGCGTGAGCTTCTGAGAAGAGCAACACGGCCAACATAGAGATTTTTGAGGGGTTTTGCCCCAGTTGCTCCACAACATTATAATCGATCTTCTTGATTATTTTCAAAATCTCTTCCATTTCTTTCTGAGTGGTTTCAGGGATGACCATTGGCTGAGCCCTCGTCCTGACAGGCTCTTCTTGGATCCCTTTTCCTCTATCATCAGCAACAGCAGAGGGGACAACTTCAGGAGTCACAACTTCTTCAATAATTGGAGTTCTCGCAGATATGTTGATCGGTACAGGAGTAACCTCAGGATCAGCCGAGGGTCCGAAGATTGCCTTTGGAGGCGCAATCTCCAGAGAGAAAATTCTTCCACTGTAGGTGATTTTACTCGTTCTGGCAATGTTTCCAATGTCGAAAGTCTCTTCGTCAGAACTCTCTTCAGTTGATTCAATTTGTTTAACACCGTGGTAAAAGATCTCTCCCCCATAGTTCCACGGTATTGATTTTTTGGACTTGTACGGGATAGGCCCCGACATAGTTATCTTCAAAGGTGCAATCTTCGGATCAGATGTAATCTTAACAGGTCTTTTGGAGACCTTGGAAAGATTGGCGGATATGGTGATTATCGAAACATCATTAACAGGAGTCGGAGTAACAAGAGTCTTTTCAAAAAGGATTTCTTGATTATCCATTAGGCGTTTGATGCCTAACTTCAACAACAGACAGTCAGTCAGTAAGGAGGAACAAATACAACAATATTCTTCACAGCCTGGGAAAATCCCGGCCTTCAGCAAATTCAACTTGATTATCGGTAGCGGAGTCATCAAATCATCAACAGTAGCAACATAAAGATCTTCTTCAATAGCATGGACATTATGACCATGTTTTGGCATTGGAGCAGAGATCACGTTAGGCTTTTCAGGGGCGTCGAATTCCACCTCTTTAGCATCTATCAAGTCCTGGATTTTATTTTTGAGGGCCCAACAATTGTTGGTGTCATGCCCCAGGCTGTCAGAATGATAAGCACACTTGGCATTAGCATGGTAGTAAGGAGAATATGTATTCGAATTCTTCGGCGCCTCTTTCAAAGTAAGGTTTAACTTCAACAGATGAGGGAGAACCTGAGTAGGTGTCATATTGATCCGAGTGAATTGCCTTGCAGGCCTTTCCACCCTTTCTTGGTTGGTTCTAGGTTGAACATTTCTGGGCTGATCAGCTGCAGACTTCTGAATCATTACAGCCCCCACCGCTGGCCGGCGCTCAACTCTTCCTTGACTTCTTTGAGAATAGACAGCTGATACCTCTTTCTTTGCTGGAGAGGTCTTTTTGATGGCAGCGGAAGTAGATGCATCCTTTTGAATTTTTTCCGCTCTTGATTCCTGCTTCAACCCTTTCACCAGTTAGAATTAACTCGGTGAACCCCGCAGACGAACTTCCAATTAGGTGATTGAAAAATGGACCTGACAGTGTACCCAAGAACATATCAACAAGTTCTCTCTCAGACAACGGTGGCTGCACCCTTCCAGCCAAGTCTCTCCATTTCTGGGCATACTCCTTAAAGACTTCGTTTGATACCATGCCCATACTCTGTAATTGAGTACCGGTTGGTGCTAAATCTGCATTATATTGATATTTCCTGTAGAAGGCAGCAGCCAAATCCTCCCAGTTATGTACATCATACCTCTCTAGCTGGTAAAACCAATCCAACTGCGTCCCCAAAAGACTATCTTGGAAGAAATGGACCCACAGATCCTTATCAGAAGAATGCGGTTGGATTTTTCTGACGTAAGATCACAAATGCATCTTTGGACAAGACAAACCATCGTACTTAGAAAATATAGGCACCTTGAACTTAGGGGGAATGACAATCCCAGAAACCAGCCCTAGATCTTCAAAGTCCAGCCCAGACACCCTCTGTACCTCCATGGCTGCCAGACGCTCTTCCAGATTCTTATACTTGTCATTTGCAGGTGGGTACTGCTGCTTAGAATAATCTTCATCCTCTTCTTCTTCTTCTTCTTCTTCCTCAGACTCAGGTTGCATTGTAGCTCCCTTTCCTGCCCCTTCATCAGATGTTGAGGGGAAATCAAGGACTCTTCTAGCTTGGCCTTCAAATCTTCTACCCAGAGTAGCCACACCAACTCTTTTCTTTTTCTTTTTCTCCTTTTCTTTTTCTAACAGTGCTTTAATATCCTCTTGACCCTTTGCTAAGGTCATGAGGAGTTGTTGGAACTGTGAATTCTGCGCTTGTAAGTCTTTAACCATCTTCTCTATATCCATCTTGCTGAAATAAACAACAGAGAGATAAGGAAACCTGATGTGAAGACCTGCTTATGCATATGATGAATGATATGTTATTCATGTAATGCATTCAAGGATTCAGGAATTCAAATTTGTTGCAAACAAAAAAGAACGCATGTCATATTAATAAGAAGAATTAGTTAGTACATAAATGCCCTATGGGAAAAATAATACAAAATTCTAATGTAAAGAGACGTTGCGCATCCTCTTTGGTGCTATGTAGGCGTTGAGATTCTGCTCTTCATGAAGTTGGCGAGTAAGTTCCAAAACATTCTTCTCACTGGTGTAGAATTGGGCTTCAAACGTATCATGTTCTCCCTTGAGCTGTATCCAACTCCTTTGCAAATCTTCAAGTGATGTTGGCATGTCAGGATGTAGGAGGGTGTATGGAACCTCTCCTTCCATAACAGGCTCTTTGATCACAGGCAGAATGTAGGGGTAAGGCATCATAAGACTTTGGGTGCGGGTTCGTACCCACTTGAGGTAAGGCTTAAGGGGGATGGAATTCTTGTGTCCCAAGGTCTTACTCTCCACCTTGTTGGGCATCCTCCAAGCTCGGATAAACCTTTGTCGAAGTCCTTGATCGTCGTTGTCGAAGTCAAAAACCAAATCTGGAATCAGCATGCCATGAGGGCCATCCCTTAGGGCATACCCAAACTGTCTCAGGGCCAAGAAAGGGTTGTAGGTAATGCCTCCCCTAATTCCTAGTAGTGGGACATTAGGAAATTCCCCACAACGATCAATGATGATAACATTTTCTCTGGACCGAGAACACCAATGAACATCTGAATGTGTAAGAGTCATTAATCGTTATGACCACCTCAAACCCTGCTCATTCTTCAAAACTGATTGGGGAAGGTGAGAAATAAACCACCTTGCTAGAAGAGGAGTACAACACATGAGAACACCTCTTTTCCTCATTGTTCGTGTGTGAAATGAGTGGAGGATATCCCCAAGCAATGTAGGCACCGGGTTCCGGGACATGAAAATCTTGACAGCACCTACATCTATAAGATGGTCAAGGTTTGGGAACAAGACCAACCCATAGATGAGAAGAGCTACGATCTCCTCAAAATCTTGTAAATCCAATGAATTCCAGCATTCTTGAGCTTTCTCAAACATAAACTTTGCGAAGAAACCCTTGAAACCACTTCTGGTTACCCAATGACCCTTGATAATAGATGGTTGCAAGTGTAAGGCTTGAGCAACATCTTCAGGCTTTGGATCTCTTTCCGTACCGTTGTAGGGTAGTTGATGGAGAATAGGAATCCTCAGGAGTTGAGAAAATTCCTCCAAAGTAGGCACAAGCTGGTAATCAGGAAATGTGAAACAGTGGTGTAGGGGGTCAAAGAATTGGAAGAGAACTTTCACCATGTCTTCCTCTATGCTGGAGTTGACCAAGTTGAGAAGTCTACCATGTCTTTCATTGAGGGAGGATTCTCTGGAATCTTGGAATCAAGCTCCTTGAGTTAGGAGGAATTCTCACAAGGTTGACTTGGATTGTTTTCCTGCGAAGTGATTCCATTACCTACAAAACAGGAACAAAGATGAAGATCCAAATCCTTGAAATGGTTAGTGGATGCATATGATGCTTCATGATGTCCATGATGTTATGCACAAGTATATATGTACAAACAAGTCACACAAGATCCTAGTTTCAGGCTTGCATGGGGTTTTATAGGTAAGTACCCTCTTGAAGTTTTAGTTGGCTCAACCTGTCCTATAAATAGTAACCGGGTTCTAAGGAGCTCAATATCACTAGATTATTTTCTGTGTTCATTGTTTCAGTTTAGCCACTTAACTGGCGACCGAAATATTCCAAGAAAACAACCCTCAATGAGTGTAGTATCGAGTATCTACCAACTTCGGGCAGCACCAAAGCCGGTCATCTCACTACCCCTAAAAAAGGCCAAGTTGGTCAAGTAAAGGTTCTAAAATTCCATTAGTGCTTCATGACATCACTCAGCGGCCCCGTATTCTCTTTGATTAACTCAATGGCTACCGGTACCCACAAATATGTCGTACTAATATAGCTATTGCTTCAACTATGTCGGTGTACCCCACACAGTTTCCACAATGTATTGCTATTTACCTATGAATGTTTCCCAAATCCGGGTAGAGGATTTCAAACCCAAACAATAGAACCAGATGTAGAGCAATCAAATCAAGCAAGATAAGCATGTAAAGGTGATCTAAACCCTAAGTAAACCCCACTTTTATATTCTTCCCCAGCAGAGTCGCCAGTTCTGTGATGCGGTGGGAGAACTGACTTGAGGTTTTGCGTTTGTGTTCGCAAATGTTTCGGTTTAGCAAGAGTCGCCACCAACTTTTTATTTATCCAAAGGAAAGGCTAAAAAGCACAGGAAAGACCTTTGAGATGTTTTCTTGGGTTCGGGGAATAGATTATGAAAAGGTAAGGTGCTAGCACCCTTTTCATCCATGGTTTTCCATGGTCTCTTAGTTACTTGTTTTAGATCACTTGCTTTTGCTTTTCAATTGTTTGAAATGGTGCTTTGTGTGTGGTTTTGAAAATATTCTGAAAAGAGGCCATCGTTGTGGCAACCTTTGTAATGATTCTTGTTTGAATGTATACAAAGGTGTTTGTCTTTTGAAAAATGTTTCAATGTTTGAAAGTTTGTTTTGGGAAAATGTTTTGAAATTGTGTGTTTTGAAATTAGCAAGGATGTTTGCAAGTTTTGATCAAGTAACTAAGAGTTGTCTACCCTATCTACTCAAAGATCTTTCCTACACATTTTAACCCTTTCACATTGTTGTTTTACCATTGCATTTGGTAAACAGTCTTGTATTTGGATGTTAAACGGGACAGGCGGGGGTCATCGTATTGACCATGATAGCAATGGTGCTAAGTATCTTAGCAAATTTTGTTTGAGGGACTAGATCATTTATGTATAGGCAACCAAGATAGCGTCATCGAGGGTCTATGATCTTTTTGTTTTGATTTTGTTTTTCCAAGACACCTAGCATGCATACCATGGCCATTTTAAAGGCAACAAGTGGATGAAACCCTAGGGGTGCTTGTGTGTATTGTGTTGTCATTTTCATGCATTTTGTCTTGTATTAGTCAAGCTATTTGTTTTGATTTTGGATTTTTTGCATACAAACCCTAATCTCTATCATGCATATTTGTAAGCTATAAATGCATAAAAATAAATCTACAACTATTACAACATTGATATGGGGAGAGGGATACAATTTTGAATAGGGGATTATTTGCAAGAAATTAAAACCCTAATATTATTACAACCAAATTGAATTCTTTGTTCAAATATAAATAAGCAAATATTTAAATGGACAATTAAATAAATATGCAATATATTATAAATATGCAAAAATGTTTTTGTATTATTTTTATATATGTAAAAAATAAACTATTTAATGCATTAAAAAAAGATTATTTTTATTAAGGGTGGAAACCCTAATTTGTTTTAAGAATATATATATATATATATATATATATATATATATATATATATATATATATATATATATATATATATATATATATATATATATATATATATATATATATATATATATATATATATATATATATAAATATATATATATATATATATATATATATATATATATATATATATATATATATATATATATATATATATATATATATATATATATATATATATATATATATATATATATATTATGTATTATTTATTTATGTACAATAAAACAAATAAAATATATACAAATGTTAAAAAATAAAAATAATGTGATAAAATATTATTTAAGTATATAAATAATAAAAATAAAATATATAATAATATTTTTTTGTATTATTTACAAGTTTTTATTTAAGGAAATAACTATATTAAACTTAATAAATTAAATACTATGTCAAAATAAAAATAAAAAAATATAATAAAATGTGAAATTTTAAGAAAAATATTTTTGATATTTTTTTATGTTTAGAAAAATAAAATAAAGTTAGAAATGAGAAAGAAATAGAAAAATATGCAAAAAATAAACAATTGGGTTGAGGGGTGTAAACAATAAAGAGGGGGGTGTCAAAAGTCATGCCATGCCAGGCCCAGCCCAGATGGCCTTCATCTTCAACCTCTGTTCAAAAAAAAACGCGCGCCTCTTGTACAAATGGCTAACTCCTGCATTTGTGCTTAAAAACGAAAACTTGCAACATGAAAGTTATAGAGCATGATCATACGATTCTAACCATGTAAAAAACTTAATCTAACTCTCAAAGACCAGAGAGAATTTCTCTGGCCCTAATTTCTAACCTAACTTTTTCAGAAAGTTCATCATTCAAATTCTCCCAACACAGTTAACTTAAATGAAATCTATGCATATGTACAGCTTAAGGGCAATGAGTACTACACTTTTTATTCATAAACCTAAGCCTAATGATTCCTAAATAGAGAGATAGAAAGTTGGCAAATACATGCTTCAGTTGAACTTGAGTATGGCAATGTGGGGGTTTTCAGTGAGGCCTGAGATGCTTGTGAGCTTGCTTGAACTTCCTTTGACCTTTCCCAATGCCTAGCTAGCTTTGAACTTGCCTGAATAAGCTTGTAGAAGTCAACCTGCACAGTCAGATTTCAAAAATGGTGAAGCTTGAAAATGGAGTTACAGTCACTGGCCAATGGTTGGGAGAGCTTAGGTGGGTTGTATGGAGTGTATTGGAAGAGGTTTGGGATAAAACGCACGAGTGGTTTGTGAGATGGAGGTGGAACTGCAGAAGTTGCCCTGTTTTGCAAGTTTTTGGTGTTTTGATGTTCAAGGGTGTTTGAGGACTGGCTAGCTCGTGTTTCTGGCTCAATGTGATATGCAAAACTTGGTTCAAATGCTTACAATAGTTGGTTTTATCAGATGGAAGTGTTGTGTAGACTTTTGCACATTTCTTGGTTTTGAAGAAAAGTGTGAAGTGATCAAGCAAAGAGCCTGTACAGGCCTCCTTCCTAGCTTCACAAAGTTTTTGTACTTTTCCTTGAGTTTGTGGAGTTGGTATGCTGCAGAAAGCATGGTGAAATGCTCAAGAGAAACAAATTGACATAAAGCCAACTTTACCAAAGTGGCAATGCTACCTTTTTGCCATTTTTAGATTAATTCAATGTGTAATCTTCCATTGATCAGAATAATGCCTTAAACCATTGAGTTTGAATTCAATTTTTAAGTGTGGAAGGGTTTAGAAACCTGTAAGCAAGTACAATCAAAGCTGGATAGAAATTGCAACTTGTAGCAACATGAAAAATGCCATGGATCAAAGTGATATTTTGCCAAATTAAAACCTTCGATTCTCCCTAACCATAAATGATTTTGGAGAGTTCTTGGACATTTTGGAAAGCTTGTAAAATTCTATACAATCCATCTTTGAAATGCATTTTTAGATTCCAAGTGGAACTATGTGAAAAATTGCCATGAAGATAGGTCAAAATCCTGCCTAAACTAGGGCAAAATTTCACTAAGTTAAAAATGTCATGGACCCTTATTCCAAAAATCATAACTTGAGATCAAAGCATCCTTTGGGAAAACTTTGTGTATCAAAGTTGTATATTTTGTGGAGGACTACAACTTTCATGTTGGAAGTTTTGTTTGAATCCAATTGCATCATGGTGAAAATGTTGGGCAAAGTTGGAAAAAAATAAGAAAATTTCATAACTTAGAAAATTTCTAAGTTATGAAATTTTTCAATCTTAAACCCTAATTTGCAAAATTAGGTTTCTTGATGAACAAGTTTCATGTTTTGACACATCTTGATGAAAAATAACCCTTGGCACTTGATTTTGACCAAAAAGTCAAAGTTTGACTTTTCAGTGTACAATTGATTCTTGATCAGTTGACTGAAAAATTCATCTATCAATCCAATGCAATTAAGATCTTTTGAACCTTGTGAATAGGTCAAGATGATTCCATTGAGTCCTTGAATCCATGCTTGGACCCAATTTTCCATTGGCTAGGTTAAAAATCAGAAATTGCCCTTCTGCAGTTAAAATCCTAAAAATGACCATTTTGCCCTTTTGATGATCTGATCAAATTTCTTGAGGAGTTATGGTCCAAACTTGGTAAAATGGTTCATATGAGCCTATAATTTTGATGTGGATCAAAATCATGAGGTTTGACTGTAAATTGGCCACAATTGACTTTCCCCCAATACAATTGATTTCTAGGTCAATTGTCCAATTGACTGGGCAAAAATTTGATTCAAAGCTTGAAACTTGGTAGGGGCAATCTTATAAGTCCTACATGAAGCATGAAAGTCACTTTGAGCATTGGAAGTCCAAAAATCCCTGTGCAAACTCAAACCCTAATTTCAGGTCAATAGTGCAAGGAGATGTCTTGAGCAGAGCAAACCCTAATTCTGTCTGGATTCCAAAGAGTCTTGTGAGGGGAAATCTTGATAAAATGAGAGGGAAAATTTTGGGGTACAATAGAGAGCATATGAGGCCTTTGGAGCTCACCCATCTTGATGAAAATAGAAACCCTAGTTGGAGGTTCATTGCTTTAGGAGAGAGTTTATCTGGTCAACTCTTGGGTATCCTTGAGCAAGTTGAGGGTCTCAATGAACATATGTTGAGTAAAATGGGAGGGAAAATTTTGGGGTACAACATCTGCCCCTGTTCAATCTTCTTAAAACTGAGGATGTAGATTGGCTGGTCTGCCTTTCGTGATCTGAAGGTGGAAGATGATTGAACACGAAAGTGCCCAGAAATTTGCACTCGCATGAATTAATACTGATTGGTGATATCGGGAATGGGCTTACAGATGCAATTTGGAAGTCGACAGAGAATCATTGGAGATGGGCTTAAAGATGCCATCTAGAAAAGATACTGGTTGCATAAAAGATTCCTTTGTGAGAATTCTTGTACCTGTCACTGTGGAGGACTTCACCGAGGAAAGTTGATTTGTGTCTTAGAAGATAGAGTATAGGAGCTTCGGTTGTCCATTACTCTACCAGGGAAATGTGAAACTGTCCGTGTCTGGTCGGTTCCAGGTCTTGCAATGTTGTAAACTATTGTCTGGAGATAAGAGAGAAGGAACCTGGGTCGTAGGGTTACTTCGAAATGAAAGCCTGGATAGTAGGGCTTATGAGAAGGAACCTGGGTCGTAGGGTTACTTCGAAATGAAAGCCTGGATAGTAGGGCTTATGAGAAGGAACCTGGGTCGTAGGGTTACTTCCAAATGAAATCCTGGATAGTAGGGCTATGAGAAGGAACCTGGGTCGTAGGGTTACTTCGAGATGAAAGCCTGGATAGTAGGGCTGTGAGAAGGAACCTGGATCGTAGGGTTACTTCGAAATGAAAGCCTGGATAGTAGGGCTTATGAGAAAGAACCTGGGTCATAGGGTTACTTCGAGATGAAAGCCTGGATAGTAGGGCTATGAGAAGGAACCTGGGTCGTAGGGTTACTTCGAGATGAAAGCCTGGATAGTAGGGCTGTGAGAAGGAACCTGGGTCGTATGGTTACTTCGAGATGAAAGCCTGGATAATAGGTCTGTGAGAAGGAACCTGGATCGTAGGGTTAATTCGAAACGAAAGCCTGGATAGTAAGTGTTGTACCCCAAAATTTTCCCTCTCACATATCAATAATTTGCTTACAAGATCTCCTTGGGCTCAAGACTGCACTAGGGTTTGATCAACTCAAGACACCTTCTCAAGCACTAATGACCAAAATTAGGGTTTGAGTTTGCACAAGGATTTTTAACTTTATATGCCCCATATGATTTTCATGGATCATTATGGACCCCCAAGATTACTCATGTCAAGTTTCAAGCTTTGAATCACATTTTTGATCAGTCAATTGAGCATTTAACCTAAAAATCAATTGTATTGGGAAAAAAAGTCAAATGTGGACAATTTACAATAAAACTTCATAATTTTTTGATCCACATCAACATTTTAAACTCATATGTATCATTTGATCAAATTTGGACCACAACTCCTCAAGAAATTTGATCAAATCTTCAAAAGGGCAAAATGGTCAAAATTAGGGTTTTGACTGGGAAAGGGAAATTTCTGATTTTTGACCTAGCAAATGGTAAATTGGTTTAAGGTATGATCTCAAGAGTACAATTACATCATTTTTACCTAATTACATGGTTCAAAATATTGCAAGTCCATTGGATTGACAGATGAATTTTTCAGTCAACTGATCAAAAGTCAAATGTATACTGAAAAGTTAAACTTTGACTTTTTGGTCAAAATTCAAGTGCCAAAGATCATAATTCATGAAAACATGTCAAAATATGAAACTTATTCATCAAGAAACCAAAAAGTCAAGATTTCATTTTGAAAAGTCAAAATTTCTAAACTTAGAAATTTTTCTAAGTGTTGGAAATTTCATGTTTTTTTCATAACTTTGAACAAAATTTTCACCATGATGCAAGATGATTCAAGAGAAACTTCCAACATGATAGTTGTAGATCTCCATGAAATATACAACTTTTATTTACACAACTCCTTCCAAAAATGCTTGGATCTCAAGTTATAATTTTATGAACATGTGGTCATGAAACTAAACACTTAGTGAAATTTTGCCCTAATTTGGTCAGGATTTTGACCTAACTTCTTGGCAATTTTTCAAATAGTTCCAAGGGAAATATTAAAAATAAATTCAAATATGGGTTGTAGAGCACATTTCAATCTTTCCAAAATGTCCAAGAACTCCTTGAGATCATTCTTGAGTAGGGATAATCGAAGAGATGAAATTAGGGTTTTGTCACTTGAATTACAAGTCATTTTTGATGAACACATGAACCAAATCCATGCTAGGCTGCATAATCTTTGCTTTGCAGGCCTCAAAATTGTTTGTCACTCCATAATTAAATGTTTACATATATTTTAGGGCTTTGATCCAAGCAATTGAGCTATTATCCAAGTTGCATTTCCATTAATGGCACAAAGTTAACATTGCCATTCTTGTAAAGCAAGCTTTTTGAATAAAGTTCATTCTTGAGCCTCTAACTTGTTCCCTCTGATCACACTCCATCCACAAAGTCAGAAGCAAGCTTGTTTAAAGCATAACCACTCTATCTTAGCAAGTACACAAAGCTTTGAAACTTGTATTTCTCAAAAATCACATGTTATGCATAAACTTGTGATTTTGAATTCTGATCAACAAGAGGTCTCCAAACTTGTTTCTTATAAATAGAGTCACTATTTGTGAGCTAGAGGATGAGCTTAAGCACCCTGAAATACAACAAAAATCTCTCAAATCAGAAATTACCCAAAAACTCCATTGTTGCACAGTTTCTGACCTTGAACATCAAACTCATATTTCTCTCGTGCGTTTCTTGACCTTTTAGTTTCTAAAGATTCCTTACATCAAGTGTAACCTATCCTTGTCCCTGTTTCATTACTGTAACATCATTTACCATATCCTCCATAACCAAAAACAGAGCATTGCACATTTACTTCTCCAATTCATTTCAGCCACTCTCAACTCAAGCAAACCATTGCATTAGCTTCCTAGGACCTCAAGGAAGCTAACCTGATCATCACCATCACTTGAAACAAGCTCAAACACAAAACACGATTTCCAGTTTTGAGGTAAGTTTTATTAACTTGAAAATCTTCATACAGGCATCCTCAATAGTTTATTTGTGAACAAAACATGTATATATCATTGCCCTGAAGCTAACCATGTCCATAGTTTCCATTAATTTTGCTTGAGCTTAGAGAATTTTGAAACTGAAACTTCTAAAATTTTTAGGGTTCATATTAGGGCCATTAAAATTCATGCTTATCTTTGATCTATAGTTTTAATACTTTACATTTCTGGAATCGTGAGAAAATTTTCTACAAGTTTCATGTTTACAATTTTCATTTTTGATGAGAAATGAGCAAGTTACAGTTGGTCTGACTGGAGGTTGAAGATGAAGTCTTCAGGGCGCGTTTTGCCTTGTATATTTATTATTTTGCTTATGTTAACAAATGTATAGCCATCCCAGTGGTAGAAGCGCGCGCCTGTAACCTATGGGACCTGAGTTCGAGCCCTAGTGGTACCCTTTTCATTTTTCACATTTTTACTTGCTGATTTTTGTGTTTTTTTGGCAGGTGCTGGGCCCTTTAGGCCTAGCTTGATTTTGTTTTTGCTAGCTGACCTCCCTCACGACTAATGGCACCCCTGGCCCAAGTTCATTTTTTATTTATTATTTATTCCATTTTTATTTTCTTAAATATATTTTCTAAATACTAAAAAATCATAAAAATACAAAAAAAATGAAAGATTTACATTTTGACTTATTTTATTTTTCTCACAAAAAAATATTTTATTTATTATACTTTATTTATTTTTATTAACTAATCTTGTAAACTTAATTAACATTTTATTTTTATTTATTTATTCTTCACACCATTTGAAATACATTATTTTTAATATTAAAAAAGGCCAAAATTGTTTATAATACTATAAGTATTTTTAAGATAAAAATACCAAAAATACTTTTCTTAAACTTATTTTCTTTTAATTAATTAATAGAACTAGAGTTTTATTTAAAATCCTTTCTTAATAAAATTCAAATTTAATTAATCATTTTTTTTAATTAGGTTAAGGTAAAATCCTTTTTTCCCATGAAAATCAAACAAAGATACATTTTCTTTACATTTTGCATTTTTGTACATTTATTCATTTTGTAATTTGCATTTATTTATTTCTTTGTACATTGATATCAATTCAATATGGTTGTAATATACTAATTATGCTTTAAATTCTTGCAACCTCCATTCAATTTGTACACCCCTCCCCATAAATGTTGTAATAGCGTAGTAACTTTAAATTCCACAATTTATCGCTTTTATATACAAATGCTAGTAATTAGGGTTTGTATGGAAAGACTAAAACCAATACTTAGAAAACCCTAATTCAAGACAAAAACAAGCATGAAAAAAATACACTTGCACACAAGCACCCCTAGGGTTATACCATTTGGTTGCCTTATACAAAATGACCATATTACGCATATGAGGTATCTTGGCAAAAACAAGCAAATACAAGATCATAGTCCCTCGATGACGCTATCTAAGTTGCCTTCCAAATGATCTTAGTCCCTAAAAAAGAATGATAAGATACCTTGCAACATTGCTAATCATGGTTATACGATGACCCACGTCCGTCCCGTTTACATCCAAAGATAGGATTGCTTACCAAATTAATGGTAAGACAACAATGTCAAAGGAAAAGAAATAATCTCAAAGGTCTTTCCTATGCTTTTTCACCTTTCCTTTTGGATAAAAGAAAATCCGGTGGCGAATCTTGCTAACTGCAACATTTGTGATAAAACGCAAAACCTTCAAGTCAGTTCTCCCACCGTATCATAGAATTGGCGACTCTGCTGGGGAAAATTCTAAAACTGGGGTTACCTTAGGGCTACATCATATTTATTTGCTTTCATTGTTTGACTTGTATGCTTTACATTATGGTTCTTTGTTTGGGTTTGAATCCTCTACCCGGATTTAGGATACAATATATGTAAGTAGCAATACATTGTGGAAACTGTGCGGGGTATACCGACATGGTCTAAGCAATATCTACATTAGTGTGACATATTTGTGGGTACCGGTAGCCTTTGAGTTAATCAAAGAGAATACGGGGCCATTGAGTGATGTCATAAAACACTAATGAACTTCTAGAACCTTTACTTGACCAACTTGGCCTTTAGGATGTAGTGAGATGACCGACTTTGGTGCAGTCCGAAGTTGGTAGATACTCGATACTACACTCATTAAGGTTTGGTTTCTTGGGATATTTCGGTCGCCATTAAAGAGGCTTGTGCTGAAACAATGACCAAGGAAACAAATCAGTGATATTGAGCTCCTTAGAACCCGATTACTATTACTAGGACATGTTGAGCCAACTAAACTTCAAGAGGGTACTTACCTATAAAACTCCATGCAAGCCTAAACCCAGGGACTTGTTTGTTTTATTTGTATATACATACTCGTACAAAACATCATGACCATCATAACATCATACACATTCACTAACCATTTCAAGGATTTTGGGATTCATCTTTGTTCTTGTTTTGTAGGATATGGATTCTCTTCGCAGGAAAACTATTCAAGTTAACCTTGTAAGGATCCATCCTCAACTTAAGAAGCTAGCCTCAAGGATTCCTGAAAACTCTCCATTCACCGAGAGACATGGTCGCCTACTCAACTTGGTCACCTCCAACACAGATGAGGACATGATGAAAGTGCTCTTTCAGTTTTTTGATCCTTTACACCATTGCTTCAAATTTCCCGACTATCAACTTGTGCCTACTTTGGAAGAATTCTCCCGGCTCTTGAGAATTCCCATTCTCAATTAACTACCTTTCAATGGTACAGAAAGAGATCCAAAGCCAGAAGAGATTGCTCAAGCTCTACACTTGCACTCATCTGATGTTACAACTCATTAGGAAACAAGGAGTGATGTCAAAGGTTTCCTAGCAAAGTTATTGTTTGAGAAAGCCCAAAACTGTTGGAATTCTTTGGACCTGCAAGCTTTTAAGGAAATTGTGGCTCTCCTCATCTATGGGATGGTTTTGTTTCTAAATCCTGATCAACTCATAGATGTGAACACCGTCAAAATCTTTATATCCCGCAACCCGGTGCCTACATTGCTAGGGGATATCCTACACTCTTTTCACACTCGCACAATGAGGAAAAGAGGTGTCCTTATGTGTTGCACACCTCTCTTGGCAAGATGGTTTATTTCACATCTTCCCCAATCTGGGTTAAAGAACGAGCAAGGTTCAAGGTGGTCACAAAGGTTGATGACACTCAAACATTCAGACATTCATTGGTGCTCCCAATCCATAGAGAATGTTACTATTGTCGACTGTTGTGGAGAATTCCCTAATTTCCCTTTACTTGGCATTAGGGGAGGCATTACCTATAACCCTTGCTTAGCCTTAAGATAGTTTGGTTACGCCCGAAAGGATGGCCCGCACGAGATGCTGATTCAAGGTTTGGTATTTGACTACGAGAACGATGATCAAGGTCTTCACCAGAGATTTATCCGAGCTTAGAGGATGTTGAACAAGGTAGATAGCAAGACTTTGGGGTACAAGAATTTCATCCCTCTTGAGCCTTACCTCAAATGGGTACGAACTCGTGCTCAGAATCTTATGATGCCTTACCCCTCCATTCTCCGGTAATCATTGAGCCTGTCATGAAAGGGAATGTTCCATACACTAACCTACATCCTGACATGCCCACCTCTCTTGAAGAATTACAAAGAGATTGGATACAACTCAAGGGGGAGAGAGATACTTTTGAATCCCAATTCTATGCAAGCGAGAAGAAGGTTTTGGAACTCACTAGGCTACTTCATGAGGAGCAGCCTCTGAATCCCTACATTGCACCAAAGAGGACGCGTACTACCTTTTTATCTTAGAGTTTTTGTATTATTTTGCCCAAGAAGGCATTGATGTACTCAAAGCTTTAATTTATTAATATAACGCGTGTTTCCTTTTTTGTATAAAACAAATTTGAGTCTTAAAATCCTTGAAATCATTGCATACGCATTTATCATTCATCATAACATAAGCAGGTTTCTTGCAATAAGTCTCTTCATCTCTCTACTATTTATTTCAGTAAGATGGATCTCGCGCAAACGGTGAAGGACCTCCAAGCTCAGAATGCACAGTTCTAACAGTTGTTCCTAACTCTAGCCAAAGGACAAGAAGAGTTGAAAACCCTGCTGGTTAAGGAGAAGAAAAAGAAGACGAAGAAGATAACATGAGTTCTAAACATGGGAAGAAGATTCCACGGGCAGACAAGAAGGACCCTAGACTTTGCGATGAAATCCAGTGAGAAGGACAATCAAGATGGGAAGGGCAAGGAAACAGTTGTTCAGTCTGATTCAGAAGAGGAAGAAGAAGAAGACTATTCTGAAGAACAATACCCTTCAGCCGACGACAAGTATAAGCATCTAGAAGAATGGTTGAGTGCAATGGAAATCCAAAAAGTGCTTGGCTTGGACTTTGAGGAGTTGGGCTTAGTGTCGGGGATTGTCATTCCTCCCAAATTCAAAGCACCCGTGTTCGCCAAATACGACGGAGTCTTATGCCCTAAAATGAATCTTTGGTCCTATGTGAGGAAAATCCAGCCCCATACCACTGATAAAGATTTATGGGTAAACTTCTTCCAAGACAGTCTGTCTGAAACTCAACTTGATTGGTTTTATCAGTTAGACAGAGCCAATGTTCATAACTGGGAAGATCTTGCTACAACCTTTTACAAACAATACCAATACAACGCTGATCTTGCGCCTACCTATACTCAACTCCAGAGTATGGCCATGGTTTCAAGTGAAGGCTTAAAGGACTATGCGAAAAAATGGAGAGATTTGACCGGAAGAGTTAAACCTCCTCTATCTGAAAGAGAGTTGCCAGACATGTTTTTGGGCACCTTGTCTGGTCCCTTCTTCAATCACCTAATCGGGAGTTCATCGACAGGTTTTACTTAATTGATATTGACCAGAGAAAGGGTAGAAGTCGGGATAAAGAATGGAAAGATTCAAAAAGATGCATCCTCTGTTGCTGTAAGGAATCCCTTCATCAAAAAGAAAGAAGTAGTCGCTGTATATCCTCAGAGAAATCAAGATAGGGCTGAACGCTGTCCAATGGTGGGGGTTGTCATGATTCCTAAACCTGTTCCTGATCAACAAAGAAACAATCACCCAAGAATGGAAAGACCAGTCAGACAGTTCACCAGAATTAACATGACCCTATTTCAAGTATTGCTACATTTGTTAAGATCCAACCTAGTAACTTTGAAAGAATCTCCAAAGAACCCTAACACAACCTCTCCTCACTATCATCCTAATTACCGTTGTGCATACCACTCTGAAAGTCCCGGCCATGACACTAACAACTGTTGGGCTCTAAAGAACAAAGTACAAGACCTCCTTGAAGCCAAAGAGATTGAATTCGATGCGCCAGAGAAGCCCAATGTCATTTATGCCCCTATGCCCAAGCACGACCATAATGCCAACGCCATTGAAGAGGGTATGTTTGTTACTTCAGTTGATGAACTTATGACCCCACTCCTGACTATCAAAAAGAACTTGTTGAATTCCAGTGTTTTCCCGGGTTGTGATGAAAGCTGTCATTTCTGTTTGTCCTCACCAACCAGCTGTCCTTTGTTGAATGCAGGCATTCAGTGCCTAATAGATAATAAGGAAATTTTGTTTGAAAAGACTTCTGTTCCACCTGTTTCTTATAATAATGTTTCCATCGTGACCATTTCCGACAATTCTTCCAGGGTCTCCACCAAAAGACCCGTTAAAATTACATCAGTTTCAAAAGTAGCTCCTTTGATAATTACAATGCCTCAACCAGTCCCGTATTTGTCAGATAAAACCGTACCATGGAATTATGGAGGGGATGTCTGCTACCACGGTATCAAGCAAGATTGGCCAGCTGCCAAAGATTCAAGTTCTGAGAAGATTGACTCCGATATCAGTAATATTGCAGGGACTAGCAAGATTACCCGAAGCAGGAGGATAATCTCTCTAGAAATTGCTCCCCCAAAAGCAGTTTTGGACCCGAAATCATTCCTGTTGTTGTTGCTCCTCCAAAGGTTATTTCCAGTCCTACAATCATCTCTGCTAATACTCTAAATGACAAAGTTGATACAACCCCTGTTATCACTCCTACTGACATTCTTGCTGCCGAGTCAACCGAAACTCGAGGTAAAAGTATTCTGATTGAGCCTGTCCAGACGAAGGCACAATCATTGGCTATCCTTGAGACCTCCTTAAAAGAGATGGAGGAAATTCTAAAGATCATTAAAAGAAGCGACTACAATGTAGTTGAGCAACTGGGGCAAAACTCCATCTAAAATTTCCATGATGGGTTTACTACTATGTTCTGAGGCACATGCAAAGGCCTTGGTAAAATTCTTGAAAACTGCCCATGTACCCCAAGAAACATCTGCCGATCAGTTCCAAGACTGCGTAGCCAGCTTGACTGCAGATAATGGCCTAGGTTTTTCGGATGCTGATTTAACGCCAAGAGGAAGGAAGCATAATAAGGCATTGCATGTCTCAGTGGAATGCAGGGGAACAACCTTGGCTTATGTTTTGGTGGACACCGGGTCGTCTCTGAATGTGTTACCTAAAAAAGCTCTTGATAGGCTTGATTGTGAGGGATTGACATTGAAGCCAAGCAACATAGTAATGAGGGCTTTTGACGGCTCGAAAAGGATGGTACATGAGGAAGTGGATATCCCCATAAAGGTTGGGACCCAAACGTTTGATTCAACTTTTTATGTAATGGATATCCACCCTTCGTATTCCTGCCTGCTAGGCAGACTGTGGATTCACAATGCTGGCGCTCTCACTTCTACGTTGCACCAGATGCTGAAGTATCCAATTCAAGGGAAGATTATCACCGTTCATGGAAAAGAAGAGTATATGTTCAGCCATCTCAATTCCTTCAGATATGTGGAATTAGATGGTGAATTTATTGAAACTCCATTCCAACATTTTGAAGAAGTCTCGCAAGATGTGGCAGTAACCAAGGCTGTGTCTCAAGTTCCCAAGATCACAAGGCCTCCATTCAGGATGTCATCTTTGAAGGATGCCAAGGCAATAATAGAAGAAGGTGGGTGCACTATTTGGGGACAACTCCCAGATATCCCATACAAATCTAACAAGTTTGGCCTGGGTTTCACTTCAGGTGCTCATAAGGTTGTACGCCGCGCTCGTACTGGAGGACCACCCTTGAAGATCAGCTACCGTAAATTCAACACGGTAGAGGATGATGAAGATGGCTGCAACCTGGAGGATTGGATCTTCCCTACTGTCAGTGGAGGGCTCAGCAACTGGAAGGCTAGAGATTTTGTCCCGATCACTTTTATCCCGCAGTAATTTGTCTTTACATTTTGTTGGATCTGTAATATTTAAACAATTCAGACTCTTAAAACCTCGTGTCTTACCCGAGGCACAATGGTCCATTTGTAAGGGTTATTATCTCATTTCCATATGACATCAATGAATCATGGACGTTTTTTGCATACAAACTTTGTGCTCATTGTTTTTTCTTTTTACATTTTTTCATTTCTTTCAAAGATAGCTATACCCTTACACACACTCACACTCACAATATAGGTCTACATCCATTCGGGATCCCATGGGTAACGATTCTGCTATGGCTTTCTATGACTCTGAAAATATAATATACCAAGCCGAAGACGAAGGTGAGGAAGATTGTAAAGTACCAGGGGAACTTGCCAGGTTATTACAACAAGAAGAGAGAACCATTCAGCCCCACGAGGAACCCATGGACACCATCAATCTAGGTATCAAAGAAGACAAAAGAGAAGTCAAGGTGGGTGCCAATCTGGAACCCAGTGTCAAGGAGCGGTTGATTCAGTTGTTACACAAGTATGTTGAGATCTTTTCCTGGTCGTATGAAGACATGCTAGGTGTTGTACCCCAAAATTTGTCCTCCCATATTTCTCAACACATGTCAAGAATCATCTCCAAGTTGTTCAAGATAGCTCAAGAGTTGGACAGTCAAATCACCTCCTAAGGCAGTCAATTCAAAATTAGGGTTTTGTGTTGCATCAAGGCCATCACATCCAAATGGTCTCAAATGATCCCCAATGTCCTAATATGTTCTCAAGTTCATCCATGTCAAATTTCAAGCCTTGCAGAGAAAGTTTGGTCAGTCAATTGCTCAAGAAGTCCAAAAATCGACTATGCTAGGGCAAAAGTCAACTGTGACCTATGGACAGTCAAACCTCAAGATTTTTTGTCAACATTCTCATTTTAAAGGATAATTCATCATTTTATCAAGGGTTGATCATGATTCATCAAGGATTGCTCAAGATTCATCAAGATTCAAAAGTTGCTAAATTAGGGTTTTGCAGGAAAAGTCAACTCAACTTTGACCAAGCATAACTTTCTCATACTTTATGAGAAATGACCCATACAAAGCTCATTTTGAAGAGGATGAAATTTCCTACAATCCATCTGCACACCCCAAGATCAAGAAATGCTCTCACAAAAAGTTACAAATTTGGACATTATAGGTCATTTTTGAAAGTCAACAAAAACACCTTTTTTTGCTAAAGCTTATAACATGAGCATGGAATATAAAAATGAGATTATACCAAAAGGGTTGATCATAGGACATCTCAAGGTTTCTAAAAAGTCCAAGAACACTTCCAAAAGTTCAAAATTGAAGAAGTTATGCATTGTTGAAGTTGGGCATTTTTCCAAAATTGCCAAAAGTCAACTATCCTCAAAACTCCAATTTTTGACAAAAGGGCCCACTTTTTTCCACTTGATATGATCTTGTCACACCACACACGTGTCCTATTTTCAGTTTCATGACCAATCATTTATTTTTCTATTTTATTTGATTTTTATTGATTTAATTCATTTTAAATCAATATTAATTCAAATAAAATCCAAAAATTAATGGAATGAGATTTTTTGAATCATTACAGCTTGCAAATATCAGGATACACTCAGTCAAATTCGTATCAAGCATTGTTGTGCACAAAATATTTGATTTAAGGCATTTTTGGAAACTTGTTAATGGAAGATCATATCAAATCATGATTCATCAATTCCTATGGATTCAAGCCCAAGTTTTAACCTAAATGCATTCCAATATACATGTACAAGCGAGGCATACAAAGAACATGACCTAAAAACTGCAAGAGACGGCCAAACAAAAACTGAAAAAAGTGTGAAAAAGTGGGAGATCAAATTCTTGTTGGGAGGCGTTTTCAAAGCAAAATCTCCACGTAGCCTTCTTGCTTGCAAACTCCTGAAGCTATAGCAACCAGAATCAAGTCCTGAGACCACCAGAATCGCGCTGTAAGTCGTCACGAACATGGCCCTGTAGATGGAATCGTGAATCAGTTATCTTGCATCTTTTTGCCATTTTTTTGATATATTTGTGATCCTTGCATAATTTCTAAGCATTCTGCATTGTTTAATTTTGTTTTCAGAGCCTGTATTGTAATGCCCGAACCTAGGGTTTTCTTGTTTTGTTTTTAGGCGTTTGCTTTGCAGGTAAAATTAGGACTAATAATGGGTATAGAGATGATTAGGAGAACGAGACGAACATGATGATAGGCTTGGTTTGTATTTTTGTGACCTAGAATGCATTATAGGATGATGCCACGGATCTTGTTGCGGAATAAAATCTGCAGGAAAAATTGCAGTCTTTGTTGAAGAAGACGAAGACGTGTCCCTGCTTCATTGGCTTGTTCAAATATTTAGCGCGTTTTTTTTAATTCCAGCATAATTGATTGTTTTCATATATTATATCCACTACTCATTCCACTAACAAAGAAGCACATTGGCTCAGATGGAAAGCGTGTTGTTGCAAAGTCCTTTGGGACCTGGGTTCGAATCCCAGGTCCCCCAAAACTTTTGTTTAATTTTTTATAGATATTCTCATGCAACGCCCAAGGTGTAGAACATCATATGCCTCATGGATCCAGGCGCCAGATGGCCTCCAGGCCAAATCCAAGGGTCCAGATTGCAAGCTCACTATACTCCAAGTCAACAAGTGCACGCTGGATTGGGAAAGTCAAACAAGGCTGAACGTTTTGGGCCTGGAAATTGCAAATCATACCTCCTTTCTGGGCCCAAACCCCCTGGGTTTATTTCTTTTCTCTTTCATATTTCTTTTTTAGTTAATTATTTTATTAATTATTTTTATTATTACTAACTAATTTATTTTTTCTCATAAAATCAGAAAACATAAAAATTATTATTTTTATTAATTTCATTATTTTTGTAAATAAATAATTTAATTGACTTAGTTTTTTTTAATTAGGTATAATTTTAACATTTTTGCAATAAATTAAAATTAATTAGAATATTAGGTTTAAATAATTTTAATCAATTTTTATTTTATTTCCTTAAATATAAAAAACCCAAAAATATATTTTCTATTTAAATAATTAATTAACTTAGATTTAATTTCCATTTAATTCAAAATAACAAAAAAATATGCTTTCTTTAATAAAAAAGGGTCAAAACTCTATAAAATACGCCGATTTAATTTTCTCGCACGCATTTCATTTTTTATCCAATATTGTAATTGCTTCCGGTATGTAATAGCTTTTAACTAGGACTTTATTTATTTATCGCTTTCTTTTATTTTCCGCAATTTAAATTAAAGGGTTTGTTTTTGGCGATGTAAATACCCGACGCCTTGTAATAGCTAGATTTAATTTCACGCAATTTAATTTCTGCACAATATTAACTGTTAGATGTCTGATAATAGGGAATGCATGAAAAAATCTAATGTATGAACTTAAAATCAACATAGCTCACCCATAACATGTACAGATAAAATTAATCGAAATAACACACTTGCACATGCCACTCTTAGGGTACACCTCACTTGGTTGCCTCGAACATGGTCATTGAGTATAGGAAGTTTTAGAGGTCGCCCTCTTGTTCCAAAGATCATAGTTGCCTCGGAAAAATGATCTAGGACATCAGGGTCACCACTAAGGCGTCCTAACATTGCTTTAGTGACCACACGTCCCTTAATCGAATTGACTCGAAAACTCCAACGATGATGCTACCTACTCCTCAATAGTGGGATAGCGCTGTCTAAAGGACATTTGTACATATTAATTCCTTTTTGAGTAGGTAGATGGTCCTTAAGTACTTGCTCCTTTTAAAACAAAACAAAAATTTTCGCACTTACACTCCTTTCAAACAAAAACTCTTTTCAAACCCACAAACACAAAGAAAAACAAACTTTTGAAAACACAATGAGCAAGTACCTAAGAGCCCGTGGATAACCACGGATAGAAAGGGTGCTAACACCTTCCCTTTCTATGATCTACCTCCCTAACCCGAGAATTATGTCAAAAAGGAATTTTTCTGTGCTTTTGACCTTTCCTTGTTGGATAAAATAAAAGACGGTGGCGACTCTTGCTTACCGCGACATTTTGCGAAAACAAACGCAAAATGTGAACCAGCATTCCAAAAACAGTCAGTTCTATTCCCACCGATCACGAACTGGCGGACTCTGCTGGGGACTTACATAAGTGAGGTGTACCTTAGGATTAGATCATTATGTTTTCAATTGTATGCTTTGTATGCTTTAATTTTGTGGGGTTGTATCTAAGTTCTATAGATCCTAACCCGGATCTGGGGGTACCCTTTTTAGGTAAGTAGCAATAAACCGTGAGGGAACTGTCCGACGTAGACCGACACGGTTGAAGCAGTAGCTACGTTGGTGTGGCACTTTAGTCTGTACCGATATCCCTTGTGTTGGAACGAGGAGAATATGGGTCTTCTAAGGGGTCATTAAGCACCAACTAACCTTAGAACCTTAAATTGACCAACTTGGCCATAGAACAGTAGCAGTATGCTACACTCATTGAGACTAAACTCTCGCGACGATTCCGGCCGCAAGAAAAGGTTGTTAAACTGGAATTATTACCGATTGAGGGTAGTCAGTGATATTGAGATCCTCTAGAACCCGGTTACTATTTTTAGGACAGGTTTAAACCAACTAAACTAAAAGAGGGTAGTGCCTAAGCTCCATGCCAGCCTGAAATCTAAGGGCTCTCAGTGTGACTTGTGTGCTTTTACCATGTTTTCTATTTGTGGATACTTGTGGTGTGCTTACTATCATGACATCATGACATCATAACATTGCATACATCTTGCATAAGTGCTAACCTATTTCAAAGACAAGAGGGATTCATCTTTGCTCTATTTTGTAGGTCATCATGATGCCCATACGTAAGAATACTATCCGGATCAACTTTGTCCAAGTCCCTACCTTGCTTAAAGAGTTGGTTTCCAAGATGCCTGACACTACTTCCTTCATCAGGAGGCATGGTTCTCTTCTCAGTTTGGTCACCTCAAAATTGGACGAACAGATGATGAGTGTCCTGGTCCAGTTTTATGATCCGCTGTACCATTGATTTACTTTCCAGGACTTCCAGCTGGTTCCTACCCTAGAAGAGTTCTTTGAGCTGCTCGGTATCTCTGTTCTGGAGCAGACCCCGTTTACTGGTTGGGAGAAGACTCTTAGGCCTGAAGAAATTGCTGCAGCCCTTCATTTGACCAAAGAAGAGGTAATGGCTAATTGGGAGACTAGAAGTGGAGCTAAAGGATTTCTGACCAAGTTCTTGGTTGGCAAGGCTAACTACTTCTGGGATAGCCTAGACTTTAAGGCGTTCAAGGATATTCTGGCTCTTTTGATTTATGGCTTGGTACTATTTTCGAATCCTGACACTTTTGTTGATGTGAATGCTATAAAGATCTTCATCTCTCAGAACCCTGTACCCACTCTCTTGGGCGACATTCTTCATCAGCTCTATGCTCGTACTGCCCGAAAGCGAGGAACCTTGATGTGCTGTGCTCCTTTCTTGTCGAGGTGGTTTATTTCGCACCTCCCCAAGTCAGTGCTAAAGAACAAAGAAGGAATGGGCTGGGCTTATAGGGTGATGTCTCTTTCTCATAATGACATTATCTGGACTCTCAAAGGTATGGATGAGGTGACTATCATTGATCGCTGTGGAGAGTATCCCAATGTTCCCCTACTAGGAACCCATGGAGGAATTTCTTACAACCCATGCTTAGCTCTCCGTCAGTTTGGAAGAGCCAGAAGAGAAGGACCTCATTAAATGTTAATGCCTCATATCATCTTTGATTTTCAAGGGGATAGCGATGAGCAGCGTCGCAGATTTATAAGGGCTTGGGACAGAGTTCACCAATCTAATCCACATGAGTTGGGTCCAAAGACTTCTATGCCAATGGAGCCATATCTCAGATGGGTCCGCATCAGTGCCCAAAAGCTAGGTATGCCATATGAAGCTGTCCGGCCTGTCACCCTTGAAGTTTCTAATGAAGAAGGGGTTCTTCCAACCATTCTCCATCCTTATATGCCCACTGACATTGGGGAACTGAAGAGATCTTGGATGCAACTGCGGGAAGAACGGGATTCTTATCGGGAGAAGTTCAACGAGCAAGAACAGAAGATCTAGAAGCTGACTAGGCAACTGGAGAATGAGCGGATCCTGAATGATTATGTCCGCACTGATAAGAAGAGACCATGGGAGCATTGATGGACCTTTGATGATTTCCTTTACAGTTTTTGTTTACTTTTCAGTATTTCCATTCTTGTAACGCCTTAAGGGCAATTTGTTGAACAAATTAAATTTTTCAGTTTAAATCTAATAAAGTGTGTTTCCTTTCTTGTTTACAAATTTGAATCCTGATTATCTTTGAAATCATAAATCATACGCATTTCATCCCATGCACTTCATAAACAGGTACCCCTTACAGGTCTCTTATCTTCTTCGTTGTTTATTTCAGCGATCATCATGTCTACTGAACCTTCAACTGAGCAAGCTATCAAGGCCCTCCAGGCCCAGAATGCCCAATTTCAAGAGCTATTCATGAGCCTAGCTAAGGGTCAGCAGAACCTGAAGACCTTGATTCTGAAAGAGAAGAAGAAGAAGAAAAAGAGGACCATCCTGTTTAACACAGGACACAGGTTTGGGAACAGGCTGTAGAATGAAGTTGATCTAACCACCTCATCTGGAGGAAAAGATAGTCCACAAGAAAGGAGGGCTCCTAGCCCTGTGGTCTCCGACAATGAGATGGACTACAATGAAGAACAGTATCCTCCTGCTGAGGATAAGTACAAACAGCTGGAAGACCGTTTGAGCGCTATGGAAATTCAGAAGGTGCCCGGTCTGGACTTCGGAGATCTAGGTCTATCATCTGGGGTGGTGATTCCCCATAAATTCAAGGCACCAGCCTTTGCCAAGTATGACGGAGTTTCCTGTCCGAAGCTGCACCTACGGTCATATGTGAGGAAGATCCAGCCTTACACTGCTGATAAGAACTTATGGATCCATTTCTTTCAAGACAGTCTCTCAGGGACTCAGCTTGAGTGGTTCTATCAGTTGGACGGAGCCAGTATCCGCAGTTAGGAAGATTTGGCTACTGCATTCTACGGGCAGTATCAGTACAACTCCGACCTCGCTCCCACGCGTACCCAACTCCAGGGTATGCAATGGGAACGGGTGAAGGATTCAAAGATTATGCTCAGAAGTGGAGGGACCTTGCCGGTAGGGTGCAACCACCTTTGGCTGATCGTGAGCTTGTTGACATGTTTCTGGGGACCCTGTCTGGTCCATTCTTCAACCACTTGATTGAAAGCTCTTCATCTGGGTTTACAGATCTTATTTTGACTGGTGAGAGGATTGAGGCTGGTATTAAGGCTGGGAAGATACAGAAGGGTGATTCATCAAGCACCGAGAAGAAGCCATTTACGAAAGAGTCCAGTGCTGTCTACAGTGCAAGAAGACAGAGTAGACCTGAACACCGCCAAGCTGTCAATGCCGTTGTTATTTCAAAATCGGCTGGTGCTCCTCAGTATAACAATCAACAAAAGGACGAGAGACCTAAAAGGCAATTCACTCGTCTCAACATGACCTTATCTCAGATTCTGCCACAGTTTCTAAAGACTAATCTGGTGACTCTAAGGGAAGCCCCAAAGAATTCAAATACAACGTCACCAAGGTATAACCCTAATGCCCGCTGTGCTTATCACTCTGATAGCCCGGGGCATAATACGGATGATTGTTGGGCTTTGAAGAACAAGATACAAGACTTAATTGATGCAAAAGAGATTGAGTTTGAGGCGCCCGAAAGGCCTAATGTCGTGACTGCTCCCATGCCTAAACACGGAGTTAATGCTGTAGAGGAAGACTTGTTTGTAGTTTCTGTGGATGACATTGTTACCCCTCTGATGACTGTCAAGAAGAACCTGTTGCTAGCCGGTTTATTTCCGGGCTGTGACGAAGGTTGCCATATGTGTTCTGTTTTACCTACCGGTTGCCCATTCCTGAAGTCAGGTATCCAAAACCTGATGGATAGTAAGGAGATCCTGTTTGAGAAGACTGTTGTTCCTTCCATTCCTACTGAAGAAGTCGCCATCATTACCATTTTCGACAATTCTTCCAAGGCTCCCTCAAGGAAGCCTGTTAGAATTACATCTGTTCCGAAAATCGCACCTGTGATCATCACTGTTCCGGGGCCCATCCCCTATACCTCTGATAAAGCTGTCCCTTGGCACTATGGGGCTGATGTTTATTTTCATGGATTTAAGCAAAAGTTGGATGCTGATACTGGCGTCAACAACATTACTGGACCTGCTAAAGTCACCCGTAGCGGAAGACTTTTCTCACCTGATATTGCTCCACCAACAGCCCGAAGACCTGTTGTCATTACCCCTGCAAGTGTACCTACTGCCATTCCTGATCAAGTTCCTAGTCCTACCCCTGTCGCTGAGTCATCTGACACTCGGGGAAAAGGGATCACCACTGATGTGCCTGCCCAGACGGAGGCACCGAAGACAATTACTGTTGAAGCTTCCAAACAGGAGATGGAAGAGATTCTGAAGATTATTAAGAAGAGTGATTACAACGTAGTTGAGCAACTGAGGTAAACCCCATCCAAGATTTCTATGTTGTCACTATTGCTATGCTCAAAGGCCCATGCCAAGGCTCTGATTACCTTCCTGAAGACTGCCCACGTGCCACAAGAGACATCAGCTGATCAGTTTACTAATTGTGTGGCCAATTTAACTGCTGATAATGGTTTGGGTTTCTCCGATGCCGATTTGACTACCAAAGGGAAAAATCATAACGATGCCCTGCATGTCTCCATTGAATGTAGGGGCACTACTCTTGCACATGTATTGGTTGATACTGGTTCCTCATTGAATGTATTGCCTAAAAAAGCTCTAGACCGGTTGGATTGCGAAGGGTTGGAGCTAAAACCAAGTAACATCGTTGTCAGGGCCTTTGATGGGTCTAAAAGGATGGTGCATGGTGAAGTTGATATTCCAATTAAAGTTGGTTCTCAGGTCTTCGATTCTACGTTCTATGTGATGGACATTTGGCCATCCTACTCTTGTTTGCTGGGTCGTCCATGGATCCATAAAGTTGGGGCCGTAACCTCAACGCTCCACCAGAAGTTGAAGTACCCGGTCAAAGGAAAGATTGTGATAGTACAAGGGGAGGAAGAGTACATGGTCAGCCACCTCAACTCGTTCCGATAAGTAGAGATGGATGGGGAGTTCATTGAGACCCCATTTCAGCACTTTGAAGAGGTTCCCCAGACATTGGCATCAGCTGAGACTGTGGTTGAGAATTCTCCTATGAAGATGGCTTCCTTAAAGGATGTCCGGGATGTTATTGAGAAGGGTGAGTGTGCAAATTGGGGCCGACTCCCTGATTTTACACAGAAGACTAACAAGTTTGGTTTGGGTTTCACTGCAGAAGCTCAAAGGGCTGTCCGAAGTGCAAGGATCGGAAGACCTCCTGTGTTCATCAGCAACTCGGGAGTAAATGACATTGAAGATGATGTGGAAGAGTCTGAATTCGACATCTGGATCTATCCTACGACCAACGGTGGACCAAGCAACTGGACAGCAAAGGACTTCATCCCTATTACTTTTGTTATCCAGTAATGAAACTTTTTGTTTTGAATTTGTAATAGACAATGTTTTGAAACTTTATGGCCCGGTGTCTTACCTGGGGCACCGTGGCTTCATTTGTGAGGGCTTTTGTGTGTCATTTTCATATATCATTAATAAAAGCATTGGATGTTCTTGCATTTCAAATCTTGCGCTCCTTGTCTTTCTTTATTATATATATTGCAAAACAACTATTTTACACACACTCACGTATACAGGTCCACATCCACTCTGGATCTCACTGGTAACGACACTGCTATTGCCAGTTATGACTTCGAAAATCCGATCAACTTAGCCGAAGACGAAGGTGAAGATGATTGCGAAGTGCCTGGTGAACTTGCAAGACTGCTACTCCAGGAAGAGAGGGCCATTCAGCCACACGAAGAGTCGGTAGAATCAGTAAATTTGGGTACAGAGACAGATAAAAAGGAAGTCAAGATCGGTGAAAATCTGGAGCTTAGTGTGAAACAGCGGTTGATTCAGATGCTGCGTGACTATGTTGAGATCTTTGCCTGGTCTTACGAAGATATGCCTGGTTTCGATACTGATATTGTGGTTCATCGCCTGCCTACCAAGGAAGACTGTCCTCCCGTAAAACAAAAGGTTCGCCGAATGCGCCCAGAGATGTCTGAGAAAATCAAGGCTGAAGTTATGAAACAATTTGACACCAGTTTTCTAGCAGTAACTTCTTACCCTCAGTGGGTCTCCAATGTGGTTCCTGTGCCGAAGAAAGATGGTAAGGTCCGAATGTGTGTTGACTACAGGGATTTGAACAGGGCGAGTCCCAAGGATGATTTCCCTCTACCTCATATCGACGTTCTGGTTGACAATACTACTTAACACAAGGTCTTCTCCTTCATGGATGGTTTCTCCGGCTATAATCATATAAAAATGGCTCCCAAAGACATGGAGAAGACCACCTTTGTTACTCAGTGGGGCACCTTTTGCTACAAAGTCATGCCTTTTGGGTTGAAGAATGCTGGGACAACATATCAGCGTGCCATGGTTGCTTTGTTTCATGACATGATCCATCATGAGATTGAAGTATACATTGACGATATGATTGCAAGGTCCCAGACTGAGGAGGAACACCTTGACCATCTGCAGAAGCTGTTTGACAGGTTGAAGTTATATAAGTTGAGGTTGAATCCGAACAAGTGCACCTTCGGGTGAGATCTGGTAAACTACTAGGCTTCGTCGTGAGCGACAAAGGTATTCAAGTGGACCCTGCCAAGGTGAACGCTATACAAGAGATGCCAGCTCCCAGAACAGAGAAAGAAGTCAGAGGCTTTCTGGGACGTCTGAACTACATTGCCCGATTCATCTCACACATAACTGCTACTTGTGAGCCAATCTTCAAGCTACTGAAGAAAGATCAAGTGGTACGTTGGAATGATGATTGCCAAGCCGCTTTTGAAAGAATCAAAGAGTATCTCAAGGAGCCACCTATCCTGATGCCACCAGTTGAAGGGAGACCTCTGATCTTATACTTGACTGTGCTCAATAACTCAATGAGGTGTGTGCTGGGTCAGCATGACGAGTCTGGCCGAAAAGAGCATGCTATTTATTACCTTAGCAAAAAGTTTACCGACTGTGAGTCCCGATACTCACTGCTTGAGAAAACTTGCTGCACTTTGTCATGGGCTGCTCGCCGGCTGAGACAGTATATGCTGACTCACACTACTCTGTTGATTTCAAAGATGGATCCAATCAAGTATATCTTCGAAAAGCCTGCCTTGTCCGGAAGAATAGCAAGATGGCAGATGATCTTGACTGAGTATGACATCCAGTACACAACTCAAAAAGCAATCAAGGAAAGTGTATTGGCAAACCATTTGGCACACCAGGTAGTGGATGATTACCAGTCTATGAACTTTGAATTTCCGGACGAGAATATCATGTTGGTAACTGATTGTGAGGAACCTGGACCGGATGAAGGACCTGAGGAAGGATCCCTATGGTCTATGTACTTTGATGGAGCTTCGAACACTTTTGGTAATGGCATTGGTGCCGTGATCATATCTCCTAAAGGCTCTCATACTCCATTCACCGCCCGACTATGTTTCAACTGCACCAATAACATGGCGGAGTATGAAGCGTGTATTATGGGTCTTCGAGCTGCAATTGACCTAAGGATTAAGTTTCTGAGTGTCTTCGGAGATTCCGCTCTCGTGATCAGTCAGATCAAAGGAGAGTGGGATACGAAACACCCAAATCTTATTCCTTACAAGGAGTATGTGTTGACTTTGCTTCCCCATTTCAAGGAGATAACCTTTGAACACTTCCCTAGAGAGGAGAATCAGTTGGCGGACGCGCTGGCTACGATGTCTTCTATGTTCAAAGTCAATTGGGACAACGAAGCTCCCCAGATCATTATTGAAAGATTGGACGAACCTGCACATTGTTGTGATCTTGAGACTAAGGAGGTAACAGAAAAGCCCTGGTATCATGAGGTGAAGAGGTACCTTGAAGCTCAAGAATACCCCGAGGGTGCATCTGTTAATGACAAGAAGTTTCTGAGGAGGTTCGCGGCGAAGTTCTTCATCAGCAATGGCATTCTTTACAAGCGTAACCATGATTCGACCTTACTGCATTGTGTGGATAAGATTGAAGCAGAAAGGATCATGGCAGAGCTGCATGAAGGTACTTTCGGAACTCATTCCAGTAGACATACCATGGCAAAGAAAATCCTCCGGGCAGGATATTACTGGTCCACAATGGAAGCCGAATGTTATCAGCATTCTTGGACATGTCACAAGTGCCAGGTCTATGCTGATAAGGTGCACATACCTCCAGTTCCTCTGAATGTTTTGACAGCGCCTTGGCCTTTTGCAATGTGGGGCATTGATATGATCGACGAGATCAGACCTACGACATCCAAAAGGCATCGTTTCATCCTAGTAGCTATTGATTACTTTACAAAGTGGGTTGAAGCAGCTTCCTTTGCTACTGTAACCAAGAACGTCGTGGCACGGTTCATTCGGCACAATCTGATCTATTGATACGGTGTACAAGAGAGGATCATTAAGGACAACGGTACCAATATTAATAACAAGATGATCACTGAGCTCTACGAGCAATTCAAGATACATCATCATAACTCTTCTCCCTACCGTCTGAAGATGAATGGGGCTGTCGAAGCAGCAAATAAGAACATTAAGAAGATTGTGCAGAAGATGACAGTGACATACAAAGACTGGCACGAGATGTTACCGTTTTCTCTTTATGGGTACCGTACCTCAGCACAGACGTCAACAGGGGCAACACCCTATTCCTTGGTATATGGCATGGAGGCAGTCTTGCCCATTGAAGTTCAGATACCCTCTCTTCGGATCATGAAGGATGCAGGTTTGAGCGAAGATGACTGGATTCATACCCGGCTTGATCAACTGAACCTAATCGACGAAAAGAGACTCATTGCTATTTGTCATGGTCAGACGTACCAAAAACGAATGATCAAGGCATTTAACAAGAAAGTCAGGCGACAAGAGTATCAAGTTAGGGACCTGGTAATCAAGCACATTATCTTACCTCAAGGTGATCCCAGGGGCAAATGGACCCCTACTTATGAAGGGCCATTTGTGGTTAAGAATATTTTCTCAGGAGGAGCTATGATTCTAACCACCATGGATGGTGACGACCTTCTTCACCCCGTCAATGTAGACATAGTAAAAAGATACTACGCATAATCAAAGACACGCTAGGTTGACTGGCCTAGGAAAATATAAGGGCTTCCCGGCGAACCAAAAGGGTTCGGGCAAAAGTAAGGGATGAAAATGAAAAAAATCTGTACACCCGGCAAGTCGAAAACCTGAAAAGGCGGCTTGGGCAAAAATGGGTATCCTGGTGGACTGAAAACCCGAAAGGGCGGTCCAGGAAAAAGTTAGGGATTAAAGCGTAATACTATGTCTCATTGGATCACCTCGCATCCAGACTTCGGTATCGACTATCAAGCTCAGACGACACTAATCAATCAGATTCATCTTCAACTAAGCAGCAAAGTGATGAGATGCTTGAAGATATAAAGGCAATAGCAGAGTTGGAACCCAGTGGGATTATTCACATAGCTGTTTTGTTTCCTTTCCACAAATTGTATAAATTCTATTTGTTCGGCGGCGTTCTCTTACTAGGACGTCAGCCTCTTGTACTAAAACGCCTATTTTTCAGGCCAAACTTCAAAATCAATACAAATTCATTTTCAGAAATTTCAAAGCTGTTTTTCCTTTATCTGTTTTGTTTTGCAAAGAACGTCCAATTTTCATTTTTGATATATGCATTTGACATTAATTGTTGATCATAAATATTTACATATGAAACGAAAGATGAGTTACTGGTAATAACAGAAACATGGGCAAATAAGAATTATCTGAACTGTATAGTTGCTCTGTCCACCAGGTACCAAGGTGCATCCAGTTGAAGGATATGGCTAAGATACCTCCACTCCCTGCAGGGTAAGACAGTGATAATAGCTCTCTCAGCTGAAACTGACAACCATGAACGAATCAGCAATACTCTCCCCAAGCGGAGTTAATCCACCATCAAGCACTAAAAAGGTTTGGTAGTCCCAAAAGGTCTTAATATTCCTCAACAGAGTATAAAGACATTCCCCAGCAAGCATTAAAATCATCCCTAGCCGAGTTTATCATTAAAATCATCCCCAGCAGAGTTTATCATTAAAATCATCCCCAGCGGAGTTTATCATTGAAATCCCCAGCAGAGCTTATCAACAGAATCCCCATCGGAGTTTATTGTTAAAATCTTCAGCAGAACATCTCTTCCCCACAGAGTAATTCCCCTCAGAATAATCTCTTCACCAGTTTATTCCCCAACGGAGTTCTTTTCTCCCGCAGGTTTATCCTCACAATCATCTTCGTTCACCATCCCTGGCGGAAGCGAAGCATTCAACTTTATCCTCCAGCAGCTCCAGGATTTATTTTCCCCAGCTAAAACATTACATGTCCATATATCATGCTACATGCATATACGCATCATACCATACAATCTCATTTATTTTCAGAACATAATTGCCTGATATATATCATGCATTACATACAGCTAACCTTTACCTTTCAGGAAAGATACAATCAAAATTCAAGTTATGAAGCCCGGGTACGACCAGGATAGTATCTTGATTTCTACAGCATATTGTGAAGCCCGGATTACGAACAGATAACAATATCAAACTACCGCGAAGACTGGATTACGACCAGATAGTGATATCTCTCAAAAATAAGCTATGAATCCCGGAGAACGACCAGATAATAGTTTATTCCCCAGTGAGCCGTGAAGCCCGGATTACGACCGGATAGCAGCTCAGTAAGCACCATGAAGCCTGGATTCGACCAGATAGTGGTATATCATAAGCACAAGCCATGAAGCCCGGATCAAGACCGGATAACAGCTCAACAAGTTATTGTGAAGCCTGGATTACGACCAGAAAGCAATACCAAACCATGAAGCCTGGATTACAACCAAATAATGGTAGAAGATGTTATGAAGACTGGATTACGACCAGATAGCAACCAAGAGAACTACGAAGCCTGGATTTCGACCAGATAGTGGTATGATACATCGTGAAGCATGGATTACGACCAGATAGCGTTAAGGGACACTGAGAAGCTTGGATTACGACCAAATAATAGTTTACCCAACCAGTTACTATGAAGCCCGGATTCGACCGGATACTAGTAAACCCAACAGTCAAAGGGAAGCCCGGATGCGACCGAATAACCACTTGATTTGTTCTGAAGCCTGGATTTCGACCAGATAAGAAGTGAGGTATTGTGATGATTGGATTTGACCAGATAGCAGTACATGACACCATGAAACCTGGATTCGACCAGATAATGGTATAACACATCGTGAAGCCTGGATTACGACCAGATAGCGGTATAAGGCACTGTGAAGCTTGGATTCCGACCAAATAGCAGTTTACATGGACAGTTACTAAGAAGCCTAGAGTCGGCCAGATATTAGTGTGCCCTAAATTCAAGTTGAAGCCCGGATGCGACCGGATAACCACTTGATTTGTTCTGAAGCCTGGATTTCGACCAGATAATAAGTGAGGTATTGCAAAGCCTAGATTACAACCGAATAGCAAGTTTAATCTCATCTCCCCAGTAAGTCACTGTAAATCCTGGATTACAACCAGATAGCAGTCGGTCTTATCACTATGAAACCTGGGTTACGACTAGATAGCAGTTCACCCTCACCTCTTCAACAGAGATGGTTCCTCAGTAGAATAACGGACGACCGAAGCTCCTAAAATTCAACAGGGATGATTCCCCAGTAGAATAACGGACGACCAAAGCTCCTAAAGTTCTATTTCTCCTAAGACAAAGAACAACATTCCTCAGCGAAATCTCCCCCAACAACAGGTATACAGGCTCTCACTAAGGAATCTCTTATGCGATCGACACTCATTCGGATGGCATCTTTAAGCCCATCTCCCATCATCAATCTCCAAATGGCATCTGTAAGCCCATTCCCGACATCACAAGACAAATACTACTTCATGCGAGTGCAAATTTCTGGGCACTCTAGTGTTCAATCATCTTCCACCTTCGGATCACGAAAGGCCCAAACGCCAATCTATATCCTCAGGTTTAAGAAGATTGAACAGGGGCAAATGTTGTACCCCAAAATTTGCCCTCCCATATTTCTCAAGACATGTCAAGAATCATCTCCAAGTTGTTCAAGATAGCTCAAGAGTTGGACAGTCAAATCACCTCATAAGGCAGTCAATTCAAAATTAGGGTTTTGTGTTGCATCAAGGTCCTCACATCCAAATGGTCTCAAATGATCCCCAATGTCCTAATTTGTGATAAAACGCAAAACCTTCAAGTCATTTCTCCCACCGTATCATAGAATTGGCGACTCTGCTGGGGAAAATTCTAAAAATGGGGTTACCTTAGGGCTACATCATATTTATTTGCTTTAATTGTTTGACTTGTATGCTTTACATTATGGTTATTTGTTTGGGTTTGAATCCTCTACCCGGATTTAGGATACAATATATGTAAGTAGCAATACATTGTGGAAAGTGTGCGGGGTATACCGACATGGTCTAAGCAATATCTACATTAGTGCGACATATTTGTGGGTACCGGTAGACTTTGAGTTAATCAAAGAGAATACGGGGCCATTGAGTGATGTCATAAAACACTAATGAAATTCTAGAACCTTTACTTGACCAACTTGGCCTTTAGGATGTAGTGAGATGACCGACTTTGGTGCAGTCCGAAGTTGGTAGATACTCGATACTACACTCATTAAGGTTTGGTTTCTTGGGATATTTCGGTCGCCATTAAAGAGGCTTGTGCTGAAACAATGACCAAGGAAACAAACCAGTGATATTGAGCTCCTTAGGACCCGGTTACTATTACTAGGACATGTTGAGCCAACTAAACTTCAAGAGGGTACTTACCTATAAAACTCCATGCAAGCCTAAACCCAGGGACTTGTTTGTTTTGTTTATATATACATACTCGTACATAACATCACGACCATCATAACATCATACACATTCACTAACCATTTCAAGGATTTTGGGATTCATCTTTGTTCTTGTTTTGTAGGATATGGATTCTCTTCGCAGGAAAACTATTCAAGTTAACCTTGTAAGGATCCCTCCACAACTTAAGGAGCTAGCCTCAAGGATTCCTGAAAACTCTCCATTCACCGAGAGACATGGTCACCTACTCAACTTGGTCACCTCCAACACAGATGAGGACATGATGAAAGTGCTCTTTCAGTTCTTTGATCCTTTACACCATTGCTTCAAATTTCCCGACTATCAACTTGTGCCTACTTTGGAAGAATTCTCCCGGCTCTTGAGAATTACCATTCTCAATTAACTACCTTTCAACGATACATAAAGAGATCCAAATCCAGAAGAGATTGCTCAAGCTCTACACTTGCACTCATCTGATGTTACAACTCATTAGGAAACAAGGAGTGATGTCAAAGGTTTTCTAGCAAAGTTATTGTTTGAGAAAGCCCAAAACTGTTGGAATTCTTTGGACCTGCAAGCTTTTAAGGAAATTGTGGCTCTCCTCATCTATGGGATGGTTTTGTTTCTAAATCCTGATCAACTCATAGATGTGAACGCCGTCAAAATCTTCATATCCCGCAACCCGGTGCCTACATTGCTAGGGGATATCCTACACTCTTTTCACACTCGCACAATGAGGAAAAGAGGTGTCCTTATGTGTTGCACACCTCTCTTGGCAAGATGGTTTATTTCGCATCTTCCCCAATCTGTGTTAAAGAACGAGCAAGGTTCAAGGTGGTCACAAAGGTTGATGACACTCAAACATTCAGACATTCATTGGTGCTCCCGATCCATAAAGAATGTTACTATTGTCGACTGTTGTGGAGAATTCCCTAATTTCCCTTTACTTGGCATTAGGGGAGGCATTACCTATAACCCTTGCTTAGCCTTAAGATAGTTTGGTTACGCCTGAAAGGATGGCCCGCACGAGATGCTGATTCAAGGTTTGGTATTTGACTACGAGAACAATGATCAAGGTCTTCACCAGATATTTATCCGAGCTTAGAGGATGTTGAACAAGGTAGATAGCAAGACTTTGGGGTACAAGAATTTCATCCCTCTTGAGCCTTACCTCAAATGGGTACGAACTCGTGCTCAGAATCTTATGATGCCTTACCCCTCCATTCTCCGGTAATCATTGAGCCTGTCATGAAAGGGAATGTTCCATACACTAACCTACATCCTGACATGCCCACCTCTCTTGAAGACTTACAAAGAGATTGGATACAACTCAAGGGGGAGAGAGATACTTTTGAATCCCAATTATATGCAAGCAAGAAGAAGGTTTTGGAACTCACTAGGCTACTTCATGAGGAGCAGACTCTGAATGCCTACATTGCACCAAAGAGGACACGTACTACCTTTTTATCTTAGAGTTTTTGTATTATTTTGCCCAAGAAGGCATTGATGTACTCAAAGCTTTAATTTATTAATATAACGCGTGTTTCCTTTTTTGTCTAAAACAAATTTGAGTCTTAAAATCCTTGAAATCATTGCATACGCATTTATCATTCATCATAACATAAGCAGGTTTCTTGCAATAAGTCTCCTCATCTCTCTACTATTTATTTCAGTAAGATGGATCTCGAGCAAACGGTGAAGGACCTCCAAGCTTAGAATGCGCAGTTCTAACAGTTGTTCCTAACTCTAGCCAAAGGACAAGAAGAGTTGAAGACCTTGCTGGTTAAGGAGAAGAAAAAGAAGACGAAGAAGATAACATGAGTTCTAAACATGGGAAGAAGATTCCACGGGCAGACAAGAAGGACCCTAGACTTTGCGACGAAATCCGGTGAGAAGGACAATCAAGATGGGAAGGGAAAGGAAACAGTTGTTCAGTCTGATTCAGAAGAGGAAGAGGAAGAAGAAGACTATTCTGAAGAACAATACCCTTCAGCCGACGACAAGTATAAGCATCTAGAAGAATGGTTGAGTGCAATGGAAATCCAAAAAGTGCTTGGCTTGGACTTTGAGGAGTTGGGCTTAGTGTCGGGGATTGTCATTCCTCCCAAATTCAAAGCACCCGTGTTCGCCAAATACGACGGAGTCTTATGCCCTAAAATGAATCTTTGGTCCTATGTGAGGAAAATCCAGCCCCATACCACTGACAAAGATTTATGGGTACACTTCTTCCAAGACAGTCTGTCTGAAACTCAACTTGATTGGTTTTATCAGTTAGACAGAGCCAATGTTCATAACTGGGAAGATCTTGCTACAACCTTTTACAAACAATACCAATACAACACTGATCTTGCGCCTACCTGTACTCAACTCCAGAGTATGGCCATGGTTTCAAGTGAAGGCTTAAAGGACTATGCGAAAAAATGGAGAGATTTGACCAGAAGAGTTCAACCTCCTCTATCTGAAAGAGAGTTTCCAGACATGTTTTTGGGAACCTTGTCTGGTCCCTTCTTCAATCACCTAATTGGGAGTTCATCGACAGGTTTTACTTAATTGATATTGACCATAGAAAGGGTAGAAGTCGGGATAAAGAATGGAAAGATTCAAAAAGATGCATCCTCTGCTGCTGTAAGGAATCCCTTCATCAAAAAAAAAGAAGTAGTTGCTGTATATCCTCAGAGAAATCATGATAGGGATGAGCGCTGTCCAATGGTGGGGGCTGTCATGATTCCTAAACCTGTGCCTGATCAACAAAGAAACAATCACCCAAGAATGGAAAGACCAGTCAGACAGTTCACCAGAATTAACATGACCATATCTCAAGTATTGCTACATTTGTTAAGATCCAACCTAGTAACTTTGAAAGAATCTCCAAAGAACCCTAACACAACCTCTCCTCACTATCATCCTAATTACCGCTGTGCATACCACTCTGAAAGTCCCGGCCATGACACTAACAACTGTTGGGCTCTAAAGAACAAAGTACAAGACCTCCTTGAAGCCAAAGAGATTGAATTCGATGCGCCAGAGAAGCCCAATGTCATTTCTGCCCCTATGCCCAAGCACGACCATAATGCCAACGCCATTGAAGAGGATATGTTTGTTACTTCAGTTGATGAACTTATGACCCCACTCCTGACTATCAAAAAGAACTTGTTGAATGCCAGTGTTTTCCGGGGTTGTGATGAAAGCTGTCATTTCTGTTTGTCCTCACCAACCAGCTGTCCTTTGTTGAAAGCAGGCATTCAGTGCCTAATAGATAATAAGGAAATTTTGTTTGAAAAGACTTCTGTTCCACCTGTTTCTTATAATAATGTTTCCATCGTGACCATTTCCTACAATTCTTCCAGGGTCTCCACCAAAAGACCCGTTAAAATTACATCAGTTTCAAAAGTAGCTCCTTTGATAATTACAATGCCTTAACCAGTCCAGTATTTGTCAGACAAAACCGTACCATGGAATTATGGAGGGGATGTCTGCTACCACGGTATTAAGCAAGATTGGCTAGCTGCCAAAGATTCAAGTTCTGAGAAGATTGACTCCGATATCAGTAATATTGCAGGGACTAGCAAGATTAACCGAAGCAGGAGGATAATCTCTCCAGAAATTGCTCCCCTAAAAGCAGTTTTTGGACCCGCAATCATTCTTGTTGTTGTTGCTCCTCCAAAGGTTATTTCCAGTCCTACAATCATCTCTGCTAATACTCCAAATGACAAAGTTGATACAACCCCTGTTATCACTCCTACTGACATTCCTGCTGCCGAGTCAACTGAAACTCGAGGTAAAAGTATTCTGATTGAGCCTGTCCAGACGAAGGCACAATCATTGGCTATCCTTGAGACCTCCCTAAAAGAGATGGAGGAAATTCTAAAGATCATTAAAAGAAGCGACTACAATGTAGTTGAGCAACTAGGGCAAAACTCCATCTAAAATTTCCATGATGGATTTACTACTATGTTCCGAGGCACATGCAAAGGCCTTGGTAAAATTCTTGAAAACTGCCCATGTACCCCAAGAAACAACTGCCGATCAGTTCCAAGACTGTGTAGCCAGCTTGACTGCAGATAATGTCCTAGGTTTTTCGGATGCTGATTTAATGCCAAGAGGAAGGAAGCATAATAAGGCATTGCATGTCTCAGTGGAATGCAGGGGAACAACCTTGGCTTATGTTTTGGTGGACACCGGGTCGTCTCTGAATGTGTTACCTAAAAAAGCTCTTGATAGGCTTGATTGTGAGGGATTGACATTGAAGCCAAGCAACATAGTAATGAGGGCTTTTGACGGCTCGAAAAGGATGGTACATGAGGAAGTGGATATCCCCATAAAGGTTGGGACCCAAACGTTTGATTCAACTTTTTATGTAATGGATATCCACCCTTCATATTCCTGCCTGCTAGGCAGACCGTGGATTCACAATGCTGGCGCTCTCACTTCTATGTTGCACCAGATGCTGACGTATCCAATTCAAGGGAAGATTATCACCGTTCATGGAAAAGATGAGTATATGTTCAACCATCTCAATTCCTTCAAATATGTGGAATTAGATGGTGAATTTATTGAAACTCCATTCCAACATTTTGAAGAAGTCCCGCAAGATGTGGCAGTAACCAAGGTTGTGTCTCAAGTTCCCAAGATCACAAGGCCTCCATTCAGGATGTCATCTTTGAAGGATGCCAAGGCAATAATAGAAGAAGGTGGGTGCACTATTTGGGGACAACTCCCAGATATCCCATACAAATCTGACAAGTTTGGCCTGGGTTTCACTTCAGGTGCTCATAAGGTTGTACGCCGCGCTCGTGCTGGAGGACCACCCTTGAAGATCAGCAACCGTGAAGTCAACACGGTAGAGGGTGATGAAGATGGCTGCAACCTGGAGGATTGGATCTTCCCTACTGTCAGTGGAGGGCTCAACAACTGGGAGGCTAGAGATTTTGTCCCGATCACTTTTATCCCGCAGTAATTTGTCTTTACATTTTGTTGGATCTGTAATATTAAAACAATTCAGACTCTTAAAACCTCGTGTCTTACCCGAGGCACAATGGTCCATTTGTAAGGGTTATTATCTCATTTCCATATGACATCAATGAATCATGGACGTTTTTTGCAAACAAACTTTGTGCTCATTGTTTTTTCTTTTTACATTTTTTCATTTCTTTCAAAGATAGCTATACCCTTACACACACTCACACTCACAATATAGGTCTACATCCATTCGGGATCCCATGGGTAACGATTCTGCTATGGCTTTCTATGAATCTGAAAATATAATATACCAAGCCGAAGACGAAGGTGAGGAAGATTGTAAAGTACCAGGGGAACTTGCCAAGTTATTACAACAAGAAGAGAGAACCATTCAGCCCCACGAGGAACCCATGGACACCATCAATCTAGGTATCGAAGAAGACAAAAGAGAAGTCAAGGTGGGTGCCAATCTGGAACCCAGTGTCAAGGAGCGGTTGATTCAGTTGTTACAAAAGTATGTTGAGATCTTTTCCTGGTCGTATAAAGACATGCCAGGTGTTGTACCCCAAAATTTGTCATCCCATATTTCTCAAGACATGTCAAGAATCATCTCCAAGTTGTTCAAGATAGCTCAAGAGTTGGATAGTCAAATCACCTCCTAAGGCAGTCAATTCAAAATTAGGGTTTTGTGTTGCATCAAGGTCCTCGCATCCAAATGATCTCAAATGATCCCCAATGTCCTAATATGTTCTCAAGTTCATCCATGTCAAATTTCAAGCCTTGCAGAGAAAGTTTGGTCAGTCAATTGCTCAAGAAGTCCAAAAATCGACTGTGTTAGGGCAAAAGTCAACTGTGACCTATGGACAGTCAAACCTCAATATTTTTTGTCAACATTCTCATTTTGAAGGATAATTCATCATTTTATCAAGGGTTGATCATGATTCATCAAGGATTGCTCAAGATTCATCAAGATTTAAAAGTTGCTAAATTAGGGTTTTGTAGGAAAAGTCAACTCAACTTTGACCAAGCATAACTTTCTCATACTTTATGAGTAATGACCCATCCAAAGCTCATTTTGAAGAGGATGCAATTTCCTACAATCCATCTGCACACCCCAAGATCAAGAAATGCTCTCACAAAAAGTTACAAATTTGGACATTATAGGTCATTTTTGAAAGTCAACAAAAACACCTTTTTTTGCTAAAGCTTATAACTTGAGCATGGAATATCAAAATGAGATTAGACCAAAAGGGTTGATCAGAGGACATCTCAAGGTTTCTAAAAAGTCCAAGAACACTTCCAAAAGTTCAAAATTGAAGAAGTTATGCATTGTTGAAGTTGGACATTTTTCCAAAATTGCCAAAAGTCAACTATCCTCAAAACTCCAATTTTTGACAAAAGGGCCCACTTTTTTCCACTTGATATGATCTTGTCACACCACACACGTGTTCTATTTTCAGTTTCATGACCAATCATTTATTTTTCTATTTTATTTGATTTTTATTGATTTAATTCATTTTAAATCAATATTAATTCAAATAAAATCCAAAAATTAATGGAATGAGATTTTTTGAATCATTACAGCTTGCAAATATCAGGATACACTCAGTCAAATTCGTATCAAGCATTGTTGTGCACAAAATATTTGATTTAATGCATTTTTGGAAACTTGTTAATGAAAGATCATATCAAATCATGATTCATCAATTCCTATGGATTCAAGCCCAAGTTTTAACCTAAATGCATTTCAATATACATGTACAAGCGAGGCATACAAAGAACATGACCTAAAAACTGCAAGAGACGACCAAACAAAAACTGAAAAAAGTGTGAAAAAGTGGGAGATCAAATTCTTGTTGGGAGGCGTTTTCAAAGCAAAATCTCCATGTAGCCTTCTTGCTTGCAAACTCCTGAAGCTATAGCAACCAGAATCAAGTCCTGAGACCACCAGAATCGCGCTGTAAGTCGTCACGAACATGGCCTTGTACATGGAATCGTGAATCTGTTATCTTGCATCTTTTTGCCATTTTTTTTATATATTTGTGATCCTTGCATAATTTCTAAGCATTCTGCATTGTTTAATTTTGTTTTCAGAGCCTGTATTGTAATGCCCGAACCTAGGGTTTTCTTGTTTTGTTTTTAGGCGTTTGCTTTGCAGGTAAAATTACGACTAATAATGGGTATAGAGATGATTAGGAGAACGAGACGAACATGATGATAGGCTTGGTTTGCATTTTTGTGACCTAGAATGCATTATAGGATGATGCCACGGATCTTGTTGCAGAATAAAATCCGCAGGAAAAATTGCAGTCTTCGTTGAAGAAGACGAAGACGTGTCCCTGCTTCATTGACTTGTTCAAATATTTAGTGCGTTTTTTTTAATTCCAGCATAATTGATTGTTTTCATATATTATATCCACTACTCATTCCACTAACAAAGAAGCACATTGGCTCAGAATGAAAGCGTGTTGTTGCAAAGTCCCTTGGGACCTGGGTTCGAATCCCAGGTCCCCCAAAACCTTTGTTTAATTTTTCTTTAGATATTCTCATGCAACGCCCAAGGTGTAGAACATCATATGCCTCATGGATCCAGGCGCCAGATGGCCTCCAGGCCAAATCCAAGGGTCCATATTGCAATCTCACTATACTCCAAGTCAACAAGCGCACGCTGGATTGGGAAAGTCAAACAAGGCTGAACATTTTGGGCCTGGAAATTGCAAATCATACCTCCTTTCTGGGCCCAAACCCCCTGGGTTTATTTCTTTTCTCTTTCATATTTCTTTTTTAGTTAATTATTTTATTAATTATTTTTATTATTACTAACTAATTTATTTTTTCTCATAAAATCAGAAAACATAAAAAATATTATTTTTATTAATTTCATTATTTTTGTAAATAAATAATTTAATTGACTTAGTTTTTTTTAATTAGGTATAATTTTAACATTTTTGCAATAAATTAAAATTAATTAGAATATTAGGTTTAAATAATTTTAATCAATTTTTATTTTATTTCCTTAAATATAAAAAACCCAAAAATATATTTTCTATTTAAATAATTAATTAACTTAGATTTAATTTCCATTTAATTCAAAATAACAAAAAAAATATGCTTTCTTTAATAAAAAAGGGTCAAAACCCTATAAAATACGCCGATTTAATTTTCTCGCACGCATTTCATTTTTTATCCAATATTGTAATTGCTTCTGGTATGTAATAGCTTTTAACTAGGACTTTATTTATTTATCGCTTTCTTTTATTTTCCGCAATTTAAATTAAAGGGTTTGTTTTTAGAGATGTAAATACCCGACGCCTTGTAATAGCTAGATTTAATTTCACGCAATTTAATTTCTGCACAATATTAACTGTTAGATGTCTGATAATAGGGAATGCATGACAAGATCTAATGTATGAACTTAAAATCAACATAGCTCACCCATAACATGTACAGATAAAATTAATCGAAATAACACACTTGCACATGCCACTCTTAGGGTACACCTCACTTGGTTGCCTCGAACATGGTCATTGAGTATAGGAAGTTTTAGAGGTCGCCCTCTTGTTCCAAAGATCATAGTTTCCTCGAAACGGTTGCCTCGGAAAAATGATCTAGGACATTAGGGTTACCACTAAGGCATCCTAACATTGCTTTAGTGACCACACGTCCCTTAATCGAATTGACCCGAAAACTCTAACGACGATGCTACCTACTCCTCAATAGTGGGATAGCGCTGTCTAAAGGACATTTGTACAAATTAATTACTTTTTGAGTAGGTAGATGGTCCTTAAGTACTTGGTCCTTTTAAAACAAAATAAAACTTTTCGCACTTACACTCCTTTCAAACAAAAACTCCTTTCAAACCCACAAACACAAAGAAAAACAAACTTTTGAAAACACAATGAGCAAGTACCTAAGAGCCCGTGGATAACCATGGATAGAAAGGGTGCTAACACCTTCCCTTTCTATAATCAACCTCCCGAACCCGATAAATATCTCAAAAAGGAATTTTTCTGTGCTTTTGTCCTTTCCTTGTTGGATAAAATAAAAGACGATGGCGACTCTTGCTTATCGCGACATTTTGCGAAAACAAACGTAAAACGTGAACCAACATTCCAAAAACAGTCAGTTCTATTCCCACCGATCACACTAGGACTTGATGCAGATATTGTGGTACATCGTCTACCTACAAAAGAGGATTTCCCACCAGTAAAGCAAAAAGATCGTCGTATGCGACCTGACATGTCGGAGAAGATTAAAGCAGAAGTCATGAAACAATTCAATGCTGGATTCTTGGCCGTCACCTCCTATCCGCAATGGGTTGCCAATGTTGTTCCCGTGCCCAAAAAGGACGGCAAGGTACGAATGTGCGTGGATTACCGAGATTTGAATAGGGCAAGCTCTAAGGATGATTTCCCACTCCCCCACATTGACATTCTTGTCAAAAATACGGCACAACACAAAGTGTTTTCCTTCATGGATGGTTTCTCAGGTTATAACCAAATCAAAATGGCGCTTGAGGATATGGAGTAAATAACATTTGTCACACAGTGGGGCACATTCTGCTACAAGGTTATGCCATTTAGACTGAAGAATGCTGGGGAAACCTATTAGCGTGCCATGGTAGCTCTATTTTACGACATGATACATCACGAAATAGAAGTCTACGTGGACGACATGATAGCTAGATCTTAAACAGAAGAAGAGCATCTTGATCATTTACAGAAACTGTTTGAGAGACTAAAGAAGTACAAGTTGAGGTTGAACCCAAATAAATGCATGTTTGGAGTAAGGTATGGTAAGCTCCTAGGTTTTATCGTCAGCAATAAGGGTATTGAAGTAGATCCTACCAAGGTAAAAGCGATACAAGAGATGTATGCTCCTCGTACTGAGAAGGAAGTCAGAGGATTCTTGGGACGCTTGAACTACATTGCCAGATTCATTTCTCACCAGACAACTACCTGTGAACCAATCTTCAAACTGCTCAAGAAAGATCAGGTAGTCAAATGGAATGATGAGTGCCAAATTGCTTTTGAAAAAAATCAAAGAATACCTGCAAGATCCTCCTGTTTTGATGCCACTAGTCGAGGGAAAACCATTGATCATGTATCTGACCGTTTTGGAAAATTCAATGGGGTGTGTGCTGGGGAAGCATGACGAGTCTGGCCGAAAAGAGCACGCTATTTATTACCTGAGCGAAAAGTTTACCGACTATGAAACAAGATATTCACTGCTCGAGAAAACTTATTGCGCTCTGGTATGGGCTGCTCGCTGGCTAAGACAATATATGCTGACCCATACTACCTTATTGATATCTAAAATGGATCCAATAAAATACATCTTTGAGAAACCTGCTCTCTCTGGGAGAATAGCGAGATGGCAGACGATCCTGACTAAATATGACATACAATATACTACCCTAAAAGCAATAAAGGGCAGTGTACTAGCTGATCACCTTGCTCACCAAGCTGTAGAAGACTATCAGTCCATGAAGTTCAAATTCCCAGATGAAGACATCATGATGGTAAACAACTATGAAGAATTCAGACCATATGACAGACCTGGACAAGGATCCCGATGGACCTTGGTTTTTGATGGGGAAATTAACACACTCGGCAATGGTATTGGTGCTGTACTCATATCTCATAAAGGATGTCATACTCCTTTTACGGCAAGACTCTGCTTCAATTGTACAAATAACATGGCGGAATACGAAGCGTGCATCTTTGGTCTCAAAGCTGCCATAGACTTGGGGATCAAATCTTTGAATGTATTCGGAGATTCAGCTCTGGTTATTAGCTAGATCAAAGGGGAATGGGATACCAAACACCCTAACCTTATCCCTTACAAAGAACATGTTTTGACATTGCTCCCACATTTTGAAAAGATTACCTTCGAGCATTTCCCGCGAGAAGAAAATCAGCTAGCAGACGCACTAGCCACATTGTCATCTATGTTTAAACTTAAATGGGATAACGAGGCTCCCCATTTTACCATTGATAAAGTGGATGAACCAGCACACTGTCACGGGATTAATACTGAAGAAGTAGTGGACCAGCCTTGGTTTCACGAAGTCAAGAGGTATCTCGAAACCCAAGAATATCCAGAAGGAGCTTCAGTCAATGATGAGAAGTTCTTAAGGAGATTCTCTTCTAAATTCTTCCTTAGTAATGGCATTCTTTACAAACGCAACCATGACTCTGTGTTACTTCGGTGCGTAGACAAGGTTGAAGCTGAAAGGATCATGGCTAAGTTACATGAGGGCACTTTTGACACCCATTCCAGTGGGCATACGATGGCAAAGAAAATACTACGGGCAGGCTATTACTGGTCTAGCATGGAAGCAGATTGCTATCAACACTCTCGAATATCCCACAAGTGTCAGATTTATGTTGACAAGGTGCACGTACCCCCGGTTCCTCTGAATGTCTTGACGGCTCCTTGGCCCTTTCCTATGTGGGGGATTGACATGATTGGGGAAATCAAGCCAACAACATCCAATGGACACTATTTCATTTTAGTTGTCATTGACTATTTTACCAAGTGGGTGGAGGCATATTCTTTCGCTTCCGTTACCAAGAATGTTGTCGCCCGGTTCATCAAACAGAATCTCATCTGTCGTTACGGTATCTCGGAGAGGATCATTACAGACAATGGTACAAACTTGAACAATACTATGATCACCGTCTTATGCAAACAATTTAAGATCCAGCATCACAATTCTTCCCCTTACCGGCCGAAGATGAATGGTGCTCTCGAAGCCGCAAATAAGAACATTAAAAAGATCATACAGAAAATGACAGTCACATACAAAGACTGGCATGAGATGCTACCATTATCTCTCCACGGTAACCGTACCACGACACGCACATCGACCGGGGAAATACCCTATTCTCTGGTATACGGCATGGAGACTGTCTTGCCTATTAAGGTCCAGATACCCTCTCTAAGAATTATAAAGTCCGCGAGGTTAAATGAAGACGATTGGATCCAAAATCGACTTGATCAACTAAACTTGATTGATGAGAAAAGGCTTATTGTTGTCTGTCATGGTCAAATGTATAAAAAATGAATGATCAAGGCTTTCAACAAAAAGGTCAGACGCCAAGTGTATCAAGTTGGGGATCTGGTGATTAAACGTATCATACTGCCGCAAGGTGACCCCAGGGGCAAATGGACTCCTACATACGGACCATTTGTAATCAAAAACATTTTCTCTGGTGGAGCAATGATCCTGACCACCATGGATGGTGACGACTTTCCGCACCCTGCGAACGTAGACATAATCAAAAGATACTACACATAAGAGACCCGCTAGGTTGACAAACCTAGGCAAAACAAGGGCATCCCGGTGAACCAAAAAGGTTCGGGCAAAAATTAGGGATAAAACAAAAAAAATCTGTACACCCGGCAAGCTGAAAACACAAAAGGGCGGCTTGGGCAAAAAAGGGTATCCCGGTGGACTGGAAACCCGAAAGGGCGGTCTAGGCAAAATTTACGGAATTAAAGCGTATGACTATGTCCCGTTGGATCACCTTATGGACAACCTAAAAAACTCAGCAGTTCTGATAAATCTAATCAACTTCGGACAAGGCAACAAATAGGAAAGATGCTCAAAGATACGGAGGCTATAGCAGAATGGGAACCCCATTGGATTATTGCACATAGCTATTTTTTCTTTGTATCAAAATTTTCTTTTTTACGACGATATTCTCTTACTAGAATGTTTGTCTCATTGTACAAATACTTACTCAAAGTCAATACAAGGATATCCCTTTGAAAGTGCAAAAACTATTTTTTTTCTCTTTACTCTTGTGTTTTATTTACAAAAACGTCCAATGATTCATTTTTGAACATATGCATTTGAACATAATTACTGTTTATAAATAAACAAAATAGAAAGACAATCACTAATGGCTTTAAGAGGTAGGGAAATCTCTCTATGCTATTTCCATAATCCCCCGCAGTGTGCAATTCAATCCCAACGGATTAGAGCTTTCAGTTATCAATCCCCAGTAGAAGTCATCAAATTTCTCCGAATTCCCCAGGCAGGATTTTCCAAGCAGTACACGGAATTTCCCTTACAACATAGTTTATTTCTCCAAGCAAAAATTTATCAACACTTAGACTTCACAACATGAAGACTTATACTCCATATCCTCAGCAGCAGTCATGGATTTATTTTCCCCAGTCCAACAACAGTGTAGTAGATTAGCTCACATAAGCATACATCGCACCCATATATCATAAACATTGATGACACAAATGCATTATACTATGCATTTCATACAGCATAACATTGCATATTAGCTAACATTTTACCTTTTTCAGGATAAGATTAATCAACAACTACCATTAACAATGTTCAAAGTCTTCAGATACAGTTTAGATACGCTCCAGACACGGATGCCATTCTGATACTCATTCAGACTCAGCTTTCAAATACAGTTCAGATACGCTCCAGACACAAATTCCATTCTGATAATCATTCAGACTTAGCTTTCAGATACAGTTTAAATACGCTCCAAACATGGATGCTGTTCTGATACTCATTCAGACCCAGCTTTCAAATACAGTTCAGATACGCTTCAGACACGGATGCCATTCTGATACTCATTCAGACTCAGCTTTTAAATGCAATTTCGATATGCTCCAGACACAGATTCCATTCTGATACTCATTTAGACTCAGCTTTCAGATACAATTCAGATACGCTCCAGACACGGATGCCATTCTGATACTCATTCAGTTTCAGCTTACGATTCAACAATCATTTTTGGATGGCATATACAAGCCCATCTCCAACAACTTTTTATCATCTCTCCTAATGGCATCTTTAAGCCCATTCCCTCGACCATCACATCGTCGAGTACAAATTTTTGGGCACTCTAGTGTCCAATCATCTTCTACCTTCGAGTCACGAATGGCAAAACTAGCTAATTTAACTCTTCAGGCTTAAGAAGATTTAACAGGGGCAGCTGTTGTACCCCAAAAATTTCCCTCTGACTTATCAAGAATTTGCTCACAAGATCTCCTTGGGCTCAAGACTGCACTAGGGTTTGATCAGCTCAAGACACCTCCTTAAGCACTGATGACCAAAATTAGGGTTTGAGTTTGCACAAGGATTTTTGAACTTTATATGCCCCATATGATTTTCATGGATCATTATGGACCCCCAAGATTACTCATGTCAAGTTTCAAGCTTTGAATCACATTTTTGATTAGTCAATTGAGCAATTAACCTAAAAATCAATTGTATTGGGAAAAAAGTCAACTGTGGCCAATTTACAGTCAAAATTCATAATTTTATTTATCCACATCAACATTTTAAACTAATATGTATCATTTGATCAAATTTGGACCATAACTCCTCAAGAAATTTGATCAAATCTCCAAAAGGGCAAAATGGTCAAAATTAGGGTTTTGATTGGGAAAGGGCAATTTCTGATTTTTTTTTTAACCTAGAAAATGGTCAATTGGTTTAAGGTATGATCTCAAGAGTCAAATTTCATCATTTTTACCTAATGACATGGTTCAAAACATTGCAAGTCCATTGGATTGACAGATGAATTTTTCAGTAAACTAATCAAAAGTCAACTGTATACTGAAAAGTCAAACTTTGACTTTTGGGTCAAAATTCAAGTGCCAAAGATCATAATTCATCAAAACATGTCAAAATATGAAACTTGTTCATCAAGAAATCAAAAATTCAAGATTTCATTTTGAAAAGTCAAAATTTCTAAACTTAGAAATTTTTCTAAGTGTTGGAAATTTCATGTTTTTATCATAACTTTGAAAAACATTTTCACCATGATGCAAGATGATTCAAGAGAAACTTCAAACATGAAAGTTTTAGATATCCATGAAATCTATAACTTTTCTTTACACAACTCCTTCCAAAAATGCTTGGATCTCAAGTTATAATTTTATGAACATGTGGTCATGAAACTAAACACTTAGTGAAATTTTACCCTAATTTGGTCAGGATTTTGACCTAACTTCATGGAACTTTTTCATATAGTTCCAAGGGGAATCTTTAAAAGCAATTCAAAAATGGGTTGTAGAGCACATTGCAAGATTTCCAAAATGTCCAAGAACTCCTTGAGATCATTCTTGAGTAGGGAGAATCGAAGAGATGAAATTAAGGTTTTGTCACTTGAATTACAAGTCATTTTTTATGAACACATGAACCAAATCCATGCTAGGCTGCATAATCTTTGCTTTGCAGGCCTCAAACTTGTTTGTCACTCCATAATTAAATTTTTACACAACTGTTAGGGCTTTGATCCAATCAATTGAGCTATTATCCAAGTTGCATTTCCATTAATGGCATAAAGTTAACATTACCATTCTTGTAAAGCAAGCTTTTTGCATAAAGTTCATTCTTGAGCCTCTAACTTGTTCCCTCTGATCACACTCCATCCACAAATTCAAAAATCACATGTTATGCATAAACTTGTGATTTTGAATTCTGATCAACAAGAGGTCTCCAAACTTGTTACTTATAAACAGAGTCACTATTTGTGAGCTAGAGGACGAACTTAAGCACCCTGAAATACACTAAAACTCTCTCAAATCAGAAACTTCCCAAAAACTCCATTGTTGCACATTTTCTAACCTTAAACATCAAACTCATATTTCCCTCGTGCGTTTCTTGGCATTTTAGTTTCTAAAGCTTCCTTACATCAAGTGTAACCTATCCCTGTCCCTGTTTCATTATTGTAACATCATTTACCATACCCTCCATAACCAAAAACAGAGCATTGCACATTGACTTCTCCAAGTCATTTCAGCCACTCTCAACTCAAGCAAACCATTGCATTAGCTTCCTAGGACCTCAAGGAAGCTAACCCGATCATCACCATCACTTGAAACAAGCTCAAACACAAAACACAATTTCCAGTTTTGAGGTAAGTTTTCTTAACTTGAAACTCTTCATACAGGCATCCTTAATAGTTTATTTATGAACAAAACATGTAGATATCATTGCCCTGAAGCTAACCATGTCCATAGTTTCCATTAATTTTGCTTGAGCTTAGAGAATTTTGAAACTGAAACTTCTGAAATTTTTAGGTTTTAGATTAGGGCCATTAAAATTCATGCATATCTTTGATCTATAGTTTTAATACTTTACATTTCTGGAATCGTAAGAAAATTTGCTACAAGTTTCATGTTTACAGTTTTCATTTTTGATGAGAAATGAGCAAGTTACAGTTGGTCTGGCTGGAGGTTAAAGATGAAGTCTTCAGGGCGCGTTTGCCTTGTATATTTATTGTTTTGCTTATGTTAACAGATGTATAGCCACCCCAGTGGTAGAAGCGCGCGCCTGTAACCTATGGGACCTGGGTTCGAGCCCCAGTGATACCCTTTTCATTTTTCACATTTTTCCTTGCTGATTTTTGTGTTTTTTTGGCAGGCGCTGGGCCCTTTGGGCCTAGCTTGTTTTTGTTTTTGCTAGCTGACCTCCCTGTTGACTAATGGCACCTCTGGCCCAAGTTCATTTTTTTTATCATTTATTCCATTTTTATTTTCTTAAATATATTTTCTAAATACTAAAAAATCATAAAAATACAAAAAATGATAGATTTATATTTTGACTTATTTTATTTTATTTTTCTCACAAAAAAATATTTTATTTATTATACTTTATTTATTTTTATTAACTAATCTTGTAAACTTAATTAACATTTTGTTTTTATTTATTCATTTTTCACACCATTTAAAATACATTATTTATAATATTAAAAAAGGCCAAAATATTTTATAATACTATAAATATTTTTAAGATAAAAATACCAAAAATACTTTTCTTAAACTTATTATCTTTTAATTAATTAATAGAACTAGAGTTTTATTTAAAATCCTTTCTTAATAAAATTCAAATTTAATTAATCATTTTCTTTATTTAATTAGATTAAGCTAAAATCCTTTTTTTCATGAAAATCAAACAAAAATACATTTTCTTTACATTTTGCATTTTTGTACATTTATTCATTTTGTACTTTGCATTTATTTATTTCTTTGTACATTGATATCAATTCAATATGGTTGTAATAGACTAATTAGGCTTTAAATTCATGCAACCTCCATTCAATTTGTAAACCCCCCCCACAAATGTTGTAATAGCGTAGTAACTTTAAATTCCACAATTTATCGCTTTTATATACAAATGCTAGTAATTAGGGTTTGTATGGAAAGACTAAAATCAATACTTAGAAAACCCTAATTCAAGACAAAAACAAGCATGAAAAAAACACACTTGCACACAAGCACCCCTAGGGTTATTCCACATGGTTACTGTTGTACCCCAAAATTTGCCCTCCCATATTCTTCAAAGTTTTTTGACAAGCATCACCTCAAATGGTTCAAAGTCTACTCAAGGGCTACACAGTCAACCATCCTCCTAAGCCAGTCAAACTAGGGTTTTGGTTCTTGCAAGGAAGTTGAGGTTTTCAAGGGCCCAATCAAGTCCCATATGCTCATATACATTGTCAAGCACCTACATGTCAAGTTTCAAGGCTCACAAGGTCAAGTTGCACAGTCAAAAACCCTAATTGCTCCACAGTCAACTGCAGGGGCAAAATGGTCATTTGGCAGTCAAAAGTCAAAATTTTTGGTCAACATCTTATTTTGAAGCCACAATCATCATTTGATCAATTCTTGATCATGATTCCACAAGCATGGCTCAAAAAGTCTCAAGATGCAAAAGTTTCTATTTTTGAACAGTTGAAAAGTCAACTGCAAATTGACCAAGGCATAACTTCTTCATGGTTTATCAGAAAAATCCCATCCGATGCTCATCTTGAAGGGGAAGACATTTCCTACAACTCATCTTCACATTCCAAGTCCAAGAAATGCTCTCACAAAAAGTTATCAATTTCAACATTATAGGTCATTTTCAAAAGTCAACAAAAAGGGACTTTAAGTCAAAGACCATAACTTGAGATTGTTAAATCAAAATGACATGGGACCAAAGACATTGGTTAGAGGACTTCAAGACCTTTCCAAAATGTCCAAGAACATGTTCATAGCTTCAAAATTGAGCAAGATATGCATTGGAGAAGTTGGGAAATTTTTGTGAAATGGCCAAAGTCAACTATCCTTGAAACTTCATTTTTGACAAAAGGGCCCCACTTTTTCCACTTGTTTCAGCTTGGCCATGCCTCCCACGTGTCCCACAATTTATTTCAAGATTTAAAATTAATTATTCCATTTTTATTTAATTTTATTTGATTTAATTCATTTTAAATCTTTAAAATTCAAATAAAAATCAAAGAAATTAATGGAGGGATATATTTTGTGTTGAATAGCTTTGAAACACCTTGAAACACATTCCAAATTCGTGCAAGGCCTATTCCAAGCAAGAAAATTCAAATTTTCACAAATATGGCAAATGGTTCAATGTTGGTTATGGAGGAAATCAAGAACATTATTGCAAGGCTTCAATGACCATTATTTGGATGGATACTCATTCATTACTATATATACAAGCCTTCCCAACCTCATTCAAAAAATGGTGTGTGCAGAAACGGCCAAGAGCAAAACCAAAAATTATTCAAAAAGTGAGAGTTCTAAAACATAGTTGCGAGCATCTTCAGATCAAAACAAGCACGTGGTTCTATTCCTTGCCACACCCTGAAACTAAAGCAACCTTTGCCAAGTCCTGAGGCTCATACCGCGCTGTAAGTTCTTCCCAGGTCCCCATATAATTTCCATATTATTTTTTTCAATTGCTTTCATGTGCAGATTCTCAAAAGAGGAACACCATAAACCTCATATCTCAGCACTCCAAGTGTTCACCAGCATAGATCCAAAGGACAAAGAGTGAGAGACACCATACTCTGGAGTCAAGCGTGCTGCAGGCAATCATGAAAGTCAAACGTGGCTTAGATTTCAGTGGGTTTGGATTGCTTCATCACAACCTCCATTTCAGCCCACACCCCCCTTGGTTTTACTTCTTTTTTTTTTTCATTTTGTTTCGTTTTTCTATTTTTTTAATTTCTAACCTTTTTTATTTTATTATTATTAACAAATTAACTTAATTAACATATTTTCATAAAAAAAAAAAGAATTAACATCATTATTATTATTATTATTTTATTTTTGTAAATAAACAATAATTGAATTAGTTTTTAATTAGGCCATTTCAACTTTTTTTTTAATAATTAAAATAGATCTAGAATTAGGTAAAATTAACTTTTAATCTTATTTCTTTTTATTTTATTCCATAAAAAATAAATAAAAAAACAAAAATATTTTCTCTTAATTAAATTAATTAATTAGTCATAAATTAGTTTTAATTTCATTTCAATTACAAAAAAGACCAAAAAAATCAATTCCTTTTCTTAAAAGGGTCAACACCCTCATGACGTTCCGATTTAATTTTTATTCGCACTTACTTTATTATTATGTAATTGCTTCCAAGACATGTAATAGTAATTAGGACTTTTACTGTTTTTATTTACTTTCCGTACTTATTTACCAAAAACGGGTCTTTGTAATTTTGGCGATGTATAGACCCGCGCCTTGTAATAGCGTAGGATTTATGTTTCTGCAATTTACTTTCTGCACCCCTTAACTGTTAAATGCATGCAAGAATGTATGGTAAATAAAAATAACTCGTAGCTCACCCATAACATGTACAAAAACATTAACTGAATACAACACACAATGCACACACCACTTATAGGGTACGCCTCACTCGTTGCCTTCGAAACGTGGTCGTCAAGTATAGGACGTCTTAGCGGTCCTTATGTCCATGATCCAGTTGCCTCGGAACAGTTGCCTCGAAACGGTTGCCTCGGATTAAAAAAGGATCAAGGACATAAGGGTAGCTTCTAAGGTGTCCTAACTGTTGCTTCGGTGACCACACTGTCCCTACAATCGAATTGACCCGAATACCTCCAACGGTGGTGCTACCTACCTCTCAATGGTGGGATGGCACTACCTAAAGGACACTTACACAGCTTAATTCCTTAGGGTAGGTAGATGACTCATAGATACTTGCTCTTTTCAAAAAAACAAACAAAATAATTTTCACACCTTACACTTTCAAAAAGTTTTCAAACAATTTTTCAAACACTCTTGAGGACAGATACAAGAGTTATTCAGAAATCTTTCAAAGAAACTTTTTCAAAGCCCACTCACATTTTGAAAAGCAAACATTTTGAAAACATAAGAGCAAGTATCTAAGAGCCCATGGATAACCATGGATAGAAAGGGTGCTAACACCTTCCCTTTCTATAAATCTACCTCCCGAACCGAGAAACATTCTCATAAGGAATTTTGTTGTGCTTTTGTCCTTTCCATGTTGGATAAAATAAAAGACGGTGGCGACTCTTGCTTCCGCGACATTTCGCGATCCAGCTAAAAACAGTCAGTTCTAAATCCACCGATCACAGAACTGGCGACTCTGCTGGGGACTCTAAAGTGAGGTGTACCTTAGGATTAGATCATTCTTATGTTTTCAATTGATTTGCTTTGATTGCTTTATATTTGTGGGAATTGTCTTGGAGTTTCATTGATCCTAACCCGGATCTGGGGAATACCCTTTTAGGTAGCATAAGCTGTGAGGGACCTGTCCGGCGTAGACCGACACGGGTGAAGCAGTGGCTACGTTGGTGTGGCACCTTAGTCTGTACCGATATCCCTTGTGTTGCAACGAGGAGAATATGGGTCTTCTGAGGAGTCATTAAGCACCAACCGACCTTAGAACCCTAATTTGACCCAACTTGGCCATAGAACAGTAGCAGTATGCTACACTCATTGAGGCTAAACTCTCGCGATGGTTCTGGCCGCAAGAAAAGATTGCGATGCTGGAGTTATGACCGATTGAGGGTAGTCGATGATATTGAGATCCTCTAGAACCCGGTTACTTTTGATAGGACATGTCTTAACCAACGAAACTGAAAGAGGGTAGTACCTAAACTTCATGCTGGCCTAAACTCTAAGGGCTCTCTGTGTGACTTGTGTGCCTTCAAACTTGAATTGCTTGCATTCTTGTTACCTAACACATGAGTTTCTTGCAGGGTTTGTTTACAGTCCTTAATTGGGACTCATTACAGGGCCTACTTACATCGCTCCATGCATAGCATAACATCATACCATTGCATACATCCTGCATAAGGACTAACCTATTTCAAGGATCTTAAGGGCTTGTGATGCAGGTCATGATGAACCAAAAGGTCTAGCAAGGGGCAATGGGGATTTATTTTCCTCTAGCCAAGGTTGATAACTTGAGTCAGGGGCTATGACCCACTCGATATGGTGAGCCTTGACTCTTGAAGAAGGACTCTCAACAACATGAAGCTCCTTTAATCAAGACACCAGATTCAAATCCTAACAATTTTCTCGTTTACCCCGCGAGACCCTTGAAAACATCGCATGCATATACATATCGTTGCATTACAGGTACCCTTTGTACAGGTCACTTACCTTCTTCGCTGTTTATTTCAGCAATGGCTTCCCAACAAGACAACCAGGACCTTCATATTCAAGAGACTCAGTTCGGGGAAATCCTCCTAAATCTATCCAAGGGGCAGGAAGAGCTGAGAACACTCCTCATGGGGACTTTGGTCAGGAACAGTCCTGAAGACGATAAGGACGAACGACTGAAACATCTACAAACTAAGGTGGATACAATGAGAACCCAGATGCTGGGGCAAATGGCTCTTATCCAAGACTTATCTCAAAGACAAGAAGAGCTCAGGGTTCTCGTCAAACAACTGCTTCGGGATAACCAACTGGGGAAAACATCTAAGGTTGAAGAGCCAGTCACCATCAAATTCCCTTTGATACGAGAAGACCAGGGAAAAGCTCCTCAGTTTGCTTCAGGGTCATAAGCCCAACATCAACCTCACCAGCGTCAACAGGGTAATCGGCGTAAGTGAAATACGTCTGGAAGACATTTCTCGGAGACTGGTATACCATCATCACTGATACTGAGACGCTTGTTGGAGGTCAAGATGATTGCTTTAAAGGATCCTCCTAAGACTCTCAACATAACCTCCCTAAAATACAATCCTGATGAAAGGTGTGCCTACCATTCTGACAGCCCTGGACATGACACTGACGACTGTTGGAGCCTGAGGAACAATATTCAAGACTTGATCGACGGAAGGGTGCTAGAGTTCATGCCGGGTGGTAAAATGAACATCTTCTGCTGAGAATCTTCCATCTGAGATGACTAGTTCAAACTAAAAAACTTTTGTTCATTCGAATGTTCAAGTTGTATTTTTCTTTGATTGTTTAAACATTTTATTCATATCAAACATTGTTATTTCATTAATGCATTACACATGTCTGTTTTGAAGTAATTATTTCGTATTCACTATATTGCAAATTGCTTTCATATTTTTGTGTGATGATCAACGCTCGATTGAAAATTCTAAGCCTCTTGAGGGAGGATGACGAAAACGATACCACAATCTACAGTATGCTTTTGAACAAACCCCGCTGATGAGGTACAGGCATTGTTTCAATTCCTAAACACTGGAGTTATAAGGAAGATAATCCCTCGTCAACCCCTCTGAGCCAAAGAAGCAGGAGTTTTTCTTTTCGAAAATTAAAACCCTTAATCGTAACCTGGGGCAGGGTAGTTCTCTCAGTTGATCCAAGTGCACAACGAATGGCACCAAAGAAGTCCTTCCGAGACGAAAAGACAGTGATGGTTCATATAATCATAAAGACAGGCAGTCGTTATCTCTCAAAGTAAAAACCCATTAAGTCAAAACCTATGAAGGAGACTTACAAAACTGGGGCATCCCGCTGACTGTAACCATAAAGAAACAGTTCAGGCAAAATTTAAGGATAACACAATCAAAAAGAAAGAGGTTCTACAAACCCTCAACTAAAAAAAAGGGAAATGACTGCCTATTCAAAATGAATGGTCAATATCCGAACCGTCATTAGAATATCAGGACAAAGACTCAAACAAGGTCTAACGCACGATCAGCTGAGTTTAGGTTTGAAGAACATCACGAAGAGCGGGTGGGTACAAATATAATTTGAGCCTTTATCCTTTGTTTATTAAACCGTGAACCAGGCCACGCTACAACCCTTAAAAGTCCTAGCTGAAGCATGGTTTAGTTCGAAAGCATACCGTTACAAAGGTATCCTGACTCCTTAAGGCTCGCTGTAAAATCTTGAGTTGACATCACATTTTACAAAATTCACTGGTTTTACTGAAAAAATGAATTTTCAAAAACTTCAAGACAGACATAAACTTTGCATTCTTAAAATAATACTGCTTGTATATGACTATTTGTTTGAACAGCATAGAAGTTCGCACGACGAATGTCTAATGAACAAAAGCACCTCCAATCAAGGGGCATGGCATGATCATTGTCCATCATCTGGGGCAGTTAAGTCAAGATTCAGAGAATCTCTCAAAAGGCCAACCATCTTGGGGCAAATCTCCATCTGGATCACTTGGGGCATTGGATGATCAAACGAAGATCTTCTGGTGGCATGGTAACATTACACTACTGACAATGACAACTCCTTGCATCCTGAGAGCACGGACATAGTCGAAAAAATACTACGCATAATCAAAGACCCGTTAGGTTGACACACCTAGGCAAAAATAAGGGCTTCCCGGCGAACCAAAAAGGTTCGGGCAAAAATAAGGGATGAAAATAAAAAATTGTACACCCGGCAAGTCGAAAACCTGAAAAGGCGGCTTGGGAAAAAATGGGTATCCTGGTGGACTGAAAACCTGAAAGGGCGGTCCAGGCAAAAGTTAGGTATCAAAAGCGTACGACTATGTTCCGTCATCTCGTCACTTGCCTACCAGAAGAAGATTCGTCAATCGGCAGTCACCAAACACCTCACAGGCCTTCTTGTCCCGCAGAAACTGGGGCAATAAGAATTGTCTAAGAAATCTAGTTGCTCTATCCACCAAGGTACCAAGGTAGGTTCGGCTGAAGAACGACCAGGATACCTTCACTCCCCGTCGAGTAAAACAAGATTCAACAATTCTCCTCAAGCAGAGTTGGTCTCCAATCAGCCCCGAGAAGGCACAATATCTCCAGCAAGTCATCAACACTCTCCCCAAGCAGAGTTAGTCTACTGTCAGCCTTAAGGAAGTTAGGTATCCCCAGAAGATCTCAATATTCCCCAACGGAGTATACAGATGTTCCTACCCAAGCATCCCCGACAGTCTTAATATAAGATTGTTCCCCGGCGGAATATCAGACGCCCGGGTGGAGCCACTTCTCCAGTACAGTCCAAAAGTATCCCCAGGAGAGTCGTATCAATCTCCCCAGTAGACTCTGGAAGCTTATCCCCAGTAGATTCTGGAAGCTTATCCCCTGCAGAGCACGAACGCGTCTCCCCAGCTTTATTCAAAGGTTATTCCCCACCAGGGCTTATAACTGGGTTATCCTCAGCTAATTGCCATAGAAAGATCTTCCTCGGCGAAGCTCTTCCTATCCCCAGCGGAGTTTATCAATTCCCCAACAAAGCTCATCAACAGAATCCCCAGCGGAGTTATCATCAATTTCAAAACCTCAGCGAAGTATCTCTTCCCACAGAGTATTCCCCGCAGAGTAATCTCTCCAACAAGTTTATTACCCCAACGGAGTCATCTTCTCCTACCGGTTTATTCTTGCAACCATCATCCCCAGCGGAAACGAAGAACTCTCCTCTTCAAACATCAGCCCAGGATTTAACTTCCCGGCATTCGTCAAGGATTTATTTTCCTAGACGAAAACACATTCATAAACATCACATTATCATACACCATGACATATGCATATACGCATCATAACACACTATCTCATTTATTTTGGGACATCATGACATCATGCATTTCATACATCATGACATTGCATACAACTGATGTTTCTCCTTTTCAGGAAAAAAGGTCAATCCCAAAGATGATTACTATCAACTATCGCAATTCCAGATTCGATTCCTATATCCAACCAGGGCATATCTGTGAGTAGATTCGATTCCTGTGTCCAGCCAGGGCATATCTACATTAAAGAGATTGAAGAGATAGCCGAGAAATGCTCCAGATATGGATGTTGTTCTTTTGCTTATTCAGATTTATCTCCAGAGATAGCTTAGAAATGCTCCAGAGATGGATGTTATTCTTTTGCTTATTCAGATTTTCTCTTCAGAGATGGCTTAGAGATGCTCCAGAGATGGACGTTATTCTTTTGCTTATTCAAGAGTTTCCCTTCAGATATAGCTGGGAAATGCTCCAGATATGGATGCTATTCTTTTGCTTTTTCAGATTTTCTCTTCAGAGATGGCTTAGAAATGCTCTAGAGATGGACGTTATTCTTTTGCTTATTCAAGAGTTTCCTTTCAGATATAGCTGGGAAATGCTCCAGATATGGATGCTATTCTTTGCTTATTCAAAGTTTCAGATATAGCTGAGAAATGCTCCAGACATTGATGTTATTCTTTTGCTTATTCAGATTTTCTCTTCAGAGATGGCTTAGAGATGCTCCAGAGATGGACGTTATTCTTTTGCTTATTCAAGAGTTTCCCTTCAGATATAGCTGAGAAATGCTCCAGATATGGATGCTATTCTTTTGCTTATTCAGATCTTCTCTTCATAGATGGCTTAGAAATGCTCCATAGATGGACGTTATTCTTTTGCTTATTCAAGAGTTTCCTTTCAGATATAGCTGGGAAATGCTCCAGATATGGATGCTATTCTTTGCTTATTCAAAGTTCCAGATATAGCTGGGAAATGCTCCAGACATGGACGTTATTCTTTTGCTTATTCAGATTTTCTCTTCAGAGATAGCTTAGAAATGCTCCAGATATGGATGTTATTCTTTGCTTATTCAAAGTTTCAGATATAGCTGGTAAATGCTCCAGATATGGATGTTGTTCTTTTGCTTATTCAGATTTTCTCTTCAGAGATAGCTTAGAAATGCTCCAGATATGGATGCTGTTCTTTTGCTTATTCAGATTTTCTCTTCAGATATAGCTTAGAAATGCTCCAGAGATGGATGTTATTCTTTTGCTTATTCAAGAGTTTCTTTTCAGATATAGCTTGGAAATGCTCCAGAGATGGATGCTGTTCTTTTGCTTATTCAGATCTTCTCTTCAGAGATGGCTTAGAAATGCTCCAGAGATGGACGTTATTCTTTTGCTTATTCAAGAGTTTCCTTTCAGATATAGCTGGGAAATGCTCCAGATATGGATGCTATTCTTTGCTTATTCAAAGTTTCAGATATAGTTGGGAAATGCTCCAGACATGGACGTTATTCTTTTGCTTATTCAGATTTTCTCTTCAGAGATAGCTTAGAAATGCTCCAGATATGGATGCTATTCTTTGCTTATTCAAAGTTTCAGATATAGCTGGGAAATGCTCCAGATATGGATGATGTTCTTTTGCTTATTCAGATTTTCTCTTCAGAGATAGCTTAGAAATGCTCCAGATATGGATGCTGTTCTTTTGCTTATTCAGATTTTCTCTTCAGAGATAGCTTAGAAATGCTCCAGAGATGGATGTTATTCTTTTGCTTATTCAAGAGTTTCTTTTCAGATATAGCTTGGAAATGCTCCAGAGATGGATGCTGTTCTTTTGCTTATTCAAATTTTCTCTTCAGAGATGGCTTAGAAATGCTCTAGAGATGGATGTTATTCTTTTGCTTATTCAAGAGTTTCTTTTCAGATATAGCTTGGAAATGCTCCAGAGATGGATGCTGTTCTTTTGCTTATTCAGATTTTCTCTTTAGAGATGGCTTAGAAATGCTCCAGAGATGGATGTTATTCTTTTGCTTATTCAAAGTTTCAGATATAGTTGGGAAATGCTCCGGATATGGATGCTGTTCTTTTGCTTATTCAGATTTTCTCTTCAGAGATAGCTTAGAAATGCTCCAGAGATGGATGTTATTCTTTTGCTTATTCAAGAGTTTCCTTTCAGATATGGTCGGGAAATGCTCCAGAGATGGACGCTATTCTGTTGCTTATTCAGAGTTGCTTGTTCAGAAATAGTTCAGATATGCTCCAGAACCGGACGCTATTCTGTTGCTTATTCAGGGCTTCTTTTCAGTGATAACTTAGAGATGCTCCAACCACAGATACTATTCTATTGTTTATTCAGAGATTCTTTCTAGAGATGGTTCAGATGTGATCCATACATGGCTACATTCTGATACTTATTCCAGACTCCCTTCTAGAGATAGCTTAGAAATGCTCCGGACACGGATGCTATTCTATTGCTTATTCCAGATTCCCTTCTAGAGATGGTTCATATGCGACCCAGACATGGCGACATTTTGATACTTATTTAGATTTCCTTTCCGATATAGCTTAGAGATGCTCCTGACCCGGATGCTATTCTTTTGCTTATTCAGATTTTCTCTCCAGTAATAGCTCAGAGATGCTCCGGACCCGGCTATTATTTCATTGCTTATTCAGAGATTCCTTTCAGAGATGGCCTAGAGATGCTCCAGATCCGGATGTTGTTCTTTTGCTTATTCAAGATTCCTTCTAGATATAGTTCATATGTGACCCAGGCATGGCGATGTTCTGATACTTATTCCAGATTTCCTTTCAGAGATAGCTTGGAAATGCTCCAGATATGGATGCTGTTCTTTTGCTTATTCAAGACTCCTTCTAGATATAGTTCAGATGTGACCCAGGCATGGCGACGTTCTGATACTTATTCCAGATTTCCTTTCAGAGATAACTTGGAAATGCTCCAGATATGGATGTTGTTCTTCTGCTTATTCAAGACTCCTTCTAAAGATAGTTTAGATGTGACCCAGGCATGGTGATGTTCTGATACTTATTCCAGATTCCCTTTCAGATATAGCCTAGAGATGCTCCAGATCCGGACGCCGCTCTATTGCTTATTCAGATTCAAACTTCTAAAAGACAACTTAGAGATGCTCCATCCCGGATGCTCTTCTATTGTTCAGTCCAGACACGATCCAGATTTGGATGACATTCTGTTACTCATGCAGTATAGATATACCCCAGACACGGTGGTCATTCTACCATTTATTCAGACGTCAGCAATTAGACACATACTAGATATGCTCCAGACACGGAAGCTATTCTATTTCTTATTCAGATTCACCTATCCATCATCTCTCCAAATGGCATCTGTAAGCCCATTCCCGACATCACACTGCTGATACTCTACTATGTGAGTGCAAATTTCTGGGCACTCTAGTGTTCAATAATCTTCCACCCTCGGATCACGAAAGGCACACAAGCCAATCTACATCCTCAGGTCTAAGAAGATTGAACAGGGGCAACTATTGTACCCCAAAATTTACCCTCCCATATTCTTCAAAGTTTTTTGACAAGCATCACCTCAAATGGTTCAAAGTCTACTCAAGGGCTACACAGTCAACCATCCTCCTAAGCCAGTCAAACTAGGGTTTTGGTTCTTGCAAGGAAGTTGAGGTTTTCAAGGGCCCAATCAAGTCCCATATGCTCATATACATTGTCAAGCACCTACATGTCAAGTTTCAAGGCTCAAAAGGTCAAGTTGCACAGTCAAAAACCCTAATTGCTCCACAGTCAACTGCAGGGGCAAAATGGTCATTTGGCAGTCAAAAGTCAAAATTTTTGGTCAACATCTTATTTTGAAGCTACAATCATCATTTGATCAATTCTTGATCATGATTCCACAAGCATGGCTCAAAAAGTCTCAAGATGCAAAAGTTTCTATTTTTGAACAGCTGAAAAGTCAATTGCAAATTGACCAAGGCATAACTTCTTCATGGTTTATCAGAAAAATCCCATCCAATGCTCATCTTGAAGGAGAAGACATTTCCTACAACTCATCTTCACATTCCAAGTCCAAGAAATGCTCTCACAAAAAGTTATCAATTTCAACATTATAGGTCATTTTCAAAAGTCAACAAAAAGGGACTTTAAGTCAAAGACCATAACTTGAGATTGGTAAATCAAAATGACATGGGACCAAAGACATTGGTTATAGGACTTCAATACCTTTCCAAAATGTCCAAGAACATGTTCATAGCTTCAAAATTGAGCAAGATATGCATTGGAGAAGTTGGGAAATTTTTGTGAAATGGCCAAAGTCAACTATCCTTGAAACTTCATTTTTGACAAAAGGGGCCCACTTTTTCCACTTGTTTCAGCTTGGCCATGCCTCCCACGTGTCCCACAATTTATTTCAAGATTTAAAATTAATTCTTCCATTTTTATTTAATTTTATTTGATTTAATTCATTTTAAATCTTTAAAATTCAAATAAAAATCAAAGAAATTAATGGAGGGATATATTTTGTGTTGAATAGCTTTGAAACACCTTGAAACACATTCCAAATTCGTGCAAGGCCTATTCCAAGCAAGAAAATTCAAATTCTCACAAATATGGCAAATGGTTCAATGTTGGTTATGGAGGAAATCAAGAACATTATTGCAAGACTTCAATGACCATTATTTGAATGGATACTCATTCATTACTATATATACAAGCCTTCCCAACCTCATTCAAAAAATGGTGTGTGCAGAAACGGCCAAGAGAAAAACCAAAAATTATTCAAAAAGTGAGAGTTCTAAAACATAGTTGCGAGTATCTTCAGATCAAAACAAGCACGTGGTTCTATTCCTTGCCACACCCTGAAGCTAAAGCAACCTTTGCCAAGTCCTGAGGCTCATACCGCGCTGTAAGTTCTTCCCAGGTCCCCATATAATTTCCATATTATTTTTTTCAATTGCTTTCATGTGCAGATTCTCAAAAGAGGAACACCATAAACCTCATATCTCAACGCTCCAAGTGTTCACCAGCATAGATCCAAAGGACAAAGAGTGAGAGACACCATACTCTGGAGTCAAGCGTGCTGCAGGCAATCATGAAAGTCAAACGTGGCTTAGATTTCAGTGGGTTTGGATTGCTTCATCACAACCTCCATTTCAGCCCACACCCCCCTTGGTTTTACTTCTTTTTTTTCATTTTGTTTTGTTTTTCTATTATTTTAATTTCTAACCTTTTTTATTTTATTATTATTAACAAATTAATTTAATTAACATATTTTCATAAAATAAAAAAAAAGAATTAACATCATTATTATTATTATTATTTTATTTTTGTAAATAAACAATAATTGAATTAGTTTTTAATTAGGCCATTTCAACTTTTTTTTAATAATTAAAATAGATCTAGAATTAGGTAAAATTAACTTTTAATCTTATTTCTTTTTATTTTATTCCATAAAAAATAAAAAATAAAAAACAAAAATATTTTCTCTTAATTAAATTAATTAATTAGTCATAAATTAGTTTTAATTTCATTTCAATTACAAAAAAGACCAAAAAAATCAATTCCTTTTCTTAAAAGGGTCAACACCCTCATGACGTTCCGATTTAATTTTTATTCGCACTTAGTTTATTATTATGTAATTGCTTCTAAGACATGTAATAGTAATTAGGACTTTTACTGTTTTTATTTACTTTCCGTACTTATTTACCAAAAACGGGTCTTTGTAATTTTGGCGATGTATAGACCCGCGCCTTGTAATAGCGTAGGATTTATGTTTCTGCAATTTACTTTCTGCACCCCTTAACTGTTAAATGCATGCAAGAATGTATGGTAAATAAAAATAACTCGTAGCTCACCCATAACATGTACAAAAACATTAACTGAATACAACACACAATGCACACACCACTTCTAGGGTACGCCTCACTCGTTGCCTTCGAAACGTGGTCGTCAAGTATAGGACGTCTTAGCGGTTCTTATGTCCATGATCCAGTTGCCTCGAAACAGTTGCCTCGGATTAACAAAGGATCAAGGACATAAGGGTAGCTTCTAAGGTGTCCTAACTGTTGCTTCGGTGACCACACTATCCCTACAATCGAATTGACCCGAATACCTCCAACGATGGTGCTACCTACCTCTCAATGGTGGGATGGCACTACCTAAAGGACACTTACACAGCTTAATTCCTTAGGGTAGGTAGATGACTCATAGATACTTGCTCTTTTCAAAAAAACAAACAAAATACTTTTCACACCTTACACTTTCAAAAGCTTTCAAAACAAATTTTTCAAACACTCTTGAGGACAGATACAAGAGTTATTCAGAAATCTTTCAAAGAAACTTTTTCAAAGCCGACTCACATTTTGAAAAGAAAACATTTTGAAAACATAAGAGCAAGTATCTAAGAGCCCATGGATAACCATGGATAGAAAGGGTGCTAACACCTTCCCTTTCTATAAATCTACCTCCCGAACCGAGAAACATTCTCATAAGGAATTTTGTTGTGCTTTTGTCCTTTCCATGTTGGAGAAAATAAAATACGGTGGCGACTCTTGCTTCCGCGACATTTCGCGATCCAGCTAAAAACAGTCAGTTCTAAATCCACCGATCACAGTTACCTTATACAAATGGCCATATTACGCATGTAAGGTATCTTGGCAAAAACAAGTAAATACAAGATCATAGTCCCTCGATGATGCTATCTAAGTTGCCTTCCAAATGATCTTAGTCCCTAAAAAATAATGCTAATATACCTTGCAACATTGCTAATCATGGTTATACGATGACCCACGCCCGTCCCGTTTACATCCAAAGATAGGGTTGCTTACCAAATCAATGGTAAGACAACAATGTCAAAGGAAAAGAAAATGAACAAGAAAGACTTTTGAGTAGGTAGAATGCTCCTAATTACTTGCTCCATTTCAAAACAAAACATCCTTGCTATTTTCAAAACAAACACATACACTTTCAAACATCTTACAAAATTGAAAACATTTTCAAAAGATCAACATCTTTGTATACATTCTTACGAACGAGAATCATTAAAAAGATTTCCTAAACAATGGCCTCTTTACAAAATACTTTCAAAAACCACACAAAGCACAATTTCAAACAAAATCAAGTGATCTAGCAAGTAACTAAGAGCCTATGAAAAACCATCGATGAAACGGGTGCTAATACCTTCCCTTTTCATAATCTATCCCCCGAACTCAAGAAATAATCTCAAAGGTCTTTCCTGTGCTTTTTCACCTTTCCTTTTGGATAAAAGAAAAGTCGGTGGCGAATCTTGCTAACCGTAACATTTGTGATAAAATGCAAAACCTTCAAGTCAGTTCTCCTACCGTATCACAGTAGGGCTTATGAGAAGGAACCTGGGTCGTATGGTTACTTCAAGATGAATGTCTGGATAGTAGGGCTATGAGAAGGAACATGGGTCGTAGGGTTACTTTGAGATGAAAGCCTGGATAGTAGGGTTGTGATAAGGAACCTGGATCGTAGGGTTACTTTGAAATGAAAGCCTGGATAATAGGGCTATGAGAAGGAACCTGGGTCGTATGGTTACTTCGAGATGAAAGCCTAGATAGTAGGGCTATAAGAAGGAACCTGGGTCGTAGGATTACTTCGAGATGAAAGCCTGGAGAGTAGGGTTGTGAGAATGAACCTGGATCATAGGGTTACTTAGAAATGAAAGCCTGGATAATAGGGCTTATGAGAAGGAACCTGGGTCGTAGGGTTACTTTGAAATGAAAGCCTGGATAGTAGGGCTATGAGAAGGAACCTGGGTCGTAGGGTTACTTCGAGATGAAAGCCTGGATAGTAGAGCTGTGAGAAGGAACCTGGATCGTAGGTGTTGTACCCCAAAATTTGCCCTCCCATATTCTCCAAGAAATTGCCAAGTCAAGCTTCAAAGTTCCCCAAGGGTTGCACAGTTCAAGGGCCTCCTATACAGTCAAAATTAGGGCTTGTGTTCTGATCAAGAAAATGAAGTTTCTAAAGGCTCAATCAAGTCTCACATGCCTACAAATATGGTCAAGCATCCTCATATCAAGTTTCAAGACATTCAGCTCAAAATTGCACAGTCAAAAACCCTAATTGCACTACAGTCAACTGTAGGGGCAAAATGGTCATTTGACAGTCAAAAGTTCAAATTTTTGGTCAACATATCATTTTGAAGCCACAAACATCATTTGATCAATGCTTGATCATGATTCTCAAAGCTTGGCTCAAAAATCATCAAGATGCAAAAGTTTCCTTATTTGGACAGCTGAAAAAGTCAACTGTAAATTGACTAGGGCATAACTTTCATATGGATTATCAGAAAAATCCCATCCAAAGCTCATTTTGAAGAGAAAGACATTTCCTACAACTCATCTTCATACTTCAAGTCCAAGAAATGCTCTCACAAAATGTTATCAATTTCAACATTATAGGTCATTTTCAAAAGTCAACAAAAAGGGACTTTAAGTCAAAGGCCATAACTTGAGATTGGTAAATCAAAATGACATGGGACCAAAGGCATTGGTTAGAGGACTCAAAGACCTTTCCAAAATGTCCAAGAACATGAGAAAAGCTTACAAATTGAGCAAGTTATGCCTTGTAGAAGTTGGGAAATTTATGGATATTTTGAAAAGTCAACATTGATTCAAATGACCTAAAATTGCTAATGGGCCCATTTTTCTTCCATAATTCATCATCAATGACATGTGCACGACCACTTGGCCCAAAGGGAAGTTTTATTCATTTTTTATTTATTTATTTGAATTTTTATTAATAATAATTCATTTAAATTAAAATAAATACATGAAAAATGCTAACCTAAGTTTTTTCAATCTTTTTGTGCATGTTTTATCCTCAAGATTTCGTGTACAACTAAATAAGGAAAGATTTGGATTGATTGATCATGATTTGAACAAAAATCACATGGAAAATATTTGGAAAATAATGATGGAAAATCAAATCTTCAAAACCATGATTGCAAGAGATTTTGATCAATTTTCTTGACCTAATTGGTTCTATACTTAAGCCTGAATACAACCCTAATCAAAGAACACACGCAGCTGCTCAGAAAACTCCATTCACAAATTGAAATTTTTCTCTAAAAACTCAAAACTGCAAACTCACTTCCAGGGCGATTCAAGGCATAATAACTGTTTCCTTAGCTTCCTCAAGCATTATAGGACGTATCCCAATCAAGAACATCCATCAAAACCTCAGGAATTGGTATACAGAACTTGAAATATCTCATGAAAAATTCATAATCGTGTTTTCAAATCTATGCATTTTCATGACATTTTAATTATTGATTCATGTTCCTGGTATGATTCTAAAGCTAACCCATGCGTTTAATTGAGTTTTTGCAAGCTGTAGACGATTTCACCATTGCCAAATTCTAGGGTTTACAGGACTTGGAAATAGGGCTTTTGAAACAAAGAAAAATTGGCCTTCAAGACCCATACCATTAGATTCAACGCGTTTGGACGAACAGAAGCCAGTACTCGCGATCAATTTATGGGGCCTTATGGCCTATTCGCTATTTTTTCATATGGTACTTTTAGCAACGTTTGAAAACCGTTGCTCTTTGTTTATATATTTCAGGAAAAATAAAACCAGCGAGGAAGACGATATCGTGGCATATGTTGGTTGGTCAGTTTAAAATTCGCGCGCAAAGGCCCACTAATGCTTTTGTTTCTTTTATAATATTTGTTGATTGTTTAATATTAAACGCGCATGGGTTGGTTCAGTGGCAAACGTGTTGGTTGGAAAGGTACATGACCTGGGTTCGAACCCCAGGTCTTCATTGTCTCAATATTATTTTTCAATATATGTTCATATGCAGTTTCAATAGCAAGGCGTACCATACACCCTCCAGATCAAACCGTCCACGTGTATATCAGGCTCAAATCAAAGGCTCAGAGTTGAGGAATACCATGCACCCTAGTCCACGCATCACACGCGTCCAGCAAAAGTCAAACGGACCATGCTTGTTGGGCCAGATTTCTCAAGATTACACCTCCATATTGGGGACTGCAACCCCCTAGGTTTGTCATATCTTCTTTTTATTTTACTTCTTTTAATTATTATTTGTTAATTTAATTATTATTTTCATAAAATTATAAAATACAATAAAAATCAGAAAAAAGGAAAAATACAATAAATATTTTTGTTTTAATATTTTCCATGAATAAATTTGTATGTAATTAAATTTAGTTTTAAATTAGGTTGTAATTTTAATTCTTTTCATAATAAAATCTAAAAAACATAGAATTAGGTTTAATTAATGTTTTTATCCCTTTTTAATTTTTCTTTTTATAATAATATTATTCAGATATTTATTTTTACAATTAAATTGCATAAAAAAAAATTAGGGTTAAATTAGGTTAAAATTTAATATTTTCTTAATAAACTAACAATAATTAGAATTAGGGTTTGCATCTTTCTTTTAATTTTAATTAATTCCCTTTTTATATTAAATCCTAAAATACTAAAAAATACCAAAAACAAGTCCTTTCTTTTTTTTAATTAATTAACTTCATCATTAATTTGATTTTTGCAAAAGGGTCCAACGCCCTCGTTTCGTTCTTAATTTCTTATTAATTTGCATTTTTATTTTATTTCGCTTAAATATTTGTGTATCTCTCCCGAAGCCATGTAAATTACTTCTCGCACTTTTAATTCTTTTATTTTCTTTAATTCTTTATTTCTTCTGTCAAATCGGGTCCTGGTTAATTTTGGCGATGTGGACCCGCGCCTTTTGTAATAGCTTAGAATTTACCTTTCCCGCAAATATTTTAACTGTTAATCAAAAGCATGAAAGACTGTATGGACAAAAATAAAAACAAACGTAGAACACCAATGACATGACAAGATAAATGCAAATGAAAATGACACACAAATCACACACCACCCCTAGGGTACGCCTCACTGTTGTCTTGCCTCGAAAGGTGATCGTCGAGTAGAGGATGTCTTAGTAAGTCCTCATGATCCGGGAACCTGGCATGAGGGTAGCTTCTAAGGTATCTTCCCATTGCTCTGGTGATCACCATGTCCCGAACCCCGAATTGACCCGAACACCTCCAACGGTGGTGCTACCTACCTCTCAATGGTGGGATGGCACTACTTTAAAGGACATTTACACAGACGAATTCCTTAGGGTAGGTAGACGACTCGTAGATACTTGCTCTAATTTCAAAAACAAATCAAAAATACTTTTCACACCAACACATTTTCAAAAAGCTTTCGAAAGCATTTTTTCAAACACTCTTGAGGACCGATACAAGAGTCGAACTGGAATTTTCAAAGAAACTTTTTAAACCCGCAGTTGAAAAGCAAACAAACCATTTTGAAAACACAAATGAGCAAGTATCTAAGAGCCCATGGATAACCATGGATAGAAATGGTGCTAACACCTTCCCTTTCTATAACCTACCTCCCGAACCGAGAGCAATCTCTATAAGGAATTTTTCTGTGCTTTTGTCCTTTCCATTTGGAGAAAATAAAAGACGGTGGCGACTCTTGCTTCCGCGACATTTCGCGAACCAGCGTTAAACAGTCAGTTCCAGATCCACCGATCACAGTAGGTTTACTTCGAAATGAAAGCCTGGATAGTAGGGCTTATGAGAAGGAACCTGGGTCGTAGGGTTACTGAGGGTTGTGAGAAGAAACCTGGGTCGTAGGGTTACTTCGAGATGAAAGCCTGCATAGTAGGGTTGTGAGAAGGAACCTGGATGGTAGGGCTATGAGAAGGAACCTGGTGTGATGCGGTGGGAGAACTGACTTGAGGTTTTGTGTTTGTGTTCGCAAACGTTTTGGTTTATCAAGAGTCGCCACCGACTTTTTATTTATCCAAAGGAAAGGTCAAAAAGCACAGGAAAGACCTTTGAGATGTTTTCTTGAGTTCGGGGGGTAGATTATGAAAAGGGAAGGTGCTAGCACCCTTTTCATCCATGTTTTTCCATGGGCTCTTAGTTACTTGTTTTAGATCACTTGCTTTTGCTTTTCAATTGTTTGAAATGGTGCTTTTGTGTGTGGTTTGGAAAGTATTTTGAAAAGAGGCCATCGTTGTGGCAACCTTTGTAATGATTCTTGTTTGAATGTATACAAAGGTGTATTGTCTTTTGAAAAATGTTTCAATGTTTGAATGTTTGTTTTGGGAAAATGTTTTGAAATTGTGTGTTTTTTTTAAATTAGCAAGGATGTTTGCAAGTTTTGATCAAGTAACTAAGAGTTGTCTACCCTATCTACTCAAAGATCTTTCCTACACATTTTTAACCCTTTCACATTGTTGTTTTACCATTGAATTTGGTAAACAAACTTGTGTTTGGATGTTAAACGGGACAGGCGCGGGTCATCGTATTGACCATGATAGCAATAATGCTAAATATCTTAGCAAGTTTTTTGTTTGAGGGACTAGATCATTTATGTATAGGCAACCAAGATAGCATCATCGAGGGACTATGATCTTTTGTTTTTGTTTTGCCAAGATATTCAACATGCATACCATGGCCATTTTAAAGGCAACAAGTGGATGAAACCCTAGGGGTGCATGTGTGCGTTGTGGTGTCAATTTACATGCTTTTATGTCTTGCATTAGGTCTAGCTATTTGTTTTAATTTTGGATATTGCATACAAACTCTAATCTCTATCATGCATATTTGAAAGCTATAAATGCGTAAAAATATGTCTACGACTATTACAACATTGATATGGGGAGGGGGATACAATTTTGAATAGGGGATTATTTGCAAGAAATTAAACCCTAAGATTATTACAACCAAATTGAATTTTTTGTAAATAAATAAATAAGCAATATTTAAATAGATAATTAAATAAATATACAATATATTATAAATATGCAAAAATGTTTTTTGTATTATTTTTATATATGTAAAAATAAAATATTTAATGCATTAAAAATAACAAAGTAAAAGATTATTTTTACTAAGGGTGGAAACCCTAATTTGTTTTAAGAATATATATATATATATATATATATATATATATATATATATATATATATATATATATATATATATATATATATATATAGGGGCCATATCTCATGAGAAAGTCTTTCTTATGTGAGAGTGAGAGGGTTTCTTTTTAGCCTTTAGATTACATTGGATGGTTGAGATTATAATAAATGAATAAGTGAGTCACGTGCTTATGTTTTAAATTCATTGATGAAGTTATTTTTTTTCTTCTAAATCTTACTTCTCTCTCCTCATTTATTACGTTAACTTTTTTTTACTCTTTCTTCTCTCTCCTATTCTATGTCTCTCTTTAGTAGCTTTTATTCTGCAATTAATAATATCAGCATGCCATTGATAACATTCCTAATAAACACACCAAAATTATATATTAACACAAATTAGTTAATAGAATTAAAAAATATGTTCTTCCTGTAACTGAAAGAATTTATAATTAGTTTTATTATAAGAATGAATCATATCATAATAATAACGAATCACATTATGAATTGACGTTTGACAATCCTATAATAAATTTATAATTCACTGTAACAATGAATCATACTCTAATAATGAATTTAAAATTAGTTCTCATTGTAACTAATTTAAAATTAGTTCTTACTGGAATTTATATTTAGATGCTTGACAATTTCACTGTAAGAATGAATCACACTCATATTTTAGAGACCTTAAATAATATTATACTCTTACTTTCAAAGTATAAACTTCAAAATGAATAAACTACAAAGTTTCATCCAGAAACTATAAACAAATTGCAAAGTTCCAAAAATAAAAAGCTAATTAAACTCCATTACATCCATGACAAAAGTTTCAAATTAAAATCCTTCATCCAACTGTGCAAGTTACTTCAACAATCAAGAAGTTACTTCATCCAACAGAGCAAATTATTTCAACCAATAGAGCAAGTTACTTCATCCAACAGAGCAAGTTACTTCATCCATGATAGAAATTAAAATTCTTCATTATGCTCCAAATTTTCAACCAGATCCTGAGTAAAAGTAATATGAAAAGTTAAGCATTTCAATAAACTAAATCTCTAAAGATAAAGCTGAAATATAAATGTTTCTTACCAAAAATTATGAAGATTTCGTGGGGCAGTTGCGACTATCATGATACACAAATTGTTTACAAGATTTACAAAATCTTGTTCGCTTTTTTTGTTGTTCCATTGCTTTCTCTTTTCCCCCTTTGATTCGTTTTCCACATCCTTTGGTATTTGAATGTTCAGGTGGAAAAATATCAATTTCTTTTGGTACATTAGAACCGATGAAAACCTCTAATTCATCTAAGGTTGTTGGTGCAATATCATTCTTCATCTTAGCCAATTTTGATTCAGTACTAGCACCATCATTTATAATGAGGAGCAACTTCTCTTTATTTGTACCAGCCATATGCATGCATTTAAAAAATTGTGCCCATGCATTTGAGATTAACTTACTTTCACTTTCAAATTTAGAACACTCCTCCAACACATTTTCATCGGAAGCAAAAACGGATCTACTTGTTGCTAACTTCGTCCATCTATTAACAACATAATGACTTGGTATTTTATTCAAACCTTTTCCCTTCAATATAAAAAGAATATGTCGACAGGGCATGCCTTCAGACTCAAACAATTTACATGAACAATGTGCAATATGATTTGAAAGTTGATACACAACCTCTCTATATTTGCTCAATTTGTTTCCATTTACCACAATGTTATCTATTATAGAAAACAATGAGTTCTCACCTTCCTCTTTCTTTCCTTCTATTCCACAATCTACACATGCACTCCACAACTCTCTCTGAAATATGTAAAAGTTTTCATGAGTATATACCTCTCTACCATGCTTCTCTAAATCCATTTGCAACTTCAATTCTGGAAAAGAATGAAGTGAATCATTATCTGCAAGAAGTTCCTTATGCCTTTGTGCCTCTATTGCAGAATCAAATCGCATCCAAAATTCCACCAAGCTAAGGTTCTTGTTCAAGTAATTTCCAAAGAATGAATTTTCGCTCTCTGATCTTGAAGTTGTTCTCAAAATTCCCGCCATAAATATATCTTTAAAATAGGCTGGTATCCACATACTTCTAATATCAAACATTTGAGAAAGCCAACCATTCTCCTCTAATTTAAAATCACTAATAATACTATTCCATCTTGACTCAAATTCTTCAGGAGTCTCTGAATTCCAAACACATGACTTAAGACGATTATTAAAATCAATGTTGGCATTTAAGGAAACGCCTACCTTTTCTGAAACTTTTTTTAAAATATGCCACATGCAAAATCTATGTGAAGAACCATTAAATACCTTCTCTATTGCAATCTTCATAGCTGGGTCTTGATCTGTTATGATCACAGTAGGTTTGTGCCCTCCCATTGCTTTCAAAAATGACTCAAACAACCACACAAATGAATCGACTTTTTCATCGGCTAAGAATGCAGCTCCAAATGTTACACTTTGACGATGATGATTTACACCTGTAAATGGTGCAAAAATCATACAATACTTGTTTGTACTGTATGTTGTGTCAAATGAAATCACATCTCCAAATAAAGAGTAATTTTTCCGACAAATACCATCAGCCCAAAATACATATTTCAGCCTACCTTCATCATCAACCGCATAGTCATAGAAAAATGAATGGTTCATCTCATGTTTTCTCCTAAAATTATCAATAAACATATGTGCATCCGAGTCTTTGATCAATTCTTTCAAATCTCTTGAATAGTTTTGAAAATCTCTTTGAGTGCATCCTATATTTTCATAACCCCCAACTTGCTCTTTCAATAATTGGTAAACTTTGGAAGTTCCCACATTAGCTTTGTTACAAGAAAACAATAATTTCTTGTGAGCATTGTTAACAGTCCTTGCTGATCTTAGGAGTTGTTTCTTTCTAGGTGTGACTAATGCATGTGTATGACCTTCATAGAATTTTGCAACTTCATATCTACCATCTATCATCCTCTTAAAAGCAATTTTTGCATTGCATCCTTCCCTTGTCAATTTTCTTTTTCTCACTTTAGGCAAACTATTTTCACTAATAACCAATCCATGTAAGGTTACCGGTTTTTCTACTTTAAATCCTTCTTTTGAGCATAAAAAATACTTCCATTTCACCCCGTTTTTATCACTTGTTTGAGATGAATTACGCACGCTAAATCCAACCGAATGTGCATACATTTTATAAAAGTTCTCTCCTTCTTCTATAGAATCAAATATCTTACCGATTATAGGTTTGAATTCATCTTCACACATAGGAATCCATTCTTCTGACATGTTTTCTACATCATCTAATTTTTTTGACGCTGATGCTAAATCAACTCTTTCGTCACTCATTTCCATACGAATATTCCTATAATAAATAAAAAAATACATGTAAATAAAATAAAAAAATAACAACACAAAATTCAAATTAATATGTATTTCAAAACAGTAGATACTAATATTCCAAAAGTAGTATATACTGCAAAAAAATATTAATAAGTGTTGTTCCATTTCATATTTATAAATGACCAAATAAGTACTAGCATATTACTAACATGGAAACAGTAAAGAAAACAATAATATAACTAAAATGAAAATAGTAGATGGAGAGAAAGAGGAAACAAACTTACCGAAAATGTTGAAGATTGGAACAAAATGAAAAGAGTGTAGCAGTAGAATTGCAGGTAGTAGGTGAAGAGATGCAAGGCTTTAGAATGGAAGAGTAAAAGTTGAGGTTATTAGTAAAATATTGCAAGACTTTAGGGAAGAGAAAAGGTTTTATTAAAAGAAAACACAATTAAATAGATAGATAGAAACAAACTCACGTGATAACTTAAAACATTATTTAATCTTAGTCATAAATTTTGATCCAATGGCTTATAATTACTCCTCTCACTCTCATATAAGGGACCCCTTTCTCACTTGATATGTCCCCTATATATATATATATATATATATATATATATATATATATATATATATATATATATATATATATATATATATATATATATATATATATATATATATATATATATATATATATATATATATATATTATGTATTATTTATTTATGTACAACAAAATAAATAAAATATATACAAATGTCAAAAAATAAAAATATGTTAGAAAAAATATTGTTTAAGTATATAAATAATAAAAATGTAATATTTTTTGTAGTATTTACAAGTTATTTATTAAGAAAATAAATGTATATATTATTTAATAACTATTTCTATGTAAAAAAAATAATAAAAAAATTAAATAACATATGAAAATTTATGAAAATATTTTTTGTATTTTTAATGTTTAAGAAAAATAAAATAAAGTCAGAAACTAAAAATGAAATTCAAAAATCTAAAAAATAATGAAAATGGGCCAGAGGGGTGCAAAGAGCTTAAATGAGGGTGCAAATAGTGAGAAATAGCTAGGCCCAGCCCAAGTCCAGCTTTGTCTTCAACCTTGTGACAAAAACGCGCGCCTGTATGTTCAAATTGGGAAATCCTGCATACTTGCTCTAAAGCAAAAACTCATAACACAAAAGTTATAGCATTTTTCAACACGATTCCAACCATATAAAGAACTTAATATAACTCTCGAAGACCAGAGAGAATTTCTCTGGCCCTAATTTCTAACCTAACTTTTTCAGAAAGTTCATCAATCAAATTCTCTCAACACAGTTAACTTAAATGAAATCTATGCATATGTACAACTTAAGGGCAATGAGTACTACATTTTTTATTCACAAACCTAAGCCTAATGATTCCTAAATAGAGAGATAGAAAGTTGGAAAATACCTGCTTCAGTTAAACTCGAGTATGGCAATGTGGACGTTTTCAATGAGGCCTGAGATGCTTGGGAGCTTGCTTGAACTTCCTTTGACCTTCCCCAATGCTTAGTTTGCTTTGAGTTTGCTTGAATAAGCTTGTAGAAGTCAACCTGCACAAACATAATTTAAAAATGGTGAAGCTTGTAAATGGAGTTACAGTCACTGGCCAATGGTTGGGATAGCTTAGGTGGGTTGTATGGAGTGTGTTGGAAGAGGTTTGGGGCAAAACGCACGAGTGGTTTGTGAGATGGAGGTGCAACTGCAGAAGCTGCCCTGTTTTGCAAGAAGATGGTGTTTTGGTGTTTTGGAAGGCTTGAGAAGTGGATAGCTCGTGCTTCTGACTCAAGGCAATATGCAAAACTTGTTTGGAATGGTTACAAGAGTTGGTTTTATCAGATACCCCAGTTCTCTTTGTTTTTACAAGTTGACTTGACTTTTAAGAAAAGTGTGAAATGACAATGCAAAGGGCTGTACCATCTAGCTTAGGGTCTGCCAAGAGTTGGTATAATTTTCCTTATCTTTGTGAACTTTGTTTGCCGTGAAAGAATGGTCCAATGCTCAAGAGAAACTAAAATGCCTAATGTTATGCTTTATGAAAATAGCATTGTTGCCTTTTTGCCAAAAATTGATTAAACCCTTGTGTAAACCTCCATTGATCAGAATAATGCCTTAAACCAATAAGTTTGCATTAAATTTTTGAGTGTGGAAGGCTTTAAAGACCTGTGATCAAGTACAAGTAAGGCTGGATAGAATTTGCAATTTGTAGCAATATGAAAAATGCCATGGACCAAAGTGATTTTTTGCCAAATTCAAACCTTCGATTATCCCTAACCACAAATGATTTTGGAGAGTTCTTGGACATTTTGGAAATCTTGTAACATGCTCTACAATCCATATTTGAAATTAATTTTGAGATTCCAAGTGGAACTATGTGAAAAATTTCCATGAAGATAGGTCAAAATCCTGCCTAAACTAGGGCAAAATTTCACTAAGTTAAAAGTTTCATGGACCCTTATTCCAAAAATCATAACTTGAGATCCAAGCATCCTTTGGGAAAACTTTGTGAATCAAAGTTGTATATTTTGTGGGGGACTAAAACTTTCATGTTGTAAGTTTTGTTTGAATCCAATTGCATCATGGTGAAAATGTTGGGCAAAGTTGGGAAAAAATAAGAAAATTTCATAACTTAGAAAATTTCTAAATTATGAAAATTTTCATTTTAAAACCCTAATTTGCAAAATTAGGTTTCTTGATGAACAAGTTTCATGTTTTGACACATCTTAATGAAAAATGACCCTTGGCACTTGATTTTGACCAAAAAGTCAAAGTTTGACTTTTTCAGTGTACAATTGATTTTTGATCAGTTGACTGGAAAATTCATCTGTCAATCCAATGCAATTGAGATCTTTTGAACCTTGTGATTAGGTCAAGATGATGCCATTGAGTCCTTAAATCTATGCTTGAACCCAATTTTCCATTGGCTAGATAAAAAAAAATCAGAAATTGCCCTTGTGTAGTCAAAACCCTAAAAATGACCATTTTGCCCTTTTGAAGATCTGATCAAATTTCTTGAGGAGTTGTGGTCCAAACTTGATCAAATGTTTCATATGAGCCTATAATGTTGACGTGGATAAAAAATCATGAGGTTTGACTGTAAATTGGCCACAATTGACTTTTTCCCCAATATAGTTGATTTCTAGGTCAATTGTCCAATTGACTGGGCAAAAATTTGATTCAACATGAGGTATGAAAGTCACATTGAGCATTAATAGTCCAAAAATCCCTGTGCAAACTCAAACCCTAATTTCAGGTCAATAGTGCAAGGAGATGTCTTGAGCAGAGCAAACCCTAATTCTGTCTGGAGTCCAAAGAGTCTTGTGAGGGGAAATCTTGATAAAATGAGAGGGAAAATTTTGGGGTACAATAGCTGCCCCTGTTCAATCTTCTTGAACCTGAAGAGTTAGATTGGCGAGGTTGCCTTTTATGACTCGAAGGTAAAAGAGGATTGGACACTAGAGTGCCCGTAAATTTGCACTCGTCAAGATGTAGTTGGAGAAATGGGCTTAAAGATGCCATTTGGAGATGATAGAATCTTGATGGAGATGGGCTTAAATATGCCATCCAAAATGTTTGTTGAAAATTAGGAGAACGAACATCAGAATGGTATCCGTATCTGGAACGTATCTGAGTTGTATCTGGAGATTGAATTTGTATGAGCAATGGAATGGCGTCCGTGTCTGGAGCGTATCCGATATGTGACTGTATTTGATTCTTTAATGAATATCATAATGACTACCGTGTCTGGAGTGTATCTGTATTGAATCTGAATCTGAAATCTGAATAAACGACAGAATGACATCCATGTATGGAGCATCTCTGGGATGGGGAAATGTTTGAATGAGTGACAAAATGGCAACCGTGTCTGGTGCGTATCTGGACTGTATCTGTAGTTGAGATCTGTATGAGTAGCAGAATAACTTCCATGTCTGGAGTGTATCCGTACTGTAACTGGGATCTGAAAAGGAAGCAGAATGACTTCCATGTCTTGGAGTGTATCTGAGCTTGAAGTTGATAGTTGAATCTGAATGAGAAATAGAATGGCTTCCGCGTCTGAAGCGTATCTAATCTGTATCTGATTGTTGAAGTCTGAATGAATGGCATAATGGCATCCGTGTCTGGTGCGTATCCATACTGTATCTTGACTTTGAATTCCGAATGAGTAATAGAATGACCTCCGTGTCTGGGGTGTATCCATACTGTATCTGAGTAAGAGATCTGAATGAGTAACAGAATGACTTCCGCGTCTGGAGTGTATCCGTACTATATCTGAAATCTTTGAATATTTGTTAAAGGTAACTTTTAACCTTATCCTGAAAAGGGTAAAATGTTAGCTGAAACACAAAGTTATGTTGCATGACATGTATGATGCAATAAAATGTGTCTTATCAATGTTTATGATATATGAATGTAATGTATGCACATGTAAGCTGATTAACTGTCTTGCTGAGGAAAATAAATCCTTGATAGCGGGATATAATAAAATCCTTGACTGCTGCCGGGGAAAATAAATCCATGACCACTGCTGGAGATTCAAAATCTTTGATTGCTGAAGATGAGAAATCCTTGGACCAGTGTTGGGGATAGAAAATCCTTGGCAACTTGTGGGGGTTAACAAGAACTTTGACAAACTCTACGGGGATGTGGGAATCCATTAAGTCTGCTTGAGAAACCTGTTTGGGGAATCCAAAGAACTTTGATGACTATAGATGGGGAGTACACCAATGGGAATCCTTACTCGGTTGGGGAATAGGGAAACTCTGAAGATCTCTACTGGGGATTAGACAAAAGAAAAAACTTGATATGTTGGAGAATAAGGAAAACTCCGATGGCTTCTGCGGAGAATAAGAATGAGAAACTTCAATCTTCTGGGGAATTGAAACCGTGGAGGCTTTACTGAAGAAGTGAGAATGAGAATCTTCAATCTATAGGGGATTAAAAATTCTGACAAGCTCATGCCGGGGAGTCATGGATACTCAGGTAACTTCACTGGGGAATCCAAACTGATAATCTTCAATCTGCTAGGGGAAAATAAATCCATGGGGACTTCAAACTGGAGAGTTAAGAATGAGAATCTTCAATCTGTTAGGAATTAAGAACTCTGTGGGGAATAGTTATACTGCTGGAGAGTAGCTACTCTTTTGGGGAGATCAGGACTCTGGGGAAAAAGGCTTATTCCTGTTTGGAAAAAATTCGGGAGTTTGGGTTGTATGTCAATCTATTGGGGAATTATCCTTAATTGGGGATAAAAGTTAACTGTCATCTGGTTGATTCTCAGATTTTTTAAGACAACTTGCTGGGGAATCTGGGGAAACTGGATGGTTTCCGCTGTAGATTGATAGTTGGAAATTTGACTCTGCTGGGGAAGAAGGTTTCATCTTTACTAGGGATTTATGACCCAAAGTTTTTGCTCCGCTGAGGATTTTAACTCTGATTAGAATTAAAGGTTTGAAATATGACTCCACCGGGGATTAGGAATTTGAAGTTTCGACTCTGGCGAGGATTTTGAAATTTAATTCTGCTGGGGATATGTTTTTTCAAGGTTTAGCTCCAATGGGGATCCAGATGATGTACTGCAGGGGGTCTCTCTTGGAATAGCCTAAAGACGTTTTCCTATTCTTTCAACCTGTCAGTAATTATTCTTTCACATTTCGTTTATTTGTAAATAGTGATTATATTCAAATGCATATGCTCATTTAATAAACCATTGGACGTTTTCAAATAAAACATAAGTGTAAAGAAAAAAAAAGAGAAAACGCAAATAGTTTTCTGCACTTCGAAGTATCTTTGTATTAACTTTGTGTAAGTATTTTGTACAAAGGAGACAGACATCCTAGTAAGAGAATGTTGTCATAAAAAATTGAGAAAAATTTATACAAAGAAAGATGGCTATGTGTAAAATTCCATGGGGTTCCCATTCTGCTATAGCCTTCGTAACTCTGGATATCTTGTCCATTCGATGCTTTGTCCGAAGATGTCTGGATTGATCAGAAGCCAGGAGCTTGTCTGGTGAAGAGATTGTCCTTAAAGTGATCCAACAAGACATAGTCATATGCTTTAATTCCCTAACTTTTTCCTGGACCGCCCTTTCGGGTTTTCAGTCCACCGGGAAACCCTTTTTTGCCCAAGTCGCCCTTTCGGGTTTTCAACTTGCCGGGTGTACAGATTTTTTTGATTTTATCCCTAATTTTTGCCTGAACCGCCCTTTCGGGTTTTCGATTCACCGGGATACCCATTTTTGCCCAAGTCGCCCTTTCGGGTTTTCAACTTGTCGGGTCGTTTATGCGTAGTATCTTTTGACTATGTCGGCGTTCGCAGGGTGCGGCAGGTCGTCACCGTCCATGGTGGTCAGGATCATTTCCCCACCAGAAAAGATGTTTTTGATCACAAATGGTCATTCTTAAGTAGGAGTCCATTTTCCCCTGGGATCACTTTGCGGCAAGATGATCCGCTTGATTACAAGATCCCCGACTTGATACACCTGGTGCCTGACTTTCTTGTTGAATACCTTGATCATTCGTTTCTGATATGCCTGACCATGGCAAACAGCAGTAAGTCGCTTCTCGTCAATAAAGTTAAGTTGATCAAGCTGGGTCTGGATCCAATCGTCTTCACTCAAACCAGCATCCTTCATGATTCTCAAGGAGGGAATATGAACCTCGATAGGTAAAACAGCTTCCATGCCATATACCAAAGAATAGGGTGTTGCCTCGGTTGATGTCCGTGTCTTGGTACGGTATCCATGCAGAGCAAACGGTAACATCTCATGCCAGTCCTTGTAGGTGACTGTTATCTTTTGAATGATCTTCTTGATATTTTTGTTCGCAGCTTCGACAACATCGTTCATCTTAGGCCGATAGGGAGATGAATTGTGATGTTGAATCTGGAACTGCTCGCACAGAGCGGTGATCATAGTGTTATTCAGGTTTATACCGTTGTCAGTAATGATCCTGTCAGGGATACCATACCGGCAAATAAGGTTCTGCTTGATGAAGCGGGCAACCACATTCTTTGTTGCGGAGGCGAAGGAAGCTGCTTCGACCCACTTGGTAAAGTAATCAATGGCCACCAGGATGAAACGGTGTCCATTGGGTGTTGTAGGTTTGATCTCTCCAATCATTTCGATTCCCCACATCGCGAATGGCCAAGGAGCTGTTAAGACATTGAGAGGAAATGGAGGTATATGTACCTTGTCAGCATAGATTTGGCATTTGTGACAAGTACGGGAATGTTGATGGCAATCAGCTTCCATGGTAGACCAGTAATAGCCTGCCCATAGGATCTTCTTAGCCATCATATGTCTGCTTGAGTGGGTGCCGAAGGTACCATTGTGCAGTTCAGCCATGATCTGCTCAGCTTCTACCTTGTCCACACAATAGAGCAGAATGAAATCATGATTGCGCTTGTATAAGATACCATTTCTCAAGAAGAACTTGGCAGAGAATCTCCTTAAGAACTTTTTGTCGTTGACTGAAGCTCCTTCAGGGTATTCTTGTGCTTCGAGATACCTTTTGACGTCATGAAACCACGGTCGGTCCACTACCTCTTCGGTATTGATCTCGTGACAATGTGCAGGTTCGTCCATCCGTTCAATAGTGATTTGGGGAGCCTCATTTTCCCAGTTAAGTTTAAACATGGAAGACATTGTAGCTAGAGCATCCGCCAGCTGATTCTCTTCTTGCGGGAAGTGCTCAAAGGTAATCTGCTCGAAATGTGGTAACAATGTCAAGATATGTTCTTTATAAGGGATGAGGTTTGGATGTTTAGTATCCCAATCTCCTTTGATTTGACTGATAACCAAAGCTGAGTCCCCATATACAATCAAAGATTTGATTCCCAAGTCAATAGCAGCCTTGAGACCAAAGATACAAGCTTCATACTCGGCCATGTTGTTGGTGCAGCTGAAGTAGAGTCTAGCAGTGAAAGGTGTATGGCAACCTTCTAGAGAGATAAGTACAGCGCCGATACCGTTTCCAAGTGCGTTGGAGGCACCATCAAAGTACAAGGTCCATCGGGATCCTTGTTCAGGTCCGTCATACGGTCTGTTCTCTTCAATGTTGCTCAAAGTCATGATATCCTCGTTGAGGAAGTCGAACCTCATGGATTGGTAATCTTCGACAGCTTGATGGTCCAGATGATCGGCTAGCACACTCCCCTTTATATCTTTTTGGGTCGTATACTGTATATCATACTCGGTGAGGATCATCTGCCATCTAGTGAGTCTTCCAGATAAAACAGGCTTCTCGAAGATGTACTTGATTGGATCCATCTTAGAGATCAGCAAAGTGGTATGTGTCAACATATACTGCCTTAGCCGGCGAGCAGCCCATACCAAAGTGCAGCAAGTTTTCTCGAGTAGTGAGTATCTAGTCTCACAGTTGGTAAACTTTTTGCTAAGGTAATAAGTGGCATGCTCTTTTCGGCCAGACTCGTCATGTTGGCCCAATACGTACCCTATTGAATTCTCTAGGTCAGTCATATACATGATTAACGGCCTTCCTTCGACGGGTGGCATCAAGATAGGAGGTTCCAACAAATATTCCTTGATTCTATCGAAAGAAACTTGACAGTCATCATTCCATTTAACCACCTGATATTTCTTCAACAGCTTGAAGATTGGTTCACAGGTAGATGTTAGGTGAGAAATGAACCTTGTAATGTAGTTTAGGCGTCCCAAGAAACCTCTAACCTCCTTCTTGAAGGGGTAAGAAAACACTTAGAAGGGGGGGGGGGGGGGGGGGGGGGGTTGAATAAGTGACTCTTTTCGTTCTTTCAATACAAAGCTTAAAACAGTAATGGAATAACACAGTTATTTTTATCCTGGTTCGTTTGAACTCAAACTACTCCAGTCCACCCGCCAAGGTGATTTCTCCTTTCTCAACAAGGACTTAATCCACTATAATCAACTGATTACAATCACACAACAACTGTTGTGACTAACAATGCACAAGTAAACTTACAAGTGACTAACATCACTAAGACTTAAATCTAGTCCTAGTCTGCTTGAGAAATCTGACCAAACTTGGTCTCTCAAGGAACAAATACAGAAGTATAATCTTTACAGATAATTGAAATAGAGTTTTCTTCTAATCAAGCTATATCACAACTGTGATTTTTCTTAGAATGTAATACACAATAATGTAAGAACTATGAGTTTGTAAGCTTTTGAATCTTTCACGTAGTTTCTTGTTTGAACATTGTTGTTGGCTTGTAATAAATGTCCTTCTACTTATAGTAGGAACAATAAGACTGTTGTTGCCTTCAGAGGAAATGGAGAGCATTAAATGCTTCGCGTGTATCCTTGCAAAATTCCATTCTCCAAGAAACTAGTTGTAGGCACTTGAGTGTTTTCAGCCGTCTTTACATTAATTAGCAAACGTCAGAATGTAAGAACGTGTTTCCTTTGCTTTGACAAGATAAGTTGATTAAGACATTGTTTCAGTATTTGCTTTAACTCAGAACATGATTTATTCAACTTCTGGTCAGAGCGTTGCTTGCTAAGATCTTTGAACAGAGCTTGCTTTCAAGTTATCTTCAGAATCAAGAAGCCTTCTAGAAGTTAGAAGATACATTTAACAAATGAGTGTTCTTACCAGAGTCAGCAGATGCGTTTGAATAAAAGGTTCTTTTATCAAAGAACTTCTTCATAATCTTTGCTTAGCACTTTGGAATGTTTCTTGTCAGAACATTAACTAAGACATTCAAAACCACATTCATTAGAGCATAAATTATCTTAAATATAATTTAGTTATCATCAAAACACTTGGGATAGGTCAGAACTTAATCTTGTTCTTTCAATCTCCCCCTTTTTGATGATGACAAAAATTATTTTAGATAAAGAAAAGAAACAGATTAAGAGATAAGAATCTCCCCCTGAAATGAATATATCTATGCATAAGACATCCTGAGATTATTTAGTCAGAGTGATACACAACCTTCTTTGAATTTCTTCAGAACTTATTCAAGAAGATAAATCTTAGCTGAAATATTCTTTCAGAGTTAAATGATACCTGCAAAAAAATCTTTTGCACAGAGGGAATTCTTGCAATTATGTTAGAATGTCTGAGACATAGTCCCATAACTATTAAACAGTGATTAGTTAAAACATGCACATTTTCTCCCCCTTTTTGGCATAATCAAAAAGTGTAATAAATGAGAAATTTTGAAAGATTCCATAAAAAGTTAAAAATAATAAATATCCAGAAGTACAAACAAAACATCCAAATAAGAGACAAAAAGAAACTAGGATTTCTTAGAGACAAGAGCCATCAGAAGGTTCTTGATCTCAGAGGCAGATTCACTTTGCATTGCCATCCAGTTCTTGAACTCTAAATTTGTTTGATCTTGCTTATCCATGCGTATATTCAAGACTTCATTCTCCCTCTTTAGCTCTTTCAGAGTGCCCATAATGAGTGAGGTAGGGGCAGAAGATGATGAAGCTTCAGTAGAAACAGGGTTAGAAGCAGCAACTGATGAATCAGACTTCACAAAGGTGGAGAGTAGAGTGCCCAGATCCATTGCAAGAGTTGGCACAGGTTCAGGTCCATCCTTAACTGAAGGTTGATTCAATAGAACAATAGCCAGAGGATTTGAATCTTCAGAGTATTCTTCAGATTCGTCTTCTGATATGTCCATCTTATCAGCTGGTGTATCAGCGACCAGTAGCAAAGACTTCTTATTCCAAGTATCAACAACTTCTGTCTTGAAAACATGCAGAAGTTTGGAAAAGTTGTCCAGCACCTGAAAGTGGCATAAATCCTGTAACTTCCGTGATTCAGCAACCAAGGTTCTTCTAAAAGTTTCCCATAGAAGATCTGTTGCTGCGGTGTTCACACTTCTGAGGCAATCTTCTTTCAGCGGTTGTAACCATGCTTGAACATTTGTTATAAAATTATGAAATAAAATATTTACATATGGCTGAATAGGTTTAGGGACATCCGTTCTGTAAGATTTGTTTTTCAAGAATTGTAGAGATTGAGAGTCCACTACAGTTCTTAAAAAGCTATTGGTTTCAGGAGTATTTGTAGGTTCAGGTTCTGGTTGGTTAACAAAAATATGAGGTTCTGATATATCATTAGGTACAGATGGTTCAGCAATATCAGTTTGTTCAAAATTTGTTGTTCTGGAATTTGAGGAGTTGAGAGTGGGGTTGTATTTTTTGGTGAGGTGGGTGGAGTGATATCAGGCGAAATTATTATTGTATAAGCGGGAGTGGGAATGGGATTTTGAGGTTGTGGTTGGTTCATAGAAAAAATGTTTTCAGTTGGTAGATTGAAAGGTGGTTTTATGGTTGCTAGAGGTCCATTAATCCCAGGAATTCTCCAAGATCCAGCATCATACCATCCAGTGGGTCTGGGTGATAAAGGTCTGGGAGGGGGTCTTGAGAAACATTCAGCAGGAATAGGTTGAAAAACAGATGGTTCAGGGGGTTCTAAATGAGAGGGTTCTGATTGGCTGTCAGAATGTTCATCAGAGTCAGAATCACTTAAATCTGTTGAGAACTGATTTTTACTAAGGTTGTCAGCAAGGGGTTCAGATGGTGAGGTTTGAGAGAATTCAACAGATGCAAATATATTTTCAGAATTATAAACAGGTATAGTTTCAGCATGATTACCTATCTTCTTTTTCTTATGAGGAGAGTCAGAAGGTCTTTGTACATCTTTTCTCTTCACAGATCCTTGGAGAACAACATCATCAGCAACTTGATTTCTTCCTTGAAGCCAAGATGGATCAATAGGTGATCTTGTTTCTCTGCAGGTCTTAAGATAGTGCAAAACCATACGAGAATGTTCCTCTGAGTTGAACATAGGAAAATTAGCAATAAGAATTCTTCTTTTCTTCACAATAGTTGACAGACATGGAGAGGGTTCCACCAGCAGTTTGTCAATAATTTTCCTCTTTGGCAAGTTCTTTCCAGTCATTGTTTTACCAAAGATAGGTTCAAGCTCCCCCAGAAGATTGGCTTCTCTTAGGTGAGCAATCAGACCATTCTCAGTCAGAATGTATGATAATAACCTCCCCATGGGAATCCAATTCCTCTTTGATTTGGGATTCTTGATCCTTTCAGCTTCTTTGGTTTCTTTGACATGGTTCCAGAGGTGTTCAAAAAGCAAGTAGGGCAAATCAATTTTGACATTGGTTCCAAGGCAAAACAGCAAATATTGTTGATCAACGTTGATGTAATCAGGAGAACTGGTGTCTTTCCTGTGGTGAATACATCCATGAATAATCCTTGCCCAAATCTTATACTTGTCTTTCAAATCCCTAACTTTGGAGGAACCTTGACCATTTGTAAAAATCTCGGTGTATACCCTATACATCTCCATTTTTCCAGTGGGCATTCCTGTAACTCCAAGTCCTTTAAATCCCAACAACCTTCTGATTAGATTTTCTGTAATGGATATTTCCTTGCCCATTACAAAGGAGAGATTAACCTTGGGAGTTACAATAGCGTGAATCCAGAATTCTTTTACCAAATGAGGAAAGACTGGACCAGTAAGACGATCAAAGTAGCTTTCCCAACCTTGAAACTTCACAGCAGGGAACAAGTCAAATCCATTCTCTCTGAGATTCTCAAAGTCTACCATTAGCTCACTCAAAACTTCCAAACTTTCTACCGGAATGAGTGTTGTCCTTTCAGGTATACAATATTGCTCAGAGTGGGTAGAGGAAGAAGAAGCCATTGAAGTTTTGTGAAAGAGAAATTTTCGAAAAGGGTTTTAAGAGAAACGTTCAAATAAAAACTTGAGTTGAAAGAGACAGTAAAGAATGAAAGGATTTTTCAAAGAGTATTTATAGGCATTAATTTCAGAGAATAGGTTAAGAATTAAATTAGAAGTATTTAAGACAAATTAAAATAAAGATTAAAACGAATTTAAAAAAAACAATTCTCATCATTACTTGCATTTAATGAATTGCTAAAAATGAGGGAAAATGTGAGATTATGGCTAATCATCAACAGTTACCTAGAATGTCATCAGTAGCTTTTGCACGCTTGACCTTTCAGAAACACACCACGTGTTCATCTCCTGAAGGATGCATGTAACAACTGTTTGTTCTAATGAATTTCTGAACTACACTTGGACATGAAGCGCTAGAATGATTCATATAGCTTCTGTTATAACTTCTTTTCTAACTTCTGAAGTGTTGTTGATCAGAGCATTTATTTCAAAAAGTTATGAAGCCAGTCACAGAAAATAAATATTATTTTATTCAGGACATAATTCTATACAAATATTTTTCAGAATGAAATTAAATCTATCTTCTGAAAGGGGTTTAGTAAAAATGTAAGCCCATTGATGGTCTGTTTTTACAAAAATCAAGTTTAAAATCCCCTTCTGAATATAGTCTCTTATGAAATGATATTTAATTTCTATATGTTTGGCTTTAGAATGTAAGATTGGATTTTTAGAAAGACAAATAGCAGAAGTATTGTCACAGAAGATAGGAATCTTACTTTCATAAAGGTTGAAATCTTCTAGTTGACTTTTCATCCAAATCATCTGAGAGCTACATCCAGCAGCAAATATATATTCAGCTTCTGTGGTTGATAGAGAAATTGTTGCTTGCTTCTTGCTGTACCATGATATAAGATTGTCACCCAAAAACTGGCAGCTTCCAGAGGTGCTTTTTCTTTCAATTCTATCTCCAGCAAAGTCAGCATCACAATAACCTGCTAGTTTGTAATCTTGTGATCTTCTGTAACACAGACCAAGATTAGCAGTACCTTTCAGATACCTAAGAATTCTCTTAACAGCTATTAAATGAGATTCTCTAGGATCTGATTGGAATCTAGCACACAAGCACATAGTAAATAATATATCAGGTCTAGATGCAGTCAGATAGAGAAGGGATCCAATCATACCTATGTAGAGCTTCTGATCTACTTTCATACTTACCTCATCTTTACCTAGAATGCAAGTTGGATGCATAGGTGTCTTGGCATCTTTGCTTTCTGACATTTGAAATTTCTTCAGAAGTTCTTTAACATACTTCGTCTGATGTATGAAAGTACCTTCTTGAGTCTGGTTGATTTGAATTCCAAGAAAGAATTTTAATTCACCCATCATGCTCATTTCAAATTCTGCCTGCATTGTCTTAGAAAATTCTTTTCCAAGGGATATATTAGATGTTCCAAAAATTATATCATCAACGTAAATTTGACAGATTAAAATATCATTTTTAAATGTTTTTCTGAAGAGAGTTGTGTCCACTTTCCCTCTGGTAAAATCTTTTTCTAATAGAAAATTACTCAGACGATCATACCAAGCTCTTGGAGCCTATTTTAAACCGTACAAAGACTTTTTCAATTTAAAAACATGTTCTGGTTGTTTTGAATCATTAAATCCAGGAGGTTAATGGACATATACTTCTTCTTCAATATAACCATTTAGAAATGCACTTTTAACATCCATTTGATATAATGTAATGTTATTTTGTACAGCAAAAGAAATTAATAATCTTATAGATTCTAACCTGGCGACTGGGGAAAAGGTTTCATTATAATCAATTCCTTCTTGTTGACTATAACCCTGTGCAACCAGTCGTGCCTTGTTTCTGATTACTTCTCCTTGTTCGTTCAATTTGTTTCTGAAGACCCATTTGGTTCCTATAACATTGAATCCTTTGGGTCTTGGAACTAGACTCCATACATCATTCTTTGAGAATTGATTTAGTTCTTCTTGCATTGCTAAGATCCAATCATTATCTTCCAGAGCTTCACCAATGGTAGTTGGCTCAATCAGAGAGACTAAACCGAACAGAGATTCTTCATTAATTCTGAGAGATGATCTTGTTCTGATGGGATCTTCTTTTCTTCCAATGATTATGTCTTCTTTGTGAGATGAAGATAATCTAGGAAACCTTTTCTGAGTAAGTTGGTCAGAGATTTTGAGATTGTTGAGAGCATTGTCAAGAGGATGATCTGCTACATCTTCTTTTGCTTCTGAACTTTCAGAGTTTGAGTGATGATCTTCTGTACCTACAAAAAAATCAATTTGCTTTGGCTGTGGTTGGCCAAGCTTATCATCAAACCTGACTTTGATTGATTCTTCAACTATCAGAGTTTCTGTGTTGTATACTCTATAGCCTTTTGAGCGTTCAGAGTATCCAAGTAGGAAACACTTTTGTGATTTGGAATCAAACTTATTCAGAGTTTCTTTGGTGTTTAGTATAAAACAAGTACATCCAAAAGGATGGAAATAAGAAATGTTGGGCTTTCTGTTTTTCCATAATTCATAGGGAGTCTTTTCAATAATAGGTCTTATAGAGATTCTATTTTGAATATAACACACTGTATTCACAGCTTCTGCCCAAAAGTGCTTAGCCATATTTGTTTCATTGATCATGGTTTTGGCCATCTCTTGTAATGTTCTATTCTTTCTTTCTACAACTCCATTTTGCTGGGGAGTTCTAGGACAAGAAAAATTATGAACAATACCATTTTCTTTAAAATATTTTTCAAAATAATGATTTTCAAATTCACCACCATGATCACTTCTAACTTTTGTGATTTTAAAATCTTTTTCATTTTGCACTTGAGTACAGAAGTCAATGAATACAGAATGTGACTCATCCTTGTGTTTTAAAAACTTTACCCATATCCATCTACTGAAATCATCAACGATGACCAATCCATACTTCTTGCCTCTGATGGATGCAGTTTTCACTGGTCCAAACAGATCAATATGAAGTAACTCTAATGGCTTAGAGGAAGAGACAACATTTTTAGATTTAAAGTAAGGTTTTGAAAATTTTCCTTTTTGACATGCTTCGCACATAGCATCTGAGTTGTACTTCAGATTGGGAAGTCCTCTGACTAAATTTAATTTATTTAGTTGAGAGATTTTTCTAAGACTGACATGTCCCAATCTTCTGTGCCATACCCATTGCTCATTGCTAACAGACAAAAGGCATTTTACGTTTTGAGATGTAAGATCTGATAAATCAATTTTGTAAATGTTGTTCTTTCTCTTACCAGAAAAGAGGATTGATCCATCCTTTTGATTTACAGCTTTACAAGAGTTTTGATTGAAGATAATGCCATAGCCATTGTCACTTAATTGACTTATAGACAGTAGATTATGAGCTAATCCTTCTACTAATAAAACATTAGAGATAGAAGGAAAGTTACCGTTTCCTATTGATCCAGAACCAATAATCTTCCCTTTCTGATTACCTCCAAACTTCACATCTCCTCCAGCTTTAAGTTCCAGGCTTTGGAACATAGACCTTTTTCCCGTCATGTGTCGTGAGCATCCAGAGTCCAGGTACCATGACTGGTGTTTCAATTGAGCTGTTAAGGACATCTGCAACAAATATTATTTTATCCTTAGGTACCCATATCTTTTTGGGTCCTTTTGGGTTAGCATAAGAGTTTCCAGAATGTGATGTATATTTTATATCATGTGAATGTCCAAACTTGAATTGCTTATTCAGAGGTTTGTAAGTGAAAGTCATTTTAGCAACAGGTTTTGGAATGTATGTTTCCTTCCCTTTGGGAGGTTCATATCCAATTCCTCTTCTGTTTTTCCCACTAACTCCATAAATCATTGAAGCCATTTTGCTTCTGTCTATGCTTTTAGCAAGAAAAGTTTGAAAGATATAGTCATATTCTTTCAGAATATCTTTTGAACTAGATACAGACTCTGAACTAAAATTCTTTTGAACAATTTGAATTTCTTTTTTAAGTTTAATATTGTTTTCTAAAAGTTCAGATTTTTCTGTTTCAAGTTTCTTAAAATCAGATGCAAGACTCTTCTTGAGTTTCTTGTATTTGATTTTGAGCTTACTGTAGTTTTCCAGAAGTTCTGATAAACTATCAGCAAGTTCTTCTCTAGAAAATTCAGAAAATACCTCTCTTTGTTCTGACTCACAGTCTGAGTCATCTTCTGTGATAGCCATTAAAGCTAGGTTGGAATTTTCATCTTCAGAACCAAATTCATCTTCAGAAGAATCTGAGTCATCCCAGGTTGCCATCATTCCTTTCTTCTTTCCAAATCTCTTCTTTGGTCTTTCTTTTTGAAGCTTTGGATATTCATTTTTGAAGTGACCAGGTTCTTTGCATTCATAACAGATGATCTCTCTTCTGTTTGACTTTTTATGTCCAGAAGATTCTGGTTTATCTTCTAACTTCTTGAAGTTCCAGAACTTCTTTTGTCTGTGCTTCCACAGATGATTGATCCTTTTGGAGATCAAAGATAGTTCGTCTTCTTCTGAAGCCGATTCTTCAGAGTTTTCTTCTTCAGCCTGAAAAGCGTTAGTATCACATTTCTTAATTGATTTAAGGGCTAGAGACTTACCTTTCTTCTGAGGCTCATGTTCATCCAGTTCAATCTCATGACTTCTGAGAGCGCTGATGAGTTCCTCTAAAGACACATTGTTCAGATCTTTTGACACCTTGAACGCAGTGACCATTGGTGCCCATCTTCTGGGTACGCTTCTGATGATCTTTTTCACGTGATCTGCTTTGGTATACCCTTTGTTCAAAACTCTCAGACCGGCAATCAGAGTTTGAAACCTAGAGAACATTGCTTCTGTAGACTCACTTTCTTCAACTTTGAAGGCTTCATACTTTTGAACTAAAGCCAGAGCTTTAGACTCCTTAACTTGGGAGTTTCCTTCATGAGTCATTTTGAGAGACTCAAACATATCATGCGTTGTATCTCTATTAGTGATTTTTTCATATTCTACTTTAGAGATAACATTTAAAAAAATATTTCTAGCTCTGTGATGATTTTTAAAATCAGCTTTTTGCTGTCTATCCATATTTTTTCTATCCACTTTGTTTCCTTCTGAATCTGTAGGATGTTTGTCACCATCCAAGACTATATCCCAAAGATCACTATCATGACCTAGAAAGAAACTTTCTAGCCTATCTTTCCAGTACTCAAAATCTTCTCCATCAAACACTGGAGGTTTGTTATAACTATTATTGTTTTGTTCAGCGGCCATTGTGTTTTCTTCTGGATCTTTTCCTGACACGGTTAAGTGTTGAGCTCAGAGTCAAGCTCTGATACCAATTGAAGGGGTAAGAAAACACTTAAAAGGGGGGGTTGAATAAGTGACTCTTTTCATTCTTTCAATACAAAGCTTAAAACAGTAGTGGAATAACACAGTTGTTTTTATCCTGGTTCGTTTGAACTCAAACTACTCCAGTCCACCCGCCAAGGTGATTTCGCCTTTCTCAACAAGGACTTAATCCACTATAATCAACTGATTACAATCACACAACAACTGTTGTGACTAACAATGCACAAGTAAACTTACAAGTGACTAACACCACTAAGACTTAAATCTAGTCCTAGTCTGCTTGAGAAATCTGACCAAACTTGGTCTCTCAAGGAACAAATACAGAAGTATAATCTTTACAGATAATTGAAATAGAGTTTTCTTCTAATCAAGCTATATCACAACTGTGATTTTTCTTAGAATGTAATACACAATAATGTAAGAACTATGAGTTTGTAAGCTTTTGAATCTTTCACGTAGTTTCTTGTTTGAACATTGTTGTTGGCTTGCAATAAATGTCCTTCTACTTATAGTAGGAATAATAAGACCGTTGCTGCCTTCAGAGGAAATGGAGAGCATTTAATGCTTTGCGTGTATCCTTGCAAAATTCCATTCTCCAAGAAACTAGTTGTAGGCACTTGAGTGTTTTCAACCGTCTTTGCATTAATTAGCAAACGTCAGAATGTAAGAACGTGTTTCCTTTGCTTTGACAAGATACGTTGATTAAGACGTTGTTTCAGTATTTGCTTTAACTCAGAACATGCTTTATTCAACTTCTGGTCAGAGCGTTGCTTGCTAAAATCTTTGAACATAGCTTGCTTTCAAGTTATCTTCAGAATCAAGAAGCCTTCTAGAAGTTAGAAGATACATTTAACAAATGAGTGTTCTTACCAGAGTCAGCAGATGCGTTTGAATAAAAGGTTCTTTTATCAAAGAACTTCTTCATAATCTTTGCTTAGCACTTTGGAATGTTTCTTGTCAGAACATTAACTAAGACATTCAAAACCATATTCATTAGAGCATAAATTATCTTAAATATAATTTAGTTATCATTAAAACACTTGGGATAGGTCAGAACTTAATCTTGTTCTTTCACTTATAAGTGCAAGGGATAGGCATTTCTTGTATAGCTTTGAATTTGGCAGGATCAACCTCGATGCCTTTGTTACTGACGATGAAACCCAAGAGTTTACCGAACCTGACTCCGAAAGTGCACTTGTTAGGGTTCAGTCTGAGCTTGTACTCTTTCAACCTGACAAACAACTTTTGTAGATGATCGAGGTGTTCTTCTTCTGTCCATGAACGGGCTATCATGTCGTCTACGTAAACCTCTATCTCATGATGTATCATATCATGAAACAAAGCCACCATGGCGCGTTGATAGGTTTCCCCGACATTCTTCAGTCCGAATGGCATCACTTTATAGCAGAACGTACCCCATTGTGTAACAAAAGTAGTTTTCTCCATGTCTTCAGGGGCCATTTTGATCTGGTTATACCCTGAAAATCCATCCATGAAAGAAAATACTTTGTGCTGAGCTGTATTGTCAACCAAGATGTCAATGTGCGGTAGTGGGAAATCATCTTTAGGGCTAGCCCTGTTTAAGTCTATATAATCCATGCACATTCTGACTTTGCCATCCTTCTTAGGCACAGGCACAATGTTAGCAACCCATTGTGGATAGGAAGTAACAACAAGAAAGCCAGCATTGAACTGCTTCATCACTTCAGCTTTGATCTTTTCAGACATATCGGGCCTCATTCGGAGGAATTTCTGTTTAATTGGTGGACAGTCTTCTCTTGTAGGGAGACGGTGAACCACAATATTTGTATCCAGTCCCGACATGTCTTTGTAGGACCAGGCGAAGATCTCAACATATTCATTCAACAACTGAACTAAACGCTCTTTGACATTTGACTCCAGGTTGGCACCCACTTTAACTTCTTTTCTGTCTTCCTCTGTTCCCAAGTTGATTGTCTCTAAGAACTCCTTGTGAGGTAGAATAGCCCTTTCTTCCTGTTGTAGCAGTCTAGCCAATTATCCAGGCACTTCACATTCTTCATCACCTTCGTATTCAACATGATTGACCAGATCTTCAGAGTCACTGAAGGCCATAGCAGAATTGTTACCCATGGAATCCAGAGTGGATGGGTACTGATTGATGAAAGTAATGGGAATAAAGTCATTTGCTTCCCAATTACGCAAGCCTCCTTCAACGGTAGGGAAAATCCAGTCTTCAAGGTTGCTCTCCTCTTCCCCATCCTCCAAAGCACTGACTCCATGATAAGTGATCTTTACTGGTGGTCCTCCAGCCCGGGAGCAACACACAGCCTTCTGACTAGCACCAGTGAAACCCAAGCCGAATTTATCAGACTTGTAAGGAAAATCTGGCAATTGACCCCATACTGTGCTTCCTCCTTCTTCAATCACAACCTTCACATCTATAAAGGATGACATCCGGGACACAAGTTTGGTAATGATGGGTACAGAAGGCACTGCTGCAATTTCCTGAGCTACCTCCCCAAAATGCTGAAAGGGGGTTTCGATGAATTCGCCATCCAATTCCACATAGCGGAAAGAATTAAGATGGCTTATCATGTATTCCTCCTCACCGAGAACTGTCACAATTTCCCCTAAACAGGGTATTTGAGCTTCTGGTGCAGAGTTGAAGTAACATCTCCAGCATGATGAATCCAGGGTCTTCCCAACAAACACGAGTAGGAGGGACGGATGTCCATGACATAGAATGTGGAATTGAAAGTTTCAGTACCCACTTTAATCGGGATGTCCACCTCCCCGTGGACCATCCACTTAGAACCATCAAAGGCTCTGACGATGATGTTGTTGGGCTTCAAAGTTAGACCTTCATAATATAGCGTATCCAATGCCTTCATTGGCAGGACATTCAGCGATGAACCAGTTTCCACCAGAACATGTGCAAGAGTAGTCCCTCTGCATTCCACCGAGACATGCAGGGCGTCATTATGCTTTCTCCCTTTGATTGTTAGATCAGCGTCAGAGAACCCTAAACCGTTGTCTGCTGTCAGGCTAGCTACACATTCTTGAAACTGGTCCGCGGAGGTTTCCTGGGGCACATGGGCCATTTTCAAAAATTTGATCAAAGCTTTGGCATGCGCTTCTGAGCAAAGCATCAGTGCCAACATAGAGATTTTTGAGGGGGTTTGCCCCAGTTGCTCCACAACATTATAATCACTCTTCTTGATTATTTTCAAAATCTCTTCCATTTCTTTCTGAGTGGTTTCAGGGATGATCAGCGGCTGAGCCTTTGTCATGACAGGCTCTTCTTGGATCCCTTTTCCTCTATCATTAGTAACAACAGAGGGGACAACCACAGGAGTCACAACTTCTTTAATAACTGGAGTTCTTGCAGATATGTTGATCGGTGCAGGAGTAACCCTAGGAGCGGTTGAGGGTCCGAAGATTGCCTTTGGTGGTGCAATCTCTGGAGAGAAAATTCTTCCACTGCGGGTGATTTTACTCGTTCCGGCAATGTTTCCAATGTTGGAAGTATCTTCATCAGAACTCTCTTTAACTGATTCAATTTGTTTAACACCGTGGTAGAAGATCTCTCCCCCATAGTTCCACGGTATTGATTTGTTGAACTTGTACGGAATAGGCCCCGACATAGTTATCTTCAGCGGTACAATCTTTGGATCGGATGTAATCTTAATAGGTCTTTTGGAGACCTTGGAAAGATTGTCAGATATGGTAATTATCGAAACATCATTAACAGGAGTCGGAGTAACAAGAGTCTTCTCAAAAAGGATCTTTTGATTATCCATTAGGCGTTGGATGCCTAATTTCAACAACGGACAGTCGGTTGGTAAGGAGGAACAAATACAACAATCTTCTTCACAGCCCGGGAAAATCCCGGCTTTCAACAGATTCATCTTTATCATTGGTAATAGAGTCATCAAATCATCAACAGTAGCAACATAAAGATCCTCTTCAACAACATGGACATTGTGACCATGTTTTGGCATTGGAGCAGAGATCACGTTAGGCTTTTCAGGGGTGTCGAATTCCATCTCTTTAGCATCTATCAAGTCCTTGATTTTATTTTTGAGGGCCCAACAATTGTTGGTGTCATGCCCCAGGCTGTCAGAATGATAAGCACACTTGGCATTAGCATGGTAGTAAGGAGAAGATGTATTCGGATTCTTCGGCGCCTCTTTCAAACTTGCAAGGTTTAACTTCAACAGATGAGGGAGAACCTGAGCAGATGTCATATTGATCTGAGTGAATTGCCGTGCATTCCTTTCCACCCTTGCTTGGTTGGTTCTAGGTTGAACATTTATGGGCTGATCAAATGCAGACTTCTGAAACATTACAACCCCCACCGCTGGCCGACGCTCAACTCTTCCTTGACTTCTCTGAGAATAGATAGCTGATACCTCTTTCTTAGCTGGAAAGGTCTTTTTGATGGCAGCGGAAGTAGATGCATCCTTTTGAATTTTTCCGCTACTGATTCCTGCTTCAACCCTTTCACCGGTCATAATTAACTCGGTGAATCCCGCAGACGAACTTCCTATCAGGTGATTGAAAAATGGACCTGACAGAGTCCCTAAAAACATATCAACAAGCTCTCTCTCAAACAATGGTGGCTGCACCCTTCCAGCCAAGTCTCTCCATTTCTGAGCATACTCTTTGAAACCTTCATTTGATACCATACCCATACTCTGTAATTGAGTACGGGTTGGTGCTAGATCCGCATTATATTGATATTTCCTGTAGAAGGCAGTAACCAAATCCACCCAGTTATGTACATCAGACCTCTCTAGCTGGTAAAACCAATCCAACTGCATCCCCGAAAGACTATCTTGGAAGAAATGGACCCGCAGATCCTTATTAGAAGAATGCGGTTGGATTTTTCTGACGTAAAATCGCAGATGCATCTTTGGACAAGACAGACCATCGTACTTAGAAAATATAGGCACCTTGAACTTAGGGGGAATGACAATCCCAGAAACCAACCCTAGATTTTCAAAGTCCAGCCCAGGCACCCTCTGTACCTCCATGGCTGCCAGACGCTCTTCCAGTTTCTTATACTTGTCATCTGCAGGTGGGTACTGCTGCTCAGAATAATCTTCATCCTCTTCTTCTTCTTCTTCCTTAGACTCAGGTTGTACTGCAACTCCCTTTCCTGCCCCTTCCTCAGATGATGAGGGGAAATCAAGGACCCTTCTAGCTTGGCCTTCAAATCTTCTACCCAAAGTAGCCACACCAACTCTTTTATTTTTCTTTTTATCCTTTTCCTTCTCCAGCAAAGTTTTGTGATCTTCTTGACCCTTTGCCAAGGTCATGAGTAGTTGCTGGAACTGTGAATTCTGCGCTTGTAAGTCTTTAACCATCTGCTCTATATCCACCTGGCTGAAATAAACAGCAGAGAGATAAGGAAACCTGGTGTGAAGACCTGTTTATGCATATGATGAATGATATGTACTCATGTAATGCATTCAAGGATTCAGAAATTCAAATTTGTTGCAAACAAAAAGAACACACGTCATATTAATAAGAAGAATTTGTTAGTACATAAATGCCCCATGGGAAAAATAATACAAAATTCTAATGTAAAAAGACGTTGCACATCCTTTTCGGTGCTATGTAGGTGTTGGGATTATGCTCTTCGTGAAGTTGGCGAGTAAGTTCCAAAACCTTCTTCTCACTGGTGTAGAATTGGGCTTCAAACGTATCGCGTTCTCCCTTGAGCTGTATCCAACTCCTTTGCAAATATTCAAGTGATGTTGGCATGTCAAGATGTAGGAGGATGTATGGAACCTCTCCTTCCATAACAGGCTCTTTGATCACAGGCAGAATGTAGGGGTAAGGCATCATAAGACTTTGGGCACGGGTTCGTACCCACTTGAGGTAAGGCTCAAGGGGGATGGAATTCTTATGTCCCAAGGTCTTACTGTCCACTTTGTTGGGCATTCTCCAAGCTCAGATAAACCTTTGTCGAAGTCCTTGATCATCGTTGTCAAAGTTAAAAACCAAATCTGGAATCAGCATGTCATGTGGGCCATCCCTTCGGGCATACCCAAACTGTCTCAGAGCCAAGCAAGGGTTATAGGTAATGCCTCCCCTAATGCCTAGTAGAGGGACATTAGGGAATTCCCCACAACTATCAATGATGATAACATTTTCTCTAGACCAAGAACACCAATGAACATCTGAATGTGTAAGAGTCATCAATCGTTGTGACCACCTCAAGCCTTGCTCATTCTTCAAGACTGATTGGGGAAGGTGAGAAATAAACCACCTTGCTAGAAGATGAGTACAACACATGATAACACCTATTTTCCTCATTGTTCATGTGTGAAATGAGTGGAGGATATCCCCAAGCAATGTAGGCACAGGATTTCGGGACATGAAAATCTTGACAGCATTCACATCTATAAGCTGGTCAGGGTTAGGGAACAAGACCAACCCATAGATGAGAAGAGCCACAATCTCCTCAAAAGCTTATAAGTCCAATGAATTCCAGCATTCTTGATCTTTCTCAAACAGAAACTTTGCCAAGAAACCCTTGACACCACTTCTGGTTTCCCAATGAACTTTGACATCAGATGGTTGCAAGTGTAGGGCTTGAGCAACATCTTCAGGCTTTGGATCTCTTTCCGCACCGTTGTAGGGTAGTTGATGGAGAATAGGAATCCTCAAGAGTTGAGAAAATTCCTCCAAAGTAGGCACTAACTGGTAATCAGGAAATGTGAAGCAGTGGTGTAGGGGGTCAAAGATATGGAAGAGAACTGTCACCATGTCTTCCTTAGTGTTGGTGTTGACTAAGTTGAGAAGATGCCCATGCCTCTCAGTGAATGGAGAATATTATGGAATCTTTGAGGCTAGCTCCTTGAGTTGAGGAGGAATTCTCACAAGGTTGACCTGAATGGTTTTCCTGCAGAGTGAATCCATTATCTACAAAATAGGAACAAAGATGAAGATCCAAATCCTTGAAATGGTTGGTGGATGCATATGATGCTTCATGATGTCCATGATGTTATGCACAAGTATATATGTACAAACAAATCACACAAGTTCCTAGTTTCAGGCTTGCATGGGGTTTCAATAGGTAAGTACCCTCTTGAAGTTTAGTTGGCTCAACCTGTCTTATAAATAGTAACCGGGTTCTAAGGAGCTCAATATCACTGGATTATTTTCTGTGTTCATTGTTTCAGTTTAGCCACTTTACCGGCGACTGAAATATTCCAAGAAAGCAACCCTCAATGAGCGTAGTATCGAGTATCTACCAACTTCGGACTGCACCAAAGCCGGTCATCTCACTACCCCTAAAAAAGGCCAAGATGGTCAAGTAAAGGTTCTAAAAGTCCATTAGTGCTTCATGACATTACTCAGCGGCCCCATATTCTCTTTGATTAACTCAAAGGCTACCGGTACCTACAAATATGTCGCACTAATATAGCTATTGCTTCAACCATGTCGGTATACCCCGCACAGTTTCGATAACGTATTGCTATTTACCTATGAATGTTTCCCAAATCCGGGTAGAGGATTCAAACCCAAACAATAGAACCAAATGTAAAGAAATCAAGTCAATCAAGATAAGCATGTAAAGGTGATCTAAAACCCTAAGGTAACCCCACTTTTAGATATTCTCCCCAGCAGAGTCGCCAGTTCTGTGATGCGGTGGGAGAACTGACTTGAAGTTTTGCGTTTGTGTTTGCAAATGTTTTGGTTTAGCAAGAGTCGCCACCGACTTTTTATTTATCCAAAGGAAAGGTCAAAAAGCACAGGAAAGACCTTTGAGATGTTTTCTTGAGTTCGGGGGGTAGATTATGAAAAGGGAGGGCGCTAGCACCCTTTTCATCCTTGTTTCTCCATGGGCTCTTAGTTACTTGTTTTAGATCACTTGCTTTTGCTTTTCAATTGTTTGAAATGGTGCTTTTGTGTGTGGTTTGGAAAGTATTTTGAAAAGAGTCCATCATTGTGGAAACCTTTGTAATGATTCTTGTTTGAATGTATACAAAGGTGTATTGTCTTTTGAAAAATGTTTCAATGTTTGAAAGTTTGTTTTGGGAAAATGTTTTGAAATTGTGTGTTTTTTTTTAAATTAGCAAGGATGTTTGCAAGTTTTGATCAAGTAACTAAGAGTTGTCTACCATATCTACTCAAAGATCTTTCCTACACATTTTTAACCCTTTCACATTGTTGTTTTACCATTGCATTTGGTAAACAAACTTGTGTTTGGATGTTAAACAGGACAAGCGCGGGTCATCGTATTGACCATGATAGAAATAGTGCTAAATATCTTAGCAAGTTTTTTGTTTGAGGGACTAGATCATTTATGTATAGGCAACCAAGATAGCGTCATCGAGGGACTATGATCTTTTGTTTTTTATTTTGCCAAGATATTCAACATGCATACCATGGCCATTTTAAAGGCAACAAGTGGATGAAACCCTAGGGGTGCATGTGTGCATTGTGTTGTAAATTTACATGCTTTTATGTCTTGCATTAGGTCTAGCTATTTGTTTTGATTTTGGATATTGCATATAAACCCTAATCTCTATCATGCATATTTGAAAGCTATAAATGCGTAAAAATAAGTCTACGACTATTACAACATTGATATGGGGAGGGGGATACAATTTTGAATAGGGGATTATTTGCAAGAAATTAAACCCTAAGATTATTACAACCAAATTGAATTCTTTGCAAATAAATAAATAAGCAATATTTAAATAGACAATTAAATAAATATATAATATATTATAAATATGCAAAAATGTTTTTTGTATTATTTTTATATATGCAAAAAATAAAATATTTAATGCATTAAAAATAACAAAGTAAAAGATTATTTTTATTAAGGGTGGAAACCCTAATTTGTTTTAAGAAAATATATATTATGTATTATTTATTTATGTACAATAAAATAAATAAAATATATACAAATGTCAAAAAATAAAAATATGTTAGAAAAAATATTATTTAAGTATATAAATAATAAAAATGTAATATTTTTTGTAGTATTTACAAGTTATTTATTAAGAAAATAAATGTATATATTATTTAATAACTATTTCTATGTAAAAAAAAATCATAAAAAAAAAAAAAGAAAATTTATGAAAATATTTTTGGTATTTTTAATGTTTACGAAAAATAAAATAAAGTCAGAAACTAAAAATGAAATTCAAAAATATAAAAAATAATGAAAATGGGTCAGGGGGTGCAAAGAGCACAAAGGAGGGTGCAAATAGTGAGAAATAGCCAGGCCCAACCCAAGTCCAGCTTCGTCTTCAACCTTGTGACAAAAACGCGCGCGTGTATGTTCAAATTGGGAAATCCTGCATACGTGCTCTAAAGTAAAAACTCATAACACAAAAGTTATAACATTTTTCAACACGATTCCAACCATATAAAGAACTTAATCTAACTCTTAAAGACCAGAGAGAATTTCTATGGCCCTAATTTCTAACCTAACTTTTTCAGAAAGTTCATCAATCAAATTCTCTCAACACAGTTAACTTAAATGAAATCTATGTATATGTACAGCTTAAGGGCAATGAGTACTAAATTTTTTATTCACAAACCTAAGCCTAATGATTCCTAAATAGAGAGATAGAAAGTTGGAAAATACCTGCTTCAGTTAAACTCGAGTATGGAAATGTGGAGGTTTTCAATGAGGCCTGAGATGCTTGGGAGCTTGCTTGAACTTCCTTTGACCTTCCCCAATGCTTAGTTTGCTTTGAGTTTGCTTGAATAAGCCTGTAGAAGTCAACCTGCACAAACATAATTTAAAAATGGTGAAGCTTATAAATGGAGTTACAGTCACTGGCCAATGGTTGGGATAACTTAGGTGGGTTGTATGGAGTGTGTTTGAAGAGGTTTGGGGCAAAACGCACGGGTGGTTTGTGAGATGGAGGTGCAACTGCAGAAGCTGCCCTGTTTTGCAAGAAGATGGTGTTTTGGTGTTTTGGAAGGCTTTGGAAGTGGATAGCTCGTGCTTCTGACTCAAGGCAATATGCAAAACTTGTTTGGAATGGTTACAAGAGTTGATTTTATCAGATACCCCAGTTCTCTTTGTTTTTGCAAGTTGACTTATCTTTTAAGAAAAGTGTGAAATGACAATGCAAAGGGCTGTAGCATCTAGCTTAGAGTCTGCCAAGAGTTGGTATACTTTTCCTTATCTTTGTGAACTTTGTTTGCTGTGAAAGAATGGTCCAATGCTCAAGAGAAACAAAAATGCCTAAAGTTATGCTTTATGAAAATATCATTGTTGCCTTTTTGCCAAAAATGGATTAAACCCTTGTGTAAACCTCCATTGGTCAGAATAATACCTTAAACCAATGATTTTGTATTTAATTTTTGAGTGTGGAAGGGATTAAAGACCTGTGAGCAAGTACAAGTATGGCTGGATAGAATTTGCAATTTGTAGCAATATGAAAAATGCCATGGACCAAAGTGATTTTTTTCCAAATTCAAACCTTAGATTCTCCCTAACCACAAATGATTTTGGAGAGTTCTTTGACATTTTGGAAAGCTTATAAAATTCTATACAATCCATATTTCAAATGCATTTTGAGATTCTAAGTGGAACTATGTGAAAAATTGCCATGAAGATAGGTCAAAATCCTGCCTAAACTAGGGCAAAATTTCACTAAGTTAAAAGTTTCATGGACCCTTAGTCCAAAAATCATAACTTGAGATCCAAGCATCCTTTGGGAAAACTTTGTTAATCAAAGTTGTATATTTTATGGGGGACTACAACTTTCATGTTGTAAGTTTTGTTTGAATCAAATTGCATCATGGTGAAAATGTTGGGTAAAGTTGGGAAAAAATAAGAAAATTTCATAACTTAGAAAATTTCTAAGTTATGAAAATTTTCATTTTAAAACCCTAATTTGAAAAATTAGGTTTCTTGATGAACAAGTTTCATGTTTTGACACATATTAATGAAAAATGACCCTTGGCACTTGATTTTGACCAAAAAGTCAAAGTTTGACTTTTCAGTGTACAGTTGATTTTTGATCAGTTGACTAGAAAATTCATATGTCAATCCAATGCAATTGAGATCTTTTGAACCTTGTGATTAGGTAAAAATGATTCCATTGAGTCCTTGAATCTATGCTTGAACCCAATTTGCCAACATGAGGTATGAAAGTTACACTGAGCATTGATAGTCCAAAAATCTCTGTGCAAACTCAAGCCCTAAGTTCAGGTCAATAGTGCAAGGAGATGTCTTGAGCAGAGCAAACCCTAATTCTATCTGGAGTCCAAAGAGTCTTGTGAGGGGAAATCTTGATAAAATGAGAGGGCAAATTTTGAGGTACAACACCTGGATAGTAGGGTTTCTTCGTTTTTGGTTAGAGATTAGTTAACCCGTTTGATCTTCGGAAACTGATTTTCCACTGGCTGTTTGTAGATATGCCATGTATAACTGCTGGGATTGTTGGTGATAATTGTATTCCCTAAAAAGGTAACAAGGTTAATTATATGTGTAATGCATGAAATGCTTTGTGAGATGATGCTCTCAAAATAAATGAGATTATGCTGTGTATGATATGCGTGCGCATGCCATGATGTATGAACATGAAATGCTATTGGGACATGTCCGAGTCTGGGAAAATAAATCCCTGACTGCTGCTAGAAAATAAATGCCCCTGGGATCACGTTACGGCAGTATGATGCGCTTGATTACCAAATCCCCGACTTGATATTCTTGACGTCTGACTTTCTTGTTAAAAGCCTTGATCATTCGCTTTTGATACATCTAACCATGACAGATAGCGGTAAGTCTCTTCTCGTCAATTAGATTTAGTTGATCAAGTCGAGTCTGGATCCATTCGTCTTTGTTCAAACTCGCATGCTTCAAAATTATGAGAGAAGGTATCTGGACCTCGATGGGTAGGACTGCCTCCATGTCGTATACCAGAGAGTAGGGTGTTACCCATGTCGACGTCCGTGTTTAAGTACGGTATCCATGAAGAGCAAATGGTAACATCTCATGCCAATCTTTGTATGTCACCGTCATCTTCTGTACAATTTTCTTGATGTTTTTGTTAGTCGCTTCAACAGCGCCATTCATCTTCGGCCGGTAGGAGGAAGAGTTATGATGTTGTATTTTGAATTGCTTACAGAGCTCGGTGATTATTATATTGTTGACATTTGTACCATTGTCAAAAATAATTCTCTCGGGCACACCATACCGACAGATCAGGTTATGTCGATTAAACCGCGCCACAACGTTCTTGGTCACAGTAGCAAAGGAGGCCGCCTCAACCCATTTCGTGAAGTAATCAATGGCCACTAAGATGAAGCGATGTACATTGGAAGCAGTAGGCCTTATTTCTCCGATCATGTCAATTCCCCACATTGCAAAGGGCCACGGAGCTATCTAGACGTTTAAGGGAACTAGAGGCACATGTACCTTATCAGCATAGATTTGGCACTTATGACAAGTTCGGGAGTGTTGATAACAATCTGCTTCCATGGTGGACCAGTAATATCCTTCCCGTAGGATCTTCTTAGCCATGGTATGTCCAGTAAAATGGGTTCCAAAGGTGCCTTCATGTAGATCTGTCATAATCCTATCTGCTTCGCTCTTGTCTACACACTGCAGTAAGGTAGAGTCATGATTGCGCTTGTAAAGGATTCCATTACTGAGGAATAATTTTGCAACGAACCTTCTCAGAAACTTCTTATCGTTGATAGATGCCCCTTCAGGATACTCTTAAATCTCGAGATACCTCTTGACTTCATGAAACCAGGGTTTGTCTTCCACCTCTTCGGTATCAATCTCACAAAAGTGTGCTGGTTCATCCAACCTCTCAATGGTGATTCGGGGAGCTTCATTATCCCACCCGACTTTGAACATAGAGGAAATGATAGCTAGTGCATCCGCTAAATGATTCTCCTCTCGTGGGAAATGTTCAAAGGTTACTTCCTCAAAGTGTGGGAGCAATGTCAGTATGTGCTCTTTGTATGGGATGATATTCGGATGCTTCATATGTCATTCGCCTTTGATCTGACTTATTACCAAGGCTGAATCCCCGAAAACGTCCAAGAACTTGATCATGAGGTCAATAGCGGCTTTGAGACCCATGATGCAGGCTTTATACTCCGACATGTTGTTAATGCAGTTGAAACATAGCCAAGCAGTGAGAGGAGTATGACATCCCTCAGGATATATGATTACTGCACCAATGTCGTTATCGAGTGCGTTCGAAGCTTCGTCAAAAAACATAGTCCATCGGGATCCCTCCTCGGGTCCTTCATCCGGCCCAGGTTCTTCATAGTCAGTCACCAGCATAATATTCTCATCCGAGAACTCAAAATTCATGGACTGGTAGTCATCCACGGCCTGATGAGCCAAATGATCAGCCAACACACTCCCCTTGATTGCTTTCTGGGTTATATATTATATATCGTATTCAGTTAAGATCACCTTCCATCTTACTATTCTTCCAGACAGAGTGGGTTTCTCGAAGATGTATTTGATTGGATCCATCTTAGATATCAACAAAGTAGTGTGGGTCAGCATATACTGTCTTAGTCGGCGAGCAGCCCATGCCAAAGTGCAACAAGTTTTCTCGAGCAGTGAATATCGTGTCTCATAGTCGGTAAACTTTTTGCTAAGGTAGTATATTGTGTGCTCTTTTCGACCAGACTCGTCATGCTGCCCCAACACACACCCCATTGAATTGTCTAGCACTGTTAAGTACAATATCAAAGATCTTCCTTCAACCGAAGGCATCAAAATTGGCGGTTCTTGAAGGTATTCCTTGATTCTTTCGAAAGCTGTCTGGAATTCGTCATTCCATTTTGTCACTTGATCTTTCTTCAGAAGCTTGAAGATGGGCTCACAAGTAGCAGTTAGATGTGAAATGAACCTGGCGATATAATTCAAGCATCCCAAGAAACCTCTAACTTCCTTCTCTGTACGGGGAGCTGGCATTTCTTGTATGGCCTTTACTTTTGCGGGATCCACTTGAATACCTTTATCACTGACAATGAAACCCAGAAGTTTTCCAGACTCACCCCGAAGGTGCATTTCTTCGGATTCAACCTTAGCTTGTACGTCTTTAACCTGTCGAACAACTTTTGTAGATGATCCACGTGTTCTTCTTCGGTTTGAGACCTATCTATCATGTCATCAATATAAACCTCGATCTCGTGGTGAACCATATTATGATGCGATGGGAGAACTGACTTTAGGGTTTTGCATTTTATCGCAAGTGTTGCGGTTAACAAGAGTCGCCACCGACTTTTCTTTTATCCAAAAGGAAAGGTGAAAAAGCACAGGAAAGACCTTTGAGATTGTTTCTTGAGTTCGGGGGGTAGATTATGAAAATGGAAGGTATTAGAACCCTTTTCATCCATGGTTTTCCATGGGCTCTTAGTTACTTGCTTTTGTTTGAAATTGTGCTTTGTGTGTTTTGAAAGTATTTTGTAAAGAGACCATCGTTTAGGCAATCTTTGTAATGATTCTCGTTCGTAAGAATGTATACAAAGATGTTTGTCTTTTTGAAAATGTTTTCAATGTTTGTAAGATGTTTGGAAATGTGTTTGTTTTGAAAATAGCAAGGATAGTTGTTTGAAGATAGAGCACGTAACTAGAAGTAATCTACCTACTCAAAATGTCTTTCTTGTTCATTTTCTTTTCCTTTCATATTGTTGTCTTACCATTGATTTGGTAAGCAACCCTATCTTTGGATGTAAACAGGACGGGTGTGGGTCATCGTATAACCATGATTAGCAATGTTGAAAAGTATCTTAGCATTTTTGTGGGACCAAGATCATTTTGTAAGGCAACTTTGAATAGCGTCATCGAGGGGCTATGATCTTATACTTGTTTGTTTTGCTAAGACACTTCACATGCGTAATATGGCCATTTTTTGTATAAGGCAACCAAGTGGAGTAACCCTAAGGGTGCTTGTGTGCAAGCAGTAAATTGCATAATTTAAAGATTACTACGCTATTACAACATTTTATGGGAGGGGGGGGGGGGGGGTATACAAATTATGAATGGGGATTTGCAATAATGTGAATCTAATTAAGCTATTACAACCAAATCGAATTTGTACGAATATTTGAATATATAATATACAATATAAATATGCAATGGTATCTATGCAAGAAAAAGATTTTTGTTTTGTTTTTTCATATGCAAAAGAGTTTTAACCTAATCCTAATAATATTAAAAAAAGGAAATTATTCCTTGAAAAGTGATTAACCCTAATTTCTAATTTAAAAGAAATTAGAGTTCTTTAAGTATTAATTTTGTGTATTTTTTGTCTTAAAATAATAAATAATATTTAAGAAAATATTTAGTCTTTTTATATGTCAAAAATAAATATTTACAAGTATGAAGAAAAATGGATAAAAATATACCTAAGTCTATTTTATTTTACAAGTTTATTTAAGAAAAATAGTTAGTATATAATTTAATAAAAATATTTTTTATGTGAAAATAAAATAAAATAAATAAAATACAATATTTATCATGTTTTATATTTTTTATGATTTTTTAGGCAAAAGAACAATATTTAATGAAATGAACAAAAATAAAATAAATAAATGAAAATAAATTGGGCCAGGGGTGTCCTGAGTAATCAGGAGGTAACATTAGAAAAAAACAAGCCCAAATGAACAAAAGCCCAGCGCTGCAAAAATGAGAAAAATGGAAAAAATAAGAAAATATGCAAAAGGCAGACACCAAGGCTCAAACCCATGACCTTGGCATTCTCAGCGCACTGCCTTGCGACTGGGGTGGCTGTACATCCGTTAGTTCATATGAAATATAAAACACATAACACATAACGCCTCCTTGCCCTGTACTTCATCTTCTTCCTCAGGCTAGCCAGAACCTCTGTATCTTTCTCATTTCTCCATGAAAATGGAAACTTCAAACATGAAAATGGTAGTACTTTTTCCCATGATTTCAACCATGTAACTCATGTAAACTATCAGTCAAAGATCAAAGCTAATTTCAATAGCCCTAATTTTAAACCTAATTTTTACAGAAATTTGAAATCTAAAATTCTCTATACATAATGAACATAAATGAAATCTATGCACATGGTTGGCTTTAGAACAATAATATCTACATTTTCCTTTCACAAATCGAGACCAATGGATGTATGTATAAAGAGATAGAAGTTAGAGTTCTTACCTCCTTCAGCTGAGATCATGAATGGAGTTTGAGTGAGTTTTATTAAGGCCTTAAGATTCCTTTAGCTTGCCTGAACCTCCATGAGTATGTTCCAATCCTTGCCTTGCTTCGAAAGTGCCTGAATCTCTCTATCCAAGTTAACATGCAAGCTTGAAATGCAAAAATGGCAGATGGAGAAGGAGGAGTTACAGTTGAGGGGTGATGGTCTGGAACACTTAGATATGAGGTAGGTTAAGTGTTTGAGTGATTAGAACTTGAAACACACGAGTAAATTTTTGGATTGCTATGCTTGGTCTCAAACTGCAAGTTATGACAGGTTTTTGGTGATAGGTAGTTGTAGAGAGTTTCTGGCCTTGAGCAATCGTCCCTTAGGTTGCAATGTGTTTGTGTATAAGTATAGAGAAGGTTTCAAGTCAGATTCACAACAAATTTCTCAAATGTAGGCTTTTTGCTCTATTGCTTGTCCTTTAAGAAAAGTGAAGAGACAACTCTCCTCATGCTTGTACAGGCCTGCTTGGAGTTGGTACAAGTCCTAGACAATTTTCTTTTGGTTTATAGGACTCGTGTGTGCAGAGAAAATAGGTCCAATGCTCAAGGAGTTGACAAATGCAAAAGTTATTCTTTTCTAAAATGGCAATGGCAACTTTGTGCCATTTATGGAATTAAAACTTGGACAAAGACTCTTATGCTTGGATTAAGGCTTTATCAACAGTGTAAGCATTAAATTATGAAGTGAGAAACAAGTTTGAGACCTGTAAAGCAAGGATTAGGCAGCATAGGTTCAGATTTGAATTTTGTTCTTCATGAAATGGCTTGAAATCAAAGTGAGAAATTGCCAACTTCGTCTCTTTGATTCTCCCTACAAAAAAATGATCTCAAGTAGTTCTTTGACATTTTTTAAAGCTTGAAATGTGATTTATAACTCATTCTTGAAATGCATTTCAAGATTCATGTTGGAACTAGGTGAAAAGTTTCCATGAAGTTAGGTCAAAAACCTGCCTAAATTAGGGCAAAATTTCACTAAGTTATTTTAGTTCATGGGTATGTATTCACAAAATTATATCTTGAGATCCAAGAATATTTAGGATAAAATGTGTGATGCAAAGTTGTATAGTTCATGGATATCTACAACTTTCTTGGAAACTTTCTTTGAATCATCTTGTATCATGGTGAAAAATTTGCTTAAAGTTGAGAAAAAAAAAGAAATTTTCTACACTTAGAAAAATTTCTAAGTTAAGAAAATTTCAAATTTCAAAACCAAATATTCAATCTTCAATTTCTTGATGAACAAGTTTCACATTTTTACATGTTTTGATGAATTTTGATCCTTGGCATTTGATTTTGACCAAAAAGTCAAAGTTTGACTTCTCAGTATACAATTAACTTTTGATCAGTTGACTGCAAATTTCATCTGTCAATCCAATGGACTTGCAATGTTTTAAACCATGTCATTAGGTCATGATGATGCAATTGAGCCCTTAGAATCATGCTTCAAACCAATTGGTCATTTTCTAGGTCAAAAATCAGAAATTGCCCTTTCTCAGTCAAAACCCTAATTTTGACCATTTTGTCCTTTTGATGATTTGATCAAATTTCTTAAGGAAATGTGATCCAAACTTGATCAAATGATACATATGAGTCTAAAATGTTGATGTGGATAAAAAATTATGAAGTTTGACTGTAAATTGGCCATGGTTCACTTTTTCCCTAATACAACTGATTTTTAGGTCAACTATTCAATTGACTGATCAAAAGTATGATCCAAGGCTTGAAACTTGACATGAGTAATCTTATGGGTCCACATTGATACTTGAAAGTCATCTGAAACATTGATAGTCCAAAAATCTTTGTGCAATTCCAAACCCTAATTTTGGGTTATCAGTGCATGATGAGATGTCTTGAGCTGGTCAAACCCTAATCCAGTCTTGAATCAAAGAGATCTTGTGAGAAAATCTTGATAAATGAGAGGGAAAATTTTATGGTACAACAACTTCCCTTGTTCAATCTTCTTAAACCTGAAGAGTTAGATTGGTGATTTTTTCCATTCGTGACTCGAAGGTGAAAGAATGATTGGACACTAGAGTGCCCATAAATTTGCACTCGATGATGTGATGATAGAAGGAATGGGCTTACAGATGCCATTTGGAGAGGTGATAGAATCTTGTCAGAGATGGGCTTGTAGATGCCATCCAAGAATGTTTGTTGAATTGTAAGTTGTAAGCTGAAAGAATAAGTATCAGAATGATGTCCGTGTCTAGAGTGTATTTGAACTGTATCTGAAAGGTCGAATCTGAATGAGTATTCGAATGGAATCCGTGTCTGGAGCGTATCCGTATTGTATCTGAAAGTTGAATCTGAATGAGTATCAGAATGGCATCCGTGTCTGGAGCGTATCCGTAATGTATCTAAAAGTTGAATCTGAATGAGTATCAGAATGGCATCCGTGTCTGGAGCGTATCCGTACTGTATCTGAAAGGTCAAATTTGAATGAGTATCCGATTGGCATCCGTGTCTGGAGAATATCCGTACTGTATCTGAAAGGTCGAATCTGAATGAGTATCCGAATGGCATCCGTGTCTGGAGCGTATCCGTACTATATTTGTAAGTTGAATCTGAATGAGTATCAGAATGGCATCCGTTTCTGGAGCGCATCTGTATTGTATCTGAAAGTTGAATCTGAATGAGTATCAGAATGGCATCCGTGTCTGGAGCGTATCTGAACTGTATATGTAAGTTGTATTTGAATGAGTATCGGAATGGCATCCATGTTTGGAGCGTATCCGTACTGTATCAAGATTGCATATTATTAATGGTAGCTGTTAATCTTATCCTGAAAAGGGTAAAATGTTAGATGAAATACATAGTTATGTTTGCATGAAATGTATGATGCAATGTATTTGCTTCATTAATGTTTATGATATATGGATGCAATGTATGCGCATGTGAGCTGATTTACTGTATTGTTGTCTGTTGGAAGAAAGTAAGTTCCTGAATGCTGCTGAGGATATTTTTGAATTTTCATGTCTTGAAGTTGAAGTGTTGATGAATTTCCATTTAGAGAAATAAACTCTGTTGTAAGGGAAATTCCATGTACTGCTTGTAAGATCTGCTTGGGGAATCTTAAGAAATTTGACGATTTCTACTAGGGATTAATAACTTGAAGTTTTGTTCCACTGGGGATTTAAATGATGTACTGTAGGGGATTTCTTATGGAACAACCTAGAGACATTTTCCTATTCTTTCAACCTATCAGTAATTATCTTTCCCATTTGTTTTATTTGTACACAGTAATTATGTTCAAATGCATATGTTCATCAATGAATCATTGGATGTTTTTTGTAAACAAAACACAAGCGTGAAGAAAAAGACAAATAGGTTTTTCACTTTGAAAGGGGTATCTTTGTATTGACTTTGAATAAATACTTTTGTACAAGGGAATAAACATTCTAGTAAGAGAATGCTGTCGTAAAACAAGAAACTTTTGATACAAAGAAAGATAGCTATGTGTAATAATCCCGTGGGGTTCCCATTCTGCTATAGCCTTCATATTTCCGAGTATCTTGTCTATTTGCCTTCTTCGAAGATGATTGAATTGATCAGAAACTCTGAGTTTGTCAGTGGAAGTTAAAGGTTGTTCGTCAAGTGATCCGACAGGACATAGTCATTCGCTTTAATTCCCCAACTTTTGCCTGGACCGCCCTTTCGGGTTTTCAGTCCGTCGGGAAACCCTTTTTTGCCCAAGTTGCCCTTTCGAGTTTTCAACTTGCCGGGTGTACAAATTTTTTATATTTTATCCCTAATTTTTGCCCGAACCTTTTGGTTCGCCGGGATGCCCCTGTTTTTCCTAGGTGTGTCAACCTAGCGGGTCTCTTATGCGTAGTATCTTTTGACTATATCCGCATTCGCAGGGTGTGGCAGGTCATCGCCATCCATGGTGGTCAAGATCATTTCCCTACCGGAGAATATGTTTTTGATTACAAATGGTCCTTCATAGGTAGGATTCCATTTTCCCCTGGGATCACTTTGTGGCAAGATGATATGTTTGATCACTAAATCCCCAACTTGATATACTTGGTGTCCGACTTTCTTGTTGAAAGCTTTGATCATCCGCTTTTGATACATCTGACCATGGCAAACATCAGTAAGTCTCTTTTCATCAATCAAGTTCAGTTGATCAAGTCGAGTTTGGATCCAATCGTCTTCATAATCTCAGAGAGGGGATTTGTTCTTCGATAGGCAAGACAACCTCCATGCCATAAACCAAAGAATAGGGTGTTGCCCTGGTTGACGTGTGAGCCGTGGTACGATAACTGTGGAGAGAAAACTGTAACATCTCATGCCAGTCTTTGTATGTGACTGTCATTTTTTGTATGATCTTCTTAATGTTTTTATTTGCAGCTTCGACAACACCATTCATCTTTGACCGATAGGGAGAAGAATTGTGATGCTGGATCTTGAATTGCTCGCATAAAGTGGTGATCATAGTGTTGTTGAGATTTGTACCATTGTCAGTGATGATCCTTTCCGGGATACCGTACCGGCAAATAAGGTTTTGCTTGATGAAGCGGGCAATAACATTCTTGGTAACGGAAGCGAAGGAAGCTGCTTCAACCCATTTGGTAAAATAGTCAATGGCAACTAGGATGAAGCGGTGTCCATTGGAGGCTGTCGGCTTGATCTCTCAAATCATATCAATTTCCCACATAGCAAAGGGCCAAGGAGCTGTCAAGACATTCAGAGGAACCAGAGGTACGTGCACCTTGTCAGCATAAATTTGGCACTTATGGCAGGTTCGAAAATGTTGATAGCAATCTGCTTCCATGGTAGACCAATAATAGCATGCCCGTGGGATTTTCTTCGCCATCGTAAGCACACTGGAGTGGGTGCCAAAAGTACCTTCATGTAATTCAGCCATGATCTTTTCAGCTTCAACCTTATCCACACACCGAAGCAAAATGGAGTCATGATTGCGTTTGTACAGGATGCCATTACTAAGAAAGAACTTAGCAGAGAATCTCCTTAAGAACTTCTTATCATTGATTGAAGCTCCTTCTGGATATTCTTGAGCTACGAGATACCTCTTGACTTCATGAAACCAAGGCTGGTCCACTACCTCTCCAATATTAATCTCGTGATAGTGCGATGGTTCATCCATTCGTTCAATGGTGATTTGGGGAGCCTCGTTATCCTAATTAAGTTTAAACATATATGACATTGCAGATAGAGCATCTGCTAGCTGATTTTCTTCTCGCGGGAAATGCTCGAAGGTAATCTTCTCAAAATGTGGTAGTAATGTCAAAACATGTTCTTTGTAAGGGATAAGGTTTGGGTGCTTAGTGTCCCATTCCCCTTTGATCTGACTGATGACCAAAGTTGAATCTCCAAACACATCTAAAGATTTAATTCCCATGTTTATGGCAGCTCTGAGACCAAAGATGCACGCTTCGTATTCCTCCATGTTGTTTGTACAGTTGAAGCAAAGTCTGGCAGTAAAGGGAGTATGACACCCTTCTGGAGATATGAGTACAACGCCGATACCATTACCAAGTGCATTAGATGCTCCATCAAAGAACAGGGTCCATCGGGATCCTTGTTCAGGTCCGTCATATGGTCTGATTTCTTCACAATTGTCTAATGTCATGATGTCTTCATCCGGGAATTCAAACTTCATGGACTGATAGTCTTCTACAGCTTGGTGTGCAAGGTTATAAGCCAATACACTGCCCTTTATAGCTTTTTGGGTAGTATATTGTATGTCATACTCTGTTATGATCATCTGCCATCTCGTTATTCTCCCAGAAAGAGCAGGTTCTTCGAAGATGTACTTTATCGGATCCATTTTAGATATCAACAAGGTAGTATGAGTCAGCATATACTGTCTTAGCCGGCGAGCAGCCCATGCCAGAGCACAACAAGTTTTCTCGAGCAGTGAATATCTGGTTTCACAGTCGGTAAACTTTTTGCTCAGGTAATAAATAGCATGCTCTTTTCGGCCAGACTCGTCTTGCTGCCCCAATACACACCCCATTGAGTTTTCTAAAACAGTCAGATACATGATCAACGATCTTCCCTCGACTGGTGGAATCAGTACAGGAGGCTCTTTTAAGTACTCTTTGATTTTGTCAAAAGCAACCTGGCATTCATCATTCCATCTGACTACTTGATCTTTCTTCAATAGTTTGAAGATTGGCTCACAAGTAGCTGTTAGGTGAGAGATGAATCTGGCAATATAGTTCAAGCGTCCCAAGAATCCTCTGACTTCCTTCTCAGTATGAGGTGCAGGCATCTCTTGTATTTCTTTAACTTTGGCAGGATCAACCTCAATACCTTTGTTACTGACAATAAAGCCTAGGAGTTTACCGGACCGTACTCCAAATGTGCACTTGTTTGGATTCAACCTCAGCTTGTACTTCTTCAGTCTCTCAAACAACTTTTGTAAGTGATCAAGGTGCTCTTCTTCTGTTTGCGATCTGGCTATCATATCGTCTATGTAGACCTCTATTTCATGATGTATCATGTCGTGAAATAAAGCTACCATGGCGCGTTGATAGGTTGCCCCAGCATTCTTCAATCCGAATGGCATCACCTTGTAGCAGAATGTGCCCCACTGTGTGACAAATGTTGTTTTCTCCATGTCTTCAGGTGCCATTTTGATTTGGTTGTAACCTGAGAATCCGTCCATGAAGGAAAACACTTTGTGTTGGGCCGTATTGTCAACCAGGGTATCAATGTGAGGGAGTGAAAAATCATCTTTAGGGCTTGCCCTATTCAAATCTCTATAGTCCATGCACATTCGTACTTTGCCGTCTTTTTTAGGTATGGGAACAATGTTGGCAACCCATTGAGGGTAGGAAGTGACAGCCAAGAATCCAGCATTGAATTGTTTCATGACCTCCGCCTTGATCTTTTTTGACATATCAGGTCTCATGCGGCAGACTTTTTGTTTTACTGGCGGACAATCTTCTCTTGTAGGCAGGCGATGTACCACGATGTCCGTATCAAGTCCCGACATATCTTCATATGACCAAGCAAAGATCTCAACATAATCATGCAACAACTGAATCAGACGCTCCTTGACATTGGGCTCTAGATTGGCACCCACCTTGACCTCTTTTTTATCCTCCTCAGTACCCAGGTTGATTGTATCCACAGGTTCTTCGTGAGGCTGAATGGTTCTTTCCTCTTGTTGTAGTAGTCTGGAAAGTTCCCCTGGTACTTCACAATCTTCCTCACCTTCATCTTCGGCTTGGTAGATTAGATCCTCATAGTCACAAAAGGTCATAGCAGTATCGTTACCCATGGGATCCAGAATGGAGGGGTACCTGGATTTGTGAGTGTGGGTGTGTGTAAGGGTATAGCCATCCTTAAAAATAAAATGTAAAAGAAAAACAATGAGCACAAAAGTTTGTATGTGAAAAACGTCCATGATTCATTGAATTTCATATGAAGATGAAATAATAACCCATACAAATGGACCATTGTGCCTCGGGCAAGACACAAGGTTTTAAGAGTGCAAATTGTTTTTGAATATTAAAAATCCAAAAAAAAAGTAAAGGTAAATTACTGAGGGATGAAAGTTATTGGGACAAAGTCCCTGGCCTCCCAATTGCTGAGTCCTCCATTGACATTTGGAAATATCCAATCCTCTAAGCTGCAATCCTTTTCACCATCTTCTACCACATTGACGTCTCGGTTGCTAATCTTCAAGGGTGGCCCTCCAGCACGGGCACGACGTACAACCTTCTGAGCACTTTAAGTGAAACCTAAGCCAAACTTGTCAGACTTATACGGAATATCCGGAAGTTTCCCCCAGATGATGCATCCACCCTCCTCTATTACTGCTTTGGCATCCTTTAGAGATGACATCCGGAGTGGAGGTCTTGTAATCTTGGGAATCTGGGACACAGCCTGGGTCACTGCTACCTCTTGGGGGACCTCTTCGAAGTGTTGAAAATGAGTTTCAATGAACTCGCCGTCCAATTCCACATACCTGAATGAATTGAGATGGCTAACCATATATTCTTCCTCTCCGTGGGCAGTGATAATCTTTCCTTGAACCGGATATTTCAGCATCTGGTGCAATGTAGAGGTGACAGTGCCAGCATTATGGATCCATGGCCGTCCTAGTAGACAGGAGTAAGAGGGGCATATGTCCATTACATAAAAGGTTGAATTGAAAGTTTGAGTCCCAACCTTTATGGGGATATCCACCTCCCCATGTACCATCCTCTTCGAGCCATCAAATGCCCTTACGACTATGTTACTTGGCTTTAACGTCAGTCCTTCGCAGTCTAGTCTATCGAGAGCTTTCTTTGGTAAAACATTCAAAGATGAGCTAGTGTCCACCAAGACATGGGCCAGAGTTGTGCCTCTATATTCCAGAGACATGTAACGCCTCGTTGTGCTTTCTTCTCCTTGGTGTCAGATCAGCATCTGAGAAGCCTAGGCCGTTATCCGCTGTCAAGCTGGCCATGCAATCTTGAAATTGATCAGCAGACGTCTCTTGAGGCACATGAGTTGTCTTTAGGAACTTCACCAAGGCTTTCGCATGTGCCTCGGAACACAGTAGCAATGCCAGCCTGGAGATTTTGGAGGGAGTTTGCCCCTGTAGGTGTTTAGGTATTGGCTTGCATTTTTGGTAAATCCCAAGTGTATGTGTGAATGTCATGACTGATGTCATAACATTCTAGTTTAGTTTGTACTGACTCATTAGGTACCTTTGCAGAAAAATATTGTAATTCAAGTACTGATGTTTATAAGTGTGTATCTGAGCATTTTGCAAAATGATCACATTTTGCTAAATCAGTAGACAGGTTTTCTCAGATGTCATAACAGATGTTATGACATCCTGTTCTGAACTAACAGGTTTGCAGGTTGGATAAGTCTGAGTTTTTTCAGGAAAATAACTCAGTCTTTCCTGAACAGAATCCTGCGTTTTCTGAGGGGTAACCTAGCTCAACCTTAACCTGGTTAATAGAGTCCTGTGACCTGGTCTTTAGGTCAAACGGAATTAACCCTAGGTTTTTGTGGAAACCCTAACTGAAGTTGCAGCTGCTATATATTCAACAGAGCTGCTGTTTTTCAAGGCATCCCTTTTATTGATCAGAAGATCATCTGTAATCTGTATAGATTTGATTATTGTACTCCAAGCAATTATCATTGTGATAAGTGACTTGGAATAGGTTTCGAGTTGTAAGGGCTGTGTAGCACTCAAAGCTTTGAAGCAAGAGTGTTTGAATGTTCCTTGACTAAAGCTGTGAAGCAGAGTCAAGTTAGTTGTGTGCATCACTCAAAGCTGTGAAGCACGAGTGATTGTGTTGCTTGATTAAAAAGCTGTGAAGCTTAATCAAGTGTTTGTTTTTGAAGAGTGTCTTCATCAATTTTTAAGTCAAATTGGTTTATGTATCACTGCTGTGATTGAGGGGGAGTGAGTAGGAACTCAGGTTTAAGTTGTACTTAGATTGAAATTGCATTGGGTATGTCTTAAGTGAAGGAGATAAACTGGTTAGTTTATTCCTGAATTAACATCTCTTATAGTGGATTTCCTCCCTGGCTTGGTAGCCCCCAGAGTAGGTGTTGTTGCACACTGAACTGGGTAAACAATTGATTGTGTTCTTTATTGCTTTTGTATTTACTGTCATATAGTAAGTCAGATACGGTGTCATAACATTGAACGTGACCTTGAGTATCTGCAGCCAGAATTTCAATTGGCATCAGAGCAGGCACCCTGCCTGTATTACTGGGTGAGATCTAGGGATATCACTTTCTGGCACTATGGACAAAGAAGGAGTTTTTGGAAATAGACCACCCATTATGGATGGAACTAATTATGACTACTGGAAACCTCGTATGATTGCCTTCCTAAAATCTCTGGACAAAAAGGCTTGGAGAGCTGCTGACAAAGGATGGATTCATCCCACCATAACTGAGAAAGATGGGACAATCAGTCTGAAGCCTGAGGAAGATTGGAGTAAAGAAGAAGATGAGTTAGCTCTGGGAAATTCAAAAGCTTTAAATGCCTTGTTCAATGGAATTGATAGAAACATTTTCAGACTAGTACATCAATATGAACTGGCCAAGGAAGTTTGGGACACTCTCAAAACTACTCATGAGGGCACTTCCAAAGTAAAAATGTCAAGGCTTCAGATGTTGACCACCAAGTTTGAGAATCTAAAAATGATGGAAGATGAAACCATTCATGAGTTTCACATGAACATCTTGGAGATTGCCAACACCTCAGGAGCACTGGCAGAAAAGATGTCAGAAGAAAAACTGGTAAGGAAGATTCTCAGATCCTTGCCTAAAAGATTTGCAATGAAGGTGACTTCCATAGAGGAAGCCCAGGACATCAGCAAGTTGAAAGTGGATGAACTTATTGGGTCTCTTCAGACTTTTGAGATGGGGATCACTGATAATGGTGACAAGAAGAACAAAAGCATAGCACTTGTATCCAACATTGATGTTGAAAACAAGGAGGATGAAGAAGAAAATATATCAGAAGCTATTGCCATGCTTGGAAGACAGTTCAACAAGCTCATCAAAAGAATGGATCCAAAGTCAAGGTCTAATGTTCATAACATTCCCTCTGACATTGACAGTTCCAGCAGAAGACCAAGGTCAGAAGATAAGGGAAACCAAGGCAGAGGTATTCAATGCCATGGATGTGAAGGATATGGACATATTCGAGCTGAATGTCCTACCTTTCTTAAGAAACAAAAGAAAGGAATGACTGTTACTTGGTCTGACTATGATTCAGAAAGTAATTCTGAAGAAGAATCTGCCAAACTAGTTACTGCTCTAACTAGTGTTTGTACTTCTGAAAGTGACACTAGTGATGAAGAAGTGACATTTGAAGAACTGGCTGATACCTACAAGGAATTGTGTATCAGAAGTGCTGAAGTCTGTGTGCAGAATGAGAAACAATCAAAACTCATTATAAAGCTGGAGGCGGAAAAAAGGGCAGATCTTGAAACTATAAGTCACCTAGAAGGGGAAGTTCAATTACTGAATTCACAACTGAACCAAATGACAAAATCTGTTAAGATGTTGACCAATGGATCAAATAAATTGGAAGAGATCCTACAAGTGGGACAAAATGTGGGAAACAAATCTGGTCTAGGATTTGTGGAAGCTAAGAAACCTGGTGCAGACAAGAAGATCAGGCATGTTAAACAATTGTCAAAGCAGATGTCTCAACACAACTCTCAACATCAGAAATACATGAAGAAAAAATACCAAAGATGGAGATGTCATCATTGTGGGAGGTATGGACACATAAAGCCCTTCTGCTTCAAATTGCATGGATACCCTAATCAAAACTCTGGTGCTAAACCTAAGCCAAAAAGGGTACCACATACTCCTCATTGGAAGAAGAAGGCTACTGCCCTGATAGCCCATACTTCCCTGAGAGTGTCTGCAAAGGAAGGCTGGTACTTTGACAGTGGATGTTCCAGACACATGACTGGATTCAAAAATCTCCTCAATAATGTTATGCCTCACACCACCAGTTTTGTGACCTTTGGAGATGGTGCTAAAGGTGAAGTCAAAGGAGTTGGTAATTTGGACTGTCCTGGAGTTCCAAGTCTGAATAAAGTACTGCTGGTAAAAGGGTTGACTGCTAATCTCATTAGTATCAGTCAATTATGTGATCTAGGATTCAAGGTCAACTTCTCAAGATCTGAATGTCTAGTAATTAATGAAAAACTAGAAGTTGTAATGAGAGGAATCAGATCCAAAGATAACTGCTACTTATGGCAGCCTGAGAACACTGATGTCTCCACTATGTGTCCAATCATCAAAGAAGAAAAAGAGATGAAACTGTGGCAGCATAAGCTTGGTCCCCTTCATCTAAGAAGAATGAAAAGAGCTATTTCTATGGAAGCTGTCAGAAGAACTCCAAAACTACAGGTTGATAATATCTATGATGTGGCAAATAAACTTGAAGAAGGATGTGTTGTCAGAACCTTAAGTCATCTTGACAAGGATGTTGGAAACAACATGTCTAATAAATTTTGTTCTCAAAACATCTGGTCAAAACAGATGCTCCCTGAGTACAATGTTACACAAGATGTTGTGACATTGTGTTGTGACAATCTGAAAACAATCAACATTTCCTTGAACCCTATTGACTTTGAAGAGAAGAAGTCATTTAAACTGGAACATAGTTTCTCTAAGCTTCAGCTGACTGATTCTTCTACCAAGGCTCTTGTTGGAAATAAACTTGAAAATTTGAGGGGCAGGTTGGGTATTCACCAACATAAGAAATTATAGCAATTAATTTTGCTTAAAACAAAGGTTGAAGGAATTAATTTTATTAAGTCTATCTTTAGTGGGTTAATCAGATACTTTCACAATTCCTTCAAAATCTTAAAGAAGTTGAAGAGACTCCCTTTTACCCCCTACCTCTCTCGTCCTTGCAACCTGTTTCCTCCACTCAATCAAAGATTTCTCTCAAACTACTACCATTACTCAAAGTCAATCAAAATGTCTCAGACATCGTCTTCAACCATGGCGACTTCGTCATCCTCATCATCGTCATCATCTGACCAAGATTCTAGGGCAATCACCACATGCATAGAATCTGAAGTTCTTGAGGTCACTCCTCTCAGAGAGATGGCAACTGACCCAACCAAAGTCAAAAAGCTCAGAACCAGACATGCAGGAAGAGCTCAAGCTACAGCCACTGGTAATTCTTCTCATCCTTCATCTTCTGTACCTAATAGAGAAGGATCAGTTCAAGTTCACCAAGCTATTGCTAGGCTGGTTACTAGTATACTGAGTGGCAACCAATCTGTACCGGGGATTTCTGTCCCTTTAAATCAATCAGAAAGTCCAAATGTGGAAGTTTCTGAAAATGTAGATGTCACTGAGAATGTTGTGACACAAAAAGACAACATTCAGAACCCTTCAGAAAAGGCTGCTGATCCACCTATCATTAATGTGGATGAGGATTACTCAGATAATGATCTGATTGCTAATGTGAACCCTAGCATAGCTAGGAGATTGATGAAAAGAAAGAGTAGTCAGAATGATAAACCTAATGCTGAGAAATCCAAGGCTGAAGGCATGGCTGAGAAAAGTATTCAGACAAAAGGGAAGAAGGCCCAGGTGCATACTGCTAGACAACCAATCTCTAAGAAGAGAAAAGAACCTGAATCTTCTGATTCTGATGAGGAATCAGAATTTGAGATTGATATTGAAGAAACTCCTATCAGAAGGAAGCTCCCCTCCAGCAAAATTGCTAGAGTGCCTGAAGTGCCAACAGACAACATCTCTTTTCATCATCCTGACAATGCAAACAGATGGAAGTATGTTTGCTTAAAGAGAATAGCCTTAGAGAGAGAACTCAACAATGATGCCTTGGAGTGCAAAGACATCATAGACCTGATCAAGAATGCTGGACTAATGAAGACAGTGATAAAGTTTAACAAATGTTATGAAAATCTGGTCAAGGAGTTTGTAGTGAACTTGTCTAATGATTGTGCTGATGGAAGGTCAGATGACTTTGAAAGTGTGTTTGTTAGAGGAAGAAGGGTCAAGTTCTCTCCATCAGAAATCAATAAGTTTCTTGGAAGAACAAATGAGGACTGTCCTGATCTGGAGGCAACTGACAATGAAGTTTGTCAAACCATCACAGCCAGGCAAGTAAAGTGCTGGCCCTTGAAAGGCAAGCTGAATGCTAGTAAACTCAGCATGAAATTTGCCATCTTGCATAAAATAGGTGTAGCCAACTGGGTGCCTACAAATCATAAATCAACTATTTCCACAGGATTGGGGAGATTTATTTATGCTGTGGGAACCAAGACTGCTTTTGACTATGGCAGGTACATCTTTGAACAAACTTTAAAGCATGCTGGCAGTTATGCTGTCAATGGACCAATTGCCTTTCCCTCCCTCCTTTGTGGAATCATCCTTGCACAATACCCTGATATCCTTGTGGCAAGAGATACAGTCTGCAAAAGAGCTCCTGCCCTTGGCTTGCACTACAAACTGTTTCAGGGATCTCATGCTCCAGACATTGTCATAACATCAGCTGAGACATCGTCTGTGAAGACCCAGTCCAAGACATCAGATGTCATAGCTGTTTTAAAAGAAACTTGCAAAGAGCTGGATGCTAGAAAAAGAACCCTAGAAATTCTAATTTCCAGGCTAGAAAAGGAGGAAGCTGAAGAAAACAGAAGGGAAGAAGGTGTAGAAGCTGAAGGTCATCTCAACATTGAAGAAACTAGCTCCTCTGAGTCTGATGACAATGCTTGAAGGTTGGTTGCTGTTTGGTGGTGTTGCTGGTTGGTGCTGATATCTGGTGGAGTTTGGAAGTGTATTCAGTTGTTTTCTGCTGCTGCTCTTATTATTTTGTTTTGGATAACTGTATAATTTTATGAACATGTATCTTTGGCCCATTTGTGGCTAAAGAGGGGGAGAATATTTTGGTACTTACTTAATTAGTACTTGACATTCTATTTTTCTGCTGTCACTTATTTCTGCTGCTATCTATCTCTGATTGCTTAGGGTCTTTAGCCAAAAATCTGCCAAAGGGGGAGTTTGTAGGTGTTTAGGTATTGGCTTGCATTTTTGGTAAATCCCAAGTGTATGTGTGAATGTCATGACTGATGTCATAACATTCTAGTTTAGTTTGTACTGACTCATTAGGTACCTTTGCAGAAAAATATTGTAATTCAAGTACTGATGTTTATAAGTGTGTATCTGAGCATTTTGCAAAATGATCACATTTTGCTAAATCAGTAGACAGGTTTTCTCAGATGTCATAACAGATGTTATGACATCCTGTTCTGAACTAACAGGTTTGCAGGTTGGATAAGTCTAAGTTTTTTCAGGAAAATAACTCAGTCTTTCCTGAACAGAATCCTGCGTTTTCTGAGGGGTAACCTAACTCAACCTTAACCTGGTTAATAGAGTCCTGTGACCTGGTCTTTAGGTCAAACGGAATTAACCATAGGTTTTTGTGGAAACCCTAACTGAAGTTGCAGCTGCTATATATTCAACAGAGCTGCTGTTTTTCAAGGCATCCCTTTTATTGATCAGAAGATCATCTGTAATCTGTATAGATTTGATTATTGTACTCCAAGCAATTATCATTGTGATAAGTGACTTGGAATAGGTTTCGAGTTGTAAGGGTTGTGTAGCACTCAAAGCTTTGAAGCAAGAGTGTTTGAATGTTCCTTGACTAAAGCTGTGAAGCAGAGTCAAGTTAGTTGTGTGCATCACTCAAAGCTGTGAAGCACGAGTGATTGTGTTGCTTGATTAAAAAGCTGTGAAGCTTAATCAAGTGTTTGTTTTTGAAGAGTGTCTTCATCAATTTTTAAGTCAAATTGGTTTATGTATCACTGATGTGATTGAGGGGGAGTGAGTAGGAACTCAGGTTTAAGTTGTACTTAGATTGAAATTGCATTGGGTAGGTCTTAAGTGAAGGAGATAAACTGGTTGGTTTATTCCTGAATTAACATCTCTTATAGTGGATTTCCTCCCTGGCTTGGTAGCCCCCAGAGTATGTGTTGTTGCACACTGAACTGGGTAAACAATTGACTGTGTTCTTTATTGCTTTTGTATTTACTGTCATATAGTAAGTCAGATACGGTGTCATAACATTGAACGTGACATTGAGTATCTGCAGCCAGAATTTCAGCCCCAACTGTTCAACTACATCGTAGTCGCTCCTCTTTATTATTTTTAGAATCTCCTCCATTTCTTTCTTGGAGGTCTCGGGGATAGTCAGTGATTGAGCCTTCGTCCGGACATGCTCCACTTGAATAGTTTTTCCTCGAGTTTCAGCAACAGGAGTGTTGGTAGGAATGACAGCAGGGGTTATAATGGCTTTGTCAATAGGAGCACTTGCAGAGATGATTATTGGTACAAAAGTAACCTTTGGAGCAGCCACGAGTCCAAAAACTGCCTTTGGGGGGAAATCTCTGGAGAAAAGATCCTACCGCTTTGGGTAATCTTACTAGTTTCGGCAATATTGCTAATGTCAGAATCTTCTTCTTTTGAGTTTATCTCTTTGGCGGGCAGCCCATCTTATTTGATGCCATGGTAGTAGATGTCCCCACCGTAATTCCACGACACAGTTTTGTCTGATTCATATGGGACTGGCCTAGGCATTGTGATTATAAGAGGAGTAGTTTTCGGAACCGATGTAATTCTAACGGGTCTTTTGGGGACCCTGGAAGAATTGGCGGAGATGGTAATGATTGAAATATCTTCAACAGGAACAGGTGAAATAAGAGTACTTTCAAACAGAATCTCTTTGTCGTCTATCAAGCGTTGAATTCCTGTTTTCAACAAAGGGCAAACAATTGGTGAGGATAAGCAGAGGTGGCAGTCTTCATTACAACTCGGGAATACACTGGCTTTCAACAAGTTTATCTTAATGATTGGGAGTGGAGTCAAGAGTTCATCAACTGCGGTAACAAACAAATCTTCTTCAATAGCATTGGTGTTGTGACCATGTCTGGGCATAGGAGCGGAAATGACGTTTGGCTTCTCGGGCGCGTCAAACTCAATTTCTTTCGCTTCAATAAGGTCTTGAATTTTGTTTTTCAAGGCCCAACAATTGTTAGTGTCGTGACCAGGACTTTCAGAGTGGTATGCGCAACGGGCATTGGGGTGATAATGAGGGGACGTTGTGTTGGGGTTTTTTGGAGCTTCTTTCAAAGTCGCCAAATTGGATTTCAGAAGATGCGGTAATACTTGAGACAGAGTCATATTGATCTTGGTGAATTGCTTGACTGGCCTTTCCACCCTTGGTTGATTACCTCTTTGTTGATCAGATGTAGGCTTTGGAATCATAACAGCCCCTACCATTGGTCGGCGTTCGGCTCTCCCTTGGTTTCTTTGTGGATATACAACAACTACTTCTTTCTTCCCAATAAAAGGCTTCCTCACAATTGTAGAAGAAGATGAATCCTTCTGAATCTTTCCACTTTTTATGCCAGCTTCCACCCTCTCTCCGATCAGTATTAACTCAGTAAATCCTGCAGATGAGCTTCCAATTAAATGGTTGAAGAAAGGGCCTGATAGAGTGCCTAAGAACATGTCCACCAATTCCCCTTCAGGCAGAGGGGGTTCAACTCTTCCAGCTAGATCTCTCCATTTCTGTGCGTAATCCTTGAAACCCTCATTGGAAGCCATAGCCATACTCTGAAGTTGAGTATGGGTAGGCTCCAAATCAGCATTATATTGATATTGCTTGTAGAAAGCTGCGGCGAGATCTTCCCAATTGTGGACGTTGGCCCTTTCCAGTTGGTAAAACCAATCGAGTTGTGTTCCAAATAGACTATCTTGGAAAAAATGCACCCACAAGTCTTTATCAACGGAGTGTGGTTGGATCTTTCTCACATATGATCGGAGGTGCATCTTAGGACATGACACTCCATCATATTTTGCGAACAAAGGCACTTTGAATTTCGTAGGAATCACAATTCCTGACACTAGTCCCAATTCTTCAAAGTCTAGACCTGGCACCTTTTGTATTTCCATAGCACTCAAACGCTCTTCGAGATGTTTGTACTTATTATCAGCTGGAGGATACTGTTCCTCGGAGTAGTCTTCCTCTTCCTCCTCCTCTTCAGATTATGACGGGACCACTGTTTCCTTTCCTTTCCCCTCTCCTTCACCGGATGTTGTTGCAAAATTCAAGGTTCTTCTAGTCTGCCCCTGAAATCTTCTCCCCATGTTTAGGAGCCCAGTGACCTTCTTTGTTTTCTTTTTTCTCTCTTCAGCCAACAGAGTCTTCAACTCTTCTTGCCCCTTGGCTAGGGTCATGAGAAACTGTTGAAACTACGTGTTCTGAGCTTGGAGATCTTTGACTGTTTGTTCGAGATCCATCTTACTGAAATAAATAGTAGAGAGATGAGGAAACTCGTCGCAAACGACCTGTTTATGTTATGATGAATGATATGTGCATATGCAATGTTTTCAAGGATTTCAAAGATTCAAGTTCGTTTTAGACAAAAAGAAAAACACACGTTATATAAATAATATAAAGTTTGAGTACATAAATTCCCCTTGGACAAAATCATACAAAACTCTAAGATGAAAAAGTAGTGTGCATCCTTTTTGGTGCTATGTAGGCATTTAGAGTCTGCTCCTCATGAAGTAGCCTAGTGAGTTCCAAAACCTTCGTCTCGCTTGCGTAGAATTGGGATTCAAAAGTATCTCTCTCTACTTTGAGATGTATCCAATCCCTTTGTAGGTCTTCAAGAGATGTGGGCATGTCAGGATGTAGGATAGTGTATGGAACATCTCCCTCCTTAACAGGCTCAAAAATCACCAGAAGAATGGAAGGATAAGGCATCATAAGAATTTGAGCGCGGGTTCGTACCCATTTAAGGTAAGGCTCAAGAGGGATGGAATTCTTGTGCCCCAAAGTCTTGCTATCCACCTTGTTTAGCATCCTCCAAGCTCGGATGAATCTCTGGTGAAGACCTTGATCGTCGTTGTCGTAGTCGAATACCAAACCTTGAATCAACATCTCGTGCGGGCCATCCCTTTGGTCGTAACCAAATTGTCTTAAAGTTAAGCATGACTTGTAGGTAATGCCTCCCCTAATTCCAAGTAGAGGGACATTAGGGAATTCCCCACAACGGTCAACAATGATAACATTATCTTTGGATCGGGAGCACCAAATAATATCTGAATGTTTGAGCGTCATTAACCTTTGTGACCACCTTGAACCTTGCTCATTCTTTAAAACTGATTGGGGAAGATGAGAAATAAACCATCTTTCCAGGAGAGGAGTGCAACACATAAGGACACCTCTTTTCCTCATTGTGCGAGTGTGAAAAGAGTGTAGGATATCCCCTAGCAATGTAGGCACCGGGTTGCGTGATATGAAGATTTTGACGGCGCTCACATCTATGAGTTGGTCAGGATTGGGAAATAATACCATCCCATAGATAAGAAGAGCCATAATTTCCTCAAAGGCTTGCAAGTCTAAGGAATTCCAATAGCTTTAGGCTTTCTCAAACAGGAACTTTGCTAAGAAGCCTTTAACACCACTTCTAGTTTCCCAATGGGTTGTGACATCAGATGAGTGCAAGTGCAGAGCTTGAGCAATCTCTTTTGGATTTGGGTCTCTTTCTGTACTGTTGAATGGTAGTTGATTGAGAATGGGAATCCTCAAGAGTTGAGATAATTCTTCCAAAGTAGGCACAAGCTGATAGTCGAGAATGTGAAGCAATGGTGCAAATGATCAAAGAATTGAAAGAGCACCTTCATCATATCCTCATCTGTGTTGGAGGTGACCAAGTTGAGTAGACGACCATGTCTCTCGGTGAATGGAGAGTTCTCAGGGATCCTTGAAGATAGCTCCTTAAGTTGTGGAGGAATTCTTACAAGGTTGACTTGGATAGTTTCCTGCAAAGTGAATCCATATCCTACAAAACAAGAACAAAGATGAATATCCAAAATCCTTGAAATGGTTAGTGGATGCATGTGATGTTCATGATGTCCATGGTGTTATGTACAAGTATGCATATACAAGCAAAGCAAACAAGTTCTTAGTTTAGGCTTGCATGGGGTTTTATAGGTAAGTACCCTCTTGAAGTTTAGTTGGCTTAAACCTGTCCTAATAATAGTAACCGGGTTATGAGGAGCTCAATATCACTGGATTGTTTCCTTGGTCATTGCTTCAGCTCAAGCCTCTTTAATGGCGACCGAAATATCCCAAGAAACCAACCCTTAATGAGTGTAGTATCGAGTATCTACCAACTTTGGACTGCACCAAAGCGGATCATCTCACTACATCCTAAAGGCCAAGTTGGTCAAGTAAGGGTTCTAGAAGTTCATTAGTGCTTTATGACATCACTCAGCGGCCCCGTATTCTCTTTGATTGACTCAAAGGCTACCGGTACCTACAAATATGTCACACTAACATAGCTATTTCTTAGACCATGTCGGTATACCCCATACAGTTTCCACAATGTATTTCTATTTACCTATAATATATCCCAAATCCGGGTAGAGGATTTCAAACCCAAACAAAGAACCATAATGTAAAGCATACAAGTCAAAAAATGTAAGCAAATAAATGTGATATATCCCTAAGGTAACCCCACTTTTATAATATTCCCCAGCAGAGTCGCCAATTCTGTGATGCGGTGGGAGAACTGACTTGAGGGTTTTGCATTTTATCGCAAGTGTTGCGGTTATCAAGAGTCGCCACCGACTTTTCTTTTATCCAAAAGGAAAGGTGAAAAAGCACAGGAAAGACCTTTGAGATTGTTTCTTGAGTTCAGGGGGTAGATTATGAAAAGGGAAGGTATTAGCACCCTTTTCATCCATGGTTTTCCATGGGCTCTTAGTTACTTGCTAGATCACTTGCTTTTGTTTGAAATTTTGCTTTGTGTGTTTTGAAAGTATTTTGTAAAGAGACCATCGTTTAGGCAATCTTTGTAATGATTCTCGTTCATAAGAACGTATACAAAGATGTTTATCTTTTTGAAAATGTTTTCAATGTTTGTAAGATGTTTGGAAATGTGTGTGTTTGTTTTGAAAATATCAAGGATAGTTGTTTGAAGATAGAGCAAGTAACTAGAAGTAATCTACCTACTCAAAATGTCTTTCTTGTTCATTTTCTTTTCCTTTGATATTGTTGTCTTACCATTGATTTGGTAAGCAACCCTATCTTTGGATGTAAACGGGACGGGCGTGGGTCATCATATAACCATGATTAGCAATGTTGTAAAGTATCTTAGCATTTTCGTGGGACCAAGATCATTTTGTAAGGAAACTTTGAATAGCGTCATCGAGGGGCTATGATCTTATACTTGTTTGTTTTGCTAAGACACTTCACATGCGTAATATGGCCAATTTTTGTATAAGGAAACCAAGTGTAGTAACCCTAAGGGTGCTTGTGTGCAAGTGTGTTATTTTCATGCTTGATTTTGTCTTGGATTAGGGTTTTCTATTTGATTTGTTTTGATCTTGCCATTCAAACCCTAATTACTAGCATGGTATATAAAAGCGGTAGATTGCGTAATTTAAAGATTACTATGCTATTACAACATTTTATGGGAGGGGGGTATACAAATTATGAATGAGGGTTTGCAATAATGTGAATCTAATTAAGCTATTACAACCAAATCGAATTTGTACGAATATTTGAATATATAATATATAATATAAATATGCAATGGTATGTATGCAAGAAAAAGATTTTTGTTTTGTTTTTTCATATGCAAAAGAGTTTTGACCTAATCCTAATAATATTAAAAAAAGGAAATTATTCCTTGAAAAGTGATTAACCCTAATTTCTAATTTAAAAGAAAATAGAGTTCTTTAAGTATTATTTTTGTGTATTTTTGTCTTAAAATAATAAATAATATTTATGAAAATATTTAAGTATGAAGAAAAAGGGATAAAAATATACCTAAGTCTATTTTATTTTACAAGTTTATTTAAGAAAAATAGTTAGTATATAATTTAATAAAAATATTTTTTATGTGAAAATAAAATAAAATAAATAAAATACAATATTTATCATGTTTTATATTTTTTATGATTTTTTATGCAAAAGAAAAATATTTAATGAAATGAACAAAAATAAAATAAATAAATGAAAATAAATTGGGTCAGGGGTGTCTTGAGTAATCAGGAGGTAACATTAGAAAAAAACAAGCCCAAATGAACAAAAGCCCAGCGCTGCAAAAATGAGAAAAATGGCAAAAATAAGAAAATATGCAAAAGGCAGGCACCAAGGCTCGAACCCATGACCTTGGCATTTTCAGCACGCTGCCTTGCCACTGGGGTGACTGTACATCCGTTAGTTCATATGAAATATAAAACACATAACACATAACGCCTCCTTGCCCTGTACTTCATCTTTTTCCTCAGGCTAGCCAGAACTTCTGTATCTTTCTCATTTCTCCATGAAAATGGAAACTTCAAACATGAAAATGGTAGTACTTTTTCCCACGATTTCAACCATGTAACTCATGTAAATTATCAGTCAAAGATCAAAGCTAATTTCAATGGCGCTAATTTTAAACCTAATTTTTATAGAAATTTTAAATCTAAAATTCTCTATACATAATGAACATAAATGAAATCTATGCACATGGTTGGCTTTAGCACAATAATATCTATATTTTCCTTTCACAAATCGAGACCAATGGATGTCTGTATGAAGAGATAGAAGTTAGAGTTCTTACCTCCTTCAGTTGAGATCGTGAATGGAGTTTGAGTGAGTTTTATGAAGGCCTGAAGATTCCTTTAGCTTGCCTGAACCTCCATGAGTGTGTTCCAATCCTTGCCTTGCTTTGAAAGTGCCTGAATCTTTCTATCCAAGTCAACCTGCAAGCTTGAAATGAAAAAATGGCAGATGGAGAAAGAGGAGTTACAGTGGAGGGGTGATGGTTTGGAACACTTAGATATGAGGTAGGTTAAGTGTTTGAGTGATTAGAACTTGAAACGCACGAGTAGATTTTTGGATTGCTATGCTTGGTCTCAAACTGCAAGTTATGAAAGTTTTTTGGTGATAAGGAGTTTTAGAGAGTTTCTGGCCTTGAGAAATTGTCCATTAGGTTGCAATGTGTTTGTGTATAAGTATAGAGAAGGTTTCAAGTCAGCTTCACAACAGATTTCTCAAATGTAGGTTTTTTGCTCTATTGCTTGTCCTTTAAGAAAAGTGAAGAGACAACTCCCCTCATGCTTCTATAGGCCTGCTTGGAGTTGGTACAAGTCCTAGACAATTTTCTTTTGGTTTATATGACTCGTGTGTGTAGAGAAAACAGGTCCAATGCTCAAGGAGTTGACAAATGCAAAAGTTATGCTTTTCTAAAATGGCAATGGCAACTTTGTGCCATTTATGGAATTAAAACTTGGACAAAGACTCTTATGCTTGGATTAAGGCTTTATCAACAGTGTAAGCATTAAATTATGAAGTGAGAAACAAGTTTGAGACCTGTAAAGCAAGGATTAGGTAGCATAGGTTCAGATTTGAATTTTGTTCTTCATGAAATGGCTTGAAATAAAAGTGAGAAATTGCCAACTTCTTCTCTTCGATTCTCGCTACTCAAAAATGATCTCAAGGAATTATTGGACATTTTGGAAAGCTTGCAATGTTCTATATAACTCATCTTTGAAATACATTTCAAGATTCCTCTTGGAACTAGGTGAAAAGTTGCCATGAAGTTAGGTCAAAAACCTGCCTAAATTAGGGCAAAATTTCACTAAGTTATTTTAGTTCATGGGCATGTATTCACAAAATTATATCTTGAGATCCAAGCATCTTTAGGATAAAACGTGTGAAGCAAAGTTGTAGATTTCATGGAGATCTACAAATTTCATGTTGGAAACTTTCTTTGCATCATCTTGTATCATGGTGAAAAATTTGCTTAAAGTTGAGAAAAAATAAGAAATTTTCTACACTTAGAAATATTTCTAAGTTAAGAAAATCTCAAATTTTAAAACCAAATATTCAATATTTGATTTCTTGATGAACAAGTTTCACATTTTAACATGTTTTGATGAATTGTGATCCTTGGCATTTGATTTTGATCAAAAATTCATAGTTTGACTTCTCTGTATACAGTTGACTTTTGATCAGTTGACTGCAAATTTCATCTGTCAATCCAATGGATTTGCAATGTTTTGAACCATGTAATTAGGTCATGATGATGCAATTGAGACCTTGGAATCATGCTTCAAACCAATTGTTCATTTTCTAGGTCAAAAATCAGAAATTGCCCTTTCTCAGTCAAAACCCTAATTTTGACCATTTTGCCCTTTTGATGATTTGATCAAATATCTTGAGGAAATGTGATCCAAACTTGATCAAATGATACATATGAGTCTAAAATGTTGATGTGGATAAAAAATTATGAAGTTTGACTGTAAATTGGCCATGGTTGACTTTTTCCCCAATACAGTTGATTTTTAGGTCAACTGTTCAATTGACTGGTCAAAAGTGTGATCCAAGGCTTGAAACTTGACATGAGTAATCTTAGGGGTCCATATTGATACTTGAAAGTCATATGAAACATTGATAGTCCAAAAATATTTGTGCAATTCCAAACCCTAATTTTGGGTTATTAGTGCATGATGAGATGTCTTGAGCTGGTCAAACCCTCATCCAGTCTTGAATCAAAGAGATCTTGTGAGAAAATCTTGATAAATGAGAGGGAAAATTTTGGGAGTACAACACATATCATGGAACAAGGCGACCATGGCTCGCTGATAGGTTGCCCCAACATTTTTCAACCCAAAAGGCAAATCATTGTAACATAAGGTGTCCCACTGTGTGACGAAGGTTGTCTTCTCCATGTCTTAAGGAGCCATCTTGATCTGATTGTAGCCAGAGAAACCATCCATGAAGAAGAAGATTTTGTGCTGCACGGTGTTGTCGACCAGTACATCAATGTGAGGAATCGGGAAGTCATCCTTGGGGCTTGCTCTGTTCAGATCTCTGTAATCCACGCACATTCGTACCTTGCCGTCTTTCTTAAGTACCTGAACGACGTTAGCAACCCACTGTGGATAGGAGATGGCAGCTAAGAACCCTGTATCAAACTGTTTCATGACCTCTGCCTTGATCTTCTTTGACATTTTAGGGTGCATGCGGCAGACCTTCTGTTTAACCGAAGGAAAGTCTTCCTTGGTCGGCAGACGATGTACCACAATATCAGTGTCTAAACCAGGCATGTCTTCATATGACCAGGCGAAGATCTCAACATAGTCGTGCAACATCTGTATCAACCGCTGTTTGGTCTTAGCTTCCAGTTTTGCGTCGATCTTGACTTCTTTTTTGTCTACCTCTGTGCCCAGGTTTATCGTCTCAACTGGATCTTCATGAGGTTGTATAGCCCTTTCTTCCTACTGTAATAGTCTAGCAAGTTCTCCAGGCACCTCACAATCATCCTCACCTTTGTCTTCGGCTTGGTTGATCAGATTTTCGAAGTCATAACTGGCAGTAGCATAGGTGTTATCAATGGGATCCAAAGTGGATATGGATCTGCAGTATGATACGTGAGTGTGTGTAAGAGCATAGCTATTTTGATAAAGTGAAAACAGAAAAGAAAAACAGAGAGCGCAAAATTTGTATGCAAGGAACGTCCAATGGTTTATTGATGATATATGAAATGACAAATAATAGCCCTCACAAACAAAGCAATTGTGCCTCAGGCAAGGCACAAGGTTGTAGAGTTTAAATTGTTTATTAAAAATCTCAAACAAGTAAGATAATTACTGCGGAATAAAAGGAACTGGTATAAAATCCCTAGCCGTCTAGTTACTCGGCCATCGTCGGTAGTTGGGTAGATCCAGTTATCAATGTCAGAGTCTTCCTCACTGTCTTCAATGGCATTAACTCCCCGATTGTTGATGCGTAGGAGAGGTCCTCTAGCTCGAGCGCGTCGAACAACCCTTTGAGCTCCTGAAGTAAAGCCCAAACCAAACTTGTCAATTTTATGAGTAAAATCAGGGAGCTGTCCCCAATTGGCATACCCACCTTCTTCAACCACTGCTCTGGCGTCTTTGAGAGAAGCCATCTTCAGAGGTGGTTTATTTCTGGTAGTAGTTTTAGTCGATGCCAAGATCTGGGGAACCTCTTCAAAGTTCTGGCAAGGAGTCTCTATGAATTCCTCATCCATCTCTACATACCTGAAGGAGTTGAGGTGGCTCACCATATACTTTTCTTCTCCACGTACAGTGACAATCTTCCCATTCACTGGATACTTCAGCATTTGGTGCAGTGTAGAAGTAACAACTCAGCTTCATGGATCCAAGGACGACCCAACAAACAAGAGTATGACGGCCTGATGACCATCACATAGAAGGTGGACTCAAAGGTTTGAGAGCCTACCTTGACATGGATGTCCATCTGCCCATGCACCATTCTCTTTGACCCATCAAAAGCCCTTACCACAATGTTACTAGGCTTTAAGGTCAAGCCCTCACAATCCAGCCAGTCGAGAGCCTTCTTCAGAAGGACATTCAACGAAGACCCAATATCTACTAGCAAATGAGCCATAGTGGTGCCAATGCATTCAATTGAGACATGCAGAGCATCATTATGCTTCCTCCCTTTCGGTGTCAAGTCTGCATCTGAAAAACCCAGCCCATTGTCAGCAGCCAGGCTGGCCACACAATCTTTAAATTGATCAGCCGAGGTCTCCTACAGCACATGCGCGGTCTTGAGGAATGCGATCAAAGCCTTCACATGGGCCTCGGAGCACAACAGCAGGGACAACATGGATATATTTGAGGGGGTCTGCCCCAGTTGCTCGACCACATTGTAGTCGCTCTTTTTTATTATTTTCAATATTTCCTCTATCTATTTCTTAGAGGCTTCTACGACAATTTTTCTAGGTGCCTCCGTCAGGGCAGGCTCACATATAACTTCTTTGCCTCGGGTCCCAGATGACTCGACGGCGGGAGTGATAATCGGAGTAAGCACAGGAGTAGTAGTTGAAGTACCAGTAAGAATAGCAGACGAAATAACAACTGGCCTATTGACAGTCTTTGGGGAAATCTCGGGAGAGAAAACCCTTCCACTTCTGGTAACCTTGTTGGTCCCGACAATGTTACTGAAGGATCAACTTCTTCATCTTTCAGATCTTGTTTGATGACATGATAGTACACATCGGCACCATAATGCCAAGGGACAACTTTGTCCGAGGCGTACGGGACAGGAGCAGGAAAAGTGATTATTAACGAAGCAACTCTTGGAGTAGATGTAATCCTAACAGGTCTTCTTGAGGAGACCTTGGAAGGATTGGCGAAAATGGTTATAATTGCAATATCTTCACATGGAATAGTTGGAATCAAAGTTTTCTCGAACAAAATCTCTATGCTGTCCATCAGGCGCTGAACACCTGACTTCAGCAACTGGTAACCAGAAGGCAGAGATGAACACACTTGGCAACCTTCACCATAACCCAGAAATAAACCGGCCGACAAAAAATTCTTCTTAACAGTCATAAGAGGAGTAAAAACTTCATCAACTAAGGTCACAAACAGATCGGTATCAACGACATTAACTCCCCGATTGTGCTTAGGCATGGGAGTAGTTATGACATTGGGCTTTTCCAGAACATCAAACTCAATTTCCTTGGCCTCAATCAGATCCTGTACCTTATTTCTCAGAGCCCAGCAGTCATTTGTATTGTGGTCGGGACTCTCGGAATGGTAGGCACACCGAGCATTTGGATTATACCGAGGAGATGTGGTATTCGGATTCTTGGGAGCCTCTTTCAAGGTTGCCAAGTTGGATCTCAGCAGATGGGGTAGAACTTCAGCCAATGTCATGTTAATCCGGGTAAACTGCCATTATGGTCTTTCCACCCTTTGTTGATTATTGCATTGTGGAGCAGCCGCAGGCCTAGGTATCATTACGACACTTACTGTCTGACGGTGTTTAACTCTATTTTGACCCCTCTGGCTATAGATGGAACTAGCTTCCTTTTTACCAGTGAAAGGCTTCTTTACCGAACTCGAAGAGGCATCCTTCTGTATCTTGCCGCTCCGAATCCCAGCTTCTACTCTTTCTCCAGTTAGAATCAACTCGGTGAAACCAGCTGACGAGCTGCCGATCAAATGATTGAAAAATGGACCAGATAGCGTCCCAAGAAACATATAGACCAACTCCCTTTCAGACAAAGGGGGTTGGACTCTTCCAACCAAGTCTCTCCACTTCTGTGCATAGTCCTTAAAGCCTTCACCTGCACCCATGGACATACTGTGGAGTTGAGTACGAGTAGGAGCAAGGTCGGCGTTGTATTGATACTACTTATAAAAAGCAGCATCCAGATCTTCCCAGTTTCGGACATTGGTTCCCTCCAGTTGGTAGAACCATTCAAGCTAAGTCCCTGACAGACTGTCTTGAAAGAAGTGAACCCACAAATTTTTATCAGCGGTGTGGGGCTGGATCTTTCTTACGTAGGAACGGAGATGGAGCTTTGGGCAGGACACCCTATCATAATTTGCGAACATCGGAGCCTTAAATTTCTACGGGATGACCACTCCCGACACCAATCCCAGTTCTTTGAAATCCAACCCAGGTATTTTATGGACTTCCATAGCGCTCAACCGATCTTCCAACTGCTTATATCTATCCTCAGTGGGAGGATATTTCTCATCATTGTAGTCTGTATCATTGTCAGAGACTTCAGGACTAGGATTCTCCTCCCTTGTCTATTCTTTTTGATTCTCCCCTTCCTTAGATGAAGAGGTCAGATCGACTTGTCGCTTCAACCACTCTCCAAACCTTCTGCCCATATTCAGAATATCGGAAGCCTTCTTCTTTTTCTTTTTCTCTTTCAGGATGAGGGCTTTCAGATCCTCCTACCCTTTTGCCAGACTTATGAACATTTGTTGGAACTAGGCACTTTGTGCCTGAAGGTCCTTGATGCTTTGTTCGGAAGACATTTATGCTGAAATAAACAACGAAGAAGATGAGAAACCTGTAAGGGTACCTGTACATGTAATGCTATGAATGGGATGCGCATGCAATGGTTTCAAAGACTTTGGGGAATTTAAATTTGCAAACCAAAATAAACAAAGATTTTATTAGCTGAATTCAAAGTTCAAATGCCTTTTAGGCGTTATAATTAAAAACAAATCTAAAACTAGAAAAGAAATAAAAAATCCCATGGATGCTTCCTCTTTGTGCCAAGATAAGCATTGAGTCCTCTTTCTTCATGGAGTTGCTTTGTAAGCTCTAAAACCTTCCTCTCTTGAGCATGGAACTGATCTCTGTAAGTATCCCGCTCGTTCTTCAAATGAATCCAAGACCTCTGCAACTCTCTAAGATCAGTGGGCATATAAGGATAGAGAACCATGTAAGGGATACCCCCTTCAGTAGTTGGTTCTACAATCACTGGTAAAATGGCCACATAGGGCATCATAAGCTTCTGGGCGCGAGATTGTACCTATTGGAGGTAAGGTTCCATAGGAATGGAAGCCTTTGGCCCCAAAGCCTTGGCTCCAGATCGGTTTACCATGCCCCAAGCTCGTATGAACCTCCGACGAAACTCGTGAACGTCATCCTCGTAGTTGAATACAATGCCCTCAATAAGTAACTCGTGGAAACCATCTCTTCGAGCGTAACCAAATTATCGTAGAGCTAAAAAAGGATTGTAGGTTATACCCCCTCTAATACCAAGTAATGGGACATTAGGGTACTCCCCGTAGCGGTTAATAATAGCAGTGTTTTCCATAGATCGGGAACACCAGAGAATATCCATGTGAGAGAGTGACATTATCCTTTGCGACCAACCCAAACCTTCTTAATTCTTTAGTATGGACTTAGGGAGGTGAGAAATAAACCACCTCGACAGCAATGGCATGCAACACATAAGAACCCCTCTTCTCTTCATGGTACGAATATGGAGAGTGTGCAAAATATCTCTGAGCAAGGTAGGCACAGGGTTGCGGGAGAGGAAGATCTTGATAACATTCACATCTATGAGTGAGTCCGAATTAGGGAATAGGACTAACCCACAGATTTGAAGAGCCAAAACCTCCTCAAAAGCCTGAAAATCCATATCATCCCAAAACAGCTGGGCCTTGTCTATCATAAACTTAGCTAGAAAACCCTTGACTCCGCTTCTTATTTCCCAATTGGATACCACGTCAGCCCGTTTCAGATGCAAAGCTGAGGCAATGACTTCTGGCTTAGGAACTTCTTCTAGACCTGTGAAGGGCAACTGTTGAAGAATGGGTATATCCAACAGCTGAGATAATTCTTCCAAGGTAGGCACCAACTGATAGTCTGGAAAGGTGAAGCAGTGGTGCTTGGTATCAAAGAACTGAAAGAGTACACTCATCATCTTTTCATCAAAGTTTGAAGTAACCAAATTGAGAAGTTGACCATGTCTCTTAGTGAATGCAGAAGTTTCAGAAACCCTTGATACTAGATCTTTGAGTTGGGAAGGTATCTTCACAAAGCTGATTCAGATAGTGTTTCTACGAACGGAAGCCATGATCTGCAAAACAGAACAAAGATAAATTCCCTTGGTCTTTGAAATGGTTAGTGCAATAAGAATGGATGCTATGTTATGATGCATGATGTCATGATAAACCACATGTATAACAAACACAGTCAAATCACACCAAGTCCTTAGGTTTAAGGCCTGCATGAGGTTAAAGGTCATACTCTCTTGAAGTTTAGTTGTTTTCAAACATGTCTTAAAAAGTAATCGGGTTCTAAGGGATCTCAATATCACTGACCATCCTTTATCGAGCATTGTCTCAGGTCAAGCAATCTTTTCTTGCAGCTGAAATATCCCAAAATTCTGATCTCAATGAGCGTAGCATCGAGTATTAACCAAACCTTAGCTCTAATGGCCAAGTTTATTCAACTAAGGTTCTAAGGTCTGTTAGTGCTTCACGACACCATGCGGTGGCCCCGTATTCTCCTTGTTTCCCCGCGAAGGATACCGGTACCAACCAAAGTTGCACACCAACACAACCATCGCTTAAACCATATCGGTCTACGCCGTACAGTCTCCACGATCTATTGTTGTTTACCTAAAAACTGCCCCCAGATCCGGGTGTAGGATCTTCAACAATACCCAAGCAAAAACCCTTAAAGATAAAGCATGCAAAGCAAACAAGAAAGTAATTTAAAAAAGACCTAGATCCTAAGGTATACCCCACTTTTCAATATCCCCAGCAGAGTCTCCAGTTTTGTGATACGGTGGCAGAACCGACTGTTAATACTGGTTTGCGTTTTGCATTTTTTGTTCGTAAAATGTCGCGGTAAGCAAGAGTCGCCACCGACTTTTATTTTATCCAATCATGGAAAAGGAAAAAGAACAGAAAAACTTTTTTTCGAGATTTCTGAGTACGGGGGGTAGATTATAGAAAGGGAAGGTGTTAGCACCCTTTCTATCCATGGTTTTCCATGGGCTCTTAGGTACTTGCTCATATTTTTAAAATTGATTGTGTGTGCTTGATTTGAAAAACACGTTTTACTTTGTGATAACCCTTGTATCATTCCTCAAGGGTGTGACGAAGTTTGTTTTGCAAAGTTGTTTTGAAAGGTGTTTGTGTGAAAAGTTTTGTTGAGCAAGTACTTAAGATTCTACCTACTCGAAAAAAGGTTGTTTGTTCTCATTTCCTTTAGACAGAGCTATCCTACTATTAAGGAGTAGGTAGCCCCGTCGTTGGAGTTTGTAAGGGACGTTCGAAAGGGACAAAATACAATCACCAGAGCAATGGGTAGGAAACCTTAGTAGTAACCCTAGAGTCTTAAGATCTTTCCGAGGCAACATTTTCGAGGAAACATTTGAATGGGACATTTGATCTTTTAGACAGGAGGGCAACCACTAAAATCTACTATGCTTAAATGACTATTTTACCGAAGGCAACCGAAGTGAGGCAAACCCTATGAGTGAAATATGTGCACGTGATTCTTTTAGTTAATTAGTCTTTGTACATTAAATGAGCTACCGTTTTAATTTTCAAGCATCTTTCTATACAATCCTATTAACCATGCATCTAACAGTTAAATATTGCGGAAATTAAAAGTGCGAGAAAATAAACCTAGCTATTACAAGGCTTCGGAGATATGGATTAATTACATAACCAAAATCGGGGACAAAGCGATAAATGAAAACCCTAGTTTAACTATTACAAACCATTGGCAGTTACAAAAATATGAAAAGAATTAATTAAACGTGCGGCGAATTAAATACGAGGACGCTTAAAAAAATAACCTAAAACCCTAATTGAGAGAAAAATATTTTTGTACATTTTTTATTTGAGAAAAGAATTTAATTGCAAATTAATTAAAACCCTAATTTCTAATTGTTTTTAATTATGAAAAAGGTAAATTAAATTAACCTAATTTTCTAATTAAATTAAAGTAAATATTTTATGAAAAAATGATCTTTTTGTGATTTTGTGATTTGTTGATTTTATGATTAATAAAAAAAGGTAATTAATTTTTGTGGAAAAATAATTAAACAAAATAATTAAATAAAGGAAATAAATAAAAGAAAAAATAATTGGGCCTGATGTATAGTAAATCTGGGGGGTACAACCCTGAATCTGACCTTGGGCCCAAGGTTGGTGGCCCAAGTCAATGCTGGATCTAATGGTGCTGGCGCTTGATGGTTCACCATGGTCCTTCAGTGATGAACGCTAGATCTGGGCATGGGATGCATCCATTGGTTGGATGGTGATGGCATATAGTGAGCACGTGCAAGCTTGATGTACCTGATCTGTTAGTGGCAGTTGAGAAAATAAGAAAATGTTTAGACCTAGGATTGAACCCAGGTCCCTTGCTTCACATATCCCCCTCCTTGCCAACTGCGCTGATTAGCCATTCATGTACCTAGTTGAATAAAATAAATATAAAGCAAACAAAGCATTAAGCCTAGCTGTCACGCGCATGCCCTTTTATGGGCCCCATTTATTTGAACGGACCAATCTGTCACCTCCACGCCATTGTCTTCTTCGCTGATCCGTGGCTTTAGGCCACAAACTTTTGCCTAAGGCTGTTTTCCGTCACTATAAGCTATAGTGACAGATTTTTTTTTGTAGCTAAAACCCTGTGTGATTCAAATATATGATATAGGCAATATAAATTAAAACCAATGTTAGGGATCAATCAGGGGTTGAGTCTTGAGTCTAATGGTGTCCAAAATTCTTCTCAATTTATCCTGAAAGAGGAAACCCAAATTATGAGTTTATGAACCCTAGTAATGGCATCCTCAAATTCCTGCACTCAGACTCAAATTAAACAATCCAAACACCTTACAAACATGATTATAAGCATGAATATGTATTTAAAACGTATTGATAATGTCAGAATCCATGAAAATGAAACTCAAGGAAAAGTACAAACCGTGGACGTGATAGAACACGATTTTGGAGGTTTCAGGTCCTGCAAATGCTTGCTATAGGTTCAGTGAGTGCCTAGGAGTACGACTTGATCCTTAGAAACACTTGAAACGGCCTATAGAGCAAGATCCAATCTGCACTTTTCTTGGAAAATTTGGAACTTTTTTTTATTTTCACGCCTTCCCCTCTCTTTTATGCTTTGTTCTTATTCATTATATACCCTTGAGTGAATTAGGGTTGCAAAACAGATTGGATCTTGAAGTTTTGATGAGATTTGATTTGATTCTTTAGCCATATGCAAACTTTCTAAATTGAGCCAAATTATCCCATTTTTGTACCAATCATGCTTGATGCGATTTTGTCTTGATATTTCATCATATTTTGATTGAGATTCTGTCCAAAAATCATATCAAAACATATCTTTGATATTATTTACCAATTATTTGATTTTATTCAATTTTTAATAAATAAAAAATCAAAATAAAATAAATAATGAAGCAAATAACATGTGAGTGAACATTTGGGTCGTGGACCATGCTACAAGTGAGGTGCAATCATGAAATGCTAAGCCCATTTGGTAAAAAATGCACTTTTGAGCATATTTGACTTTTGGCAATTTTTCAAAAAAGGTCAACTTTGACAAGGCATATCTCCTCTAATTTTAACCCTAGAGATGTGTTATTGGACTTTTTAGAAAGCTTAGGATGTCCCCTAAGCAACCCTTTTGGTCTCATTTCAATTGGGTCTTCCATGTTCACGTAAGAAGCTTTGACCCAAAAGGTGTTTTTTGTTGACTTTTCAAAAGGACCTATAATGTAGAAATTCACATCTTTTTATGAGTGCATATTTTGAACTTGTGGGATGAAAATGAGTTGTAGGGAATTGCATCCTCTTCAAAATGAGACTTTGATGAAAAATTTCTGATAAAGTATGTGGAAGTTATGTTTGGTCAAAGTTTGGTTGACTTTTCCTAAGAAACCCTAATTTAACAAATTTTGGCTTTTGATGAATTTAAGGCATTCCTTGAAGAATCATGATCAACCCTTTATCAAATGATGGAAATCACTTCAAAATGTTGATGTTGACCAAAAATCTTGAAGTTTGACTGTATGTGGGCCACAATTGACTTTTGACCTAATACAGTCGATTCTCAAGCATCTGAGCAGTTGACTGAGCAAACTTCTTGTGCAGTGCTTGAAATTTGACATGGAGGGTCTTGAGAACATATTAGGACCATGGAGAGCATATGAGGTCTTTGTAGTTCACTTATCTTGATGAAAATGGAAACCCTAATTTGAGACACACTGCCTTATGAGAGAGTTTGTCTGGTAAACTCTTGGGCAAACTTGAGCAAATTGAGGATCTCTAGGAGTATGTATTGAGTAAAATGGGAGGGAAAATTTTGGGGTACAACACAGGGTATCCCAAAAATGGCAAGCCTTCTGGAATAGAAACTTAACTGGGATTCCTTGGACACTTCCTCTAATCTCCCAACTTGTCACTATGTTAGACCGTTGTAAGGATAGAGCTCGAGCAATCTATTCAAGCTTTGGATGTTCTTCCGTACTATTGAAAGGTAACTGATTAAGAATAGGTACCCTGAACAACTGAGAAAATTCCTCCATAGTAGGCACTAGCTGGTAATCTGGGAAGGGGAAACAATGGTGCATAGGATCAAAGAACTGAAATAGCACTTTTAACAATTCTTCATCAGGTTTTAAAGTGACCAAGTTGAGAAACCGACCATGCTTTTTAGTGAATGGAGAACTTTTAGGAACCCTTAATGCCAGGTCCTTTATTTGGAGAGACACTTTCACAAGGTTAATCTGGATAATATTTCTACGGGCGGATGCTATGTCCTACAAAACAAAGCAAAAATGAGCCCTAGGAAATCCTTGAAATGGTTAGTTATAATATGCCATGCTTATGATGTCATGATTATGCTAGAAAATCACATGTATTGAAAACAACAAGCAAGTCACACCAAATCCTTAGGTTTAAGGCCTGCATGAGTTTTAAAGTCATACCCTCTTGAAGTTGGATTGGTTCAACCTGTCCTATAAATAGTAACTGAGTTCTAAGGGATCTCAATATCACCGATCTTTCCCCCAACTTCGTTCAATAGGCGATTGACTCGCAACCAAACAAAGCTCAAGAGTCAAACTTCAATGAGTGTAGTATCAAGTATATGTCGACCTTGGGAATACACCAAAGTCGTCCATCTCGCTACGTCCTACTGGCCAAGTTGTGCAATTAAAGGTTCTAGGGTCAGTTGATGCTTCACGACACTACGCGGCGACCCCGTACTCTCCCTGATTGACTCAAGGGTTACCGGTACCAACCAAAGTGCCACATCAATGTAGCTACTGCTTCAACCGTGTCAGTATAACCCCCACAGTTCCCTTACAGTTTATTGCTACTTACCTAAAAGGTATCCCCAGATCCGGGTGTAGGATCTATATAACACCCAACAAAACCCTTGAATATAAAGCAGGCAAAGCAAAAGACAAGCAAGCAAGTAAAAAAATGACCTAGATCCTAAGGTATACCCCACTTATAACATTCCCCAGCAGAGTCGCCAGTTCTGTGATACGGTGGCAGAATCGACTGTTAATACTGGTTTGCATTTTGTATTCGCAAATGTCGCGGTAAGAAAGAGTCGCCACCGACTTTTATTTTATCCAACAAAGGAAAAGGAAAAAGAACAAAAAAAAACCTTTTTTCGAGATTTTCTGAGTACGGGGGATAGATTATAGAAAGGGAAGGTGTTAGCACCCTTTCTATCTGTGGTTTTCCACGGGCTCTTAGGTACTTGCTCATTTTTAAAATTGCTTGTGTGTTTGTTTGCTTTGAAAAAAGTTTGGTAATTGCCTTAGTGCGGCGATTCACTTTATGGTAACCCTTGTATCATTCCTCAAGGGTGTGATAAAATGTTTTTGAAAAGCTTGTTTTTGAAAGTGTATGTGTAAAAATTGTTGTTTTGAGCAAGTACCTAGGAACTATCTACCTACTCGAAAAAAGGCTATTCGTTTTCCTTTAGACAATGCTATCCTACTATTAAGGAGTAGGTAGACCTATTGTTGGATTTGTAAAGGGACGTTTGAAGGGACGAAATGGTCTCTGAAGGCAACAAGTAAAGATACCTTAGCGTTTCAAAGGGACTATCGGCATAAGATCAATTCGTAGGCAACTCGAGGGACAAGTAGAGACTATGATCTTTATGACGATTTTGAATCGCGGGTCATTGCTAAGGTATCCCTACATTCGAGGGACGCGACCATTATTTTTGAGGCAACCAAATGGGGCATACCCTGGAAGTGAACATGTGCGAGTGTGTTTTTTCAGTTAATTATCTTTGCATAATTAGGGTTTTCTACTGTATTAATCATTGATCTTTCACATGCAAGCATATTGTCCATACATCTAACAGTTAAATAGTTGTGGAAATTAAAAGCAAGAATTTTAAGCCCTAACTATTACAAGGCTTTGGGGGAGGGGATTACATATTCAAAAACCCGGGAAAAATGATAAGCGAAATATTGAACCTAATTTAACTATTACAACTTGGGAACAATTACAATATTTAATAAGAATAAAGAAAATAAGGACGTGCGCGACGAAATAAATACGAGAATGAAGTCGAGGTCCTAAAAAATCTGATCAATTAAAAGGAAAATATTTTTTGGTATTTTTATTATTGAGAAAAATATTTTAAATCCTAACCTAAATCTAATCAATTAAAAAAACATTTTTTTTTGTATTTTTATTGAGAAAATTAAATATTTATGAATTAAACCTAATTTGTCTAATTAATTTTAATTATGAAAACAATCAAATCAAAATTAATTAATTTTCCAAAATAAAACTAATTTTAATAAAAACCTAATTCTACATTTTTTATGATTTTTTCTGGTTTAATAAATAGTAAAAAAATATGATTTTGTGGTAAAATATAATTAAAGGCAAATAAATAAAAAAGAAAAGAATTAGACTTGGTCTTAGTGTTGTTATCAATCCGGGGGGGGGGGGTGCATTTATGAATTTGAAGGGCCCAAGGTTAATGGCCCAGAGCCTGCGCTTGGATCCTGTGATGCTGACCCTTGGAGTCTCCAGCGTGGTCATCAAATCTGGAGCGTTTGATCCAGGCTTGAGGAGATCTGACGGACTATTGATGGGAGTGCATGATGGACACTAGACAAGGAGGTATGTTGGATCTGCAATGAATAAACGAGAAAATGAAAAAACTCCAGACCTGGGTATCGAACACAGGTCTTCCCCTTTGCAAATGCTTATCCTTACCACCTGGCCATGTTGTCTTTTGTTTATATAGATGGACAAAATATATTATATTGAAAGAATGGTCAGTGCTAATAAAAAACGCGCGCAAAGTTTAAACCATCCACTCAAGTTGTGACATGCACTCGTCTCCTCCAGGGGACTATCGTCTTAGGTCCAGAGCTTTTACCCACGGACAACAGCCAAAGCTACAAACCTGCAATCCTCAAATATCCTGTCTAGGCAACATAAATCAGATTCAAGATCATGGATCGATTGGATTCGATCCCCTGATCATGATGGTATCCATCTTGAGATCCAATTTTTCCTGCATTTGAAAGCCCTAAAACAGCCTTGTAAACCCTAGTAATGGTGTCCCATTCAACAGGAAGAAAACATGCAATTAAGTATGTAAAAACATTCTAAAGGAAGATATAAACATGAGCATATACTTATAACTCAATGATCATGCATGAATTGTGAAAACCAAATTCAAAAATATGAACGAACCGTGTTACAGCTATCACTCGTTTCTTGATGTTTCAGGCCTTGATGATGCTTGATATTACTTCAATGATCGCCCAGGAACACAATTTGACCTTCAGCACGCCTTGAACTGACATGTAGAAGAAAATATGTCTCACACTTTTGAACCAAAATTTAAACTTTGTTTCTGGCTTTTGAGGCAGGCTGCTGCGCACACTAATTCTCCTCCTTTAGGGTTAGAATTATTTTCTATATGCATGTGAATCAATTAGGTTAATAGTTTTGGCAAGAATCCAAAGATATGAATGCATTTCAAATCTCTTCAAATCTTTCCAAATTTGGAGATTTCCTCCCTTCTATGGCTTGATGCGATTTTCTCTTCATTGGACAGTGCATAAGATATTCAATTAATGCCAAAACAAATCTTATCCCATTTATTTGATTTATTTATGATTTAATTTGAATTTTAAATAAATAAAATCAAAATAAATTAAATAAATAAGTAAATGAGACATGCGATGGTTCATGGGTCGTGGACCAGGCTAGGAATAGTATGCAAGCAAAAAAGTTAGGCCCATTTGAGAAAAATGCAATTTTGGGCATTGTTGACTTTGGGCAAATTTCCAAAAATGGCCAACTTTGACAATGCATATCTCCTTCAATTTTGACCCTAAGAGGGTGTTCTTGGACTTTTTAGAAAGCTTAGGATTTCCCCTAAGCAACCTTTTTGGTTTCATCTCAATTGGATCTTCCATGTTCATGTAAGGAGCTTTGACCCAAAAGGTATTTTTGTTGACTTTTTGGAATGACCTATAATGTCTGAATCCATATATTTTGATGAGTGCATTTCTTGAACTTGAGGGATGAATATGAGTTGTAGGGAATTGGATTATCTTCAAAATGATCCTTGGATGAGAAATTTCTGATAAAGTATGAGAAAGTTATGCTTGGTAAAAGTTTGGTTGACTTTTCCTGAGAAACCCTAATTTAGCTACTTTTGAGTTTTTATGAATTAGGAGCATTCCTTGGGGAATCATGGTCAAACTTTTATCAAATGATGGATATCACTTCAACGTATTGATGTTGACCAAAAATCTTTAAGTCTGACTGTATGTGGGCCACATTTGACTTTTGACCTAATACAGTTGATTTTCAAGCATCTGAGCAATTGACTGAGCAAACTTCTTGTGAAAGGCATGAAACTTGGCATGGATGATATTGAGTAAATATTAGGACTATGGAGAGTATATGATGCCTTTGGAGCTCACCCATCTTAATGAAAATGGAAACCCTAGTTTGAGGTTCATTGCTTTAGGAGAGAGTTTGTCTATTCAACTCTTGGGTATCGTTGAGCAAGTTGAGGGTCTCAATGAACATATGTTGAGTAAAATGGGAGGGAAAACTTTGGGGTACAACAGAGGGTGAAGATAATGGCACTACAAAAACGGTTCTTGTGTTTGAACAATCTCTACGTGATAAGGTGTTTGGTTTATGGGAGAGTTTGTAAGATGGAATAATGGATTGAGGGTTTCTGTTTTGAATGAGAGTAGAGCTGGTTTTTTGTATGAGAAAAGGTTACAAAGACTTCTATTTTTTTGGTTCAAAATCTCTCTCTCCTCTTTTTCTAAAAGCCAACCCTTTGTTTGTTGTGAAAATAGTCTATTTATAGAGGAAGTTTTGTTGGGATTTTAGGAGGGAAACAAATAACAATTTGAACTGTTTGGGTATGCTGTCTTCATAACTTTTTTGATGCAACTCTTATATGCTAATTTGGTGCAAATATGGGGCTGAGATAATGCAGGCTTGGACTAGGTTATGAGCAGTATAGCAAGGCTGTTTTGCAGTGTTGTGGCAGTGTTTAGAGATAGCATAGCAAGGCTGCTTTTTGACATGGTTTTGGGTTGTTATGTGGGAAGTACAACAGACTTGGACACTATTGTTTGTAGCATGATACAAAATCTGGTTTGTGGACCAATTTATGCATATTGTAAAAAAGACAAAGCATGTTTGTGGGCAACATAGTGGCAAGGTTTGAGTCAAAGGGAAAGAGTTCAAACAAGACCAAACTTAGGATTTGTAATCTGGCAAAAATGCCACTTTGTAATAACTTGAATTATTTGTAACATCTTGAATTATTTGTAACATCTTGAATTATTTTGAATTGTAGTGAAAAGATGTCATGAAGCAATGAAATTAACAAGTATATAAAATACTTAGAAAATTTTCCAAGTCTTGCAAAGTTGGATTTTTGATGATCAAATTTCATATTTTGGATGTCTTGATGAAATGTGATTTTTGGGACTCAATTTTGGTCAAAAAGTCAAAGTTTGACTTTTTAGTGTATAATTGACTTTTTTTCACCAGTTGACTGAATTTCGTCTATCAATCCACTAATCTCAGGAGATGAATTGAAATATGAGATTAGGACAAAATGACGCGCTTGGATCCTTGAGATCATGCTTCCAACCAATAAGTCAGCTATTAGGTAAAAAATCAAAGTTCGGTCATTTCAACTCAAAATCCTAATTTTGCCCATTTGCCCTTTTGATAATTTGAATGACTTTATTGGAAAATTGTGATCCAAGACTTGAAACTTGATAGAAGTAATCCCGAGGGTCCATAATGATCCATGAAAGTCATTTGAAACATTAGAAATCCAACTTTCTTTGTACAAACTCAAACCCTAATTTGAGGCATTAGTGTTGAGGAGATTGTTTAACCTAGTCGATACTTACGCAAGCTTGAGTCATTGAGGATCTTTGTAGGAAATATCTTGAGAAGTGAGAGGGAAAATTTTGGGGTACAACACTACCACATATTTATTGAAGGTTTTTCCAAGTTAGCACTTCCGCTAAACCAACTGACTTGTAAGGGTAAAGCGTTGGTGTGGGAAATTCATTATGAGAGAAGTTTCATTGAGTTGAAGAAGAAATTGACTACAACTTCAGTTGTGATTTTGACTAAACCCAATGAACCGTTTGTAATGTATTGTGATGCGTTGATGATGGGTTTAGGTGATGTGTTTATACAAGATAGCAAGGTTATGGATTATGATTCACGATAATTGAGGATTCATTATAGGAACTATCCTCCCAATGATTTAGAGTCAGCCATAGTGGTGTTTGTATTGAAGATTTGGAGGCATTATCTTTATGGTTCTAGATTGAAGGTGTTTAGTGATCATAAGAATTTGAAGTATTTATTTGATCAAAAGGAATTAAATATGAGGCAACGTAGATGGTTGGAATTCTTGAAAGATTATGATTTTGGCTTGAATTATCATCCTGGTATAGCTAATGTCGTGGCTGATGCTTTAAGTCAGAAGTTTTTACATATGTTTGTGTTGATGGTTAGAGAATTGGAATTGATTGAGCAGTTTAGAGACTTGAGTTTAGTATGTGAGCTGAAACTACATAGTGTAATGTTTGATATGTTGAAGATCAACAATGATTTTCTTAACAACATTAAATAGATTCATAAGTTGGATGTAAATTTGGTGGAATTGATGGTGGGAAGTAATCATAGAGAGGATTATTCAATCGTTGGAGGATTTGTTAAAGGAGTGTGTTCTTGAGCAAGGAGGTTCTTGGGATAGTCATCTTTCGTTGATAGAGTTTACTTATAATAACAATTACCATTCTAGTATTAGAATGACACTTTTTGAGCATTGTATATGTGAAGTTTCAGGATATCTTTGTGTTGGCATGAATCTAGTGAGAATGTATTGCTTGGGTATGAGATTATTCAATAGACTACTGAAAAGGTGAAGTTGATTCAGGATAAGATGAAAGCTTCACATAGTAAGTAGAAGAGTTACCATGATAATAAGATGAAGGATCTTGAGTTTTAAGAAGGATATCATGTATTCTTAAGAGTCACTTCGGTGATCGGTGTTGGACCTGTGTTGAAATCGGGAAAGATTACTCCTCGACTTATCGGTCCGTATCAGATTTCTTAGAGGATTGGTGTGGTTTCTTATAGAGTAGTCTTTACACATAATCTTTCAAATTTGAATGATGTATTCCATATTTCGTAGCTTCAGAAGTATGTTCCAGATTCGTCTCATGTGATTTTGATAGACGATGTGCAAGTGAGAGATTATCTTACAGCTAAGACCTTACTTGTGGGAATCAAACACCGAGAATTGAAATAGTTGAGAGGCAAAGATATTTATCTCATGAAAGTAGTTTAAGGAGGCGCTGTCGCAGAGAACATGACATGGGAATTGGAGAGTAAGATGCGAGAGTCGTATCCTGAGTTGTTTGCAATTGGGTAAATTTTCGAGGACAAAAATATTTTAAGTGATAGAGAGTTGTGACACTCCGATTGATTTATTGAATTATTTGTAATTAATTTGTATGATGTTGTGTGTTATTTTGTGTTTTGGTGTGTTGGGGGATCCTTCAGTGTAGGGTGATATCTTTAGAAATTAGAAATAGAGGTGTTGGGAGGTGTGTGAGAAAATGTGTAGAACATAGAGGTGGTGGGAGGATATTGTTACTAGTATTATTTAAATTAGAATTTAAATAGATTAAATAATTATTTAGTTTTAGTTTTATTTATTTTAATTAGTTGAGAATAATAATAATAATAATAATAATAATAATAATAATATAAGAGAAATTAGGGAATTGGGAGGTAGAACAAACAATACATGAAAACAGAATAGGAAGAGAGCTAGGGCTTGAGGAAGAAGAGCAAAACTCTATTGTTAGAGGTGAAGAGATAATTTCTAGGAATACCAAGGTGAGGGTGGGGTTCCCATTCTATAAGGGTTAGCATAATGATATGTGGGTTAGGGTTTATGATTGCTCTTGTTTGAGTGTTGTATCTCTATGCTTGTGTTCATCTCTTTTTTATTTTAAATGAATTGATGTATGATGATGTGATTGAATGTTGTATTTATGAATTTAGCTACAATGGATAATGAGAAATTGTACGATTATGATGATGTATGTTAGTGTGAATTAATTTGTATGGATCATGTGATTGTACGAGTTTGTCAGAATTTTTAATCCCCTACAGATCAAAGATTCTCATTCTCACTTCTCCAAGTGAAGCCCCCAAAGGTTTCAGTGTCCCTAATAGATCGAAGTTTCTCAGTCCTGATTGTCCACAGAAGCCATCAAAGTTTTCCTTTTTCTCCAATAGATCAAGGTTTTCTTTCATCTAATCCCCAATAGAGATCATCAAAGTTTCCCTATTTCCCCAGCCGAGTAAGGATTCCCATTGATGTACTCCCCAGCTACAGTCGTCAAAGATCTCTGGATTCCCCAAACAGGTTTCTCAAAGTAGACTTGAAGGATCCCTGTCCCTAGGAATGTCATGAAGGACTCTCACATCCCTACAGAAATTGTCAAAGTTTTTGTTAATCCCCACAAGTTTCCAAGGATTTTCTATCCCCAACAGTGGTCCAAGGATTTCTCATCTTCAGCAATCAAAGATTTTGGAATCCCCAGCATCGGTCCAAGATTTATTTTCCCCGGCAGCAGTCAAGGATTTTACTATCTCCAGCTATCAAGGATTTATTCTCCTCAACAAGACAACTAATCAACTTACATGCGCATACATTACATTCATATATCATAAACATCGATAAAACACATTTATTGCATCATAGCTGTCACGCAACATAACTTTGTGTTTTAACTAACATTTTACCCTTTTCAGGATAAGATTAAAAGTTATCTTTAACAAATATTCAAATATGGATTGTATATCATGTTACAAGATTTCCAAAATGTCCAAGAACTCTCCAAAATCATTTATGGTTATGGAGAATCTAAGGTTTGAATTTGGCAAAATGTCACTTTGATCCATGGCATTTTTCATGTTGACACAAGTTGCAATTTCAGTCCAGCCATGCTTGTACTTGCTTACAGGTCCTTAAACCCTTCCACACTCAAAAATTGAATGCAAACACATTGGTCAGAGGCATTGTTATGAGCTTTAGAGGATTATACAAGGGTTTAATCCATTTTTGGCAAAAAGGCAACAATGTTATTCTCATAAAGCACAACTTTATGCATTTTTGTTTCTCTTGAGCATTGGACCATTCTTTCACAGCAAACAAAGTCCACAAAGATAGGGAAAAGTATACCAACTTTGTGCAGATCCTAAGCTAGATGGTACAAGACTTTGCATAGTCACTTCTCATCTTTTCTTCAAAACCAAGTAAACTTGCAAAAACAAAATAACTCTTGTATTTGTTATAACCAAGCTTTGTAAACATTTGAACCAACTTTTGCATATCACATTGAGCCAAAAACACGATCTAGCCAGTCCTCAAACACCCTTGTACACCAAAACACCATCTTCTTGCAAAATAGGGCAGGTTCTGCATTTTTGTTTCCAAATCATAAACTACTCGTGCGTTTTACTTGCAACCACTTCAAACACCTTCTAAACAACACACCTAAGCTATTCCAACCATTGGCCAGTAACTGTAACCTTGTTTTCAAGCTTCACCATTTTTGAATTTTGACTGTGCAGGTTGACTTCTACAAGCTTATTCAAGCAAGTTCAAAGCAAACTAAGCATTGGGGAAGGTCAAAGGAAGTTCAAGCAAGCTCACAAGCATCTCATGCCTCACTGAAAACCCCTACATTGCCATACTCGAGTTCAACTGAAGCAGGTATTTTCCAACTTTCTATCTCTCTATTTAGGAATCATTAGGTTTAGGTTTGTGAATAAAAAATGTAGTACTCATTGCCCTTAAGCTGTACATATGCATAGATTTCATTTAAGTTAACTGTGTTGGGAGAATTTGAATGATGAACTTTCTGGAAAAGTTAGGTTAGAAATTAGGGCCAGAGAAATTCTCTCTGGTCTTTGAGAGTTAGATTAAGTTTTTTACATGGTTAGAATCGTATGATCATGCTCTATAACTTTCATGTTACAAGTTTTTGTTTTTAAGCATTGAGACAGGAGATACGAATTTTTACATAGCGCGCATTTTCTTGTTCAAAGGTTGAAGACGAAGCTGGACTTTAGACTGGGCCTGCTTGTTCCTACTATTTGCACCCCTGACTTGCTTCTCACACCCCCTTGGCCCATTTAATTTACTTTTGTATATTTTTCTATTTTCTTTTTAGTTTCTGACTTTATTTTATTTTTCTAAACATAAAAAAATATCAAAAATATTTTTCTTAAAATTTCACATTTTATTATATTTTTTTTATTTTTTTTATTTTGGCATAGTATTTAATTTATTAAGTTTAATATAGTTATTTTCTTAAACAAAAACTTGTAAATAATACAAAAAAATTATATATTTTATTTTTATTATTTATATACTTAAATAATATTTTCTCATATTATTTTTATTTTTTTAATATTTGCATCTATTTTTATTTATTTTTATTGTACATAAATAATATAATTAATATATATACTTTCTTAAAACAAATTAGGGTTTCCACCCTTAATAAAAATAATCTTTTATTTTATTATTTTTAATGCATTAAATAGTTTATTTTTACATACATAAAAATAATACAAAAACATTTTTTGCATATTTATAATATATTGCATATTTATTTAATTGTCCATTTAAATATTTGCTTATTTATCATTTGAACAAAGAATTCAATTTGGTTGTAATAATCTTAGGGTTTTAATTTCTTGCAAATAATCCCCTATTCAAAATTGTATCCCCCTCCCTATATCAATGTTGTAATAGTTATAGATTTATTTTTACGCATTTATAGCTTTCAAATATGCATGATAGAGATTAGGGTTTGTATGCAAAAAAATCAAAAATCAAAACAAATAGCTTGACTAATACAAGACAAAATGCATGAAAATGACAACACAATACACACAAGCACCCCTAGGGTTTCATCCACTTGTTGCCTTTAAAGTGGCCATGGTATGCATGCTAGATGTCTTGGCAAAAAAAAAACAAAAAAAAAAACAAAAGATCATAGTCCATTAGTGCTCCTAGTTACTTGATCAAAACTTGCAAACATCCTTGCTATTTTCAAAAACACATCACAACACAATTTCAAAATATTTCCCAAAACAAACTTTCAAACATTGAAACATTTTTCAAAAGACAAAACACCTTTGTATACATTCAAACAAGAATCATTACAAAGGTTGCCATAACGATGACCCCTTTTTAAAATACTTTCAAAACCACACACAAAGCACCATTTCAAACAATTGAAAAGCAAAAGCAAGTGATCTAAAACAAGTAACTAAGAGCCCATGGAAAACCATGGATGAAAAGGGTGCTAGCACCTTCCCTTTTCATAATCTACCCCCCGAACCTAAGAAAACATCTCAAAGGTCTTTAATGTGCTTTTTGACCTTTCCTTTGGATAAATAAAAAGTAGGTGGTGACTCTTGCTAAACCAAAACATTTGCGAACACAAACAGAAAACCTCAAGTTAGTTCTCCCACCGTATCATAGAACTGGCGACTCTGATGAGGAGATCTTAACTAAAAAGTGGGGTTACCTTAAGGTTTTAGATCACCTTTACATGATTATCTTGATTGACTTGATTGCTTTACATTTGGTTCTATTTTTTGGGTTTGAATCATCTACCTGGATTTGGGAAACATTCATAGGTAAATAGCAATACGTTGTGGAAACTGTGCGGGGTATACCAACATGGTTGAAGCAATAGCTATATTAGTGCGACATATTTGTGGGTACCGGTAGCCTTTGAGTTAATCAAAGAGAATACGGGGCCGCTGAGTGATGTCATGAAGCACTAATGGACTTTTAGAACCTTTACTTGACCAACTTGGCCTTTTTTAGGGGTAGTGAGATGACCAGCTTTGGCGCAGTCCGAAGTTGGTAGATACTCGATACTACACTCATTGAGGGTTGTTTTCTTGGAATATTTCGGTCGCCAGTAAAGTGGCTAAACTGAAACAATGAACACAGAAAATAATCCAGTGATATTGAGCTCCTTAGAACCCAGTTACTATTTTTAGGACAGGTTGAGCCAACTAAACTTCAAGAGGGTACTTACCTATGAAACCCCATGCAAGTCTAAAACTAGGATCTTGTGTGATTTGTTTGTACATACATACTTGTGCATAACATCATGGACATCATGAAGCATCATATGCATCCACTAACCATTTCAAGGGTTTGGATCTTCATCTTTGTTCCTATTTTGTAGGTAATGGATTCACTCCGCAGGAAAACAATCCAGGTCAATCTTGTGAGAATTCCTCCTCAACTCAAGGAGCTTGCTTCCAAGATTCCAGAGAATTCTCCCTTCACTGAAAGACATGGTAGACTTCTCAACTTGGTCAACTCCAACATTTAAGAAGACATGGTGAAAGTTCTCTTCCAGTTCTTTGACCCCCTATACCACTGTTTCACATTTCCTGATTACCAGCTGGTGCCTACTTTGGAGGAATTTTCTCAACTCCTGAGGATTCCTATTCTCCATCAACTACCCTGCAACGGTACGAAAAGAGATCCAAATCCTGAAGATGTTTCTCAAGCCCTACACTTGCAACCATCTGATGTCAAAGGTCATTGGGAAACCAGAAGTGGTATCAAGGGTTTCTTGTCAAAGTTTCTGTTTGAGAAAGCTCAAGAATGCTGGAATTCCTTGGACTTACAAGCTTTTGAGGAGATTGTGGCTCTTCTCATCTATGGGTTGGTCTTGTTCCCAAACCCTGATCAGCTTACAGATGTGAATGCTGTCAAGATTTTCATGTCCCGGAATCCTGTGCCTACATTGCTTGGGGATGTCCTCCACTCATTTCACACTCGAACAATAAGGAAAAGAGGTGTTCTCATGTGTTGTACTCCTCTACTAGCAAGGTGGTTTATTTCTCACCTTCCCCAATCAGTTTTGAAGAATGAGCAGGGTTTAAGGTGGTCACAATGATTGATGACTCTTACACATTCAGATGTTCATTGGTGTTCTCGATCCCGAGAAAATGTTATCATCATTGATCATTGTGGGGAATTTCCTAATGTCCCTCTACTAGGCATTAGGGGAGGCATCACCTATAATCCTTGCTTGGCTCTGAGACAGTTTGGGTATGCCCGAAGGGATGGCCCTCATGACATGCTGATTCCAGACTTGGTTTTTGACTTCGACAACGATGATCAAGGACTTCGACAAAGGTTTATCCGAGCTTGGAGGATGCCCAACATGGTGGACAGTAAGACCTTGGGACACAAGAATTCCATCCCCCTTGAGCCTTACCTCAAGTGGGTACGAACCCGCGCCCAAAGTCTTATGATGCCTTACCCCTACATTCTGCCTGTGATCAAAGAGCCTGTTTTGGAAGGAGAGGTTACATACACCCTCATACATCCTGACATGCCAACATCACTTGAAGATGTGCAAAGGAGTTGGATACAGCTCAAGGGAGAACGCGATACTTTTGAAGCCCAATTCTACGCCAGTGAGAAGAAGGTTTTGGAACTTACTCGCCAACTTCACGAAGAGAAGACTCTCAACACCTACATAGCACCAAAGAGGATGCACAACATCTTTTTACATTAGAATTTTGTATTATTATTTTGCCCATGGGGAATTTATGTACTAATAAATTCTATCTTATTAATATGACGAGCGTTCTTTTTTGTTTGCAACAAATTTGAATTTCTGAATCCTTGAATGCATTACATGAATAACATATCATTCATCATATGCATAAGCAGGTCTTCACACCAGGTTTCCTTATCTCTCTGCTGTTTATTTCAGCAAGATGGATATAGAGAAGATGGTTAAAGACTTACAAGTGCAGAATTCACAGTTCCAGCAGCTACTCATGACCTTGGCTAAGGGTCAGGAGGATCTCAATGTTAGAACAAAGTTTGAATCTACTACCCTATATTTAAGTTTTAATGATAACAAAGTGAAAAGATATATTATTTACGATATTCATATATGAACTATCTGCTGCCTAAAATTATTATGTTCTGACTTGCAGATACTCTGATTGATATAAGCAAGATCACATCTATTCAGCATCAGAATTTAGTTTCAGACACCAGCATCAGAAGTTGCCATATCAGAATGACAGAATCAGATGATCAACTCACGTACATGCTGAAGCCTGATGAACAAGACTGCGCTCAACACTCTGATAAAGAAACACAACAGTTCATCAGCAGCGAAGCAGAGTCAGAATGAGCCAAGCCAGAACTTGCATTAAGTAAGCAACGGTACTGTGCATTGAAAGCAAATTAATTCCAACGGCCTCATTCCAGACAAGATCTGCTCGATAAGGAAAGTTTGTTATTAGCATTGAATCAAGAATATTGCATCCAACGTTCATCATCTCAGTGCTATATAAACAAGACTTTGAAGATTGAAATGGCTAATGCTCTCCAAATCTCTACACGCACAAAAGCTAATCAAAATCTTCTTTCTCTCAGTTTTGCTAAACCACATATTCTGATATTCTATCATTGTTTAGCAATCTAGTTTCTAAGCTTCAATTTGTGTATACATCACAGTTGTGATACAGTTTTGTAGAAAACATTCACACACTTAGTTTTATCTCTTTGTAAGAAAGTGTTACCTTGACAAACCGGGTTGTGGTTTGGATCAAGAAGGCTTTAGCAGTTGTTAAAGCAGTCTGTAATATTCAGTTGAATATAGTGGATTAAGACCTCGTTGGAGAGAGGCGAAATCACTTTGACGGGTGGACTGGAGTAGTTTGAGATCAAACGAACAAGGATAAAAATATCTTGTTTATTGCATTAGATTTCAGTTTTACAATTCAACCCCCCCCCCCCTCTTCTTGTGTTTTTCACCACTTCAATTAGCATCAGAGCGCCTGGTTCTGAGCTAAAACACTTAACCGTGTCAGTACAAGATCCAGCGTCAGAAAAACACAATGGCAGGAAACAATTCTCACATCAGCAATGACAACAATGAGGACAGAGACAGATTCAGCGACAAACCTCCAGTCCTTGATGGAGAAAACTTTGATTACTGGAAAGACAGAATTGAAAGCTTCTTTCTGGCACATGATGCTGATCTGTGGGATATGGTGACAGATGGATACACGCACCCTGTGAATGCAAGTGGTCAGAAGATTGATAGAAAAACAATGTCTGATCAACAAAAGCGTGACTTCAAGAATCACCACAAGGCCAGAACCATCCTCCTCAACGCCATCTCCTATACTGAGTATGAAAAGATCTCCAACAGAGACACAGCAAAGAATATTTTTGACTCACTCAGAATGACGCATGAGGGCAACGTTCAGGTCAAAGAAACAAAAGCTCTGGCGCTCATTCAGAAGTATGAGGCGTTCAAAATGGAAGAATCTGAATCCATTGAAACCATGTTCTCTAGATTCCAGATTCTGGTAGCTGGTCTCAAAGTTCTGGACAAAGGATACTCTACTGCTAACCATGTCAAGAAAATCATCAGAAGTTTACCCAAGCAGTGGAGACCTATGGTTACAGCTCTGAAGCTAGCTAAAGATCTTAACAAAATCACTCTGGAGGAACTTATCAGCTCCCTCAGAAGTCATGAGATAGAGCTAGAAGCTGATGAGCCTCAGAAGCAAGGTAAGCCTTTAGCATTAAAATCTAACAAAAAATTTGAGTCTAAAGTTTTGCAGGCAGTTGAAGAAACATCTGATGGATCCTCATCAGAAGAAGACGAACTCTCTCTCCTCTCCAGAAGAGTAAATCAACTGTGGAAGCAAAGACAAAGGAAGTTCAGGAATCCCAGAAGATCTGATCAGAACGAGTCTTCTTCCAGATACAGAAGGACAGATTCTTCCTCTGGATACATAAGATCTGAAGGCTCCTCCAGTAGCAAAAAGCCAAACACCAAAGACATCATCTGCTATGAGTGCAATGAGAAAGGACACTATAAGAGTGACTGCCCAAAGCTTCAGAGGGAAAAGCCCAAAAAGAAGTTTGGAAGAGAGAAGAAGAAAAGTCTCATGGCTACATGGGATGACTCTGACTCGTCTGAAGCTGACTCAGAATCAGATGATGAGAGGGCAAACATAGCTCTCATGGCTAACATCTCAGAAGATAGTGAAGCTTCTGAATCAGACTCAGAATCAGACACTGAAGAGGTATTTCCTAACTTTGTTGTTAACTTTACAAAGGCTGAACTTGCTGAAAGCCTTAATGAGATTCTGGAACGGTATCAGCAAATTAGAGTTAAATTCAGAAACCTGAAAAGGAATCTTGAATCTGACTCTAATAAGACTGAGAGTCTCAAATTGGAAAATTCTGAGCTGAGAAATAAGATTTCAAAATTAGAAAACACTTTACAAAACTCTCAGAAGGAACCAATTTCTGAAACTCCCAGCAACGCTGATGAGATCATCAAGGAGTATGATCACAGTTTCCAGAAGTTCCTAGCTAAAAGCATAGATAGAAGCAGAATGGCTTCAATGATCTATGGAGTTAGCAGAAACGGCAGGAAAGGAATAGGATACCAAGGTAAGGTTCCTACACCAAAGAATGTCATGAACTTAACCATTAAACACACTCCTCTGAATTCACATTTTGTATATGGTCACACACATGATATCAAATACACTAGCAGTAAGCACTCTGTGAAACCAAAATTCAACCAGAGTTTTGGTAAAACTAACAAATCAGGACCCAAGAAAATCTGGGTACCTAAGGATAAAATAATACATGTTGCAGATATCTTTAGCAGCAAGTCAGAAACACCAGTCATGGTACCTGGACTCTGGCTGCTCACGACACATGACGGGAAGACGGCATATGTTCCAAAGCCTGGAACTTAAGCCTGGAGGCCACGTTGGCTTTGGAGGCAATCAGAGGGGAAAGATAATTGGCTCTGGAACTGTAGGTAATGGAAATCTTCCCTCTATTAATAATGTTCTGCTAGTAGATGGATTGATGCATAATCTGTTATCCATAAGTCAATTAAGTGATAACGGTTATGATATAATCTTTAATCAAAAATCATGTAAAGCTGTAAGTCAGAAAGATGGGACTATCCTGTTTAATGGTAAGAGGAAAAACAACATTTACAAAATCAAACTTTCTGAACTAAAGAGTCAGAATGTAAAATGTCTTCTGTCTGTTAACAACGAGCAGTGGATCTGGCACAGAAGATTGGGGCATGTTAGTATGAGAAGAATATCTCAGATTAACAAACTCAATCTGGTCAGAGGAATTCCTAATTTGAAGTTCAATTCAGATGCTCTGTGTGAAGCATGTCAGAAAGGCAAATTTGCAAAACCTTCTTTTAAATCCAAAAATGTTGTTTCTACCTCTAAGCCATTAGAACTTCTGCACATTGACTTATTTGGACCAGTTAAAACTGCTTCAGTCAGTGGTAAGAAGTATGGGTTAGTAATCGTAGATGACTATAGCAGATGGACATGGGTAAAGTTCTTAAGACACAAGGACGAGTCACACTCTGTGTTTTTTACCTTCTGTAACCAAGTTCAGAATGAAAAGGATCTTAGAATCGTTAAAGTCAAAAGTGATCATGGTGGAGAATTTGAAAACAAAGATTTTGAGTCATTCTTTAATGACAGAGGCATTCTGCATGATTTCTCTTGTCCTAGAACTCCCCAACAAAATGGAGTTGTAGAACGAAAGAACAGAACATTGCAAGAAATGGCCAGAACCATGATCAATGAGACAAACGTTGCTAAGACCTTCTGGGCAGAGGCAATAAACATAGCGTGCTACATTCAGAATAGAATCTCAATAAGACCTATTCTGGAAAAGACTCCATATGAATTGTGGAAGAACAGAAAGCCCAACATTTCATATTTTCATCCATTTGGATGTACTTGCTTTATATTAAATACAAAGAATTATTTGAACAAGTTTGACTCTAAAGCACAGAAGTGTATTATGTTAGGATACTCTGAACGCTCAAGAGGGTACAGAGTATACAATACAGAAACACAGATTGTGGAAGAATCAATCAGTGTTCCTTTTGATGACAAGCTTGACTCTGAAAAGTCAAAGCAGAATGAAGTTTTTGCAGGTATAGAAATTGAATTTACAGGTTCTGAAGACAAGTCATCAGAAGCTCTCAACACAGACATTACTTCAACGTCTGAAAGGAGCACTGCTAGAAATCCTACAACAGCTGCTGATCAACCTCAGAAGAGATTACCCAGAAGCAGCTTGGATCACCCAGAAGAGACTATCCTAGGAAGAAAGGAAGATCCAATCAGAACAAGAGCAAGCTTCAGAAACTCTGAAGAAACACTTATGGGACTTGTGTCTCTGATTGAACCTTCTTCTATTGATGAAGCACTTCTGGATAATGACTGGATTCTGGGAATGCAAGAAGAGCTGAATCAATTCACCAGAAACGACGTATGGGATCTCGTTCCCAGACCAAAAGGATTCAACGTCATTGGAACAAGATGGGTGTTCAGAAACAAGCTAAATGAACAAGGTGAAGTTATCAGAAACAAGGCACGACTGGTTGCACAAGGTTATAGTCAGCAAGAGGGGATAGACTATACAGAAACCTTTGCCCCAGTAGCCAGGTTAGAATCTATCAGACTTTTAATTTCATTTGCTGTTAATAGAGGCATCACTCTGTATCAGATGGATGTCAAAAGTGCATTCTTAAATGGTTATATAGAAGAAGAAGTTTATGTACACCAACCCCCAGGTTTTGAAAATACAAAACATCCAGAACATGTTTTCAAACTAAAGAAGTCACTGTATGGTCTGAAACAAGCTCCCAGAGCTTGGTATGAAAGGCTAAGTAACTTTCTGTTAGAAAATGAATTCACCAGAGGGAAAGTGGACACTATTCTATTCTGTAAATCAGTTAAGAATGACATCTTAGTCTGTCAAATTTATGTTGATGATATTATTTTTGGTTCTACTAATCCTTCTCTTGGAAGAAAATTTGCTAAGTGTATGCAGGCAGAATTTGAGATGAGCCTCATGGGGGAACTGAAATTCTTTCTAGGAATTCAGATCAATCAAACTCCAGAGGGAACTTACATTCATCAGAGCAAATACATCAGAGATCTTCTGAAGAAATTTGACCTCTCAGAATGTAAGCCATCAAAGATTCCAATGCATCCCACGTGCATTCTGGAAAGAGAAGAGGTAAGCAAAAATGTAGAACAGAAAGTCTACAGAGGTATGATTGGTTCTCTCCTCTATCTGACTGCTTCAAGACCTGACATATTATTCAGTGTTTGTATCTGTGCTAGATTCCAATCAGATCCTAGAGAATTTCACTTAACAGCTGTTAAGCGAATTTTCAAGTATCTGAAAGGTACTACTAATATGGGTTTGTTTTATAGAAAATCTAGTGATTACAGCTTAGTAGGCTACTGCGATGCTGATTTTGCTGGAGACAGAGTGGAACGTAAAAGTACTTCTGGAAGCTGCCAGTTTCTGGGAGAAAATCTGATCTCTTGGTCCAGCAAAAGGCAATCAACAATTGCACTATCAACAGCAGAAGCTGAGTACATAGCAGCAGCAGGATGTAGCACACAAATGCTCTGGATGAAAAGTCAGCTTGAAGACTTCCAGATTTTTGAGAGTAACATTCCTATACTTTGTGATAATACTTCTGCTATTTGCTTAAGTAAGAATCCCATTTTACATTCTAGAGCTAAGCATATAGAAATAAAACATCACTTCATTAGGGACTATATTCAGAAAGGTATTTTGAACTTAAAATTTATAGATACAGACCATCAATGGGCTGATATCTTTACTAAACCCCTTTCAGAAGATAGGTTTAATTTCATTCTGAAACATCTCAGCATGAAAATCTGTCCAGAGTGAAAATGTTTTAATTCCATATATTTACCTTCAGAATGTAATTGTTTTACTGTGAACTTCTGATCAATCTCCTTTCAGAAAGATAAAACATGCAGATTGTATCAGATGCAAGTCTAAAGATCTGAGAGTCTAAGCTCAAAGACAGACGTGCTGATCACTACATCAAACAAGTGTCATCCAATCATCAGCATATCTCTGAAGCAGAACGCGTGCACGCTTCTGAGAAGGCAAAGTGCTGATTGGGTGCATTGAGACACATGTCTGGTAACCGTTTTTAAGTATCTTTCTCAAATCCCCCAAAATCAGCAAGCATTTAATGAAAAGTAATCATGCTTTTAAAATGCAATCATGATTTTTCTCTCTCTTAAAAAAAACGTTTATCTTTTCAAAATATTTTTGAAACTCTATTTAAACACATTAATCTCTCATTCTCATTCTTTACGTTTTCTCACTAATACTCAAGCATTTTCTGCATATTTCTGTGTTCATCTCTTGCAAAACCTTTTTTCCTCAGTTTATTCTCAAAACCCTTTTAGTGTGAACATGGCAACCTCCAGCAGTGCTTCTGCAGGTCCTCAGAAGAAAGCATCATCTGAGCAATATCAAGTGCCATTCAGAACTCTCCTCACTCCTGTGAAGAATCTTGAAGTGCTTTCTGAATTAATCATTGATTTTGGAAGCTTGAAGGAGAACGGTTTTGACCTAACTGAAGAAGTTAGGGCGCAGAAGTGGGAAAGGTATTTTGACAGGTTGGTTGGACCAACATTCCTAATGCTAGTCAAGGAATTCTGGATTCACGCCAAGGCTTCAACACATCTAGTCACCTCCTTTGTTATGGGAAAGAAGACTGTGATCACTGAGGATCACATTGCAAGGCTAATCGGTTACAGTGGCGGTGGCGTCTGTTGTGTGGACATGGCTGAAAGATGTGCTGATGTAGGTGTGATAGCTGCAAGGATTTTCACTCATGGGGTGCCTAGCAGCAAGATTAAAGATCTGAAGGATCATTACAGAGTTTGGGCTAAGATAATTCTGGGGTGCTTCAACCACAGGAAACCAACCAGTTCTCCTGATTACATAAATGTGGATCAGCAGTTTCTGATCTACTTTATTGATCAGAAGGTAAAGATCAATCTGGCTCACTTCCTGTTCAACCACCTCAGAAAAACTGTGAAGGAAACCAGGGAAGAAGAAAGAACCAAGAGGGATTGGATACCCTTTGGAAGGTTGATATCAGATATTCTGACAGAGAATAGGCTGATAGAGCATCTGATAGAAGCTCAAGAGCTAAGCACTATTGAACCAACAGTTGGGAAACCTCTGAACGCAAAGAACTTGAAGAAGATGAAGCTGATAGAGAATATTCAGAAGGAACCCAGAGCTACTCCTATTGCTGATATCACCAGCAGAAGAGTGCCTCTGAGTGACTTTCCGTTATTTTCTGAAATATAATCCAAAATAGAGGTGGTTCTCAGGTACTTGGATGCGTGCAAGGCAGATGGTTCAGATCCAAATCTGATTATCAAAGCTCTGCATCAACCTCAGCAAGAAGTGACTCTGAAGAAGACGAAGAAGAGGAAGGCACCGTCAGAAGGATCATCCCAGCAGACACCCAGGAAAAGAGGTAACTCATCTGCTGCTTCTGTTTTAAATTCTTCTACTATGCCAGCATCTATTCCTCCTCAAACCTCTCATAGAATCTCAATCCCCATCCCTACCATAGATGAAACTGTACCAGAAGAGGACCCTTCTGAGGCATTAAAACTCAGAAGACCCAGAACCAAACATCCCAAACAACCAACAATCTCAACAACATCAGCAATTGACCAAGTGCTGTCTGACATTGATCAACACACCTCTGATCAACCAATCTCTGAACCACAAATTGTTCCTCCTCCACAACCAGAACAACAACAATCTGCTGAAGAACCAGAACAACAACAACAACCACTCTCACCAATTCCAGAAGAACCCCTTATCCCTGAACAATCAGAAATTCCAACAACTTCTCCTGAACCAGCAATTCCGTCTCCCTCTCCCCAACCAGAAATTAATCCACCATCACCTCAACCAGAGTTTCATCACTCTGAAACTCCTTCTCCTCAACCATCACCTTTGGCAATCCAGCTGCCAGGTGGAACAACTATCACCTTAGCACAATTGCCATCCTCATCAGAATCTACACCACCAAATACTCCCAAAACACCACCCAGTCCAATCATAATTTCTGATTCTGATACTCCATCTCCAAAACAAACAGCTGCCCAGAAAACCTCCGAAAACCCCAGCAGGACTTTCATAGACTTAACCAGTCTTGACCGTCTTGCTGATCTGAAACATAAAATTGCCATCCCAAAACCAAAACAACCAGATGTTGGCTCTGGTATTATGAATTTTGAAACAGGTGTGCTGCAATGGATTGCTTCTTTGAAGCAAGTCTATCTTGGAATGATTGACCCAACTGCTTTTGATCAGCTCTGGTCATAATTCAGACTTTGGGTACGTGCTGAAGCCCTCAAGTTGCAGGATATCAACTATGAGCAGGCACAACAAAATTTCAGCAAGCTTCTGAATGAAGTTGGAAGTCAGCTTCTGAAAGAAGACGTGCTCCCTCTGGATAGTGAACCTTGGTCTGAGAAACAACAAGCTGCAAAGGTGCAATCAGAAGAAGACAAGACCATTCAAGCTGAAGAAAGTCAAGCAGAAGATGTTGCTGAAAGCTCTCAGAAGCTTCCTGCTTCTGATGCTTCTCAAGCTGCCTTGGACAGGAAGACTCTGGAAGAACTAAGGCTGAATGACATGCGTCTGCAGCAGCGGATGGATGAAAGCGACCAGAAGATGAAAGAAAGAATGGATGTGCAGGATAGCAAGATTGACACTGTTGTCAGCATGGTGCACAAGCAGAATGAGACTGCTGAAAAGATCCAAGCCATGCTGGAGAACCTGTTCACACGCTTGCCTCCTCAACCTTAGTCTTTTTTCATTCATGTCCTTTTTCATGTTTTCCTTGATTTTCTGATGTACTACTTGAATGTGTTTTGTACTATTTTCATGTTTTGATTCTGAACTCTTTTAATATAACTAGTTTTTTTCTGATCTTAATTGTTTGAGCACATCACTTACACTTTTTGATTGCTGACAAAAAGGGGGAGAACAAGAATGATATTTTAAACAATAACGGCTAACTAGACAGAAATTCTCAAACATTCTAACTCTATTACTTGAAAATGTTTTTCTGTTTTGCTTAAAGTCTACAGGTACAAGGAAGCTCCTGGACACTCTGAAGACTAGAAGCCCTGATCACTATGAAGTTCTGATCCGCTCTGATACTCTGATCCAAAGCAAAGCTCTGACAAGAAAAGATCTGAAGCTCTGCTCTGACATGCTGATCTGAAGCTTCTGATAGTCAAAGAATCTGATACTCTGACGTTCAAAGAAAAGCAAAAAGATCTGATCCTGAAGAACACGTGTAATCAAAGGGAAGTAATAAACTCAGGGGGAGTATCTCTCAACTCTGATATCTCTTTACTCCTTATCCTTTTACTTCTTACTCTGATGCATATCTCAGATACCTTTTCACGTTATTTTCATTTAAAAATATCTAGTTTTTGTCATCATCAAAAAGGGGGAGATTGTTAGAACAAAGTTTGTATCTACTACCCTATATTTAAGTTTTGATGATAACAAAGTGAAAAGATATATTATTTACGATATTCATATATGAACTATCTGCTGCCTAAAATTATTATGTTCTGACTTGCAGATACTCTGATTGATATAAGCAAGATCACATCTATTCAGCATCAGAATTTAGTTTCAGACACCAGCATCAGAAGTTGCCATATCAGAATGACAGAATCAGATGATCAACTCACGTACATGCTGAAGCCTGATGAACAAGACTGCGCTCAACACTCTGATAAAGAAACACAACAGTTCATCAGCAGCGAAGCAGAGTCAGAATGAGCCAAGCCAGAACTTGCATTAAGTAAGCAACGGTACTGTGCATTGAAAGCAAATTAATTCCAACGGCCTCATTCCAGACAAGATCTGCTCGATAAGGAAAGTTTGTTATTAGCATTGAATCAAGAATATTGCATCCAACGTTCATCATCTCAGTGCTATATAAACAAGACTTTGAAGATTGAAATGGCTAATGCTCTCCAAATCTCTACACGCACAAAAGCTAATCAAAATCTTCTTTCTCTCAGTTTTGCTAAACCACATATTCTGATATTCTATCATTGTTTAGCAATCTAGTTTCTAAGCTTCAATTTGTGTATACATCACAGTTGTGATACAGTTTTGTAGAAAACATTCACACACTTAGTTTTATCTCTTTGTAAGAAAGTGTTACCTTGACAAACCGGGTTGTGGTTTGGATCAAGAAGGCTTTAGCAGTTGTTAAAGCAGTCTGTAATATTCAGTTGAATATAGTGGATTAAGACCTCGTTGGAGAGAGGCGAAATCACCTTGACGGGTGGACTGGAGTAGTTTGAGATCAAACGAACCAGGATAAAAATATCTTGTTTATTGCATTAGATTTCAGATTTACAATTCAACCCCCCCCCCCCCCCCTTCTTGTGTTTTTCACCACTTCACTCAAAACCTTGCTGGAGAAGGAAAAGGAGAAAAAGAAAAAGAAAAGAGTTGGTGTGGCTACTTTGGGTAGAAGATTTGAGAACCAAGCTAGAATGGTCCTGGATTTCCCCTCAACATCTGATGAAGGGGTTGGTAAAGGTAAAGGAACTGCCGTGCAATCTGAGTCTGAGGAAGAAGAAGATGAAGATGATGAAGATTATTCTGAGCAGCAGTTCCCACCTGCAGATGACAAATACAAGAATCTGGAAGAACGTCTGGCACTTATGGAGGTACAAAGGGTGCCTGGGCTGGACTTTGAAGATCTAGGGCTGGTTTCTGGGATTGTCATTCCCCCCAAGTTTAAGGTGCCTATATTTGCTAAATACGATGGTTTGTCTTGTCCAAAGATGCATCTACGGTCTTACATCAGAAAAATCCAACCGCATTCTTCTGATAAGGATCTGTGGGTCCATTTCTTCCAAGACAGTCTTTCGGGGATGCAGTTGGATTGGTTTTACCAGCTAGAGAGGTCTGATGTGCACAATTGGGAGGATTTGGCTGCTGCCTTCTATAGACAGTATTAATATAATATGGATCTAGCACCAACCCGTACTCAATTACAGAGTATGGGCATGGTATCAAACAAAGGTTTCAAAGAGTATGCCCAGAAATGGAGAGACTTTGCTGGAAGGGTGCAGCCACCGTTGTTTGAGAGAGAACTTGTTGATATGTTTTTGGGGACTCTGTCAGGTCCATTCTTCAATCACCTGATTGGAAGTTCGTCTGCGGGGTTCGCCGAGTTAATTTTGACTGGTGAAAGAGTTGAAGCCGGAATCAAGAGCGGTAAAATTCAAAAGGATGCATCTGCTTCCACTGCCATAAAAAAGACCTTTCCAGCCAAGAAAGAGGTATCAGCTGTCTACTCTCAGAGAAGTCAAGGAAGAGTTGAGCGCCGGCCAGCGGTGGGGGCTGTAATGATTCAGAAGACTGCAGCTGATCAGCCTAGAAACAATCAACCCAGAACCAACCAACCAAGGGTGAAAAGGCCTGCACGACAATTCACCCGGATCAATATGAAACCTGCTTAGGTTTTCCCTCATCTGTTGAAGCTAAACCTTGCAAGTTTGAAAGAGGCGCCTAAGAATCCGAATACATCTTCTCCTTACTACCATTCAAATGAAAAATGTGCTTATCATTCAAACAGCCTGGGGCATGACACCAACAATTGTTGGACCCTCAAAAATAAGATCCAGGATTTAATAGACGCTAAAGAAGTTGAATTCGACGCCCCTGAAAAGCCTAACGTGATCTCTGCTCCAATGCCAAAACATGGTCACAATGTCCATGTTGTTGAAGAAGATCTTTTTGTTGCTACTGTTGATGATTTGATGACTCTGCTAATGATGATCAAGTTGAATTTGCTGAAGGCTGGGATTTTCCCAGGCTGTGAAGAAAATTGTTGTATTTGTTCCTCCTTACCAACCGACTGTCCATTGTTGAAGTTAGGCATCCAGCGCCTAATGGATAACCAAGAGATACTTTTTGAAAAGACTCCTGTTACACCATTTCCTTTCAAGGATCTTTCAATAATTACCATATCTACCAATCTTTCCAATGTCTCCAAAAGACCTGTTAAGATTACATTTGATCCGAAAATTGTACCTTTGAAGATAACTATGCCAAGGCCTATCTCGTACAAGTCTAATAAATCAATACCGTGGAACTATGGGGGAGAGATCTTTTACCACGATATTAAACAAATTGAATCGACCGAAGAGAGTCCTGATGAAGAGACTTCCGGCATTGGAAACATTGCTAGAATGAGGAAAATCACCCGCAGTGGAAGAATTTTCTCTCTGGAGATTGCGCCACCAAAGGAAATCTTCGGACCCTCAGCCGCTCCTAAAGTTACCCCTGTACCGGTCAACATATCTGCGAGAACTCCAATTATTGTAGAAGTTGTGACTCCTGAAGTTGTCCCCTCTGCTGCTGCTGATGATAGAGAGAAAGGGATCCAAGAAGAGCCCGTCAGGACGAGGGCTCAGCCGTCGATCATCCCTGAAACCTCTCAAAAAGAAATGGAAGAGATTTTGAAAATAATCAAGAAAAGCGATTATAATGTTATGGAGCAACTGGGGCAAACCCCCTCAAAAATCTCTATGCTGGCCTTGTTGCTCTGCTTAGAAGCTCATGCCAAAGCTTTGATCAAATTCTTGAAGACGGCCCATGTGCCCTAGGAAACCTCCACGGATCAGTTTGAAGAATGTGTAGCTAGCCTAACAGCAGACAATGGTCTAGGGTTCTCCGACGCCGATCTAATAGTCAAAGGGAGAGAACATAATGATGCCCTGCATGTCTTGGTAGAATGCAGAGGGACTACTCTGGCACATGTTCTGGTAGACACTGGTTCATCGTTGAATGTCTTACCAAAGAAGGCATTAAATAGGCTAGATTGTGAAGGTCTAACTTTGAAGCCCAGCAACATCGTCGTCAGAGCCTTTGATGGTTCTAAACGGATGGTCCACGGGGAGGTGGACATCCCGGTTAAAGTGGGTACTGAAACCTTCAATTCCATATTCTATGTCATGGACATCCGTCCCTCCTATTCTTGCTTGCTGGGAAGACCCTGGATCCATCGTGCTGGAGCCGTTACTTCAACTCTACATCAAAAGCTCAAGTACCCTATTCAGGGGGAAATTGTGACAGTTCACGGTGAAGAGGAATACATGATAAGCCATCTTAATTCTTTCCGCTATGTGGAATTGGATGGTGAATTCATCGAAACCCCCTTTCAGCACTTTGAGGAGGTAACTCAGGAGATTGCGACAACCAAGACAGTGCCTTCTGTACCCTTGATTACCAGGACTCCACCTCGGATGTCGTCACTCAAAGATGCAAAGGTTGTGATTGAAGAAGGAGGAAGCACAATTTGGGGACAACTTCCTGATTTCCCTTTTAAGTCTGATAAATTCGGCTTGGGTTTCACTGCTGCTAGTAGGAAGGTTGTGCGTCGCTCCCGGGCTGGAGGACCACCAGTGAAGATCACCCATCATGGAGTCAACGCTTTGGAGGATGGTGAAGAGGAGAGCAACCTTGAAGACTGGATTTTCCCTACCGTTGAAGGAGGATTGAGCAATTAGGAGGCAAAGGACTTTATTCCCATTACTTTCATCAATCAGTAATTTATCTTTCAAACATTTATGTTGGTTTGTAATAATTCTTAAACAATTCGTACACTTTTAACCTTGTGCCTCACCTCAGGTACATAGGTCCATTTGTAAGGGTTTTATTTTTCATCTTCATATGCCATTTTAATGAATCATGGACGTTTTTATATATAAACTTTTGTGTTCATTTTCTTTATTTTACATTTTATTTGTTTAAAGGTGGCTATCCCTTGCACACACCCACACTCACCAATGCAGGTACCCATCCACTATGGATTCCATGGGTAACAATTCTGCTATGGCCTTCAGTGACTCTGAAGATCTGGTCAATCATGCCGAATACGAAGGTGATGAAGACTGTGAAGTGCCTGGAGAATTAGCTAGACTGCTGCAACAGGAAGAAAGGGCTATTCTACCTCATGAGGAGTTGTTAGAGACAATCAACTTAGGAACTGAGGGAGACAGAAAAGAAATTAGAGTGGGTGCCAACCTAGAGAAAAGTGTCAAAGAGCGTTTAGTTCAGCTGTTGAATGAATATGTTGAGATCTTCGCCTGGTCCTATGAAGACATGCCGGGACTTTATGTAGATATTGTGGTTCACCGTCTCCCCACCAGAGAAGATTGTCCACCAATTAAACAAAAAGTTCGCCGCATGAGGCCCGACATGTCTGAAAAGATCAAAGCCGAAGTAATGAAGTAGTTCAATGCTGGCTTTCTTCCAGTTACATCCTATCCATAATGGGTTGCTAACATTGTGCCCGTGCCTAAGAAGGACGGAAAAGTAAGAATGTACGTGGATTACAGAGACTTAAACAGGGCTAGCCCTAAAGATGACTTTCCACTACCGCACATTGACATCTTGGTTGACAATACAGCTCAGCACAAGGTATTTTCTTTCATGGATGGATTTTCAGGGTATAACCAGATCAAAATGGCCCCTGAAGACATGGAGAAAACTACTTTTGTTACACAGTGGAGTACGTTCTGTTATAAAGTGATGCCACTCGGACTGAAGAATGCCGGGGCAACCTATCAACGCGCCATGGTAGCTTTGTTTCATGATATGATACATCATGAGATAGAGGTCTATGTAGATGACATGATAGCCCACTCACAAACTGAAGAAGAACACCTCGACCATCTGCAAAAGCTGTTTGTCAGGTTGAAAGAATACAAGCTCAGACTGAACCCTAACAAGTGCACTTTCGGAGTCAGGTCCGGTAAACTCTTGGGATTCATCGTCAGTAACAAAGGCATCAAAGTTGATCCTACCAAAGTCAAAGCTATACAAGAAATGCCTGCCCCTCGCACTGAAAAGGAGGTCAGAGGTTTCTTAGGACGCCTAAACTACATTGCAAGGTTCATTTCTCACCTAACATCTACCTGTGAACCAATCTTCAAGTTGTTGAAGAAAGATCAGGTGGTTAAATGGAATGATGATTGCCAAGTTACTTTCGATAGAATCAAGGAGTATTTGCTGGAACCTCCTATCTTGATGCCACCCGTCAAAGGAAGACCGTTAATCATGTATCTGACTGTCCTGGAGAATTCAATGGGGTGCGTATTGGGCCAACATGACGAGTCTGGCCAAAAAGAGCATGCCATTTATTACCTTAGCAAAAGGTTTACCGACTGTGAGACTCGCTACTCACTGCTCGAGAAAACTTGCTGCGCTTTGGTATGGGCTGCTCGCCGGCTAAGGCAGTATATGTTAACACATACCACTTTGCTGATCTCTAAGATGGATCTGATCAAGTACATCTTTGAGAAGCCTGCACTATCCGGAAGAATCGCTAGATGGCAGATGATCCTCACAGAGTATGATATATAGATATACAGTACACGACCCAAAAAGTCATAAAGGGGAGTGTGCTAGCCGATCATCTAGCCCATCAAGCTGTCGAAGATTACCAATCCATGAGGTTTGACTTCCCCGACGAGGATATCATGACTTTGAGCAACATTGAAGAAAACAGACTGTATGACGGACCTGAACAAGGATCCCGATGGACCCTGTACTTTGATGGTGCCTCCAACGCACTTGGAAACAGTATCGACGCTGTACTTATCTCTCCCGAAGGTTGCCATACACCTTTCACCGCCAGACTCTGCTTCAGCTGCACCAACAACATGGCCGAGTATGAAGCTTGTATCTTTGGTCTCAAGGCTGCTATTGACTTGGGAATCAAATCCTTGATTGTGTTTGGAGACTCGGCTTTGGTGATCAGTCAAATCAAAGGAGAGTGGGATACTAAACATCCTAACCTCATCCCTTATAAAGAACATGTTCTGACATTACTACCTCATTTCGAGCAGATCACCTTCGAGCACTTCCCGCGAGAAGAAAATCAGCTAGCGGATGCTCTAGCTACAATGTCATCCATGTTTAAACTTAACTGGGATAATGAGGCTCCCCAAATCACCATTGAACGGATGGACAAACCTTCTCATTGTCACGAGATTAATACCGAAGAAGTAGTGGACCGACCATGGTTTCATGACGTCAAAATGTATCTCGAAGCACAAGAATACCCTGAAGGAGCTTCAGTCAATGACAAAAAGTTCTTAAGGAGGTTCTCTGCCAAGTTCTTCCTGATAAATGGTATCCTATACAAGCGCAATCATGATTGCATTCTACTCTGTTGTATGGACAAGGTTGAAGCTGAGCAGATCATGGCGGAACTGTACAATGGTACCTTTGGCACCCACTCAAACGGACATACGATAGCTAAGAAGATTCTACGGGCAGGCTATTACTGGTCTACCATGGCAGCTGATTGCCATCAACATTCCCGCACTTGTCACAAATGCCAAATCTACGCTGACAAGGTACATATACCTCCAGTTCCTCCCAATGTCTTAACAGCTCCTTGGCCATTCGCGATGTGGGGAATCAACATGATTGGAGAGATTAAGCCTACAGCATCCAATGGACACCACTTCATCTTGGTGGCCATTGATTACTTTACCAAGTGGGTCGAAGCTGCCTCCTTCGCATCCGTTACAAAGAATATGGTTGCCCGCTTCATCAAGCAGAACCTTATTTGCCGGTATGGTATCCCCGACAGGATTATCACTGACAATGGTACGAACCTGAATAACACTATGATCACCGCTCTGTGCGAGCAGTTCCAGATTCAACATCATAATTTATCTCCCTATCGGCCAAAGATGAACGGTGATGTCGAAGCTGCAAACAAAAATATCAAAAAGATCATACAAAAGATGACAATCACCTACAAGGACTGGCATGAGATGTTACCGATTGCTCTGCACGGGTACCATACCACGTCACGTACATCAACTGGGGCAACACCCTATTCTTTGGTATACGGCATGGAGGCTGTTTTACCCATCGAGGTTCAGATTCCCTCCTTGAGAATCATGAAGGATGCTGGTTTGAGTGAAGACGATTGGATTCAGACCCGGCTTGATCAACTTAACTTCATTGATGAAAAAGCGACTTACTTCTGTTTGCCATGGTCAGGCGTATCAAAAACGAATGATCAAGGATTTCAACAAGAAAGTCAAGCGCCAGGTATATCAAGTCGAGGATCTTGTAATCAAGCGAATCATTTTGCTGCAAAGTGATCCCAGGGGAAAATGGACTCCTACTTACGAAGGACCATTTGTGATCAAAAACATATTTTCTGGTGGGGCAATGATTCTGACCACCATGGATGATGACGACCTGTCACACCCTGCGAACGCAGACATGGTCAAAAGATACTATGCATAAACGACCCGACAAGTTGAAAATCCAAAAGGGCGACTTGGGAAAAAATGGGCATCCCGGTGAATCGAAAACCCGAAAGGGCGGTTCAGGCAAAAATTAGGGATAAATGAAAAAATCTGTACACCCGGCAAGTTGAAAACCCGAAAGGGCGACTTGGGCAAAAAAAGGTTTCCCGGTGGACTGAAAACCCGAAAGGGAGGTCCAGGCAAAAGTTAGGGAATTAAAGCGTATGACTATGTATCGTCGGATCACTTTAAGGATAATCTCTTCACAGACAAGCTCCGGGCTTCTGATCAATCTAATCATCATCGAACGAAGCGACGAATGGACAAGATATTCAAAGTTACAAAGGCTATAGCAGAATGGGAACCCCATGAAATATTTACACATAGCCATCTATCTTTGTATAAATTTTTCTCAATTTTTATGACAACGTTCTCTTACTAGGATGTCTGTCTCCTTTGTACAAAATACTTACACAAAGTTAATACAAAGATACTTTAAAGTGCTGAAAGCTATTTGCCTTTTCTTTTTCTTTACACTTGTGTTTTATTTGAAAACATCCAATGGTTTATTAAATGAGCATATGCATTTGAATATAATCACTATTTACAAATAAACGAAATGTGAAAGAATAATTACTGACAGGTTGAAAGGATAGGAAAACGTCTTTAGGCCATTCCAAGAGAAACCCCCTGCAGTACATCATCTAGTTCCCCAGCAGAGCTAACACCTTGAAATACATATCCCCAGCGGAATTAAATTTCAGAATCCTCGCCAGAGTCCAAACTTCAAACTCCCAATCCCCGAAGGAGTCATATTTCAAACCTTTAATTCTCATCAGAGTTAAAATCCCCAGCAAGATGAAACCTTCATCCCCAGCGAAGTCAAAATTCCAACTACCAATTCACAGCGAAAACCACCCAGTTTCTCCAGATTCCCCAACAAGTTGTCTTAAAGTTTGAGAATCAACCAGATAACAGTTGACTTTTATCCCCAACTAAGGATGATTCCCCAGTAGATTGGCATACAACCCAAGCTCCTGAGCTTTTTTCCAAAACATGAATAAACCTCTTCCCTCAGAGTCCTGATCTCCCCAGAAGTGTAGCTATTCTCCAGCAGTATAACTATTCCCCAGAGTTCTGAATCCCCAACAGAATGAAGATTCTCATTCTTAGCTCCCCAATTTAAAGTCCCCAGGGATTTATTTTCCCCTAGCAGATTGAAGATCCTCAGTGAAGTTACCTGAGTATCCATGACTCCCCAGCACAAGTTTGTCAGAATTTTTAATCCCCTACAGATCGAAGATTCTCATTCTCACTTCTCCAAGTGAAGCCCCCAAAGGTTTCAGTGTCCCCAGGAGATCGAAGTTTACCAGTCCTGATTCTCCACAGAAGCCATCAAAGTTTTCCTTTTTCTCCAACAGATTAAGGTTTTCTTTCATCTAATCCCCAGTAGAGATCATCAGAGTTTCCCTATTTCCCCAGCCGAGTAAGGATTCCCATTGATGTACTCCCTAGCTACAGTCGTCAAAGATCTCTGGATTCCCCAAACAGGTTTCTCAAAGTAGACTTGAAGGATCCCTGTCCCCAGGAATGTCATGAAGGATTCTCACATCCCTACATAAATTGTCAAAGTTTTTGTTAATCCCCACAAGTTTACAAGGATTTTCTATCCCCAACTGTGGTCTAAGGATTTCTCATCTTCAGCAATCAAAGATTTTGGAATCCCCAGCATCGGTCCAGGATTTATTTTCCCCGGCAGTAGTCAAGGATTTTACTATCTCCATCTATCAAGGATTTATTCTCCTCAACAAGACAGCTAATCAACTTACATGCGCATACATTACATTTATATATCATAAACATCGATAAAACACATTTATTGCATCATACCTGTCATGCAACATAACTTTGTGTTTCAACTAACATTTTACCCTTTTCAGGATAAGATTAAAAGCTATCTTTAACAAATATTCAAAGATTTTAGATACAGTACGGATACACTCCAAGACATGGAAGTCATTATGTTACTCATTCAAATCTCTTACTCAGATACAGTACGGATACACTCCAAGACATGGAAGTCATTCAGTTACTCATTCAAATCTCTTACTCAGATACAGTACGGATACACTCCAAGACATGGAAGTCATTCTGTTACTCATTCAAATCTCTTACTCAGATACAGTACGGATACACTCCAAGACATGGAAGTCATTTTGTTACTCATTCAAATCTCTTAATCAGATACAGTATGGATACACCCCAGACACGAAGGTCATTCTATTACTCATTCAGAATTTCAAAGTCAAGATACATTCCAGATACCCAGACACGGATGCCATTTTGTCACTCATTCAGGCTTCAACAATCAGATACAGATTATATACGCTTCAGACACGGAAGCCATTCTATTTCTCATTCTGATTCAACTATCAACTTCAAGTACAGATACACTCCAAACACGGAAGTCTTTCTGTCACTTATTCAGATCCCAGTTACAGTTCAGATACACTCCAGATACGGAAGTCATTCTGCTACTCATACAGATCTCAAAAGATTAAGATACAGTCCAGATACGCTCCAAACACGGTTGCCATTCTGTCATTCATTCAAATTTACCCCCAGCCCAGAGTTGCTCCAGACAAGGATGTTATTCTGTCGTTTATTCAGATTTCAGACTCAGATACAATACAGATACACTCCAGATACGACAGTCATTCTGTTATTCATTCATATTCAAATATAGTTACAGCTCAGATACGCTCCAGACATGGATGCCATTCCCTTGCTCATACAAATCCAATCTCCAGATACAACTCAGATATGTTCCAGATACGGGTACCATTCTGATGTTCATTCTCCTGATTTCCAACAAACATTTTTGGATGGCATCTTTAAGCCCATCCAGCAAGATTCTATCATCTCCAAATGGCATCTTTAAGCCCATTTCTTCAACTACATCTTGACGAGTGCAAATTTACGGGCACTCTAGTGTCCAATCCTCTTTTACCTTGGAGTCACGAAAGGCAAACTCGCCAATCTAACTCTTCAGGTTCAAGAAGATTGAACAGGGGAAGCTGTTGTACCCCAAAATGTTCCCTCTCATTTTATCAAGATTTCCCCCACAAGACTCTTTGGACTCCAGACAGGATTAGGGTTTGCTCTGCTCAAGACATCTCCTTGCACTGATGACCTGAGATTAGGGTTTGAGTTTACACATGGATTTTTGGATTTCCAATGCTCAATGTGACTTTCATACTTCATGTTGTACTTATAAGATTACCCATACCAAGTTTCAAGCCTTGAATCAAATTTTTGCCCAGTCAATTGGGCAGTTGACCTAGAAATCAATTGTATTGGGAAAAAAGTCAATTGTGGCCAATTTACAGTCAAACCTCATAATTTTTGATCCACATCAACATTATAGGCTCATATGAACCACTTGATCAAGTTTGGACCACAACTCCTCAAGAAATTTGATCAGATCATCAAAAGGGCAAAATGGTCATTTTTAGGATTTTGATTGTATAAGGGAAATTTATGATTTTTAACCTAGCCAATGGCAAATTTGGTTCAAGCATGGATTCAAGGACTCAATGACATCATCTTTACCTAATCACAAGGTCCAAAAGATCTCAAAAGCAGTGGATTGACAGATGATTTTTCCAGTCAACTGATCAAAAATCAACTGTACACTAAAAAGTTAAACTTTGACTTTTTGGTCAAAATCAAGTGGCAAGGGTCATTTTTCATCAATATGTGTCAAAACATGAAACTTGTTCACCAAGAAACTTAATTTTGCAAATTAGGGTTTAAGATTGAAAAAATTTCATAACTTAGAAATTTTCTAAGTTATGAAATTTTCTCATTTTTTCCCAACTTTGCCCAACATTTTCACCATGATGCAATTGGATTCAAAGAAAACTTCCAACATGAAAGTTGTAGTCCTCCACAAAATATACAACTTTTATTCACAAAGTTTTCCCAAAAGATGCTGGGATCTTAAGTTATGATTTTATGAACAAGGGTCCAAAAACTTTCTAACTTAGTGAAATTTTGCCCTAGTTTTGGCAGGATTTTGACCTATCTTCATGGCAATTTTTCACCTAGTTCCCATTGGAATCTCAAAATGCTTTTCAAATATGGATTGTATATAACGTTACAAGATTTCCAAAATGTCCAAGAACTCTCCAAAATCATTTATGGTTATGGAGAATCGAAGGTTTGAATTTGGCAAAATGTCACTTTGATCCATGGCATTTTTCATGTTGACACAAGTTGCAATTTCTGTCCAGCCATGCTTGGACTTTCTTAAAGGTCCTTAAACCCTTCCACACTAAAAAATTGAATTCAAACACATTGGTTAGAGGCATTGTTTTGAGCTTTAGAGGATTACACAAGGGTTTAATCCATTTTTGGCAAAAAGACAACAATGTTATTCTCATAAAGCACAACTTTATGCATTTTTGTTTCTATTGAGCATTGGACCATTCTTTCACAGCAAACAAAGTCCACAAAGATAGGGAAAAGTATACCAACTTTGTGCAGACCCTAAGATAGATGGTACAAGCCTTTGCATAGTCACTTCTCATCTTTTCTTCAAAACCAAGTAAACTTGCAAAAACAAAATAACTCTTGTATCTGTTATAACCAAGCTTTGTAAACATTTGAACCAACTTTTCCATATCACATTGAGCCAGAAACACGAGCTAGCCAGTCCTTAAACACCCTTGTACACCAAAACACCATCTTCTTGCAAAACAGGGCAGGTTCTGCATTTTTGTTTCCAAATCACAAACTAGTCGTGTGTTTTGCTTGCAACCACTTCAAATACCTTCTAAACAACACGCATAAGTTATTCCAACCATTGACCAGCAACTGTAACCTTGTTTTCAAGCTTCACCATTTTTGAATTCTGACAGTGCAGGTTGACTTCTACAAGCTTATTCAAGCAAGTTCAAAGCAAACTAAGCATTGGGGAAGGTCAAAGGAAGTTCAAGCAAGCTCACAAGCATCTCAGGCCTCATTGAAAACCCCTACATTGCCATGCTCGAGTTCAACTGAAGCAGGTATTTTCCAACTTTCTATCTCTCTATTTAGGAATCATTAGGCTTAGGTTTGTGAATAAAAAATGTAGTACTCGTTGCCTTTAAGCTGTACATATGCATATATTTCATTTAAGTTAACTGTGTTGGGAGAATTTGAATGATGAACTTTCTGGAAAAGTTAGGTTAGAAATTAGGGCCAGAGAAATTCTCTCTGGTCTTTGAGAGTTAGATTAAGTTTTTTACATGGTTAAAATCGTATGATCATGCTCTATAACTTTCATGTTACAAGTTTTTGTTTTTAAGCATTGAAACAGGAGATACGAATTTGTACATAGCGCGCGTTTTCTTGTTCAAAGGTTGAAGACGAAGCTGGACTTTGGGTTGGGCCTGTTTGTTCCTACTATTTGCACCCCTGACTTGCTTCTCACACCCCCTTGGCCCATTTAATTTACTTTTGTATATTTTTCTATTTTCTTTTTAGTTTCTGACTTTATTTTATTTTTCTAAACATAAAAAAATATCAAAAATATTTTTATTAAAATTTCACATTTTATTATATTTTTATTTATTTTTATTTTGGCATAGTATTTAATTTATTAAGTTTAATATAGTTATTTTCTTAAATAAAAACTTGTAAATAATACAATAAATATTATATGTTTTATTTTTATTATTTATATACAATAAATAATATTTTATTTTATTATTTTTAATGCATTAAATAGTTTATTTTTGCATACGTAAAAATAATACAAAAACATTTTTTGCATATTTATAATATATTGCATATTTATTTAATTGTCCATTTAAATATTTGCTTATTTATCATTTGAACAAAGAATTCAATTTGGTTGTAATAATCTTAGGGTTTTAATTTCTTGCAAATAATCCCCTATTCAAAATTGTATCCCCCTCCCCATATCAATGTTGTAATAGTTGTAGATTTATTTTTACGCATTTATAGCTTTCAAATATGCATGATAGAGATTAGGGTTTGTATACAAAAAAATCCAAAATCAAAACAAATACCTTGACTAATACAAGACAAAATGCATGAAAATGACAACACAATGCACACAAGCACCCCTAGGGTTTCATCCACTTGTTGCCTTTAAAATGGCCATGGTATGCATGCTAGATGTCTTGGCAAAAAAAAAAAAAAAAACAAAAGATCATAGTCCCTCGATGACTCTATCTTGGTTTCCTATACAAAAATGATCTAGTCCCTCAAAAATTTGCTAAAGATACTTAGCACAATTGTTATCATGGTCATACGATGACCCGCGCTTGTCCTGTTTAAACATCCAAACACAAGGTTGTTTACCAAATGCAATGGTAAAACAACAATGTCAAAGGGTTAAAAATGTGTAGGAAAGATCTTTGAGTAGGTAGGTAGATGCTCCTAGTTACTTGATCAAAACTTGCAAACATCCTTGCTATTTTCAAAAACACATCACAACGCAATTTCAAAACATTTCCCAAAACAAACTTTCAAACATTGAAACATTTTTCAAAAGACAAAACACCTTTGTATACATTCAAACAAGAATCATTACAAAGGTTGCCATAACGATGACCCCTTTTCAAAATACTTTCAAAACCACACACAAAGTACCATTTCAAACAATTGAAAAGCAAAAGCAAGTGATCTAAAACAAGTAACTAAGAGCCCATGGAAAACCATGGATGAAAAGGGTGCTAGCACCTTCCCTTTTCATAATCTACCCTCTGAACCCAAGAAAACATCTCAAAGGTCTTTCCTGTGCTTTTTGACCTTTCCTTTGGATAAATAAAAAGTCGGTGGTGACTCTTGCTAAATCGAAACATTTGCAAACACAAACGCAAAACCTCAAGTCAGTTATCCCACCGCATCACACATGTTATTTAATATGAGCAGGTTCCTATTGATGAAAGTAGAAAAGTTTTAAATTACTCTGATTTTTAATTATAAATACGCGGGGTAAAATTTGGGTGTTATAGTAGTGACAATAGAACCTTTTTGTTGCAGGTAATAAGTTTTCTTTTGTTGATGTCAACTGTGAAGAACAAAATAGATAGATATTCAGCATGATAAATATGCAACATGATAACGACTATGAAAAATAGAATAGATGGATATTCAGCGTGATAAAGATGAAACATGATGATAACTGTAAAAGACCAGAACAGATAACATTCAACATAGTAAAGATGCAACCATTATGAAATTCAACCAATGAACTTAAGCAGTTAAAGATGCAAGACAAGAGGTTTGATAAGGATTGACAAGTTTCATACATAAATAAAGTTACAAAGTTTTAGACAAAGGAAAAAAGCCTCAAATACATCTCAAGTAAGGTCAACACAATGAATACATCAAACAAAGTCTTAGGGAAGTTTATCCTAATTTAGTAAGTGAGTGAAACTTTTGTAAAAGCAAAAAAAAAATTCTTTATAGAAGTATATTGCTATAATCACACACACTTAAAACATTTTTATAAAATGTTTCTGAAAAGAAAAAACTTTGAAGAAAGATATAGAAGTTGCATGGAAAAATATGGGAGAATTCAAAAATCTAAGAAAATATTTTTGACTAAATCTAATCAATTAAAACAAATTGTCAATCGATTAGATATCGTGTTCTTGAGAAACAAGGAAATTTGAATGCACTCAAATGGTTAGCAACAACTATATATCACTTCTTACCTATTTTGGAACTCAGAGCCGTTACATTTAAATGAGTTAATCGATTGGTTTAATCTATTAACAACGTAATTTTGCTTTAATGAAGTTTCCTCTTTTGGGGAATTTCAAGCCTATAAGTAGAGGTCTCATTTTTCGTTTCATTTCATCCAAAATACGAATTTTATATTGACATTACCTTTCTCTCTCTCTCTAAGTTTTTATTTTCACTTTCTCTCACTAGTTCTTATCGAAAAATACTTTTGTGAGTGAGGTGTTCATATAATTTTGGTTGGGTAGCATTGTATTGTTGGAACAAAATTTGTTCACACTAATTGAGTGCATACTCAAGTTTTGACGATAAAAAAAGTAATTAAAGAACAATAGGGTATACTAATGTTTGATTAATTATGCAGGATCATTAAACTTATATTTAACTTGGTTCTGACCTAGTTAAAGAGCTTGTAAAGAAGAAGCAAGTGAAACCAGATACTAATGGATCAGAACCTGAGTTTCAAGCTAAACCTTAGCGCCATATTGAAGCTTCTAATATTTGAATATAAACTCAGTTTCTATATTGACTTTGCCTCTGATGATTCCAACGGAACTAAATGCCTTGTTGGAAGCACAAGTACAAAGCTCTTTTGTTTGTACTCTGTGCAAAAGCAATTACATCTTGTCAACGACTTGAATTATGGAGGAAGTCAACTAGAGGTTTTAGTAGGGGTGTTTAAATCCAAATCAATCCAAATAAAAACGGAAAATCAATCCAAAAAAATGAAAACCTCAAAAACCAAATATCATTGGATGTGTTTGGATGTAATTTTGTAAAAACCGCTTGGTTCGGGTCGGATTTCGGATTGATTTTTTAAAACTAATTCAAACCAAACCGAACCGCGTGTATATATTTTAATACATATTTAGTTTTTTTATTAATATAATATGATATATTAATTTTTTATTCGATGATACTTATTATTATAACTATTTATTAGTTTAATTTAACCTATTTATTTTTATTATTTCATTTGTGTCAACCATAATCAATCATATTTATTTTGTAATATTAACTTTTTTGCATATTATATGTTATATAATATATCCAATATATCATTTATTAACATTTTTTAATCTTAATAATAAATATAATTTGTAATTTGGATATTCAAAAACCAATTCAAATTAAACCGTATGAAATTGGATTGAATCGGATCAGATTTTTTAATCCATCATCCAAAACCGAACCAAACCACGAAAAAAATTATCTTTGGATCATATGAGTTTTTACCTCAAATTCGATCCAAACCGGACCATAAATACCCCTAGGTTTTAGCACAAGGCTCAAGGAAAATTGATATGATTTCTTCAGTCTACTACTTCATGTCTATGAACGCCTTACTTGAGAAAGACATGATAAATAATGCAATCATGCAGAAGATAAAGACCCTAATCGTGCCTACTTCAATATCTCTATCTTGGGAATGACTTCTTTAGAAAATACAAATGTGAAAGCAAGCTTCTAACGTCTATTTTCTTTCCTTTATATAAAGGAGATAAATATTTGAAAAGAAACACACAAGAATAATACAACAAGAACAACAACAGAAAATAAGGTATTGCAAGAACTATTTCACTCTTTACGCTATAATTTATAGTTGTTGTATTGCACATAAACTCGAGAATATTCTTATACTTGTATATTATAAAATCTCAAGTATAAATGTCTTTGTGTGTGTTGTATTATTTGTACCTCTGACTGTATATCAAGTACATCTTGTTGTAATCTAAACATTTTGTTTAGAAGTTGGAAAAATTTCATTCTAGTTTGATTGAGAAAGAAAGTCTTGAACAATTGGTTTAGGAAAGGAAGTCTCTTTCTATTTTGATCGAGTAAGGAAGTCCTGAATAGTTGGTTTAGGAAAGAAAGTCTCTTTCTAGATTGATTGAGAAAAGAAGTCCTGGACAGTTGGTTTGGGCAAGAAGTCTATTTCTAGTGAGATTGAGTAGGAAGTCTTGGACTGGTATGTCTAAGAAAATTGTAATCATCTACTGATTATAATGAAAAGGTCTTATGCGGAAAGGAGACTGGACTACTCTCATTATAGAGGAACTAAGATACATTTGTATGATCTACTTATAGCTTCTGCATTTTAAATATTCCACTGCTGCATACTCAAGCTTAAAATCTAAACTTGGCCAGGTTCAGAAGTTGTTGTTTAAAATGGCTTAAGTTATCTGTTACACAATTCAACCCCATCCCCCTTCTTGTGTATTTTCTCACCTTCAGTTGGCATCAGAGCTCGGTATATGCTTAACACTTAATGGTGGTACAGAAAAAAATCCTGAAGAGGAAAGTATACTAAGATGGGTGATACTAGTTGAAACAACCGGTTGAACAATCATTGAGAGAAAATCAATAAAGTCGCCATCAAGTATTTATTTATCCCACGTAAGGGAAATGAAAATCATCAAAGAAAAAGCTGAGAAGGGGGAAATCAAGGTCTTGCGACCGAGAGATACTGGTAAGAGAGTCGATTACATAAGGGGAAGGTATTAGCACCCCTCACGTCCTTGGTACTCCACGGGATCCACTCTTGTTGTTCTAATTAAAGAATGTTTTCTAATCTAAAGCTTACGAGCTAGGAAAAAATGCAAAGAGGGAAAGCATGCAAAAGAAAACACGGGGAAAAGAAGAAATATTTACAAAGTTTGCTTACCTGGGCCCCGCGACCAAATGCCTATGCATCTCTTTTAAGGAATTAGAGTGTCTTAGTTCAGCTCAAAAGTTTCCGTTTGTTTTGTGTTTTTATGGAGACTCGTGCATTGGCATAGGAAGGAATTAACATGTTCTTACCTAAAGAGGTATTTTAAAAGAAAAATGCTCGAAGGCAGATAATGCTACATTCGTGCTCTAACAAGTAGACATGGTGTCACCCGACCTTTAGGGATTTACGCTTCATATTGCACATAGTAGAATTGGATGAGTATTTTTTACCTTGAAAAAGGATTTAAGAAGTGCTATCGTGTCTTATGAATTTCCGAAAGAAAAATATTTTTAGTCTTAAGAATGCAAAAGGAAAAGAAAACATATAAGGGAAACTATCTAGCTCTATCTCTAATGTTATCATACAATGATTGATCCTATAGTTGAGGTTTGAAAGGGGAAACACTACCTAAGTTAGAATACATGGATTACGATCCTAATGTCTAACTTGCATAAAAAATGAAACAAGCAAATCCTAAGGGAACATACATAGGTGTAAAGAAAGAGCACAAACAAAAGTCCAATCGAACAAAGTCGAGCTAAAACCAAAACAAAATTAAGTGCGATCTAGCAACAAACAAAGAGTCCAATGGATCTCAAAGTGGGAATAAGGAACTCTTTCCACTTGATTTGCTTGAGCACCAACATTGAGTAACAACTCAGAGTGTCAACTTTTGAAGAAACTTGAGCTAACATCATCGAAACGAATGACAAAGCATGGGGGTTGGTTACGAACCCTTTTTCCACATTATTTGACTCAATGGACAAGAATAGGAACGATTGAAAGCATCAACGCATAACGCAAGCTAAGAACGACACAAACTAGAATGCATAAGGGCTGATTGCGGGCCTATTGTTCCACTTATTGACTCGATAGAAAGCACAAAGTAAACAGGAAATGGGAGGGGATTGGGATTTGCCTTTGTCGAGGTCTTTGGAACACAAGAAAACACAAACATTGCCTCATTTTAAGGTCTTTGAACAAATAAAAACATCTCCTCCTTTGAGGATTTTAAACATATTTCCCACCTAAAGTAGGGACTCCCAGTCATGCATCTCTATTCCTACTTCTCATGGCAAGGAAAAGAAAAGACAATGCGGAAAATTAAACCAGAATCAGAATAATACCAAACGAACAAGAGTTCGTAGAAAGAAAGCTAAGAAAAGAAACCCGAAAGACTTCGTGCAAGCTAGCATCAACAAAAAAAACGGTTAGAGATTGGGCGCTCAGCATATGTGCCAAAGTATCGACAATGTGAAAATAAATCACATGTCCATCAGATACATCCGTATAACAAACAGTACACCTTCCGGAGAACTCCAATGGTTCTTCAAGCTTTATGAAATCGAAGTGAAAACTGGAAAACAACTATTTAGGTATGCATATAATTTCCATTTTTGATTTTGATTCTTCTCTTTCTATCTGCACTTTCTAAGTTGTATTGATGTGATTTGCGATTTTGATATTGCGATTGCGTTTTGTTGCAGAAGATGTTACGATAACGATGATGGTGGAAGCTGTTAAAGATCCGATAAATATTGATGATGATGTGTTGTCCCCCAAAATTTTCCCTCCCATTTTCAAGAGAAATTAATTCAAGACACCTCCTCATGCTCATGAAAGTCTCAATTGCTCAAGACTTATCAAAGATTGATCAGATGGACTCTCCTCCTAAGCAATTGACCTACAAATAGGGTTTTGCTTCTCTTAAAGGAAATTGAGTTTCTAATGCCTCAAATGGATTTCATGGTTTCTCACATGCTTCAAAGAATCCTCATACCAAATTTCAAGCTTTACATCACAAGTTTGCTCAGTCAATTAGTCAGATGATGGAAAATCAATTGTATTAGACAAAAAGTTAACTTTAACCAATTGACAGTCAAACTTCAAGATTTTTAGTCAACATCAACATTTTGAAGTCACATTCATCATTTGATCAAGGGTTGATTATGATTCATCAAGAAAACTCAAGATTCATCAAAAGTCAAAAGTTACTAAATTAGGGTTTTCTTAAGGAGAAGTCAACTGAACTTTGGCCAAGCATAACTTTCACATACTTCATCAGAAATTCCTCAATAAAAGATAATATTGAAGGAAAATCGATTCTCTACAACTTTGTATCTCTAAGCTCAAGGCCAAAAATGCTTCATTTGAGAGATATGAGCAAAAACATTACAAGTCATTTTAAAAGTCAACAAAAAGACATTTTTTGTCAAAGAAATTTTCATAAAGATAAAGGCTTCAAATGAAAAAAGTGACTAACATGAAAGTTGTAGGAGACATCTTGAGGTTTCCAAAAAATACAAGATCATCTTCATATGACAAAAATTGAGAGAGTTGTGATTGATGTAAATTGAGCAATTTTGAGAAAATACATGAAGTTCAAATTGAGCAAACTTGAATTTTTGGGCTAATGGGCCTAAGTTTTTAGGTTCAAACGTGTTCATGACCTCATATTAGACCTCTGAATCCATTCATATATTTTTGTGATTTTTATTTATTTTGATTTTGATTTTATTCAATTAAATTCAAAATAAATAAAATAAAATATAAAACTAATGGATGAAGGCAAAAGGCTTTTGTTTTGGATCAGATTTGAAGCCCAAAAACTCATAACTAGCTAGAAAAACTGTGTGTGGATGATTGGCACAAGATTGAGCTTAAAAAAAGATTCTTTTCATGCAAATTTCAAATCAAATCTCTTCATCATGAAATACAAAGATTCATATCACTTTTGTTGACCTAATTCTTCCATTATAAATACAAGAAGCATTCCACAAGCTAAGGACACGCAAGGCTGCCTCAAGAATAGACCCTAAAAATCTCAAATTTTTTAAGAACTAGGGAAATCTCAAACCCTTATCTCCATCCATTCTCAGTCGATTTGAAGCATCACACTGGCCTCCTGAAGGTCCCAAGAGTTCATCCCAGCCATCACTCAAGCTTGAAGCACCCCAAAACTCTCTCCCTCAACATCATTGGTTTGGTAACCTTCTTTAATCTCAAACTTTTTACATACGCGTTTTTAAATGATTTGATGAACTCATACATATTCATAATGATGTTTGGAAAAATTTAGAACCATTATTTGTGAGGTTTGATGTAGGGATGAAGATTTTCCATTGTTAGGGCAAAGCTTTGTTTGAGATTCATATTCTCTGCTACAAGCATTTTCAGGCCAAAGTAACCATGTCATTGAACTCGCAACATGCTAACTAGTGGATCCGAGTTATTAGATCTTTCGTTTTCATCCGTTTTTGCAGGTTTTCAAAACCTCCTCACCAGAGAAGATGAAGTTTACCACCCTCCAAGGTGGTTTGACTATCCTAACTCAGGCGACCTAGGTGCGGCGTTCTCCCATTGGTCCATTTAAAACCCCAGACCCCACACCAAGTGCGTGTTTGTTTTATTTAGTTTATGATTTAATTTCATTATTTGTTTATTGATAATAGTAATATGAATGTGTAACAACAATTGGCCCAGTGGTAAGTGATATGTTTGGCATAGTAAAGAGCGTGGGTTCGAGCCAATCTTTTGTCAAAATTATTTCTTTTTCAGGATTTACAAAGCAGGTTTATCATATGGTGATTGATTCTCATTCTTAAACACAAACAACACCATGTCGCAGTGGATAGAAGGGCATACTGGTGAAGGGAAGAGCGTGGGTTCAACTCCTACCCCCATGCATTTTGTTTCCTTATTTTCTAAACCTAGGTTTTTATTCCATTTTACTAATTACTTTTTAATTAACCATTTAACAAACCATTAATCATAATCTAATTAGTTTTAGAGTTAGTTGGCCAAATAATTTTCCATAATTAATTAGATTTTTTTTATTAATTAAAATGAATTAGACATTAGGATTTCTAATTAGTAATTAGGGTTTCTGACTTTTTAATTAACTTAATTAGGTTAGAAATGATTAGTTAATTAGGTCTTAATTGTCATTAACATTAAAATTATTTTCTACAAAAACAACAAAAATATTAACTTTAGAACTTTAGGTCTTTAACATTTTTCTAACATTCTTTTTTCTTATTTCTTTTTTCTATTTAATTTCCTAGAACAAGTGTATAGGTCGCACTCTCAATTTTAATAGCGTAGGTTTACTTTCCCATATTTTTTAATTATGTAACTGCTCACAGGATGTAATAGCTTAGGTTTTACATTACGCACATTATATTTCTAACTGTTAGTAATTAGGGTTTGTATGGCAAGACTAATAAATGGACATAGATAACCCTAAATTTCAAGACTAAATAACTGAAACTAATACACTTTGCATTGATCATGTCCCTCGAAAGTAGGGATACTTTAGCAAAAGACCCTCGATCAAATCATCATGGTCCCTTTCGAATAAAGATCATAGTCCCTCGATGACCCTCCGAGTTACCTATGAAATGATCTCGTCCCTTCGATGACCCTATAAGCAAAATGATGATAGTCCCTCCGATAAAATTGCTAAAGTATCCTTACATGTTGCCTTCGATGACCATAGGACGACCCTACACCTGTCCCTTCACGTCCAATAGATAGGATTACCTACTAACTAATGGTATGTATAATACTATCTCCAAAGGAGAAGGAAAATAACAAGAAATACTCTAGTGGGTAAGAACTCTTGAATGCTCGCTCACAACCTTTTTCACAACTCAAAACATTTTTCACACTACACTTTCAAACAAATATTTAAAAAAAAACACTTTGTATACATTCTTGAGGACCGACACAAGGATTATTACAAAGTTAGCTTTACATTGGCATTTCAAAATATTTTCAAATAAATCACACACACACAAAGCAAGTTTTTTAAAAGTGAGCTAAGCAATTAAGAGCCCGTAGATAACTACAGATGAAAAAGGTGCTAACACCTTCCCTTTTCATAACTTACCCCCCAAACTAAAAATCGATCAAAGGTTTTTCCTATTATTTTCACATTTCCTAATTGTTGGATGAAATAATAGTCGGTGGCGAATCTTGCTAACTGCAACATTTGCGATAAAACCAAAAAGTCAGTTCTCCCACCATATTACGTGATGATTGTTAAGAAAGGTTGATGAAGAATGATGCAAGAGATTGAATAGAGGTTGTAGTGATGATAAAGATGAATACCATTGAAAGTTTTCAGAGAGAAAATTGAAAGAAGTTTCTGAGAGAGAAATTTTTTGAGTTTTTGCATTGATTCTTCCCAAGGGTTGAAGAATGAAGAAATCCTAGTGAGTTTCTATTTATATACAATATGTTAGCTATGAAAATCAGTTAGAGTTTGTTGCGTTCTGAGCCTTTGAGTCCAATATTTAGTTAGAAATTGGATGGTAGAGATTGAGTTAGAGGAAAACTTTTATTTTGTTTTTGAGTTTCACGATTTCTAAGTTTATCTCCCATATTTTCTCATTTTTTAATGGTAGCTAGTGAAATTTTTATTCTGTATGTTTTGAATTGTATTTGGACTTTTTCTTTTCTCAATTTTCTTCAAAAGAGTGGCACGATTTCAAGCCTTTCCGACTTCATGATTTTTATAATTTTCTTTCTTCTGAATTAAGGTTACACTTTGTATTCGTTCTTCTTGGTCGGTTTTTTATGCAGGTTAGTACATGGTCGCAACAGAAATTCATGGAGCCAGCACCTAGAAATGGAAAACTGATGCAAATTTTTTGGTGTTTGGCAAGAAGTTTGGAAGTGAGTTGGATGTTCTGTATTGAAGCATTAAACAGGGCGGCAGTTTGAGGCTTAGTCATGGAGAAACAATGTTATGATCATGAAGGAAAAAGAGGTTTAGGATTAGGTTTAGGAATATATTTTGGTGTTTTTTTGTATGTATTTGAAAATTTGGGTGAACTTGAAGGAATTTGAATAGTCATGATGAACCTTGTGTGGAATCTTGTATGCAATTATGGAATGGAGTGGTTTTGAAATTGTAATCATAAATGGTGATGATTTGAATGGAAACTTGAATAAACAGACATTGAATTCGATGTATTTTCTTGCCTTGTAACTTGTGTTCCAAACAATCCATATGAACATTTTCATCTTAGCATTCTAAAGCCATTTGATAACTTGAACTAATCTTGAAACAATGACATCACTTGAATGCATATTTCCATAATAATCAATCCATACCAATTCAATTCAATGCATCTTTGACTCAACTTGATTTTCAAATCCAACCCAAACCTGCATGACAAGCACACATCTTTGAGAGAATGATGATACTTTTTATTTTAATGAATCCATAAATCAGATCATATCTTTAACACACTATTTCCAATGGATGACATTAACACAATGGCCATGCCTTGAGGAATTCTTCGAAAATGAATATGACTCGAAGCATAGAAGAAAACCTCCAATAAGCCTTAATTGATTTAACAAACTCAACCCCTAACCCTCATGTCTTGGATGCATCTGAATGAATAACAACCATGTAACTTGATGAACAAGAAGTCCCTGATAACTATGCTTCAAAACCCTGATTCTAATCCACTGCTCAAAAGAAGAATCAGGTGAATCAACTTTATTGGATGAAATCTCACACCAAAAGAAAACATTAATCTTGTATGATTACTAATCTATTGAACCTCAAGTGTTTTATTTGAATGAATACATGTTAATACAAATAACCTGATGGAAGATATGCATATGAATTCGAAAGCCTAAGCCAGATAAAAGTATAAATTAGGAGGGAAAATTTTAGGGTGCAACAACTGCCCCTATTTAATCGTCTTAGACCTGAAGGTGAGATTGGCGCTAGCCTTTTGAACTTTCAAGGTAGAAGAAGATTAAATATTAAAAGAACCCGAAAATTTGCACTCCGAAGAACAAGTAGGAATTTTTATGATTTTTTATTTTTGGATGCCTCCACTAACAAGCTTTTGCGGATAACGGTATGGTATTCCCACAGGATTTCCTTGAAGGAAGGAGAAAATATGTTGCCTATCTGCAAAAGGCGAGTGAAAGGTGGAAAGCATGCTTGAGCAGTCATTTCTTGCAAAAGGTGAATACGAATTCCGATGGGGAATGAAATTTCTTGTGCACAAGGCAGAGAACAAACACTGTGGAGATCCATGAAGGGAAGACTGAACAGTAAGGTTATTGGGTAATGCCCAAGTTTTGAAAAATAATTGTTGGTGAAAAATGTTTGGCTTCAGTATGGTTACTGGACTATGGACCAACTAGGTGATAGGCATGACAAACATTTCTGGGTTATAGACGTCGATAGAGTTACTGGAAGATATGTATTTGGAAAGAAATCATGGTAAAGTTACCAACATCGATAGGGTTACCAGGAGGCTTCAATCAGGTGATTGGGCAAGAAATTATTTTAAAGTGGCTAGCATCGGTAGGGTTACTGGGGTACCACAATCGGGTGATTGGGAAATAAAGCCATAGTGAGGTCATTATTGTCTGTATGGTTACCGGAGGACATCAATCAGGTGATTGAGAAAACAACGATAACAAGGTTTCTAGCATCGATAGGGTTACTAGGAGGCTTCAATCGGGTGATTGGAAGAAAGGTAGGTATTTTTAAGTTATGAACATTGGTAAGGTTACCGAGTAACAACAAGAGCTATTTGGTAAACAATAAGGTTACTGACAACAATATGGTTACCGGAAGGCTTCAATAAGGTGATTGGTAAACCAAGACAGACAATAAGGTTACTGGCATCAGCAGGGTTACCGAGAAAGAAAGGTTCCCGTCGAAAGTGGACTTAGAAGGAAAATTCCATTCGAATGTGGACTTTTAACATAAATATTGGAAATACATGTCAGACTGGAGGTAGACATATACAAGAAAGAGACCGACCGGAGAAGGCTCTAACGAAGAACGCCGATCGAAGAGAACTTAATGGGGATACAAATTGACATTGACTCTGAATAGAACTCCGATCAAAGGAAAACATATAAATGAAAAAGAGACTAGACGAAGGGGACTCTGGACAAGGGTTACCAACCTAAGTTGGGCTTTTAAGAGGGTATTGATGTTTGCAAAAGCATAAGAACTACAATATCCCTCAGGCAAAAGGCAGAGCGTAATTATTCAAGAGTGGTAATTATCTGAATTACTACACACCAAGTATGGATACTCAAATACTTAAGAAGAAATAAAGGTTATACAACGACTCTTAGTCACACTCTAATTGCAATGGAAAACACGGGCAAAAATACTGCAACTAAAGTTTTCTTAAAGCAAGACGCTTAGTATATGAATTAGGTTATGGATTGATGAGAAACTGACACAAGGTCAAGGATGTTTGCAGATAGCAACAACAAGAAGATATATCTTGAGGAAAACTTGTGGGGAATACCACTTGGGATTTTTAATGGATAGAATTCTCTTCGGAGAGGTTCCACCAACTTAATTGGGGAAGAAAGGGATGCTTGAAAAAGACTTAAATCTGGCCTATGCTCCAATACTTGTTTGATATTTTTTAGAGCAATACTCCATATAAATGGAAATGCTACCCGCTTTTGAGGATGCAATGTAATGTAATGATGATTACTATATGCAAGGTTTCGAAGCGATGATATCTGCTGGGAACTCAAAGGATTGAATCCCATCTTATGACTTTTGGGGAATGCCAATAAGCTGGACTTACATCTCTGATCCTGCTGAAGGAACGCAAATAGCCCGGACTTACATCTCTGATCCTTGCCGAGGATAACAATTCTGACTTTTTATGAGGATAATAATCCTGACTTTCAGACATTCTCTTTGAACTCACAAGTTATTTAGCTCGCGCTTGGACTCAACCTGATCAACTATTGAAGAAGAAAAAATTCCCTTGCATAATGTCTTGCCCCAGTCTGTAGGGCCTTTGAAAAAAACTTGCTTCGAAAGGACTTCCTGAGATATGTACCATAAAGATAAACTACCTTAGTGTTATGAACCTTGGAACACTGCCTCTGACTAACCAGTGTTGGAAGCGGTTTCAACCATGCTTGGGTGAATGCCCCTGATTAGTCACATCTTTGAGAGATTCCTCGAATCTTGACATGATTTCCCCAAATTGATTAGACTCTAACTCCACAGAGTATTCAACATGCTCTTTCTGCCCCTTAGGGTAATCAAACTTGAGATACTCAGCCTCTACTCAGCAGATTACTAACAATGAAGTATCTTGCCCATGCTCAACAGAGTATCGACAAACCATTTCCTCGCCTCATGCTCACGGAGGAATGAGAGGCTCACCAAGTTTTTAAGGCAACACCCCCTTTGGGTGATTAACTTATGTTTTGAAAGTAGGATACTTCACAATCGTACTTCTCAACTTGATCTACTTTATTCTCAAACAAACATCTGAAGCAATTTTTCTCTTAGGACCAACTGAAAGTAATGTACCACTGCTTAACAGAGACCTCAGGGTGATCAAACTTTTGTAATCATCAAGATTCCCAGACAATCTGCTTTTGATCATTTCTCAAACTGGTATTCTTTTACTCAACAGAGTCAATATAAGGTTTGGCCTAGATTAATATTATTCTTCAAAATGATTTATGCTTCAACACATCCTTAAAGCAATTTGTCCCTCGCGATAATAAAACTTTTCATCGGATGCTCATTGTGCAAGCTTACTTGATGTTTAAGCACTTATTCATATGCCAATAATGTTTATTATAAGAATGATAATTCTAATGCAAAGCTCATGTTTGTCTTGAAGTTTAAAAACTTTTATTGAAAAGATGTCAAAACGTCGAATTTTTTCTGTACAAAAGATAGTTAAAAGATAGAGTGATACTAACTCAAAAGTTTTAGTAAGTCTCATAGGAGTCAGATTACCGTACTCCCGTTACAATGTTACTTTTGAATTAACCCATGCTTCAATTAGGACTTTTCATGGTTGTAACTAGTTCTGTTTCATGGTTTTAGAAAAAAGGATTTAAGGCTCAAAATTATTTGGTACCCGCCCGTTCTCCATGATTTTCTTCAATCCTAGATTTATCTAACTTGATACATGCACTTATCTCTCAAGAGGATTTTGTGATGGTTAAGAAACCACAAGGTTTTTTGGACACGACAATCACTCACTTTTTTTTTCTTGGTTCTGATTACACGACTTTGTTCTTTATTGAGGATTTTATTCTGTAATCCTTTCTCGCCTTTCAGGCTTTCAATATTTTTCGCTTTCCCTAACTTTTTCCTGGATGAATTCTTTTGAATTTTGATTTTGAAGTCCAGTAGGATGCCCTAATTTTTTCCTAAGTCACTTGTTTTCAAGTTTTCAACGTAGCAGAATTTCTTTTTCTTTCTCTTTTGAGCAAATCGTGTGACCTTGAGTCGTTTTCGACTTGTTGGAAAGATTATGACTGCCTCATTCCTTGGTCGGTGAGGAATAACCATTTATGGTTTCATAGTTTTCTGGACCTCCTGATGTGAGGGAATAATGATTATGTTTTTTTTTGTTTTTTCTGACCTCCTAATGCAAGGTTTAAGGTGCGATGATCCTCAGATAGGACACTCCTTTTGAAATTTGAATGCTTTATCAGATTATCTAAACACTACCCTGCCCTTGGGTTTAAATATGAGGGTTTTTTATGAACAGAAAAGAAACTCTTACTTAAAGGCTCAAAGGGGTTAACGAGGGCTTCACTCCTTTATATCTTTGGCGTTTGGGGATTCGAAACAATGTATGTACATCATCAGCAGGATCTTACTCAAAAGCATACAAACCAAATATTTTTTGCATTTTTCAATTATCACCATCCTCCCTCCAGAGGTATTTTCTTTGTTAACTAGAGTTGAGTATCAAAAAGCAAAGAAAAACATTTATGAGTGAATACAAATGGATTAATTCAAGATAAACATATTCAATGCATTATGATTAATATTAAAAAATGAACAAGTTTTGCCTACAAACAATACTGAATAAAATAAAAAAGATTAAAAATGAGAATGCAAATGAAGCTAGAAATTGCCATGTTAAGGATACTAGACTTTGTATGGACTTATTGCTTCAGAATATGCGCTTTATAGTCTATACACTCACTGAGTCGAAGGAGAATTCAATTAATGTGCATGGCCTCTGGGGTGAACGTGATTTCTTTAGAATCAATGAGATTCTTAAATTTGCCTTTGAAAATATTGCAACATTCAATTGTATGGCCAGGTTCCCCATAATGGAACTCACAGTAGGCGTTGGGGTCATATCCCAATGAATAAGGGAAAGGAGGAGGCCCAAGTTGCTTTAACTCCACCAAAAAATATTGAAGTAAGTGCAAGAGCAACTCACTATGAGGCATAGGGATTGGATCATGTACTTTTCTTGGCCTTATCAAAATTTCCTACCTCACTACTAACGGTTATATGGATAGTCTTGCGGCTGTTGCACATACTGAACTGGATGCACATAAGGAACATGCTTTGGTTGAACAAATCGAACTGATGTTTGGATGATAGTTGTAGCCGATATTTGTGGAGCATACTGATTATCAATAGCTTTTATCACCTGATTAGGAATCTGAAATAGAGGACAAGTAGGAGTTTCTTCTTCGTCTTCGAAAACTGCACTTGTCTCTTCATCATCCTGCTCTGGGAATTCAAAAGTAGTAGCAACATCATGAATCTTACCAATCTTGAGACCATTCTCAATTTGTTCCCCTACAAAAACCAAGTATTAAAATTTAGAAGTAGTATATCCAACCATCAAATAGGGACCTCGAAGAGTATCTATGAACATGTCCACAAGTTCTCATTCCAAAAGGGGAGGTTGAACTCTGGAAGCTAGTTCTCTCCACCTCTATGCATACTCCTTGAAAGATTCGTCAATTCTCTGATTCAAATCTTGGAGTTGAATTCTGGTAGGAGCCATGTTGATGTTATAATTGTACTGCTTGAAAAATGCTTCATCTAATTCCTTCCAAGTTCAAATGTGTTTTCGTTTAAGCCGAGTATACCATTTAAGTGATGTTCCACTGAGGCTATCCTGAAAGAAATGCATGAGAAGCTTGTCATTTTTCACATAATGAGACAACTTGTTGCAATAGACTTTGATGTGCGTCAGCGGATAAGTGGTACCCTTATACTTCTCAAAACTGGGGACTTTGAACTTAGCAGGAATCTTGATACCATGCACTAAGCACAAACTAGCAACGTATAAACCAATGGAGTTACAACCCTCAATAGATTTCATCCTCTCCTCCAGGAGGTAAAGCTTTTTCTTAGACTTAGTCTCATAAATAGGGAATCTGAAGGTATCAAATGATGGGTCAAAATTGTCCTTATAGTGAGGAGCTCCATTGACAGGGATTTAAATGGTGTTTCTGACATTCTGATTCAAAGGAACATCCTCTTGGTTAAGATTACCACATGGTGGATTAACATGATCAGCAGTAAAAACTGCGAGCCTCTTATCAATTGGCCTTAACTCTTCTTGTCCAAGGGCGAGGTTCCACATAATCTCCATGAATTGGCCCATCTAACTCTCCATATGTGTATTCATCTCAATCACATCTGCCCGAAGTTGCTCCATGATGATGTCTAGAAATCAGTCTTGAGATTCTGAAGAAAAAACTAGGTTGCAATGAGTCTCTTGGCTAAAACAAATGGGATGCAAGATGATGCATGAATGATAATATAAATAAACTCTTATCATAATTGATACAATGCAACACCACAGGTTCAAAAGTTCATCATAATAAGGATAACAACTGTATAATCCTCTGGATAACTGTTTGTATAATCTCTAAACAGGCTGAATATACCAGGACCAAAGGTCCGGAATATACACCAAAAGAACCAAATAGTCACCAGATCAGAAGTCTAGAACAAAACCAAAAGAACCACAGAGTCACCAAGGTACCTATAAGATTCATCCCGCCCCACTCAGGGTAAAGACTAGGTCAGGGTAAGGTCAAAAAGGGTAACTCAAAATCATGGGTTCACCTGAAAATACTATCATTGCAACACCTACGTGATGACGATAATACCTCATTTAAACTTCATCTGAGCATGGACGACATGACCACACTATAAGGATCTATATCTAATAGCCATCATGTTCCACTTTATTCCTATGTGTTCCTAAGATTTTACAACTATGACTTGCGTATTGGACCTTTTACCTCAATTGCAACACCCACCCATAAAGGAAACACAGAATCCAGCACAACACCAGTATATGTAAAGCAATAAAATGCAATGCATACATATGCTCAGATAAACCTGTATAAATGAACAAGCTATAAAGCGATAAAGATAAACACCCAATGAAAAACAAAACTAAAAAAGCTAGGACTGACTCTAGGATGGACCACCAGTTGGTCAATCTATCCCCAGTGAATTAAAGAGCTGAAACAACTGACTAAACAATCATTGAGAGAATATCAATGAAGTCGTTATTGATTACTTATTTATCCCATGGGAAGGGAAAGGAAAATCATTGAAGAAAAATATGAGAAGGGAGAAATTAAGGTCTTGCGACAGAGAGATACAAGTAAGGGAGTCGATTATGCAAGGGGAAGGTATTAGCACCATTCACGCGTGTGGTACTCCACGGGATCTGAAGGTGTGAAGAATTCAAGAAAAGGGGGGTTTGAATGGGGTTTTTAAATCAAAAACTTTTCTTTGAAAATATGCCCTTTAACTGAAAAAGATTTTCTTCACTTATTGATAATGAAGATAAGATGCAAGAATTAAATAACAAGGCATGTTTATACTAGTTCGCTTGAAAACTATCAAGCTAGTCTAGTCCACCCGCCAAGGTGATTTCACCTTTATCAACAAGGTCGTAATCTAATAATCAAATAGATTATTACAATACACAAGATAACTGCAAGTGACTAACATTACAACCTCTAAGACACACTAATCTTAGACTTCTCAAGGATTCTGACCAACTGGTCCCTTAAGGCACAATCAAACAACAGTTTAAACAAGGTTTGTTTACAAAAGATATGCTTCTTAAAAAGTGGATTAGTAAACATTATTTCAAGAATTTAGACTTTAAGAAATAGGAAGCTTATGAACAGTCTTGTAAGAACGTTAATTAACAGCTTTCTCTTTAAGTCTTCAAGTCTTTATATAGCCAATAAAATATCATAACCGTTGGAGGGTATTTTTGGAACTTCTAGAAAGTTGGTAGCTTGAAACATAATGGGGGACAAGATCGTACAACGTATATGTCCTTCATGGTAGTGGAATGAAATCTTTGTTTGTACCATGTACTATGTGTAATGTTATCTTCTTATCTTCTAGACTTCAGAGGCTTCAGATGAGCATGAGTTACAAGTAAGAAATTAGAACTTGGCTCATCAGAACTTCAAGTCTTTAGAGTCTTCAGAACTTCGTCTTCAGAATCTTTAGAACTTGGTCTTCAGAACCTGTTGTACCCCAAAATTTTCCCTCTCTTTTCTCAAGACATTTTCTCACAGGGATTTTCAAAAGTCCAAGTTTACACAAGTACAATTGGATTTTTGGATTTCAGGCATCAAATCGAAGAAGAGCAAATTTTCCTTGATTCATAAGCTTCGATTAGGCATCTAAAATCCTTCGAGAAAGCTTTGTTTCACAAGCTTCGATTGAACATTTGGCCTCCTTTGATGCAGGCCTGATTCACAAGCTTCAATTTGGCATTGGGCCCCCTTCGATTAAGTTTAATTCACAAAGCTTCGACTGAGCATTGGCTGCTTCAGGCTTGCCTTCAAGGCAAGAACCCCCTACTAGTTTTCTTCGATTCACCAGTAGTGGCCTCCTACATGTTTATTTTGATTCACAAAGCAGTGGCCTCCTGCATGCAAGCTTCGTTTAGGAAAAGGCCTCTTCATGCTTGCCTTTGACCCATAAGGAAAAGGCCCTTTCAACTTGCTTTCAACCCACAAGGAAAAAGGCCCCTTCAACTTTCCTTCGATCCACAAGGAAAAGGCCTCTTCATGCTTGCCTTTGACCCATAAGGAAAAGGCCCTTTCAACTTGCTTTCAACCCACAAGGAAAAAGGCCCCTTCAACTTTCCTTCGATCCACAAGGCAAAGGCCTCTTCATGCTTGCCTTCGATCCACAAGGCAAAGGTCCCTTCAACTTGCCTTCGACCCACAAGGAAAAATGCCCCTTCAACTTGCCTTCAATCCACAAGGCAAAGACCGCTTCAACTTTCCTTTGATTCACTAGACAAATACTTCCTACATGCCTGCTTCAATTCACAAAGCATTAGTCTCCTACATGCTAAGCTTCAATTGAGCATTGGCTGCTTACGTGTCTGCTTTGATCCACAAGACAAGTGCCTCCTTAGTGCTTTCCTTCAATGCACAAGGCAAAGGCTTCCTCTTCATGATGGCCTTCGATTCAAAAGGCAAGAACTTCTTTCATGTGTGCTTCGACCCACAAGGAAATGACTTCCTTTGTGCTTGCCTTCAATGCGTAAGGCAATGGCTTCCCTTCATGCTGGCGCCCATAAAGAACTGACTTCTTTCATACGTGATTCGATTCATTAAGCAGTTGGCTTTCCTCATGCTAGCTTTGAGTCCACCTCTAAACCCTTTAATACACAGTTTTCCACACTTTGACACACAAGATGGTCCCTTCGAAGAAACTTTCCAAAGGTCCATTCAAAGAAACATACAAGTGGTACCTCCGAAGGACATACATTTGGTCCATTCGAAGGACACACAAATGGTGCCTTCGAAGGACATACATGTGGGCTATTTGAAGGACACACAAATGGTTCCTTCGAAGGACCTACAATTGATCCATTCGAAGGATACATAATTGTGGGAAACCAGTTTGTTTTATGATGAGTCTTGGTCCAAGATGCTTGCTAGCCAAAATCCTACATGCTGCCAAGCCCAAGCCTCCTGCATAATTACATTCAAAGGAGGTAACAAAAGAAGCTTCGACTAGACATAAAGGATTTTTCGATTGGGCTAGTTGAAAAGTTTCAGATCAAGCTACTAAGGCAGATATTGGTTCAATCAAAGAAGCCACAATGATGAGGCTTGTAACTATTCGAAGGAAGCAACTCAGGGCCAATTGAAGAACAAAGCTTGAGGGCATTTGAAGGAGTCAGGAAGTGAAACATGTCCATGTTCATCCCAAAACCCAAAAGGGTAGGAATCCATCAAAACTTATAATCCTTTAATTTTTCTGATTTTGCCTTCAAAGCCTGATTAATGGTTGTCCCTTGCCATTTCCATTCCCCTCTACACCCCTATAAATACAGGCCTAAGGACACATTTCCAAGAAGACAAAAAAAAGAGATAAGAAACACATTGCCAAATGAAAGTATTTTTGCCACACACGCACGTTGCCCCATAAAAGCTCCACAAAACTTCCAAAGTTCCAACAAGACTGTCAGAATCGAAACAATCTCTATAGGCCTCCTCAATAAAAAATAAGCACCCCACTATTAACAATCCTTCGACCTCAAATTCATTTCATATGTAATATATTCATGCTGCATAACGTTTATGATGGTGAGTGTGTTACATGTAAGGTCTAAAGTAACATGATACCTTTACTAAGGTTTGTGAAATAGATTCCTTCAAATCCTAAATCCAGCTCAGATGGCGAAGAAGGATGTGTGCAGTCGAAAGGACATGGGTTCGATACCCAGGCCTTGCAAATTTTATTTTTTCTAACATGTTATGCATATTCAATGCTTCCTGGCTACGCACACCCACCATACACCATCAAGTCCAGGCTATCAGATGCATATTTGATCCGGATCCAACGCCCTAAGCACACAACCTCACCATGGATCCTCCTGGGGGTCTCCCCACTTAATACAAGGGCAGATCTAAGCTTCTCTCACTTGGGCCCAGTAAAGTCCACTTCATACCCCCTCTATTTATTTTACTATTAGGCCCATTTGTATTTTTGTGTTATCTTTACTATTTACTTCTTTTAATTTGTTTAATCAGTAAAAACAAATAAAAATCACAAAAAAACATTAGGTTAGTAATTTTTGTTAATTAAATTAATTCTGTAAATTAACTAATTAATTAATTAATTATTTTAACCTTTTCTTTAATTTAAAATTAAATAGACTTAGATTTTAATTAAATAATTTTCCCAAAATAAAAACAAAACAAAAAGATTTCCTTTCACTTAGGATTTAGAAGTTATTTTCAAGCGCATATTTATTTACTTTCTCACTTTTTTCATATAATTCTAACTTCTTACTGGATTGTAATAGTTAAAATTAGGACTTTATTTTCTGCTTTTTATTTCTCCCCCAAATTTTTTACTATGTAATTAATCCCCCTCCCCGAAGCTTTGTAATAGCGTAGATTTAAATTCCGCATTTTAATTTCCTGCAAATTATTAACTGTCTAGATGGTTGACTAATAGGATTGTATGGCAAGAACATAAAATAAAATTCTAGCAAACCTAATGCAAAAGACAAAAATAATTGAATACAACACACTTGCACATACGCACCTCTAGGGTACTCCCACTTTGGATGCCTTCGGAAAAATAGTCACAACTCTCGAAACGTGAGAGATTTTAGTGGCTACCCTTTGGTTTAAAAAGATCATAAGTCCCTCGATGACCCTCTCGACGTCGCCTCGGTAAAAAATAATCTTAAAACCCTAGAGTAGTTACTAAGATTTCTCTCCTAGTTGCCTTTGTGACTATAAAAACGTCCCTTCGAATGTCCCTCAAACATCCAAACGACTAGGGCTACCTACTCACTAATAGTAGGCTAGAACTGTCTAAAGAAAAGGAGGAAAAGAACGACCCTTTTCGAGTTAAGTAGATAGTTCCTAGATGCTATGCTCAAAAAAAATTTTACACATACACAAAATCCTTTCAAAACCTTTTCAAAAACGCTTTATCAACACTCTTGAGGACTGATACAAGAGTTATCATAAAGAAAATCGCTGCACTAAGGCATTTCAAAATACTTTTAAAAAAACACACAAAAACACAAGGTATTTCAAAAAAAATGAGCTAAGCATCTAAGATCCCGTAGATAACTACTGATGGAAAGGGTGCTAACACCTTCCCTTTCCATAATCTACCCCCTTACTCGGAAACATCTCAGAAAGTCTTTTTCCTATTCTTTTCACCCTTTCCTTTGTTGGATAAAAAAAAGTCAATGGCGACTCTTGCTTACCGCAACATTTGAGAACAAAAACACAAAACCAGTATAACAGTCGATTCTGCCACCGTATCACAGAACTGGCGACTCTGTTGGGGAATAAATAAAAAGTGGGGTTACCTTAGAGCTTAGGTCATATTTAATTTGCTTTCCTTGTATGCTTTGATTGCTTTATCTTTCAGGTTTTTTGCTTGGGTTTACTTGTAAAGATCCTACACCTGGATCTAGGGCACCTTTTAGGTAAGTAGCAATAGATCGTGGGGACTGTGCGGGGTATATCGACACGGTTGAAACGATAGCTATGTTGGTGTGACACATTTGTTGGTACTGGTAGCCCTTGAGTAGTCAAGGAGAATATGAGGCTGCTGTGTGGTGTCATGAAGCACCAGCTGACCTTAGAACCTTTAATTGAACAACTTGGCCATTAGGAAGTAGTGAAATAGCCGGCTTTGGTGCAGTCCGATGTTGGTTGATACTCGATACTACACTAATTGAGATCTGACTTCTGGGATATTTCGGTCTCTAATAAAGAGGATTGCGCTAAAACAATGCCCGATGAAGAAAGATCAATGATATTGAGACCCCCTAGAACCCGGTTACTTTCTAGGACAAGTTGAACCAACTAAACTTCAAGATGGTACTTACCTATGGAATCTATGAAATCCTAAACCTAAGGACCTGTTTATGTGCTTGTATATATCTGTTTGTACATAATATCATAACATCATAATATGGCATGTCACACTAACCATTTCAAGAACTTTTAGGACTTATCTTTGTGTCTGTTTTGTAGGACATGGCTCCCATTCGAAGAAATACCATCCAATTCAACCTCATAAGGGTGCCTCCTTAACTCAAAGAGTTGGCGTCAAGGGTTCCTGAGAATTCCACATTCACTAAAATACATGGTCGACTCCTCAGTTTGGTCACCTCAAGCCCTGATGAAGATATGGTGAAAGTCCTCTTTTAGTTCTTTGACCCTTTACATCATTGCTTTACATTTCCCGACTACCAATTGGTGCCTACTATGGAAGAGTTTTCTCAATTATTGGGTGTGCCTATTCTCAATCAATTACCCTTCAATGGTAGGGAAAGAGACCCAAATCCTGAGGAGATCGCTCAAGCCCTATATTTACAATGGTCTGACGTTGTGACAAATTGGGAAACAAGAAGCGGTGTCAAAGGGTTTCTAGCCAAGTTTTTGTTTGAGAAAGCTCACCATTTTTGGGATACTTTGGATTTACAAGTCTTTGAAGAGGTGTTGGCCCTTATCATCTATGGAATGGTATTTTTCCCTAATCCAGACCAATTCATAGACGTAAATACGGTCAAAGTTTTCATGTCACGTAATTCGGTGCCTACTTTACTTGGAGACATTCTGCATTCTTTTCACACTCGCACTGTAAAGAGAAGAGGAACCCTCATATGTTGCACTCCTCTGTTGGCTAGGTGGTTTATTTCGCACCTACCTCGATCTGTGTTGAAGAATGAGCAAGGCATGAGGTGGTCTAATAGGTTGATGTCTCTCATGCATTTGGATATTCACTGGTGCCCTCGATCTGTGGAAGATGTTACCATCATTCGTCGCTGTGGGGAATTCCCTAATGTCCCTCTCTTAGGCATTATGGAAGGAATTACTTATAACCCTTATTTGGCGTTGCGACAATTTGTGTATGCTAGGAGGGGCCGTCCTCATGATGCATTGGTTTAGGGAATCGCGTTTGACTATGAGAATGATGTCCAAGGGTACCGTCAGAGGTTCATTCGAGCTTGGGTCATGGTGAACAAAGTGGATAGCAAGACATTGAGGCATAATAACTCCATCCCTTTGGAGCCTTATCTTAAGTGGGTGCGAGCACGCGCTCAAAATCTCATGATGCCTTACCCCACCCTCCTACCTATCATCATGAAACCTATCGCCAAGACAGATGTACCTCATACTATCCTCCATCCTGACATGCTGACTACTCTTGAGGAATTGCAAAGATCTTGGATTCAACTCAAAGAAGAACGAGACACCTTTGAACCCCAATTCTATGAAAGCGAGAAGAAGGTTTTGGAGCTTACAAGATGACTGCATGAAGAACAGAGTTTGAATGCCTATATTGCACCAAAGAGGATGTGCTCATGGTAAACCTGAGTCCTGTTTGATTTAGGAGTTTAGTTTTATCTTTGTTTCTTCTATTGTAAGCCCAAGAGGCATCGTTGTAATCATTTAAACTTATGAATGCAATTAATGTTTGTTCTCTCTCTGTCTAAGAAAATTTAAAATCTTAAAAGTCCTTGAAAACATTGCATAAGCATATCATGCATTTCATTGCATAAACAGGTATTTTGAGACAAGTTTCTTATTCTTTTCGCTGTTTATTTCAACAAAAGAAATGGCTCTTGAACAAATAGTAAAGGATCTTCAAGATCAAAATGCTCAGTTCCAACAAATGTTCACGGCTCTGGCTAAGGGGCAAGAAGATCTGAAAGCTCTTATCATCAAAGAGAAGACTAAGAAGGCAAAGAAACCAGCTGGTGTTTTTAATATGGGAAGCAGGTTCAGAGGACCGGCCAAGCGAGCTCTAGATCTTGCAACTCCGTCAGAGGAGGGAGACAATCAAGAAGGAAAGCCTAAGGAAGGAGACAACAACCCTGGGACTGATGAGGAAGAGGCTGGTTACTCTGAAGAATAGTATCATCCCGCTGATGATAAATACAAACAACTAAAGGATCACCTCAATGCTATGGAGATTCAGAGGGTACCCGGGCTGGATTTTGAAGAGCTATGACTGGTCTCAGGGGTGGCCATTCTGCAAAAATTCAATGTCCCCACATTTGCTAAGTACGACGGTGTCTCTTGTCCTAATATGCACTTAAGATCATATGTCAGGAAGATTCAACCGCACACTACTGATAGGAATTTGTGGGCACATTTCTTCCAAGAAAGTTTGTCAGGGACACAGTTAGAATGGTTCTATCAGCTAGAGGGAACCAACATTCATAATTGGCAAGACTTGGCTGCTGCTTTTTACAAGCAGTATCAATATAACGCTAACCTCGCTCCAACCCGTACACAATTGCAGAGTATGTCTATGGGTTCCGACGAGGGTTTCATAGATTATGCTTAAAAGTGGAGAGACCTTGCGAGAAGAGTCCAGCCTCCTTTGTCTGATAGGGAGCTGGTAGACATGTTCTTGGGCACGTTGTTTGGTCCATTCTTTAACCATATGATTGGAAGCTCGTCGCTGAGTTCACTAAGCTGATATTGGCCGATGAACGAGTAGAAGCTGGTATTAAGAGTGGTAAGATCCAGAGAGATGTATCCTCCAGTACAGCAAAGAAACCCTTCACTGGAAAGAAGGAGGTCAATACTTCTTATTGCCAAAGAAATCAAAGTAAAACTGAACATCGTCTGACGGTAGGGGCTGTTATAATTTCCAATCCTGCATCGAACCAACAACGAAACAATCAACGCAGGCCGGATGTGCCCAGAAGATAGTTCACCCGAATCAACATGACCTTATCCCAAGTTTTACCACACCTGTTGAAATCCAATCTGGTGACTCTAAAGGAAGCTCCTAAGAATCCCAATACTGCATCTCCTCACTATAACCCAAATTCTCGATTTGCCTACCATTCTGAAAGTCTGGGGCACGATAAAAACGATTATTAGGCTCTAAAAAATAAGGTGCAGGATCTTATCGAAGCGAAGGAGATTGAGTTTGACCTTCCAGAGACACCTAATGTAATAATTGCGCCAATGCCTAAACACGGCCAAGGAATCAATGATGTTGATGACGACCTGTTTGTTTCTTCTGTGGATGAATTGGCTACTCCTCTTTTGATTGTTAAAGAGAATCTGTTGCAAGCCAGTTTATTTCTGGGATATGGTGATGGTTGTCACTTATGTATGTCTCTACCAGATGGTTGTTTGTTGTTAAAGATGGGTGTCCAGCGCCTGATGATTAACAAATAAATTTTGGTTGAAAAAGTTCCCCTTACAAGAAATTTGTGTGAAGATGTATCAATAATCACCATTTCCTACAATCCTCCCAGGGTATCCTCCAAAAGATCCTTCAGGATTACATCCGTTCCTAAGTTTTCTCCCTTGATTATCACCCTTCTTGGGCCGATACCATATTCCTCTGATAAAGTTGTTCCTTGGAATTATGGGGCTAAAGTCTATTACTATGGCGTCAATCAAGACCTATTGACTGTTGAAGATAAAGTTATTGAAAATACTGATCCTGACATTGACAACATCGTCGGGACCAGTAAAATTAAGAGAAGCGGAAGAGTTTTCTCTCCTGAAATCTCTCTGAAGACTGCTGTTACTCCTGTTAGTAATCCCATTGCTACTCTTACTGTTATCCCTACTATTATCCCTGTTGTTATCCCTGCTACTGAGTCGGCTGAGACTCAGGGCAAGGAGGTATTGGTTGAGTGTCTAGACAAAGGCACCCAAAGAAGTCATTCTTGAGGCTTTTAAAAAAGAAATGGAAGAGACACTGAAGATAATAAAGAAAAATGATTATAACGTCGTGGAGAAGTTATGGCATACCCCTTCAAAGATCTCAATGATGGCCTTACTCTTATTCTCTGAAGCCCATGCTAAGGCTTTAGTAAAATTACTTAAGTCTTCCCATGTGCCTCAAGACACCTCTAGCAATCAATTCGAGAATTGCGTTGCTAGTTTGACAACTGACAATGGACTGGGTTTCTCTGATGCAGATCTGACATCCAAGGGAAGAAAGCATAATGAGGCCCTGCATGTCTCCATTGAGTGCAGGGGCACTAATCTAGCTCATGTTCTGGTAGATACATGTTCATCGTTGAATGTCTTACCCAAGAATGCTTTGGACGAGTTAGATTGTGAAGGACTCACACTGAAGCCCAGTAATATTATGGTGAGGGCCTTCAATGGTTCCAAGAGAATGGTGCACGGGGAGGTGTAAATCCCTATCAAAGTTGGTACTCAGACTTTTGACTCAACTTTCTACGTGATGGACATCCGCCCATCCTACTCCTGTTTATAGGGTCGACCTTGGATCCATGTGGCCGATGTTGTTACTTCTACTCTGCATCAAATGTTGAAGTACCCAGTTAACGGAAAGATTATCACAGTCCATGGCGAGGAGGAATACATGGTGAGCCACCTAAACTCTTTCTGAAGGAAAATTGTGATCAAAAGCGCAGCGGAATTTAAAATTTTCCTTTAGCGATCCTTATGAATGAGCATGGTCAGTGATAGAAATATTTACCTCTTGTGGCGATTCAGACCTTTGATGTCGTGATCACGAGCATTGATGAAGAACAACGCCTCTACTCAGTCCACACGAACAGATCGCTTCCGGTCACAGTGCTAGTTGATCACGAACGGAAACCTTGAGTGAGAGAGAGAATCAAAAACGAAATTACATCAAGTGAAATTGCTTCATCACAAGGGATCTATTTATAGAATCACTCGTGTGGGCTACAAGCTAAAAGCCTAATTAATGCTATAAGCTAAAAGCCCAATTAAGCTTATGGACATCATACCTTATGATGTACCATATATCACTTATCCACGTGGTACCTTACCACTTTCCGTATTACACTTAAGTGCACCGTATCTTATGGTGTTCCTTATTTATTCTATCTCTCATCAACCTGTCCTTATGTGTGTGACCCTGTAGGTTTTCGCGACGTTGGCAATTATATTAAATCACACATTTAATATAATAAACAGTGAGCGGTATCTAGAAACACATCACTGTTACCCAAGTCACGAAAATGTCATGTGATCTGACCAAACCTTTTCCGTGATAATATTTGTGTTGTACAATTACCCTTTTGCCCTCATGTCTATATTGAACACAAGGCATACACTGTGTCACCCTTGTCCAGTTCAATATTGGGCCCTTAGACATTTATCCTGTTATGCATGATGAGCAAATTCCATCTAGGTCACTCATGTCCCTTAGCAGGCTTTGTGAAGTACCCATCAACCGTCTTTATAGTCATCCAGTTACGAATGACGTTTGATCAGCAATAAAGTACTTGACTCTATATCTAGGGTCCATAGTGGTTTCAGGTCGAAGGGTGGTATACACCATTATCATCATGAGAATAACTTATGACACTTTTCATAACATTCTATGTAGTATTCTCATAGCGGGTCAATCCAGTATAAATATTACTCCTAATATTCATACATATGTCAAGACTTGATAACTCCTTATCCATGATCCATGAGATGTGATCATCAATCTATCTTCATAATAATCTTAATGCTTTAATGTTATCCCATTCACATTAAATCTTGACTACGGATACTTTAAGAATAGTGTCTTATGTTTAATGGGATCTCATGATTAAGTCACACTTAACATTTCATTAAACAAATAAACCATTCTAGGGACTTTATTATTTTGGAAAGCAAACATAATAAAGAATTGCCTTTTATTATTAATAAATAATTCGATACAAGTACCAAAAGTATTGGCCTCTAGGGCTTACACCAATAATCTCCCACTAGCACTAGAGCCAATCAGGCATACCTCTAATACCCATAGATCTAGTATGTCCATCATGCTTCAGCTGTGCAAGAGGATTTGTTAATGGGTCAGCAACATTGTCAAGTGTAGGTACTCTGCATATTTTCACATCTCCCCGATCGATTATCTCTCGAATAAGATGATAACGCCTAAGTATGTGTTTGGATCGTTGGTGAGATCTAGGCTCCTTAGCTTGTGCGATAGCACCATTGTTATCACAATAGAGATCAATGGGATCCACAATGCTATGGACTATGCCAAGTTCACTAATGAACTTCTTGATCCAAACAGCTTCCTTTGCTTCAGTTGAGGCAACAATATACTCAGCCTCGGTTGTAGAATCAGCAACTGTATCTTGCTTTGAACTTTTCCATCTCACAGCGCCACCATTTAAACAAAACACATAACCAGATTGCGATCTAAAGTCATCCTTATCTGTCTGGAAGCTAGCATCGGTGTATCCAATTATAGCAAGCTCTTCCTGACCTCCATATATCAAGAATGAGTCCTTAGTTCTTCTCAAGTACTTAAGGATATTCTTGACAGCTACCCAATGAGCATCACCGGGATTAGACTGGTACCTACTCGTTGCACTTAAAGAATACGAGACATCTGGTCGAGTACAGAGCATGGCATACATGATAGATCCTATTGCAGATGCATATGGAATCTTATCCATGCGATCCCTTTCTTCCTTACTTGAAGGGGATTGTGTTTTTGACAGACACGTGCCATGTTGCATAGGTATGAATCCTTTCTTGGAATCATGCATATTAAAGCGTCTCAACACTTTTTCTATGTATGTACTCTGACTTAGGCCAAGCAGTTTTTGTGACCTATCTCTATAGATCCTGATTCCTAATATATAGGCTGCTTCACCTAGGTCCTTCATTGAAAAGCATTTCCCTAACCAAGTCTTCACTTGTTGCAAGGTAGGGACATCGTTTCCAATGAGTAATATGTCATCTACATATAATACCAGGAATACGATCATGCTCCCACTAACCTTCTTGTAGACACAAGGCTCATCTTCATTCTTGATGAATCCATATTGTTTTACTGTTTCATCAAAACAAAGATTCCAACTTCTGGAAGCTTGCTTCAATCCATAAATTGATCGCTGTAACTTACATATATTTTGGGCTTCTTCCGGTATGTCAAATCCTTCAGGTTGTGTCATGTACACATCCTCAAGAATATTCCCATTAAGGAAAGCAGTTTTGACATCCATCTGCCATATTTCATAATCATGATATGCAGCGATAGCAAGTAAAATCCGAATAGATTTAAGCATTACAACTGGTGAAAAGGTTTCATCATAGTCAACCCCATGAATTTGTTTATAGCCTTTTGCAACCAGTCTTGCCTTATAGGTATGTACCTTACCATCCATGTCAGTCTTCTTTTTAAAGACCCACTTGCATCCTATAGGGTTAACTCCTATAGGAGGCTCTACCAAGGTCCAAACATGGTTTGTGTACATGGAATCCATTTCAGATTTCATGGCTTCTAGCCACTTCTCGGACTCAGGACCAGTTATGGCATCTTGGTAGGTCACAGGCTCATCTTGATCCATGAGTAATACATCACCCTGATCACTTATGAGATATCCATATCTCTCAGGTTGTTAACGTATCCTGCTTGACCTACGCTGGTCTTGTTCTACTTGATCAGGTTGCTCTTCCACAACTACTTGTGTTTCCTGCTCTAATTCCTCCATAGGTGTATCAATGCTTTGTGGTTCTTTAATTTCTTCAAGCTCTATTTTCCTCCCACTGATTCTTTTGGAAATAAAATCCTGTTCCAGAAAAAACTCCAGTTCGAGCGACAAACACTTTGCCCTCAAAAGGATTGTAGAAGTAATACCCTCTTGTTTCTTTAGGATACCCCACAAATAAGCATTTGTCAGATTTGGGCTCAAGCTTAGTTGAAATTTGTCGTTTCACATAAACTTCGCAACCCCAAATCTTCATGTAAGACATATGTGGTTTCTTACCACTCCATATCTCATATGGTGTCTTCTCAACCTTTTTGGATGGAACCCGGTTAAGTGTGTAAGCTGCAGTCAATAGTGCATGTCCCCAAAAGGAGTTCGGAAGATCGGCGTGACTCATCATGGATCGGACCATGTCTAACAAGGTTCGATTTCTTCTCTCAGATACACCATTCCATTGTGGTGTTCCGGGAGGAGTAAGTTGGGATAAAATCCCACATTCCTTTAGATGGTCATCAAACTCTAGGCTTAAATATTCACCGCCTCGATCTGATCGAAGAACTTTAATATTCTTACCTAGTTGGTTTTGTACTTCATTCTTGAATTCCTTGAATTTTTCAAAGGTTTCAGATTTGTGTTTCATTAAATACACATAACCATATCTACTGAAATCATCAGTAAATATGATGAAGTATTGAAAACCTCCTCTGGCTGGTATGTTCAGTGGTCCACATACATCAATATGTATGAGGGCCAAAAGATCATTAGCCCTTTCACCTTTTCCTGTGAATGGGGACTTTGTCATCTTTCCAATTAAACAAGATCTGCATGTCTCATATGATTCATAATTAAAAGAGTCCAAGAGTCCATCTTTATGGAGTTTGGAAATGCGTTTCTCATTTATGTGGCCTAAGCGACAGTGCCAAAGGTAGCTTGGATTTAACTCATTAGGTTTAATCCGTTTAGTATTAATGTTATAAATTGGCATTTCAAGATCAAGGACATATAGTCCATTGTTCATTTGTGCAGAAGCATAGAATATATCATTCAAATAAATAGAGCAACAATTGTTCTTTATTATAAATGAAAAACCAAACTTGTCCAAACAAGAAACGGAAATAATATTCCTACTAATTGCAGGTACATAATAACAGTTCTCTAACTGAATTATTAAACCACTAGGTAAAGTCAAAACATAAGTTCCTACGGCTAAAGCAGCAACCTTTGCTCCATTTCCAACTCGTAGGTCAACTTCACCTTTTGCCAAATCTCTACTCCTTTTTAGCCCCTGCACATTAGTACAAATGTGAGAACCGCATCCAGTATCTAATACCCATGATGCAGAAGTAGATAAATTAATTTCAATAACAAAAATACCTGAATTTGAAGTCCCTACTCCATTTTTCATATCTTCCAGGTACTTTGGGCAGTTTCTCTTCCAATGTCTGGTCTTACCGCAATGGAAGCAAGTGTCCTCCTTTGCTATGCCTCCACTAGGCTTCAAAGCAGGAACAATAGGTTTAGGCTTGGAAACTTCCTTGCCTTTCCCTTTACCAACTTACTTGGTAGGCCTCTTGTTCAGCTTCTTTCCATTACTGACCATCAGAATGGACTTCCCTTTTGTCTTCATATTCTGCTCAGCAGTTTTCAACATGCTTAGCAATTCTGGAAGACTCTTATCCATGTCATTCATGTTGAAATTCATGACAAACTGATTAAAGCTATCTGGCAACGATTGCAAGATAAAATCAGTTGCAAGTTCCTTTCCAAGCGGAAACCCTAACCTTTCAAGGTTCTTCACATACCCAATCATTTTGAGTACATGGGGACCTACAGGGTTTCCCTCAGATAACTTGCTGTTAAAAAGGGCCTTTGAAACCTGAAACCTCTCATTTCTTGCCTGCTCTTGATAGAGCATTTTCAGATGTCCGATCATATCGAACGCTGACATGTTCTCGTGTTGCTTTTGCAACTCCGAGTTCATAGTAGCTAGCATGAGACAAGCGGCTTCGTTAGCATCATCAAAATGCTTCTTATAAGCTTCTCTTTCTGCCTTAGGTGCCGAACTATGCGGTTCCTCTTCAGGAACATGTGTCTCCAAGACATACAGCTTCTTATCGTGCTTGAGGACAATCCTCAGATTTCGGTGCCAATCCAGGAAATTTGTCCCAGACAATTTTTCCTTATCTAGGATTGATCACAAAATATGGTTGTTTGTTGTCATGGTAATCTACAAAAAAAAATGAAATATAAGTATCATTAAAACAACATATTTAATTAGGCCTTTAATCAAATATGCTCCCACTATTTTACTCAAACCAAATGACCCTCATCATTTGATTCGGAAAATCCCGTTGGAAGACTTTCTAGTGGGTCGAGATCCACATTTCACTTCGTTCTAAGTCAGCGTTAGGCTGATGACACATAACTAGGTTATTTAGGTAGGAACTCCTTCCAATTGTATCTCATACAACTCTCGAATATTTTCAGTTGGGTGAATAACTCCTTATTCTAATTCATCATATGAATCATTCCCAACTCTTGCTTCTAAACATGTATAATCTTATTATAATGTGTTTAGTTAAGTTTGACCCATTGTTTTAGCAGTTGGATATTACAATTATCCCATCGCACCTTACTAATATAGAACATGCACCTCGCGTAGGCGAAACCTACATTGTTCGATACTAGTCTTGATGAGTGCTAAAGCTTGGAAAGCATGAACTTAATATTTAACTTGAGGGATTTTGTTATTAGTTTGATCTCACCGGCTTAACATGCAATTCGTCTCTCTCATGCATCAACATACAAACACATGCATCAATATACATAAAAGGATACAGTTATGGCCCCTAGCGCAATTGTTCTCCCAAGCCAATGAGAGAACCTAAGCTAACCTAATAACGATCTAAACTTCTCCAAGCAAGATCTCCAAGGTTATCCTCCTTTGATATTGTATTCTTCTCTTTCTTCATAACATTACATTATATAAAAGAAACTCGTTTTACATACGAGGGAGTGAGATGAGAAAAGAAGTTACATCAAGAATTTTAGAGAGAGGCACGACACGCAGGCCGTATTTTACAATCCCAAAACAAAATAAAGGAAAAAAAACTAAGGCCATAACTGATCACCACAAGACAATAATAATAAACACACTTTTATTATTAGTTTAAATTTTGTTAATTAAAAAAAAGGCAAATTAAATTTCGACGATTGATCACACTACGCAGAGTTAGCCGGGGGTTCCGCTGCCCGGGCAGCGCCCCTTTGCGGGGTTGTCAGGGGCAGCGCCCCGCTGCAAAATTTTAATGAACAATTCATTTGAAATCGGCGTCATTTTCGCACAACTCTTGTGCATTCACAACCCTAATCGCATAACTCTGCAACAACACAACCCTTGTGCCATCATGAACCCTAATGCAACAGTTTCATGCTGTCAAACACATTTCGATTAATAATTCAGTATGATTAATCACATGCCATTGCTTCACCATACTAATGTCGAATTCCGAAGCATATGAACAGTGATCGGTCAAAGGAATAACAATCATTAAGTGTTTGAATGAACGAAACAGAAATAGTATATCCCATATACCATCGTTGCATCAGATTTACTTATATCATATATAAAAGTGATCGATCTTAGTTGTGTAACCTATGGACGATCGATGTATCGCTGCTTCACCATACTAATGTCGGATTCCGAAGCATAGTCAACATCAATCATCCAAATCATACACAACAGATGCCAAATTTAATTACTCGTTTATTATTCAATACATTCTGGTTTTAATCGAATCAAAACAGAAAATATAGAACATAAACAACTATCAGATCCATGGTTTCGTAAGTGGCTCTGATACCACTGAAGGAAAATTGCGATCAAAAGCGCAGCGGAATTTAAAATTTTCCTTTAGCGATCCTTACGAATGAGAATGGTCAGTGATAAAAATATTTACCTCTTGTGGCGATTCAGACCTTTGATGTCGTGATCACGAGCGTTGATGAAGAACAACGCCTCTACTCAGTCCACACGAATAGATCGCTTCCGGTCACAGTGCTAGCTGATCACGAACGGAAACCTTGAGTGAGAGAGAGAATCAAAAACGAAATTTCATCAAGTGAAATTGCTTCATCACAAGGGATCTATTTATAGAATCACTCGTGTGGGCTACAAGCTAAAAGCCCAATTAAGGCTATAAGCTAAAAGCCCAATTAAGCTTATGGACATCATACCTTATGATGTACCATATATCACTTATCCATGTGGTACCTTACCACTTTCCGTATTACATTTAAGTGCACTGTATCTTACGGTGTTCCTTATTTATTCTATCTCTCATCAACTTGTCCTTATGTGTGTGACCCTGTAGGTTTTCGCGACGTTGGCAATTATATTAAATCACACATTTAATATAATAAATAGTGAGCGGTATCTAGAAACACATCACTGTTACCCAAGTCACGAAAATGTCATGTGATCTGACCAAACCTTTTCCGTGATAATATTTGTGTTGTACAATTACCCTTTTTCCCTCATGTCTATATTGAACACAAGGCATACACTGTGTCACCCTTGTCCAGTTCAATATTGGGCCCTTAGACATTTATCCTGTTATGCAGGATGAGCAAATTCCATCTAGGTCACTCATGTCCCTTAGCATGCTTTGTGAAGTACCCATCAACCGTCTTTATAGTCATCCAGTTACGGATGACGTTTGATCAGCAATAAAGTACTTGACTCTACATCTAGGGTCCATAGTGGTTTCAGGTCGAAGGGTGGTATACACCATTATCATCATGAGAATAACTTATGACACTTTGCATAACATTCTATGTAGTATTCTCATAGCGGGTCAATCCAGTATAAATATTACTCCTAATATTCATACCTATGTCAAGACTTGATAACTCCTTATCCATGATCCATGAGATGTGATCATCAATCTATCTTCATAATAATCTTAATGCTTTAATGTTATCCCACTTCACATTAAAGCTTGACTACGGATACTTTAAGAATAGTGTCTTATGTTTAATGGGATCTCATGATTAAGTCACACTTAACATTTTATTAAACAAATAAACCATTCTAGGGACTTTATTATTTTGGAAAGCAAATATAATAAAGAAATGCCTTTTATTATTAATAAATAATTCTATACAAGTACCAAAAGTATTGGCCTCTAGGGCTTACACCAACACTTTCAGGTATGTATTAATGGACGGCGAGTTCATTGAGACTCCCTGTCAGAACTTTGAGGAGGTTCCACAGATAGTTGTTGTGACTAAGACCGCTACTAGTTTTCCAAAGACTACCAGACCTCCATTGAAAATGGCTTCTCTGAGGGATGCCAAAGCAGTAGTTGAAGATGGTGGGTGTACCATTTGGGGCCAACTTCCGGATATTCCCTACAAATCTGACAAGTTTGGTTTGGGTTTTACTTCAGGAGCCCAGTGAGTTGTTAGTCATGCTCGCACCGGGGTACTACCACTATGTATCAGCAACCATGGATTCAATGTATTGGAGGACATTGATAGAGATTATGACATGGACAAATGGATCTTCCCAACTATCAGCGGTGGACTCAACAATTGGGAGACCAAAGATTTTGTCCCTATTACTTTTATTCAAGAGTAATTGTCTTTTGTTTTTTTGGGATATGTAATATTTAAACAATTGAAACTCTAAATCCTTGTGTCTTACCCGAGGCACAATGGTCTATTTATGAGGGTTATTACTTCATCTTCATATGTCATTAATAAATCATTGGACGCTTTGCATACAAATTTTATGCTCTCTGTTTTTTCTTTCCTACTTTCACTTTATCAAAATAGATATGCTCTCTTACACACACCCACATATCAAAATTGCATATCCAAATCCACTATGGATCCCATTGATAACGGTTCTGCTATTACCAATTATGACTTTGAAAATCCGATCTACCGAGCCGAGGACGAAGGTGAGGAAGATTGTGAAGTACCAATAGAACTTGCCAAACTGTTACAACAGGATGAAAGGGCAATACAACCCCATGAAGAGCCAATTGAGACAGTAAACTTGGGTACTGAAAAGGATAAGAAGGAAGTCAAGATAGGTGTCGATCTGGAGCATAGTGTCAAAGAGAGGTTAATTCAGATGCTACATGACTATGTTGAGGTTTTTGCATGGTCATACGAACACATTCCGGGACTTGACACTGATATCATGGTTCATTGCTTGCCGACAAAAGAAGACTGCCCTCTAGTGAAATAAAAGGTTCGTCGTATGCGGCCAGAGATGTCAGAAAAGATCAAAGTTGAAGTCATGAAACAATTCAACGTCGTTTTCTTAGATGTTACCTCTTATCCATAATGGGTTACTAATGTTATTCTTGTACCTAAGAAGGACAGTAAGGTACATATGTGTGTGGATTACAGATACCTGAATAGGGCAAGCCCCAAGGATGACTTTCCGCTTCCCCATATTGATGTTCTGGTTGACAACACCACACAATATAAGGTATTCTCCTTCATGGATGGTTTCTCCGGGTACAATCATATCAAAATGGAACCTGAGGACATGGAAAAAACAAGCTTCGTCAGGCAGTGGGGGCACTTTCTGCTGCAAGGTTATGCCATTTGGGTTAAAGAACGTCGGGGTAACCTATCAGCGCGCCATGGTAGCTTTGTTTCATGATATGATCCATCACGAGATAGAGGTCTACATTGAAGATATGATAGCCAGGTCTCAGGCTGAAGAGGAGCACCTTGATCACCTACAGAAGCTGTTTGAAAGGCTGAAGAAATATAAACTGAGGTTGAACCCGAATAAGTGCACTTTTGGAGTAAGATCCGGTAAGCTCTTAGGCTTTGTGGTCAGCGGAAAAGGTATTGAAGTAGACCCTGAAAAGGTTAAAGCTATACAAGAAATGCCAACCCCTCGCACTGAGAAGGAGGTTAGGGGATTCTTGGGACGTCTAAACTACAATTCCAAATCCATTTCCCATCTAACCGCTACTTGTGAGCCAATCTTCAAATTACTGAAGAAAGATCAAGCAATGAAGTGGAATGATGATTTCCAGAACGCCTTTGACAAAATCAAGGAATATCTTCAAGAGCCTCCAATCTTGTTACTGCCGGTTGAAGGAAGGCCTCTGATCATGTACTTGACAATATTAGAGAGTTCAATGGAGTGTATGTTGGGGCAACATGATGAGTCTGGTCGAAAAGAGCATGCAATATACTACCTTAACAAAAAGTTTACCAACTGTGAAACAAGATACTCATTGCTCGATAAAACTTGCTGCGCTTTGGCATGGGTTGCTCGCCGACTAAGACAGTATATGTTGACTCACACTACCCTATTAATATCTAAAATGGATCCTATCAAATACATTATTGAGAAGCCCGCTCTCTCCGGAAGAATAGCAAGATGGAAGATGATCCTGATCGAATGTGATATTCAATACACAACCCAGAAAGCAATCAAGGGAAGTGTACTAGCTGATCATTTGGCTCAACAGGCCGTGGACGACTACCAATCCATGAATTTTGAGTTCCTAGATGAGAACATCATGCTAGTAACTGATTTTGAAGAACATGGACCGAATGAAGGACCTGAAAAAGGATCTCGATGGACCATGGTTTTTGATGGAGCTTCTAATGCACTTGGCAATGGCATTGGTGTTGTGATCATATCTCCCGAAGGTTGTCATACTCCTTTCACTGCCAGCCTATGTTTCAATTGTACCAACAATATGGTTGAATATGAAGCGTGCATTATGGGTCTCAAAGCTGCTATCGACTTGAGGATAAAATTCTTGAGTGTATATGAAGACTCAGCCTTAGTAATCAGCCAAATCAAAGGAGAATGGGACATGAAGCATCCTAATCTCATCCCTTACAAAGAGCATGTGTTGACACTGATTCCACACTTTGAAGAAGTTACCTTTGAGCATTTTCCACGAGAGGAAAATCAACTAGTTGACGCGCTAGCTACTATGTCTTCCATGTTCAAGGTCAGGTGAGAAAACGAAGCTCCTCGGATCACTATTGAGAGAATGGATGAACCAGCATACTGTTACGAGGTTGATACTGAAGAAGTAGTGAACAAACCTTGGTTCTATGAAGTAAAAAGATACCTTGAAGCTCAAGAGTATCCCGAGGGAGCTTCAGTCAATGATAAGAAGTTCCTAAGAAGATTCTCTTCCAAGTTCTTCCTCAGTAACATAATCATCTACAAGCGCAATCACGACTCTACTTTGCTCCGGTGTGTGGATAAAAGTGAAGCAGAAAATATTATGGAAAATTTACACGAAGGTACCTTTGGCACCCATTCTAATGGGCACACAATGGCTAAAAAGATCATACGGGAAGGATACTGCTGGTCCACTATGGAAGCAAACTATTATCAGCATTCACGAACTTGTCACAAGTGCCAGATCTATACTGATAAAGTACATGTGCCTCTGGTTCCATTGAACTTTTTGACTTCTCCCTGGCCATTCGTAATGTGGGGCATCGATATGATTGGGGAGATTATACATAAAACTTCTAATGGGAACCGCTTCATCCTGGTTACCATTGATTACTTCACAAAGTGGGTCGAGGCAGCCTCATTTGCTTCTGTTACCAAGAACATTGTGGCCGGATTCATCAGACACAGCCTTATCTGTCGGTATGGTATTCCATAAAGAATCATCACGGATAATGGTACCAATCTTAATAATACTATGATCACCGAGCTCTGCACGTAATTCAAGATCCAGCATCATAACTCTTCTCCTTACCGACCGGAGATGAATGGCGTTGTAGAAGCTGCTAATAAAAATATCAAAAAGATCATACAGAAGATGACGGTGACATATAAAGACTGGCATGAGAGGTTACCATTTTCTCTCCATGGTTACCATACCATAGTGCAAACATCAACAGGGGAAACTCCTTTCTCTTTGGTATATGGTATGGAAGTTGTCCTACCTATTGAAGTCCAGATCCCTTCCTTGAGAATCTTGAAGGACGCGGGTTTAAATGAAGACGAATGGATTCAGACTCGACTTGACCAGTTAAACCTGATTGACGAGAAAAGGCTCGCAGCCGTCTGTTATGGTCATATGTACCAAAAACATATGACTAAAGCTTTTAACAAGAAGGTCGGGCGTCAGGTATATCAGGCTAGTGACCTAGTAATCAAGCGCATTATCCTACCGCAAGGTGATCCCAGGGGCAAATGGAATCCTACATACGAAGGACCATTTGTAATCAAGAACATATTTTCTGGTGGAGCCATGATCTTAACCACTATGGACGGTGACGACCTTCCGCACCCTGTAAACATGGACATAGTTAAAATATACTACACATGAACAAAGACCCTCTAGGTTAACTGGCCTAGGAAAAATAAGGGCATCCCGGCGAACCAAAAAGGTTCGGGAAAAAAATAGGGATATACATATGAAAAAAATTTGTACACCCGACAAGTTGAAAACCTGAAAAGGCGGCTTGGGCAAAAAGGGTATCCCGGTGGAACGAAAACCCGAAAGGGCGGTCCAGGCAAAAGTTAGGGATTTAAAGCGTATAGCTATGTCCTATTGGATCACCTTACAGCCAATCTTCGGTAACAACTATCAAGCTCAAGTGGTACTAATCAATCCAGTCAGCTTCGAATAAGAAGCAAAGAGATGAGACACTCAAAGACATAAAGGCAATAGAAGAATTAGAAATCAATAGGATTATTTCACATAGCTGTTTTTATTTGTATACTATTTTGTATAGCTTTCATTACGACGACATTCTCTTACTAGGATGTTCGTCTCCTTATACAAAAACGCCTATTATAGGCATAATTTCTTCAAATTAATACAAAATTATCTCTTTGAAAGTGCAAAACTATTTGTTTTATTTTTATCTTCTGGTTTTGCTTGCGAAAATGTCCAGTGATTATTTTTGAACATATGCATTTGAATGTGGTTACTGTTTACAAATACACTCATAAAAAACAGAAAGACAGTTACTAATGGCTTTAAGAAACGGAACAATGTCTAAAGGCCATCCACAAAATCCCCGCAAATACTTTCTCCAGCAGGTACAAAGGCAGGGGAATCCTACTATAAAGTCACTGCCATATCCTCAACATACAGCCTAATGATGTCAGGTGTTCTTATATCCTCGGCGGAGCAAAAGTTTCCAATTACTGCCTCGGCATCTTAAAGAATTCCCTAACCTGGGTCACAAGCTTTTCAGAATTCCCCAGTAGGATTTCCTAAAAATCCCCAAGCAGTACATGAGTTTCCCTTCCTCAACTGAGTTTATTTCTCTAACAACGGAAATCCATCTCCCATCATTTCAACTTCAACAAAATTTTAAGACTTACACTCTTCATCCCCAACAGCAATCAGAGATTTATTTTCCCTAGTCCAACAATACTGTAGTAGAATAACTGACACGTTCATACATTGCATTCATACACCATTTTACAAGTGTCATAAGCATGGCAGCAAAAATGCATATATCACAATCTTATTTATTTTGAGAGCATCATTTGCACTTCATGCATCATGATATTGCATGCATCTAATTCTTTACCTTTTCAGGAAAGATCTACAGATAATTGTCATCACCAATTTTCAACAAGCTCCAGATTAATACCTGAAACAAGACAGGACAACTATCTGTAGACGACCGATTATGGATTAATACCTGAAACTAGACAGGAAAACTATCTACATGACCAGATTAAAGATTAATACCCGAAACCAGATGGGAAAACTATCTTTCTTTCTAGGGTCAGAGATTAATACCTGAAACCATACATGACAACTATCTCAACGGCCAACAAAAACAAGTTCCAGATTAATACCTGAAACAAGACAGGACAACTATCTGTGGACGACCGATTGTAGATTAATACCTGAAACCAGACAGGAAAACTATCTACATGAGGAGATTGAAGATTAATACCCGAAACCAAATGGGGAAACTATCTTTCTTTCTAAGGTCGGAGATTAATACCTAAGACCAGACAGGACAAATATCTCAACGACCAACAAAAACAAATTCCAAATTAATACCTGAAACAAGACAGGATAACTAACTACGGACGATCGATTATAGATTAATACCTGAAACCAGATAGGAAAACTATCCACATGAGCAGATTGAATATTAATACTTGAAACCAGATGGGAAAACTATCTTTCTTTATAAGGTCAGAGATTAATACCTGAAACCAGACAGGACAACTATCTCAACGACCAACAAAAGCAAGTTCTGGATTAATACCTAAAACAAGACAGAACAACTATCTGCGAACAACTGATAATAGATCAATTCTCAAAACCAGATGGGGTGACTATCTACACGACCAGATAAAGCATTCTTACACGGATTCCTTCTCAGTTTCCAAATGCAGTCTAACACAGACTCATCCTGAAGCAATCTTACATGGCTTCCTTCTCAATTTCCAAATGCAGCTTTACACGAGCTCATTCTGAAGCAATCTTACACGGATTCCTTCTCAATTTCCAGATGCAGTCTAACACGGACTCATCTTGAAACAGCCCTACACAGGTTCCTTCTAATACATTTCCAAACAGTAGTTAATTTCATTCTCCCCAGAAAGTTACTGTGAAGCCTGGATTCCAACCAGAAAACAATAAACTTTCATCTCTATTTTCCAGAGATAACTCCTCAGTAGAGCCTTGGACAACTAAAGCTCCTAGACTCTATTCCCCATAAATTTTTCCTCAAGCAGGAGAACAACAAAAATCAATTTTCCCCAGCGGAGTCCTCCTCAGACAACAGGAACAAGAATCCCCCCACAAAGAGACCTCTTAAGAAGCCATCATCTACTTTGGATGGCATCTTTAAGCCCATCTCCAACAACTCTCAGTCATCTTCTCCAAATGGCATCTTCAAGCCCATTCCCTAAATAGTCAACCATCACATCATGCGAGTGCAAATTTCTGGGCACTCTAGTGTTCAATCATTTTCCACCTTCAGATCACGAAAGGAAAAAAAGTCAATCTAAACCTTCAAGTTTAAGAAGATTGAACAGGGGCAGCTGTTGTACCCCAAAATTTGCCCTCTCTTTTCTCAAGACATATTCTCACAAGGATTTTCAAAAGTCTAAGTTTACACAAGTACAATTGGATTTATGGCTTTCAGGCATCAAATCGAAGAAGAGCAAATTTTCCTTGATTCATAAGCTTCAATTGGGCATCTAAAATCCTTCGAGAAAGCTTTGTTTCACAAGCTTCAATTGAACATTTTGCCTCCTTCGATGCATGCCTAATTCACAAGCTTCAATTGGGCATTGGGCCCCCTTCAATCAAGTTCAATTCACAAAGCTTCGACTGAGCATTGGCTGCTTCATGCTTGCCTTCGGTTCACAAGGCAAGAACCCTCTACAAGTTTGCTTCGATTCACCAGAAGTGGCCTCTTTCATGTTTATTTTGATTCACAAAGCAGTGGCCTCCTGCATTCCAGCTTCGTTTAGGAAAATTCCTCTTCAGGATTGCCTTCGACCCACAAGGCAAAGGCCCTTTCAACTTGCCTTCGACCCATAAGGAAAAAGGCCCCTTCAACTTCCCTTCAATCCACAAGGCAAAGGCCTCTTCATTCTTACCTTCGATCCACAAGGAAAAGGCCCCTTCAACTTACCTTCGACCCACAAGATGAAAGGCCCCTTCAACTTGCCTTCGATCCACAAGGCAAAGGCCCCTTCGAATTTCCTTCTATTCACTAGACAAATACTTCCTACATGCCTGCTTCAATTCATAAAGCATTTGTCTCCTACATGCTAAGCTTCGATTGAGCATTATCCTCTTACGTGTCTGCTTTTATCCACAAGACAAGTGCCTCCTCTGTGCTTGCCTTTAACGCACAAGGCAACGGCTTCCTCTTCACGATGGCCTTCGATTCACAAGGTAAGAACTTCTTTCATGTGTGCTTCGACCCACAAGGAAGTGACTTCCTCTGTGCTTGCCTTTAATGCGCAAGGAAATGGCTTCTCTTCATGCTAGCGCCCATAAAGCAGTGGCTTCCTTCATACGTGCTTTGATTGATTAAGCAGTTGGATTCCTTCATGCTAGCTTCGACTCCACCTCTAAACCTTTCAACACACAGTTTTCCATACTTTGTCACACAAGATGGTCCCTTCGAAGAAACTTTCCAAAGGTCCATTCGAAGAAACATACAAGTGGTGCCTTCGAAGGACATATATTTGGTCCATTCGAAGGACACACAAATGGTGCCTTCGAAGGACATACATGTCGGCTATTTGAAGGACACACAAATGGTGCCTTTGAAGGACCTACAATGGTCCATTCGAAGGACACATAATTGTAGGAAACCAGTTTGTTTTATGATGAGTCTTGGTCCAAGATGCTTACTGGCCAAAATCCTACATGCTGCCAAGCCCAAGCCTCCCGCATAATTACATTCGAATGAGGTAATAAAAGAAGCTTCGACTGGCCAGAAATGAGTTTTCGATTGGGCTAGTTGAATATTTTCAGATCAAGCTACTAAGGCAGATAATGGTTCAATTGAAGAAGCCACAATGATGAGGCCTGGAACCATTCGAAGGAAGCAACTTAGAGCCAATTGAAGAACAAGGCTTGAGGGCATTCGAAGGAGTCAGGAAGTGAAACATGTCCAGGTTCATTCCAAAACCCAAAAAGGTATGAATCCATCAAAAATGGCAATCCTTTAATTTATCTCATTTTGCCTTCAAAGCCTGGTTAATGGATGTCATTTGCCATTTCCATTCCCCTCTACACCCCTATAAATACAGGCTTAAGGACACATTGCCAAGAAGACGAAAAAAAGAGATAAGAAACACATTGCTAAACGAAAGTATTTTTGCCACGCACGCACGTTGCCCCATAAAAGCTCCACAAAACTTCCAAAGTTCCAACAAGGCTGTCAGAATCAAAACAACCTCTATAGGCCTCCTCAATCTAAAACAAGAACCCCACTGGTAACAAACCTTCGACCTCAAATTCATTTCATATGTAATATATTCATGTTGCATAACATTTATGATGGTTAGTGTGTTACATGTAAGGTCTAAAGTAACAGGATACCTTTACTAAGGAATGTGAAATGGATTCCTTCGAATCCTAAATCTAGCTCAGATGGCGAAGAAGGATGTGTGTAGTCGAAAGGACATGGGTTCGATACCCAGGCCTTGCAAATTTTATTTTCTCTAACATGTTATGCAGATTCAATGATTCCTGGCTATGCACGCCCACCATACACCATCAAGTCCAGGCCATCAGATGCACATCTGATTCGGATCCAACGCCCTAAGCACACAGCCTCACCATGGACCCTCCTGGGTATCTCCCCACTGAATACAAGGGCATATATGGGCTTCTCTCACTTGGGTCCAGCGAAGTCCACTTCATACCCCCTCCATTTCTTTTGCTATTAGGCCCATTTGTATTTTTGTTTTATCTTTACTATTTACTTCTTTTGGTTTGTTTAATCAGTAAAAACAAATAAAAATCACAAAAAAACATTAGGTTACTACTTTTTGTTAATTAAATTAATTCTGTAAATTAACTAATTAATTAATTATTTTAACCTTTTCTTTAATTTAAAACTAAATTGACTTAGGATTTTAATTAAATCATTTTCCCAAAATAAAAACAAAACAAAAAGATTTCCTTTCACTTAGGATTTAGACGTTATTTTCAATTCGCGCATATTTATTTACTTTCGCACTTTTTTTCATATTATTGTAACTGCTTACTGGGTTGTAATAGTTAAAATTAGGACTTCATTTTATGCTTTTTATTTCTCCCCCAAATTTTAGACTATGTAATTAATCCCCCTCCCTGAAGCTTTGTAATAGCGTAGATTTAAATTCCGCATTTTAATTTCCTACAAATTATTAACTGCCTAGATGCTTGACTAATATGATTGTATGGCAAGAACATAAAATAAAACTCTAGCAAACCTAATGCAAAAGACAAACATAACTGAATACAACACACTTGCACATGCGTACCTCTAGGGTACTCTCACTTTGGTTGCCTTAGGAAAAATAGTCACAACTCTCGAAACGTGAGAGATTTTAGTGGATACCCTCTGGTTTAAAAAGATCATAAGTCCCTCTATGACCCTCTCGACGTTGCCTCGGTAAACAATGATATTAAAACCCTAGGGTATTTACTAAGATTTCTCGCCCAGTTGCCTTTGTGATTATAAAAATGTCCCTTCGAATGTCCCTCAAACATCCAAGAGACTAGGGATACCTACTCACTAATAGTAGGCTAGCACTGTCTAAAGGAAAGGAGAAAAAGAACGAACCTTTTCGAGTTAAGTAGATAGTTCCTATATGTTATGCTCAAAAACAAACTTTTACACGTACACAAAATCCTTTCAAAACCTTTTCAAAAACTCTTTATCAACACTCTTGAGTACTGATACAAGAGTTATCATAAAGCAACCACCGCACTAAGGCATTTCAAAATACTTTTCAAAAAACACACAAAAACACAAAGTATTTCAAAAAAATGAACTAAGCATCTAAGATCCCGTAGATAACTACAGATGGAAAGGGTGCTAACACCTTCCCTTTCCATAATCTACCCCCTTACTCAGAAACATCTCGAAAGGTCTTTTTCTGTTCTTTGCACCCTTTCCTTTGTTGGGTAAAAGAAAAGTCGATGGCGACTCTTGCTTACAACAACATTTGCGAACACAAATGCAAAACCAGTATAACATTTGGTTCTGCCATCGTATCACAGAACCCTTTGTCGAACCTTGGGTTATCAGATCTTCAAATCTTCAGATTCTTCAAATTCTTCAGAACCTTGTCTTCAGAATCTTCAGCACTTGGTCTTGAGAACCCTTTTTCTTCAGAAACATAAGTCTTAAGCAACTAGACTTCAGTCAGAACTTCTATCTTCAGATCTTTAGAACTTAGTTTCTTGGACATGTATCAGAGTCACAACTTCAGAACCTTCTGAAGCATTTTTCTAATGTTCATCTAAACTTGTGTAGTGCAAAAGTGGAACTTGGTTTCTTATAATGTCTTGGTAACGCCTTTCATCTGAAGCAGAACCTGTTTATTAAATACTCAAAATAACAAACATTAGAGTACCAAAATTGTTCATACAAACATACTCTTTGTTATCATGAAAACTTAAAGATAAAATTGCAGAACCAAATCTTGTTCTTACAATCTTCCACTTTTTGATGATGACAAAACTATGTATTTTGATGACACAATTTTGTACATAATCAAAAAAATATCAGATATAAGAAGGGTAAGAATCACTTATCCTATATATGAGGCTCCCCCTAAATCTAATACTTGATGAAGATCGTATATCCTGATTATGAACCATTTGAGTAGAATTCCCCTGGTTGCAATAGATCAAATATTGAGATCTTATGAGTCTTGATTCTAGAGGCCAATCATGCCAATTGAGACCTTGAAACTTTAGCATCACAAATATAGATTCTAGATTTTCAATTCATAGCCTGATTATTAACTTAACCTTCTTAGAGTCTGATTCCAGAAGTTAGACAAAGAACTTTATTTAACACTTCCAGAACTTGATTCCAATCAGAGTTCAAGATTCCAGAAAAAGAAAACAATTCTAACAGAAACAGAAGTTTAACTGGGTTAGAACATAAACATCTCTTTTCAGAGATGTTTTCCAGAATTTGATTATCAGAATCAAAATATTACTTTATGTTATTTACTCCCCCTTTTTGTCATAATCAAAAACTGAATTTTGTGTGAAAAACATTAAAAATAGAAGAAATGAAAGAAACAAAAATAAGAAGTGATAAACAAAAATAAAACTTCATTAAATTTAGGAAACATAAAGAAGAAAAACAAAAGAAAGGAATTAGATAGAAGTCTTATGGTTCAAAGCAAAAGGAAAAACAAAAGGCTAAGAGCCTAGGTTCCATAAGAGGATGGAGTAGAAGCAGATATCTTTTGCAGAATTAACTGAAGCATATTATGAACATTCTCATTAACCACCTTCTGTTTACTGACGCTCTCTCTGAAAACTTGTTGTTCTTCTCTAATTTCACAAATTGCATTTTCGAGATGCATAATGGTTGGATCAGAAGATGATACAACCAAGGCCTCTTGGTTTTCCATTTCTGCTTTTCAGCTTCTTGAGCCAACCTGGCTTCTTCACCAATTCTGGCATCTTCTTCTTCTTCTTCTTGAGCCTTAAGCCTAGATTCCCCTTCCTCTTTCAGCACTCTAGCTTCAACTTCTCTTTGCTTAGAAGCAAAAAGTTTAAAGACTCGGATTCTTTCATTTTCTTCTTCTCTTTCTGCCACCGCCTAAACTATAACAAGTTTGGATGCTTCAGAAAAGGTCTTCAGCCATTCAAATACAGAAGACATCCACTTCTAGAAGCACTTCCAAGAATCATCCAGTTCTTGAGGTTTAGTGCTTGAGCTTGCTTCTTCATGCAAATTTGCAACCTTCTTCATGGCTTTGTTTCTAAACATATTAATGCATTCATCCAGGGTTTTTGGAACATATTTTTCATAGATAGTTAAAGTAAGTTCTGGTGGAGAAGACCAAAAATTTCAGAAAAACTGAATGGTTCGGAAGTGGGAATTTCAAGAATGTCAAAAATGGTTCTTTTATACAGGTCATGATCGGATGGTAAATGTGGATCAGAGTGAATAAAGGGTGAGTCAAGATTGATGGTTTATGTGTTGGAGAAAGCGAATTGAAGTAATGTTTGAGAAACTGGTGGGGGTGTATTAATTTCAGATGTGAGAGTGGTTATGGTTGAGGTGAATGTTTGGATAGGTTCTGATGAGATGTGTGTAGTGAGAGTTGGAATGGGAATAAAATTAGATGCTTGTGTTATTGAGGGAAGTGTGGTAGTAGCAGGTTCAGATACAGAGGTGGTGATGGTTTATGGTGAAGCAGAAATATTTGTGGTTAAAGGAATTCTTGTGTAAACAGTATCAGATACAAGTGTGGTGGTGGTAGATGGAGGAACAACAAAGGATGGAAAAGACAATGTTTGTGTAATGGAAGTGGGGGTGGATGATAATGCATCAATAATATTAGAAACAATTGCAGAAACAAGTACAATATCAAAAGACTTACTTGTTGTTTCTAGATAAGTAGCCAAAAACACAGTCCTAGAAGCTTGTGATTTCTTCTTTTTCTTCTTTCCAGGTTTAGATTCTTCTGAACTCTTCTTCCTTTTTCCTCTTGAATGATCAACAAGAACTAGAGGATCATCCAAGTCATAGTAACTGAAACTGGACATATCATGCCCTTCTTCTGCCATCATCACTATATAAGCAGTAATTCCATCTGGACTATATCCCATGGTGAACATAGGGAAAATTTTCACTAATAGTCTTTGTGTAGTGATTTTATCAGAAGGAACGAATATAGGTTTAACGATAATTTATTCTATTAGCCTCATATTCTTCAGAGTATGAGCATTGAAGGATTCTCCAATTGTAGCAGCCAAATCCTCAGTATGGTGAGCTTCTTCAACCAGAAACTCCATTAAGCCACTCTCCACAAAATTACCAGTCAGAAGACATCCAAAAGGAATGTAGTTTGGAACCTTCTTCTTTGGGTCATTAGTGGTTCTGGTCTTTTTGATGGAGTCTTTCAGATAGGAGAATAGAAGTGAAGGAAGACATAACTTCTGCTTAGCCATTAGATAATACGCATGTACTTCTGATGAGCATTAAAGTAATTAGAAGAGCTTAAAGGAGGTCTGGGATTGATACAACCCATTATGATTTTGTGCCAAACTCTAAGCTTATCAGGCAAATCCTTACTCTAGTATTCAGTTTTCTCAAGAGAGTAATTCTTGAAGATAGATTTGTTGATGGTTTCCTTCAAAAATATGGACTTGTTATCCACTCCATGAACCTTTTTTCCTTCCAAATGCTTCATACCCAGAAGATCTGCAATTGATTTTTCAGTAATGATGATTCTATGCCCTAGCACATGAGAAACAATGTGAAAATCATCACAATTAGCCTGTTTCCATAAATCCTTTACCAAAGCTTCATATACAACACCATGAAGCCTCATAAAGTAGTGCTCCCTGTAGCGGTAGAAATGTTCAAGACTAAGCCATTGGATTGACTAGACTTTATACAAATCAAAAATAAAAATCACCACCGTGCTTTATTGTTTCCAAAGGAATGGGAAAAGAGCGAATAACCCAAAAAAGATGGGGAAAGATTCAAGGTAAGGGGGTTGGTTATACAAAGGGAAGATATTAGCACCCTAAACATCTACGGTACTCTGCAGGAACCTCTTTGAAAAATCTGTATATTTTGGCTATAAAAATGTGTTGTATAGAAAATGGATGGTGGAGGTGAGAAGAGAAATATTTTTTATGACTTTTGCACCTGTCGCGACTGCGAACCTTTAGTGCCTACGAACCACCTTTTGTGCAATAGGGGATCAGGGTACACGTAGTTCCTATTTTAAAAATTTGAAACACAAGTGTGTTGGTTGATTTTAATGAGGTAAGACATCATCGTCATTGTCAGTGTGGAAAACATACTTACTACCCACAATCATGAGAAAGGAGAATTTGCATCATCTCAAAGTGGAGGATATGGCTTGGGTTTTAAAATCAACAATGCCTCACTCAACACCCAAGTGGAAAATATATCACTTCACTACATATTGTAGAAGTATAGTTGTTTGCATCACTACAAGGATTGGCAAGAGTCTAATCTTTTGATAAAAGTTTAAAGTAAAAGCCAAAGTGGCAAAATGGTTTGAATGAGATTGATTGACTTTTAGTCTTCACACAAAAAATTTCAAGGTATTATTAAATTGATTGAAGTTTATTTATGAAAGTATTTTGAAAATGCATGGACCTAGGTCCAAGTTTATTATGAAAATGTTTCAAGTTTAGAAACAAGAAGAGTTTTCAAAAGGGGGGAGAAGATTTTTTAAATTAAAGAAGATGGGAGGAGAAGAAGAGACTATCTTAAAGCATAAGGTAAAAGCTAAGGAGAAGAATCATCTAACCAATAAGAAGCCAATACTTGACATTATGTGTCAAGATAGAATTCCCATTCTTTGGATTGAAACCAAGCAAGCAAAGATACTAGACCTCTTGAGAGAACCAAACTTCAAGTGTATTAAGTCGTCACAAAAATTGGGCAGAGTAACGGCTGTATACGAGTGAATTCCAAATTACAATCAAAGAGTGTAATCACAAAAACCTGCACACAAAAAACAAACAAACAACCCAATGTCTTGAGGTAAACCTCAAGAACTCCAGAAAAAATAATCAGATAAGATCACAAGGTCTCCAAGATAGGCCAAGGTTTCTAATCCTAAGTCCAAGAAAAAGTCCCATGCTCCATAATACCAAGGATAGTAACCAAATAGTCCAAGTACCATTAAGAGTTTTTTAGGGTTTATGTTGATTATTAAGTATCTTAAGAAAAGAAAAGAAAAGCTCAAGTGAGCAAAGTAAAAATGGCAAGAAAATAAATGCTCAAGTGAGCAAAGATGAAAATGGCATGAAATAAAAATGCTAAAAAAGAATAAAAGCATAAGATAAAACAAGTCATTAATTAGTGGTTAGTTGGATGACCATATTGAAACTTGTATTTGGAACTCATTAGAGGATTGGTAGAACCAAAGCCTCCACACAACAAGTTGCATTTGCTTTTTGTCAAGTATATCATCCATTTGGAATTCTCACAAGTACCATTTAATGATCAACGATGTTTAAGTGATCCGCGTTGACCAAAGGTGTTGTAGATCCATTAGAGGATTGGTAGAAACAAAGCCTCCACACAATGAATCTCAAGGTTATTGGATCAAAGAGATCAAATTAACATACTTGGGCTTGCAATCATAAGTTTGGGCCACGAATGATCATTTATTCAAATCGGGACAAAATTTAGCGCTATGTTAAGCAATCGTAAGTAGACTTATATAAAAGTCGCACCTATTTTGAGGCCGGTCAATAGCAATCTATGCACCATTTATTTTGAGACATGATATAGAGATCATGCTCCAACAACATTTAGTGCAATAAGAAGGAGATGAGATGAAGAGGGTTAGGGTAAAAAGAATATACAAACCACATTTGAATTAAATTTTAATCAAACTATTATTAAAATCATTCATCCATTTTTGTGGAGTTAAACTCAACACCATGGATCCAATGATGTTATAAAGTTCATGATCCAAAACCTAACCCAAGATCAGCCAGAAAATAATCACAAAATAATATCACATTTAATATACACAGAGAGGGTTTAAAAATGTTTTTTTTAAAAAGAAAATAATGAGAAAAATATCAATTATGTTCAAATTAATCAAGAAGTGAGAAGTAAGGCCATAAAAAAATCAGAAATGAATCCAAATATTTTTATAAAATTTTTGATAATTTTTAAAAGTCCGAAACTATTTTTAAACTATTTAAAATTGCTAAAACAAATATGAAATAGATAAAAAATAGTAAACCTCAATATAAAATTCCATAAAATTTTCAGAAAGTCAAAAATATGCAAAATAATATTTATGAATTTTTTCAGAATTAAAAAATGTCAGAAAGTATTTTTTAAGCAATTAAAAGAAAGAAAATAATACAAAAAACATAAAAAATACCAAATGTTAAAATACAAATGTGAAAAAATAGTCATGAGATCAGAAATAATTCAAAGTATTTTTGTGAATTTATTATAATTTTTGCATAAAAAATAAAAGAGTTATGAATTTTTGAAAATTTAATCAATAAAAATATAAAATCAGAAAATAAAATAAAACCAAAAAGATGTGGACCATTAGATCATAGTCAAAACGCGTTAGTAAGCTAATCCAATGGACCAGACGCGCTGTGCTTGATATGGACCTTAGTGAAATACACATGGGATCAGAAAAAAGGCAACCAATGAAATTAAAACGTTTGGCACGCTATCATTGGCTGAGACGAGACATGTCATCGTCTTCAACCTCCAGACACCCTGCAATGGGGATTTTGGGAGATCCTTCAAATGGAAAAATTAGGATCCCAGGCTAGCATCATTGAACTCGTCTCTTCAAGATAATTCTAACACAACCATCGCGCCAAATTTATATAAGGTATGGAGAGAGATATGAATCAAAAACCCAGAAAATAGCGATCACCTTCAATTTGAGATTTCTCTCTCAATTCTCAATGGATTTAAAAATTGTAAGCAGCATTAGAATCAGAAGAAGGAGTAGAATAGATTAGTGCTTGATTTGGATCCAAATGGTGGAGAATTCTAACTTTTCTAAGTTCAAGTAAGAAGCTCTGGAACTGGACTTCTGTAGCTTGGATTATGGCTCGTTTTGATTGGTTTAAGTGTCGGAGAGTTTATATGATGCTCAAGGATGATGAATGCACAAAGAATTTTGGAAAAGGAAGCTTAAATCTCAGAAACTGAATTCAAAAAAAGTGGGTTCGTGTGAGGTTTTGGCAGGGTGTTCTTGGCTCTCTAAGCTTGGGAAAATGGATGGGGGATGACCCTCTATTTATAGGGAAGTGAATGGGAATGAAAATTTAAAGAAACAAGGAAGTTTGGAAGGAAATTGAGTGAAGGTCGAGCACGAGTGAAGTGTGACTTCATTTCCATCAAAACTCAGTCAAACCTTGCGTTTTGGGGTGCTAATCACTTCTGGAAAGTTTGCTAATCAAGTTTAAATCAAAAACACGCATAAATCTTGTGTTTAGAAGTCACATTATGGGTTTCAAAATTTTGACTTTGTGAAAAATTCAGTTTCAAGTTACCAAATTCAAATCCATGGCATTTCCAACTCAAGGGGTCTTAGGGCATGATTCTTGATGCTTTGGAAAGATGAGGTTACAAGCTTTGCAATGGAAAAAGAATGGAATCAAATGGATGCTTGAGCTGAAAGTTACATGGAGTCAAAGTTGAAGAAAAATAGTTGACTTTCCATACTTAGAAATATTTCAAATTCTTCTTCAAAAATGACCTATAATATTTTGTATCCAAACATGGCCTTCCACTTAGAATTTGCTCTTGGCCAAAAAAGATGGAATGAAGTGGATCTCCTGAATGACATTTTGAAATAAGGCAACTTCCATCCATTTTCTGACTTTACACATGAAATAAGGCATAAAGTACACATCTTTAAGATCATCATGGAAAAATAATGGACTCAAGGTGATAAAAATTGACCAAGTTATGACCATTTGAAGTCACATATGGAAAATTATGGATTCATCTGGATGACTTGTAATCTTTCTTCTTCACCAAGTTCCTTCCACATGAAAACTCCTTGGAACTTTTTAAGTAATTTTTTGGTAACTCTTTGAAGATAAAGATGCCTTTGGAATCACTCAAAAATACCAAAAGGTGAGCAAGATATGCTTCTTTGAGATTCAAAACCCTAGCCTCTAGATCAAGAGAATGCTTTGAGGAACTTTGACAAGTTTGAACAAACTTCTTGTGCCAATATTATTTATTTGTGAATAGAAGTTGTTGAGGATGATGATGAGGACTCATAGCCACCAAAACCACTTCCATGTATTGAAATTTGAGAGAAATATGCTCTTGTGACCAATAGGAACAAGACCTTGTCCAATCATGACAACTTCTTCCCTCAACCCCTTGTACTTTTGAATCAATTTTGATAACTTTGAAATATGTTGAACCAAAATAAGACTTGTCATGCCATTTCTTCCAAAACAACTTCAATGGGGAGGTTTGAATTTCTCAAGATTTATTGACTAGGGCATGGAAATAAACTCATGAACTCATGAAGCAACTTGCTAAACCTCATTGCCTTTACCTACATTATTAATAAGTAAGACAAACCAACATTGCATTTTATTAATTAGAAAGAAAATCAAAGAAAAATATTCATGATCACAAAAGAAAACAAGTCAAGGTTCTTGGTAACTCCTCAAAAGAGCAAAGCTAAATGTAGGGAGGGGAACCAAGAATCCTAGTGTGATCTTGTTGTGAGTGAAACAACATGGTATGATGAAGGGATCTTAGGGGCAAAAATTGGGGTACAACAGCTCCCCTTATTTAAGTTTCTTCTATCCAGAGATACGAAGGTTAAAAGTCTTCGTGTCGACGTGATCGAAGATACTTAAATATAAAACAAACCCTATTTTTGGCCCTAAGATGCCATGCAAATGCTTATGCATATGAATGCATATGAACAATACCAAAGAGACGCAAAGTATCACTGGGGATGCAACAAAAATAAAGAAACAAAGGAGCAAATCCACCAGGAAAATAAATCACTGGTGGACCAAAAGAATTGAATCAGAGAGGAAGATAACAAGCATCGACGTTCACTGCCGATGGTCTACCAACTTTCACTGAAGGAAGAAAGAGAATATCATATCACCGCCGTTCACTGACGGTGAACTATCAACGTTCACTAAAGATAGCAAAAAGATAATAAACACCTATGTTCACTGTTGATGTCCTACCAATGTTCACTAAAGGTAGAAAGAGAAAATATATCATATCACCTCCGTTCACTTACGATGAACTATCAACGTTCACTGAAGATAGCAAAAAGATAGTAAACACTGACGTTCACTGCCGATGGTCTACCAACGTTCACTGAAGGTAGAAAGAGAAAATATATCATATCACCACTGTTCATTGACGATGAACTATCAACGTTCACTGAAGATAGAAAAAAGATAACAAACACCGACGTTCATTGCCGATGGTCTACCAACGTTCACTGAAGGTAGAAAGAGAAAATATATCATATCACCGCCATTCACTGACGATGAACTATCAACGTCCACTGAAGATAACAACAACATAATAAACAACGACGTTCACTGCCGATGGTCTACCAACGTTCACTGAAGGTAGAAAGAGAAAAAATATCATATCACCGCCGTTCACTAACGATGAACTATCAACATTCACTGAAGATAGCAAAAAAGATAATAAACACCGACGTTCACTGACGATGTCCTTCCAACATTCACTAGAGGTAGAAAGAAAAAATATATCATATCACCGTCGTTCACTGACGATGAACTATCAACATTCACTGAAGATAGGAAAAAGATAATAAACACCGATGTTCACTGTCGATGTCCTACCAACATTCACTGAAAGTAGAAAGAGAAAATATATCATATCAAGTTTTCCCCAAAATTCTGGTGTTTCACCTAGAACGGGTTTCAACTTCTTCTTTAACCAAGGAAATCTGCCTGGAAAAGGTCAAACATAAGTTGTCTCAAATAAAGAGACTTGTTACTTGTTGTCATGGAGAATTTCAAAAAGAAATGACTTTCTGGGGATAGAAATATGACTTCCCGGGGAAGTGCCACGATATTCCTGCTGAGGAGATAAAGTCTTCTCGTGCAAAATAAATGCACAAACTAAAACTCAAAGTTTTTAGAAATCCAAAGTAAATAATATTGTCATGCAACCACAGATCCAAATCAGAAATAAACTGGATCAAGACAGGAAATGAAGATACATCCTTTGAGAAATAAACTCAAGAGGGAAAACTGAATCCATATAAGCAAGGAGTGTTACAGGAAGGTCAGAACACAATGTCAATGAATAATGATTTATCAATTTTATCCATGCATGATGTATGTATGAATGTATGAGTGCTATCGTGCGTATGCTGGTAAAACAGATACACAATCAGTAGGAACAAATAAACAAAACCGCCTCAGGTACTAACAACACTTGGCTAAACTTCAACCAGAAAGATTATTTCAAGAGAGGTAAAGGATAATTGCGGAAACCAAACCTATTGCCTGCCTTTAACTTTACTAAAGAGAAACATAATTTGGAGGTAGACAAATTAAACAGATACCGGGATAGAACATCCTTCTTCCGGCTTCATCGGAGAAACTAGTTTTTTTAGAAGCAACATGCCTACTGGAGATTGCAAGACCAGCCTCAAATAAAGCAGACTGACGCCGAAACAATCAAACCTCACTGGGGAATTCAAGCCTACCTCCCTGGAGAAAGATGCAGATTGAAACTTTACATCATGAAAACTTATTCCAACAAAAGATTCCCTGGGATAGCCTTCCGGTGGGAATCAAGAAGTCAACATTATAGAAAGAGGTCAAACTCATGGGTATTTTAAATCAAACCCAGCAATTGAAGGTTGAAAACCCAAAGGTTGATAATCATTTAAACACTTCTCAGAAAAAGATATTGCCCTGGTCTAGTTTCCTGGGAAATAAATACCAATAATAATGCCAATACTGCAGAAAGAGCGACATCTCAGCACACCAAGGGAATAAAACCTTTCATCATATGAGGGAAGACTTCGCTGGGGAATCTGGGACAGAGGCTTCTGACCATGCAAACCCAAAATCAAACATGAACCAAAACCTGATTGGGGATAATGGGATCACAAACCCAATACTGCATCTTACACCGATTGGTATCGTCTTTAACTATCTGAGAAACATATAAAGATCATGCACATACCAGCAAAATGACCTGAGAGATCCTTCATGAAGGAAGTAAATCCTATCAAAACAACCGGAGTTTGTTCATTCCTGGGATCACCATTTTTTGTTGTCATTGTGTCATCACAAATCTCAAAGTAAATTGAATTGTAAAGATCTATTTTTTTTTAAAGTCAATTTTGCTTTTTAATCTTTTTGCAAGCTAAATAAAATAAGAACACAAAGAATTGGGTAAAAGCTCGAATTTCATTAATAGAATGGTAGTCTGCGAATGGCGAGACTCCATGGATGATTACAAAGTTTGGGAAATGGTAATACATAATGGAAAAGATACATTGAGATACAATGACCATTGTTCCCCCTAACAACTTTTGAAATCCTGAGCAGCAGCTTTTGTTGAAGTATGGTGAGGATCCGAGAAGATTGTTGCTTCAACGATCAAGTCTTGTCTGACATAGTTACTTGCCAAGAAAAATCCCTAACTTTTGCCTAAGCTGCCCTTGCGGGTTTTCAACTTAGGGGGAAATTTATTCTGTTTATGTCTTTAATTTTTTCCTAGACCGCCCTTTCGGGTTTTCGGCCTACCGATACACTCTTTTTTGCCTAAGTTGCCCTTTCGGGTTTTCAACTTAGCGAGCTGTTCTTTTATTTCTTTAGGCGAAGTATTTCTTGACTGCGTCAGCATTCATGAGACGTGGTAACTCCTCGCCATCCATAGTTTCAAGAATTAATGCACCACCAGAGAAGGCTTTCTTGACGACATACGGGCCTTCAAAAATGGGAGTCCACTTTCCCCTATAATTAGTGTTGAAAGACATGATCTTCCTGAGCATGAGGTCGCCTTCTCTGAATTCACGAGGTTTGACCTTTTTATCAAATGCTTTCTTCATTCTTCTCTGATATAACTGCCCATGACATAAAGCTGTCATTCTCTTTTCCTCAATCAAATTCAATTGGTCAAACATGTTCTAGACCCATTCAGCCTCTGTCAATTTGGTTTCCATTATCACACGCAACGAGGGAATCTCTACCTCGACAGGGAGTACCGGTTCCATTCCATACACCAGGGAGAACGGGGTTTCTCCTGTTGAAGTACGAACAGATGTTCGATATCCATGCAGAGAAAAAGGGAGAATTCCATGCCAATCCTTAGAAGTAACAACCATTTTCTGGATAATTCTCTTGATATTCTTATTAGCAGCTTCAACAGCCCCATTCATCTTTGGCCTGTATGGAGATGAATTGTGATGGACAATCTTGAATTCTTCACACAGTTCTGTCATCATCTTGATGTTCAAATTCGATCCATTGTCGGTGATGATTCTGCTCGGCACACCATACCGGCATATAAGATTATTTTTGATGAAACGCACAACCACCTGTTTGGTAACATTGGCATATGAAGCAACCTCTACCCATTTGGTGAAGTAGTCAATTGCTACCAAGATAAAATGGTGCCCATTCGAAGCTTTGGGTTCTATCTTCCCGATCATGTCTATACCCCACATAGAGAAAGGCCATGGGGAGGAAATCACATTGATAAGTGTCGGAGGCACATGAACCTTGTCCGCATAGATCTGGCATTTATGGCACTTTTTTGCAAATTTGTAACAGTCAGATTCCATTGTCAACCAATAATAACATGCCCTTAGCATCTTTTTAGCCATAGAATATCCATTAGCATGAGTGCCAAATGAACCTTCATGAATCTCATGCATCAACATGTCTGCTTTGTGTCTATCCATGCATCTGAGCAAGACCATGTCATAATTTCTCTTGTATAACACATTTTCACTAAGGAAGAAACTGCCTGCCAATCTTCTCAGTGTCTTTCTATCTTTCCTTGATGCACTAATCGGGTATTCCTGAGTCTGAAGAAAATGCTTGATATCATAATACCAAGGTTTTTCATCTGCTACCTCCTCTGTCATAAACACATGAGTGGGACTATCTAGCTGTTGAACTGTAATCCGGGGTATTTCATTCCAAGTATTCACTTGGTACATGGAAGCCAGAGTTGCCAGAGCATCTGCCATTTGATTTTCATCTCTAGGGATATGATGGAATTCAACTTTATTGAAGATGGGTAATAATATTCTAGCATAATCTTTGTAAGGGATCAAGCCAGGGTGACGAGTGTCCCATTCTCCTTTAATTTGATTTATTACCAAAGCTGAATCACCATACACATCTAGAATTTTGATTTTGAGATCAATAGCTTCCTCAAGACCCATGATGCAAGCCTCATATTCTGCCATATTATTAGTGCAATCAAATTTTAATCTTGCAGTAAAAGGAATGTGTGATCCATGAGGAGTGACAATCACAGCACAAATTCCTTTACCATAAGCATTCGCAGCTCCATCAAATATCATACTCCAACGAGATTCAGGGTCAAGGCCTTCCTCAGGCAATGGTTCATCACAATCTTTCACTTTCAGGAACATCATATCCTCATCGGGGAATTCATATTCTGTAGACTGATGATCTTCCACCGACTAGTGAGCAAGGTAATCTGCCAACACACTACTTTTAATAGCCTTTTGAGTGCGATACTCGATATCGTATTCAGATAACAACATCTGTCAGCGGGCAATTTTCCCAGTAAGAGAAGGCTTTTCAAAAATATACTTGATTGGATACATTTTAGAGATCAACCAAGTGGTATGATTCAACATATACTGCGGTAAACGTTTTTCCGCCCAGGCCAAAGCACAATATTTCTTTTCTAGCATGGAATACCGTGACTCACAATCAGTGAACTTTTTGCTGAGATGATAAATGGCGAACTCCTTCTTCTCTGTTTCATCATGTTGTCTCAGAATACAACCCATGGATTTATCTAGCACTGTTAGATACATAATCAACGGTATTCCTTCTACGGGAGGGAGCAAGATAGGAGGTTCAAGCAGATATTCTTTAATACTCTCAAATGACCTTTGGCAGTCATCCGTCCACACACAACCTTGATATTTCTTTAACAACTTAAAGATCGGTTCACATGTTGCAGTCATGTGGGAAATAAATCTGGAAATATAATTCAAACGCCCGAGGAAACCTCTTACTTGCTTTTCAGTTCTTGGTGCTGACATTTCTTGAATTTCTTTGACTTTATCAGGGTCAACTTCAATTCCTTTCTGGCTAATAATGAAACCCAACAATTTCCCCGATTGAACACCGAAGGTGCATTTATTTGGATTCAAGCGGAGACGATACTTCCTCAAACGCTGAAACAACTTCAACAAATCTTCTATATGCCCTTCTTCAGTCTGGGATTTGGAAATCATATCATCAACATATACTTCAATTTCTTTGTGCATCGGGTCATGGAATAGGGTTTTCATAGCCCTCTGGTACATTGCACCAGCGTTCTTCAACCCGAAGGGCATCACTCCGTAACAGAATGTTCCCCAGGGTGTGATAAACGTTGTTTTTTCCATGTCCTATGGAGCCATTCTTATTTGATTATACCCGGAAAATCTGTCCATGAACGAGAATACTTTGAATTTTGATGTGCTGTCCACTAACATGTCAATGTGAGGCAATGGAAAATCATCTTTTGGACTAGCTTTATTTAGATCTCTGTAATCTACGCACATGTGGACTTTTCTGTCTTTTTTCGGTACTGGGACAATATTGGCAATCCATTGAGGATACAGTGACGTCACAAGAAACCCAGCATTAACCCGCTTTAGGACCTCCTCTTTGATCTTTACTGCCATATCTGGGTGGGTTCTTCTCAACTTTTGTTTAACTGACAGACACTCTGGCTTCAACGGAAAATGATACTCAACAATATATGTATCTAGACCAGGCATATCTTGATAAGACCAAGCAAAAATATCCACATACTATTTCAACAACTCAATCAACCCGCTCTTTACATCAGGATGTAACGATGCTCCAATCTTGACTTCCTTCGGATCCTCTTCTAAACCCAAATTAATCACTTCCAGAGGCTCCTTATATGGTTGAATGATATTTTCCTCATGCTCAAGAAACCGTGAGACCTCTTCTGGAATCTCATCATAATATTCTTCTTCATCCCCAAACACAGGACATTCAAAGTTGGGAGAGGGTGCAGGGTCATTGTATTCAACGGGTTTTTCAATTAATCTACGCATATGATTTATGATTGCTTTTAAAAACTGACACATATAACAAGTGATCATGCAGATTAACTTTCAGTTATTATTTATTTTGAAAGGTTTTTTCTGATTACCATTTTCCAAGAAAAAGCAGAAGACAAAGACATAATTTTGGAAGCAAAGACAACTTTTATTAATGATCTTAAAAGTCACAACAAACAGATAAGCCCTACAACATTAATACTTCCACCTTGGGCAGAGTGAAAGCTTTTCAAAAGAAAGAAACAGATTAACAAAACAAATTACTTTGAAACATGCATGCAAGAAGGAACATCAATGGTGACCCAGTTCTGAACTCTGACTTCCAGAATCAATTGGATGGAGGTAGCCTCCGCTGCGGAAAATATCATGATAACTGTTCACAATAGACTTTGACTTCAAACTTTCTCCTTTGCCTTTCTTCGAAGAGAAACCCAAACCAGTTCTGTTCTTGTTCACAGGTGGATCCATAATTCGTCCCCAAACTGTATTATGACCATTGTGCACAACCCGCTACGCGTCCTTCAGCGAAACCACAAAATCCTCATTTCTCCTTATGTTGTCAATGGATAGGGCTTGGAACTGGGTTCCAACAGCAGCCTCATCCGCTTCTACAATACTGAAAGAGGATAAATGGGATATCAACAGCGCCTGCTCCCCATTTAGGATCACTACTTTCCCTTCACACACAAACTTTAGCTTTTGATGCAGAGTTGAAGTGACAACCCCTACTTCGTGTATCCATGGCTGTCCTAGCAAACAACTATATGCCGGAATAATGTCCATGACCTGGAAGGTTATCAGGAACAAATATGGTCCTATATGGATGGGTAAGTCCACTTCACCGATGACATATTTCCTCGACCCATCAAATGCTTTCACAATGATGCCACTCGGGCGCATAGGTGCTCCTTGATACTTTAACTTCATGAGAGTACTCCTCGGTATAACATTCAACGCAGATCCATTATCAATTAGCACATTGGATAGCGAATCATTCTTGCAGTTCATAGATATGTGGAGGGCCAGGTTATGATTCCTCCCTTCATCTGGTAACTCATCATCGCAGAAACTCAAGTTATTACATGACGTAATTTTTCCAATTACGCTGCCAAATTGATCTAATGGCATGTCACTCTCCATAAAAGCTTGGTATATTACTATCATCAATGATTCTCTATGAGCAGAGGAATTCATCAATAAAGCTAGGATGGATATCTTTGAAGGAGTCTGCAGTAGCTGATCTACAATTCTGTAGTCGCTCATCTTAATTATCTTCAAAATATCATCCACTTATTTCTCTAACGTAGATCCACTAGTCTCTCCTGTAGCCTTCTTAGGCTCATCATTCTCAGCAATTTTCTTTCCAGCAACAACATCTCTTGGAACAATCGGCGCAAACACACGACCGCTACGAGTCACCCTGCTATTTTCAGCTATATTTCCAACATCAGGCATTGGCTGGATGGGAACTTCCACCCCATCTTCTAAGATTGTAGCATTGTATTTGTAAGGCACAACCTTATCTGATTTGTAGGGAATAGGACCTGGAAAACTAATTACCAATGGGGTAACAGCTGGTTTGCTATGGTACTCCACTTCAAGATGAGCAGGTGCACCAAAACAAGGCACAATGACGTTTACCCCTTCTTCAACACAATCAGTCATCAAAAAGTCATTTCTGGGAAACAAATCTTCGTCTGAAGAGAAATACTCATCCACAGAAGCATACTCTTCCTCTGACTCTTCTTGCATTAAACAAACTTCAACCATATCAATCTCATTATAATCATCCCTCTGACCTGTGATCTTGATAGTTCCATTGTCTAACAGCAACTGAACACCCTCTCTCACAATAGAACATCCTCGGGGGTCTCGACAGCAAACTATGCAAGACCCATATTGGTGTTCCACCTGACCAGCAGTACGGCAGAAGGTAGCATGCAACTGCATGAGATCCTCATTCAAATACTCCACATCAAAAATTATGAATTCACCAGGACATCCAGAAACCATATTCACTTCCTCTTTATACTCTGCCCTAGGCCTGATTATATGGATTAAACCCTCGTCCATCATCTCCTGTAAATCAGCCTTTATCTTCTCGCAACCCTGTATGTTTGTATTGCAAACAACACAACCGGCATGGTCATGCGTATAGTAGCTGAATTCACAGAGGTCTGCGTGCATTTTCACCAAATCTCCTCTAACCAGATTAATGTCAAAAATCCGGAAGTCCCCTGGACAACCGACCACCATATTTACAGCATTTACTCCCCCATGCTTGGGTAGAGGATTATCTTTCACATTGGGTCCCATGTCCTTGAAAGATAGAATTCCAAACTTCACCAACTTTTGCACTTCAGCCTTTAAAGGATAACAATTCTCAACACTATGCCCTGGTGCTCCCTGATGAAAAGCACATGTTTGGTCTGCCTTGTAATACCAAGGCAATGGTGATGGTACGATGGGAGGTGGTCGTGTCTGGACCAACTTCTTCTGAATCAATGCCGATAATAGCTTTGCATAGCTCATGGGAATAGGGTCATAGTTCTCCCTTCTCTGATTATTCCCTTGGTTCCCCTGCTGGGACGGTCTTTGATAAGCAACGGTAGTCGGAGCAACACTCATCACAGGAGTAACTGAGGCGACTTGCTGGTGACGCTGATAATTCCTTCTAGGAGCGTTTACCCTCCTCTCTTGTATGACAGCATTGGTATCCCCTTCTTTCTTCTTGGTAAACCCATAAGATGGCTTCTTCACACCTCCGGATCCTTCACTCTTCGTCAAACGGCCTTCTCTTACCGCCTCTTCTAAGCGGATACCCATTCCTACCATCTCTGTAAAATCACTTGGCGCACTTGCTACCATCCTTTTGTAGTAGAAAGAACCCAACGTCTTCAGAAAAATCTTAGTCATTTCTTTCTCTTCCATGGGAGGAATCACTTGGGCAGCTACTTCGTGCCATCTCTGCGCATACTCTTTGAATGATTCCCTGTCTTTCTGAACCATGGCCCTAAGTTGGTCACGGTCGGGCGCCATGTCCACATTGTACTTGTATTATTTGATGAATTCTTCTCCCAAATCATTAAAAGTATGGATGTTAGCGTTGTCTAAACTCATATACCACTTCAACGTTGCGGCGGTCAAACTATCCTGAAAAAAGTGAATCAGCAGACGATGATCATCAGTGTGGGTAGACATTCTCCTTACGTACATCACCAAGTGAGCACGAGGATAAGTGTTGCCCTTCTACGTCTCAAATTTCGGTACCTTGAACTTAGCAGGTATCTTAACATTTGGGACAAAACATAGCTCATTCACATTCTTCCCAAATAGCTCTTTTCCCCTAAGAGCCTTCATCTCTCTTTGCATCTATCAAACTGCTCTTGAAAATCATTCATTTTTTCATAAAGACCCAAGTCTTCACTCAGCAGAGGGAAAGGACGACACACATCTTCATTAACAAACGGAACCAAATTCACCGAAGGAGGTGCAGCAGGAACAGTATACACCACAGGAGGTGCCGGAGTAACAACAGTCTGAACCATTGGAGCATCTTGAGGGCCAATATTGAAACCTTCAGGTGCAAAATTCTCTGGCATTCCCCATGGATAACCTTGAGGCATACGATTTTGAACAACAGACGGAGTAGCGGATACAAGAACAGTCGAAACTTCGGTATTTGCCCTTGTTGGTTGAGGTTGAACACTCGGTGGCTGATTCTGAGCAAACACTAAAGCTTCCATCAGAGTAGTCAAATTGGTCAAACCAGCCTTCAAAGCAGAAGCTTCTTCGCGCAGCTCGCGATTCTCCTGTTCTAAGTTGTCCATCTTCTTTTTGAAATTAGCCCGAGTGTTGTAGTGATGAGTCAGCTTGCCGAGTGAAGTAAAAAGCTGGGTAAGGCACCTGGATATGCATAATAAATGCAAGAAATATGTGTGATATGATGTATGATATGCAATGCACATGATTATTTTTACTTCATTATTTAATATTTCAAGGGATTTAAGATTTATAGGCATATTGCAAACATCAAAGTAATAAAGCTTTTGAAATAGTGAAAAAATTTATTATAATAACTTCAAAATGGATTACAAGTTTCAATGATCCAAAGTAAAAGATGAAAATACAATCTAAAATCCTGAGAAAAAGAACTGATGGAGATCAATATGTACGCTGGCGCTTCCCTGTGAGCCTGACAATCTGAGCCCTCAACCTCTGGTTTTCTTCCATATGTCTGATGGCAACCTCTTTCCAATCATCTGGATCGGGAAGTGAGTAATCAGCACCTGTTTGAGGCTTAGGTGAAAATAAATCCCCTTGCCTCTCCATAGACTCTACCGCTCGACTCTCAAGGATCTCGATCAAATCGTCTTTCTCCTTCAGGTCTACTCTGTAGGAACTCTCTAAAGTCTGGAACTTGTTCTTCCAAGCATCCCTTTCCTGTTGCATCCTAACCAAAGAGAGTTGCATCTCTTTTAGATCATCTAATAAGGGAGGAGTGGTCTTCACAAATAGATCAGGCATGGGTTTCTCCCGAGTATACGGCATCTTCAACTGAATGGCTCTCGATCGGACCCACTGAAGGTATGGCTCCAAAGAAACACCACCCCTAGGTCCCAAATCCTTCCTACTCTTCTTATGAATGTGATGCCAGGCCATCTCAATCTGATCCCTAGCTTCCCTATGGTCTTCTCCTTCCTTCAGAAAGAAACTACTCAAATGAATGCTATTCGGTTTATCCCTTATTGGGTAACCAAGCTGTCTCCGTGCAAGAACAGGGTTATAGTTAATTCCTCCCTTTGTACCAAGAAGAGGTACATTGGGGAAACTACAACAACTATCAATAATCTCCATATCCTGATAAGCTCGATGATACCAATCAATATCCGAGTGAGTAAGTGCCATGACCTTAGAAGCCCAACGGGGTTCCTTCCTGGCATCCCAAAAAGCATCAGACTGAGGCATATGAGAGATGAACCACCGGTACAACAAAGGTGTGCAACAGATAATCATTCCCCCATGATAAGAATTCCGAAGATGAATAGAGTAATAAGCATCACCCAACAGTGTAGGAACTGGGTTTCCAATCATGAAAATCCTGATAGCGTTAATGTCGACAAACTTGTCCACATTAGGAAATAAGAACAATCCGTAAGCAAGTAAAGCAAAGATGGCCTCAAAAGCAACCGTACTCTTCATTCTAGCAAAGTAATGAGCTTTCTCCAATAAGAATTGAGCTGGTAATCATCTAATCCCTCCTTTAGTAGTCATATGGGCTTCCACCTCAGACTTTCCCAGATGAATCAAAGCAACAATCTCATGTGGTCTTGGCTCACCCTCTAAACCAGTAAAAGGAACACGATCGATAACAGGTAAATCCAATAGATAAGAATACTCCTCCAGTGTAGGCATCAACTGATAATCGTGAAAAGTAAAGCAGTGGTACATCGAATCATAGAACTGGACCAAGGTCGAGAGAATACCCTCTTTCATCTTCGGCTTCATGAGAGGAATAATGGATCCATACTTCTTCCGAAAGTCTGCAGAGCACTCGATCTCTGGAATTAGACTGACCAACTCATCTATCTTAGGATCCTTGAAACTGTATTTCCCTGTCTTTCTCTTTCCAGAATCCATGGTTAAAAGTACCTGAGATATTCATAAATAGTCAACCTTTAAATCCCTTGAAATATTTTTTTCCTCAAAAGATGCTTATGAGTGCATGGATGCATGATGCAACAATCACACACAAGATCATACATATAGGGTTCATAGGTTCAACGTCACAAGCATGAGGTCGAAGGTACTACCCATAAGGTGTTGGTCTAAAAAGTTATCACCTGCTGAATAAGGTTCTAGAGGTTCCCAGAGTCTACATCCTTTCTTCGAATATTACCAACTTCCCGATTAACTCGATAATTAGTAATATTCTCAAGAAAGACACGTCCGAGCGTAGTATTGCGTTACAACTATTTCCGGATTACTCCGTCATAGCTTCCTCACTACACCTAAAAGGCCAAGATGGGTTTGGTATTCTACGGTCCTCAGTTTCAGCAGGCTCCCAGGTCGAAAGCAGTACGTCTTCCTGATTACTCGGTAAACGACACTACAGTCAAAGGGGCCTCCAATGAGTGGGAGATCTCATTCCTCATTTTTTTGGATTACTCCCTCAAAGTTAACATGACTATACCTCCGGTCCTATCTTAAAGTTTGCCCAAGTCCGACTATAGGACTTATGAGTAATCACCAAGCACCCTGAAAACCAGGAAAATCCAAACACACATATATACAAAATATAACATATAAACAACAATAGCACATATACAGATATAAACAAAGATAGGCTCAACCCACTTAGGGATGGACCAGCAAGAGGTCAATCTATCCCCAGTGAAGTCGCCATTTTTCTGTAGCGGTAGAAATGTTCAAGACTAAGCCATTGGATTGACTAGACTTTATACAAATCAAAAATAAAAATCGCCACCGCGCTTTATTGTTTCCAAAGGAATGGGAAAAGAGCGAATAACGCAAAAAAGAGGGGGAAAGATTCAAGGTAAGGGGGTTGGTTATGCAAAGGGAAGGTATTAGCACCCTAAACATCTATGGTACTCCGCAGGAACCTCTTTGAAAAATCTGTATATTTTGGCTACAAAAATGTGTTGTATAGAAAATGGATGGTGGAGGTGAGACGAGAAATATTTTTTATGACTTTTACACCCGCCACGGTTGTGAACCTTTAGTGCCTACGTACCATCTTTCGTGCAATAGGGGATCAGGGTACACGTAGTTCCTCTTTTAAAAATTTGAAACACAAGTGTGTTGGTTGATTTTAATGAGGTAAGACATCATCGTCATTGTTGTAATTGCAAGCTTCTAAAGTCATATTTAAAGCATGTGTTTTGATGAAGACAACATGGACATCAACTTTCAAAGGATGTGCAAAAAGCTTATCAACATCAAATAAAAGTCTTGAAGATTATTGAAGAATTATTGAAGAAATCATCAAATGTCAATATGGTATAAATAATTCTTAAAATCTTGAATATAGATGTTCACAATATGCATTCATCAACATATACATATTTCATAACTTTAAGATCAAGAAAACTTTGTTTGAAATATCTTTCAAAAAGTATTTTTGAAAATAAATCTTTAGGAACCGGTTCCTCCCTAACAGGGAACCGGGTTCCAGAATTTCTCAAAAAACATGTCCCTGGATTTTGTACCAGGAACCGGGTTGTACCAATAGGGGAATCGGTTCCTGCGTGATAAATTTGAATTCCAACTTATAACGTTCACTAAGAACCGGGTTCTGTCAGTGTCGGAACCGGTTCCTAGCGAACCAATGCAGCTTTTACTTTGTTTTTTGAACATTTGTCAAGTGGTGTCTTTTCATGAATGCATTGCAACTTTTCATATGAATTGGCATGAATGAAGAGGTTCTTACAACTTTATAAAGTGCAGATTTTCTTATTTTAAATAACATACAAGAATGCTTCAATTTTCAAATTAACAAATATACTTCTTCATTAACAATTTTCTCATTCACTCACATTTTAATTTAAACTTTCATGTGTTCATAATTTTGTGAAACTTGCCATATACACTTTCATTATCATTACAAGTTTCATTCATACATTATGAACATTTATATACATTGTTGAGAATTGTTTTTATCTTGAAGATTGATAAAGCTCTCCATATACTTCAAACTAAATCATTGTATTACTTAAAGGTTTTCCCTTACTATCCAGGATTGTTGGAAGTAAGTGTTGTGATTTGAAGAGGATTGTTCTTCATTCACATTAGTGTTTGTTTGGTCTTAAAGGTGTTAAGAACCTTTGATCACCCTATAGGTTAGATAGTAAGCTTAGGCTGTACAATCATTCTAACTATAGTGAAATCTCTTTCGTGTTGGAAAGGGGACTGGAGTACTCTCGGATTGTGAGGGGAACTAGGATATATCACCGTGTTCTTTACTTTTCCGCATTTATCGCTTTCATCACCATAATCAGGAAAAGATAAAGATATAATCAAAACCTTCAAACACTTAACCAAAAATTACTACCAAGCATTCTCATAAAACCGAATAAATTTTATAAGACCTAATTCACCCCCCCCCCCCTCTTAGGCACTCTGAGACTTACAATTAGCATCATAGCAAGTTATAGGTAACTTGTTCCTAAAGATCCAGAATGGCTTCCGCAAATCATCAACAAGTCTTCAGAGATGGTGGTAGTAACAACAAGCCTCCTCTATTCTGTGGTGAATATTTTGACTTCTGGAAAATACGCATGAAGGCGCATTTAGAAGCACAAGGAGAGGAAGTATGGGATGCTGTTGAAAATGGTCCATTTATCCCAATATCAGTAATCAATGGCATTGGTTATGTAAAACCCAAAACTGCATGGGACGACGATGATAAAAATAAAGTTCTCTATGACAAAAAGACAATAAACCTTCTTCAAGGTGCACTCAGTATGGACGAATTTTTCCGTGTCTCGAACTGCAAGACAGCAAAAGAAATATGGGATACCCTGGTTCAAACTCATGAAGGAACGACTGAAGTAAAAAGATCAAGGCTAAATACCTTGAGTCAAGAATATGAACTATTTCGAATGCAGCCCGGAGAATCCATTCTCGACTTACAAAAGATATTTGTGCATTTGACAAATCACTTAAATGCTCTTGGTAAAACCTTGACAAATGATGAACTCAACTTGAAAATCCTTAGATCATTGACTAGGGAATGGCAACCAAAGGTAACGGAAATCTCGGAAAAGAAGAGTCTCTCCGCAATGACTTCCGCTACATTATTTGGCAAACTTCAAGAATATGAAACGGAACTCGGTAGACTTGAAAAACATGAAAATTTAGAGAAGAAATCCAAAGGCATTACTTTGAAAGTTGATTCAAAAGAAAGTAAAGATAAAGATGCATCGGAGGAAGATGAAAACTTCTTGCTTCTTGTAAAAAGGTTAAGAAAATATTTTGGTCATAAAAATAATCTTCATAATGCTAACTTTGTCAAGAGGAAGAAATTTTATAATCATAAAGATAAAGAAGCCTCCACATCAACACAAGATGTCACATGTTATGAATGTGGAAAGCAAGGTCACATAAAGCCGGATTGTCCAAAACTCTCCAAGAAAAATGGATTCAAAGGCAAAAAGAAGTTCAAGAACAAAAAGGCTTATGTTGCATGGGAAGATAATGAGATAAATTCTTCATCCGATTCGGAAAGCGAGGAATGTGCAAATCTAGCATTAATGGCTTCACATCACTCCGACAATGAAGAAGAGGTTAGTAATGAATTTAATATTTTTGATGATGATGTTCAAGATGCTATTGATGAACTCTTGAAAGAATGCAAAAGTTTATACAAAAAGGTGTCAAATCAAGAAAAAGAACTTCTAAGTTGTTTAGAAAAAATTGACACCGTGACTAAAGATTTTGATCTTCAAAAACAGAATTTTATTAAAGAAAAAGAAAACTTTGCATGCTCCAAGTGTGAATCAAATGTCTTTCAAATTGTTCAATTGAAAAGAGTCATTGAACGATATGAAAAAGGACAAATAGGATTGGAAGGATTACTAAGCCAACAACGCTATCCAAATGATAAAAGGGGTCTTGGTTATATGAATTCTAAGAAACCAAGTAACAATCCCACTGTTTTTGTAAAGGCTAGTAATAGTTCCAATCCCAAGAAAGTAGAAAAGAAGCAAGTTGTTCATAATCATCAAAAGAAAAAGGCTAATGTATCGAAAAAGAAAACATTTCCTAAGAAGAAATCTTATCCTTCTAGATATAGAAGTAACTTTGAACCTACTTGTTTTTATTGTGGTATTAAAGGCCATACACCTAATGCTTGCTATGTTAGAAACTTTAGTATAGCAAGTGGGCATTATGTGTGGGTGAAAAAGGGAACTGACTATGGAGGACCCAAGGCAACTTGGGTACCTAACAAAGAATAATTTGTTTGTGTAGGTATGCTTAAAATCCACATCAAATGTTTGGTATCTTGATAGTGGATGTTCAAAGCATATGACAGGAGATGTACACCAATTTTATTATCTAGTACATAAAGCCAAAGGGTATGTCACCTATGGAGACAACACCAAAGGAAAGATTCTTGGCGTTGGAATAGTTGGCACACCTCCATCCATTCAAATTGAGGATGTTCTCTATGTTGAAGGATTAAAGCACAATCTTCTTAGCATAAGTCAACTTTGCGATAGAGGGTTCAAGATCAAATTCAACAAAGATGAATGCCTTATTATGGATGAGGCAACCAATGAGGTAAAACTCAAAGGTATAAGAACTAACAATATTTTTATGATTACTTTAGATGATTTGTCTCTGAAGGTACAATGTCTTATGGTAAACAACAATGACGCTTGGTTATGGCACAAGAGGATCGCTCACATTCACATGGAGCACTTGAACAAATTGGTTAAGCATGACTTAGTTATTGGTCTACCAAAGATGAAGTTCATCAAGGACAAATTATGTAATGCATGCCAAAAGGGCAAACAAACCAAAACAACTTTCAAATCCAAGAATGTGGTGTCTACTACAAGACCACTACAATTGTTACACATGGATCTCTTTGGTCCATCAAGAACAAAAAGCTTCGGAGGTAATGTATACGCTTTAGTCATTATTGATGATTTTTCTAGATATTCTTGGACTTTGTTTCTTGTGCAGAAAAGTGATGCTTTCAAAGCTTTTAAGAAGTATGCTAAGCAAATCCAAAATGAAAAATCACTAAAGATTGTATCCATAAGAAGTGATCATGGTGGAGAATTCCAAAATGCTCAATTTGAAGAAATTTGTGAAGAACATGGTATCTCTCATAATTTTTCAGCACCTAGAACTCCACAACAAAATGGAGTAGTTGAAAGAAAGAATAGGTTTCTAGTGGAACTTGCAAGAACAATGCTTAGTGATGCAAATCTTCCTAAATATTTTTGGGCGGATGCGGTTAGTACGAAATGTTATGTTGGAAATCGAGTTATCATTAGACCTATAATAAAGAAGACTCCATATGAACTCTTCAAAGGAAGAAAGCCAAATATTGCTCACTTTCACATTTTTGGATGCAAGTGCTTTGTTCTTAATAATGACAAGGATAATCTCGGTACGTTTGACGAGAAATCCGACGAAGGTATATTCCTTGGTTATTCGCTTTCTAGTAAAGCATATAGAATTTATAATAAAAGAACTTTAACTATTGAAGAATCTATGCATGTATCTTTTTATGAAACTAACCCCTCTAAGGAGAAAGTAGTTGTTTGTGATGATGATGATCCTATAGATTTACCCCCGGAAGATCTTTCATTTGATCAAATTAAGAAATCACTGGAAAATTCAGAAAACATTGTTCAACAAGATTCAAACACCAATGATCTACCAAAAGAATGGAGAACTCATAGAGACCATCCTATTGACAAAATTATTGGTGACATTAGCCAAGGAGTATCAACAAGATTGAATCTAAAAGATGCTTGCTTAAACATGGCGTTTGTTTCTCAAATTGAACCTACCAAAGTTGATGAAGCCTTAGGAGATGATCAATGGATTATTGCTATGCAAGAAGAATTAAATCAATTAGAGAGAAATCAAGTTTGGGAACTTGTTCCTAGACCAAGTGGTAAACACATCATAGGTACCCGATGGGTGTTTAAGAACAAACTTGATGAGAATGGTCTAATTGTTCGAAACAAAGCAAGGTTGGTTGCCCAAGGTTACAATCAAGAGGAAGGAATCGACTTTGAAGAAACATTTGCTCCGGTTGCAAGGTTAGAAGCTATACGTCTTTTACTTGCTTATGCTTGTTCATTAAATTTTCAGCTTTTTCAAATGGACGTCAAAAGCGCATTCTTGAATGGACACATCAATGAAGAAGTCTATGTCAAACAACCCCCGGGATTTGAAGACTTCAAACATCCTTCACATGTCTTTAAGTTGAGAAAGGCTCTTTATGGCTTAAAGCAAGCACCAAGAGCATGGTATGATAGACTTAGCAATTTTTTGTGTGAAAAGGGTTTCGAAAAGGGTAAGGTTGATAAAACCTTGTTCATTAAGAAAATCCAAAGTAACACTTTATTGGTTCAAGTCTATGTTGATGATATCATTTTTGGATCGACTAACAAAGAAATGTGTGAGGAATTCTCATTGATGATGCAAGGAGAATTCGAGATGTCTATGATGGGAAAGATGAACTACTTTCTTGGACTACAAATCAAGCAACTAGAAGATGGAATCTTCATCAATCAATCTAAGTATTGCAAAGAATTATTGAAAAAGTTTGATATGGACAATTGTAAAGCCATGAACACTCCAATGGGCTCCGGTACATATGTTGATCAAGATGAATCCGGTACTCCAATTGATATTACAAAGTACAGAGGTATGATTGGTTCTTTATTATACTTGACGGCAAGCCGTCCTGACATCATGTTTAGTGTTTGTCTTTGCGCTCGCTTTCAAGCAAATCCAAAGGAATCACACCTCATGGCAGTTAAAAGGATCATGAAGTATCTTAAAGGAACAATCAATGTCGGCCTATGGTATCCAAAAGGTAGTATTTGCACTTTAATTGGTTATTCTGACGCGGATTATGCAGGTTGTAAAACTGATCGTAAAAGCACAAGTAGTACTTGTCACATTATTGGAAATGCATTAGTATCATGGGCTTGTAAAAAGCAAGCATGTGTTGCTCTTAGCACGGCCGAAGCAGAATACATAGCAGCGGGTAGTTGTTGTGCACAAATTCTTTGGCTCAAGCAACAACTCCGTGATTACGGACTTGATCTCAGATGCATTCCTCTTCGATGCGACAATACAAGTGCTATCAATATTACAAAGAATCCGGTCATGCATTCAAGAACCAAACATATAGATATTCGACATCATTTTCTCCGTGATCATGTACTTAAAGGAGATGTCGAAGTCACTTTTGTGGATACTCATAACCAACTCGCAGATATCTTCACTAAACCGCTTGCTCGAGAACCTTTCTTCAAAATCCGAAGAGAACTTGGTATTTTGGATGAAGGTGATATCTAATGTTTCTCTTAAGATACACGTCTTAATTTTTATATGTATCTATTTCACTCTTTTTCCCCATCCTTTTTGATGTTAACAAAGGGGGAGAAGAGTATGCATGTGTGTTGTTTTGTTTCAAAGAAATTGCAGGCCCAAATAAATATCAAACTCTCTCCAAAATTCAAAGAATCATGGACTTAGGGGGAGCATACAATTTAGGGGGAGCCTTGCATTTGCTCAACATGTTTGCTACACAAAACAACATGAACATTTCAAGAATCATTTTCAAGACTTGGTTGTCATCATCAAAAAGGGGGAGAATGTAATTGCAAGCTTCTCAAGTCATATTTAAAGCATGTGTTTTGATGAAGACAACATGGACATCAACTTTCAAAGGATGTGCAAAAAGCTTATCAACATCAAATAAAAGTCTTGAAGATTATTGAAGAATTATTGAAGAAATCATCAAATGTCAATATGGTATAAATAATTCTTAAAATCTTGAATATAGATGTTCACAATATGCATTCATCAACATATACATATTTCATAACTTTAAGATCAAGAAAACTTTGTTTGAAATATCTTTCAAAAAGTATTTTTCAAAATAAATCTTTAGGAACCGGTTCCTCCCTAACAGGGAACCGGGTTCCAGAGTTTCTCAAAAAACATGTCCCTGGATTTTGTACCAGGAACCGGGTTGTACCAATAGAGGAACTGGTTCCTGCGTGATAAATTTGAATTCCAACTTATAACGTTCACTAAGAACCGGGTTCTGTCAGTGTCGGAACCGGTTCCTAGCGAACCAATGCAACTTTTACTTTATTTTTTGAACATTTGTCAAGTGGTATCTTTTCATGAATGCATTGCAACTTTTCATATGAATTGGCATGAATGAAGAGGTTCTTACAACTTTATAAAATGCAGATTTTCTTATTTTAAATAACATACAAGAATGCTTCAAATTTCAAATTAACAAATATACTTCTTCATTAACAATTTTCTCATTCACTCACATTTGAATTTAAACTTTCATGTGTTCATAATTTTGTGAAACTTGCCATATACACTTTCATTATCATTACAAGTTTCATTCATACATTGTGAACATTTATATACATTGTTGAGAATTGTTTTTATCTTGAAGAAGAAGATCAATTGAAGATTGATAAAGCTCTCCATATACTTTAAACTAAATCATTGTATTACTTAAAGGTTTTCCCTTACTATCCAGGATTGTTGGAAGTAAGTGTTGTGATTTGAAGAGGATTGTTCTTCATTCACATTAGTGTTTGTTTGGTCTTAAAGGTGTTAAGAATCTTTGATCACCCTATAGGTTAGATAGTAAGCATAGGTTGTACAATCATTCTAACTATAGTGAAATCTCTTTCGTGTTGGAAAGGGGACTGGAGTACTCTCGGATTGTGAGGGGAACCAGGATATATCACCGTGTTCTTTACTTTTCCGCATTTATCGCTTTCATCACCATAATCAGGAAAAGATAAAGATATAATCAAAACCTTCAAACACTTAACCAAAAATTACTACCAAGCATTCTCATAAAACCGAATAAATTTTATAAGACCTAATTCACCCCCCCCCCCCCCCCTCTTAGGCACTCTGAGACTTACAATTGTCCGTGTGGAAAACATACTTACTACCCACAATCATGAGAAAGGAGAATTTGCATCATCTCAAAGTGGAGGATATGGCTTGGATTTTAAAATCAACAATGCCTCACTCAACACCCAAGTGGAAAATATCTCACTTCACTACATATTGTATAAGTATTGTTGTTTGCATCACTACAAGGATTGACAAGAGTCTAATCTTTTGAGAAAAGTTTACAGTAAAAGCCAAAGTGGAAAAATGGTTTGAATGAGATTGATTGACTTTTAGTCTTCACACAAAAAATGTCAAGGTATTATTAAATTGATTAAAGTTTATTTATGAAAGTATTTTGAAAATGCATGGACCTAGGTCCAAGTTTATTATGAAAATGTTTCAAGTTTAGAAACAAGAAGAGTTTTCAAAAGGGGGGAGAAGATTTTTGAAATTAAAGAAGATGGGAGGAGAAGAAGAGACTATCATAAAGCATAAGGTAAAAGCTAAGGAGAAGAATCATCTAACCAACAAGAAGCCAATACTTGACATTATGTGTCAAGATATAATTCTCATTCTTTGGATTGAAACCAAGCAAGCAAATATACTAGACCTCTTGAGAGAACCAAACTTCAAGTGTATTAAGTCTTCACAAAAATTGGGTAGAGTAACGGCTGTATACGAGTGAATTCCATATTACAATCAAAGAGTGTAATCACAAAAACCTGCACACAAAAAACAAACAAGTAACCCAATGTCTTGAGGTAAACTTCAAGAACTCCAGACAAAATAATCAGATAAGATCACAAGGTCTCCAATATAGGCCAAGGTTTCTAATCCTAAGTCCAAGAAAAAGTACCATGCTCCATAATGCCAAGGATAGTAACTGTTGTACCCTAAAATTTGCCCTCCCATATTCTCCAAGAAATTGCCAAGTCAAGTTGCAAAATTCCCCAAGGGTTGCACAGTGCAAAGATCTCCCTATACAGTCAAAACTAGGGTTTGAGTTCTGATCAAGAAAAGGAAGTAATCAAGGGCCCAATCAAGTCTCATATACCTACAAACATGGTCAAGCATCCTCATATCAAGTTTCAAGACATTCAGCTCAAAATTGCACAGTCAAAACCCTAGATTGCACTACAGTCAACTGTAGGGGCAAAATGGTCATTTGGCAGTCAAAAGTTCAAATTTTTGGTCAACATATCGTTTTGAAGCCACAAACATAATTTGATCAATGCTTGATCATGATTCTCAAAATTTGGCTCAGAAATCATCAAGATGCAAAAGTTTCCTTATTTGGACAGCTGAAAAAGTCAACTGAAATTGACCAGGGCATAACTTTCACATGGATTATCATAAAAATCCCATCCAAAGCTCATTTTGAAGAGAAAGACATTTCCTACAACTCATCTTCATACTTCAAGTCCAAGAAATGCTCTCACAAAAAGTTATCAATTTCAACATTATAGGTCATTTTCAAAAGTCAACAAAAAGGGACTTTAAGTCAAAGGCCATAACTTGAGATTGGTAAATCAAAATGACATGGGAGCAAAGACATTGGTTAGAGGACTCAAAGACCTTTCCAAAATGTCCAAGAATATGAGAAAAGCTTAAAAATTGAGCAAGTTATGCCTTGTGGAAGTTGGGAAATTTTTGGATATTTTGAAAAGTCAACATTGATTCAAATGACCTAAAATTGCTAATGGGCCCATTTTTCTTCCATGATTCATCATCCATGACATATGCACGACCACTTGGCCCAAAGGGAAGTATTTCTTCATTTTTTATTTATTTATTTGAATTTTTATTTATATTAATTCATTTAAATCATTTAAATATGTGAAAAATATTTAACCTAACCTAACAAATCTTTTTGTACATGTTTTAGCCTCAAGATTTCGTGCATATGCAAATTAGGAAAGATTTGGGGTGATTGGATATGATTTGTGCAAAAATAGCATGGAAAATATTTGGTTAAAAAGCTTGAAAATCAAATCTTCAAAAACCATTAATTCAAGAGATTTTGATCAATATTGTTGACCTAATGCACTCAGTACATAAGCATAATCACAACCCTAATGCAGAGGACACGCACAGCTGCTCAGAATACTCCATTGATAACCTAAAATTTTCTCAAAAAAGTCAATACTGAAAACCACTTTTGAGGGCGATTCAAAGGATAATTCTTGTTCCATTAGTTTCCTCAAGGTCCCCTGAACGATTCTCAATCAAAAACACTCATCAAAGCCCAAGGAATTGGTATACAGAACCTGAGATATCTCATGAAAATTGCATAATCGTATTCTCCAATCTAAGCATTTTTACAGCATTTTATTCATGGATTCATGTTCATTATGAAGTTCTGAAGCTAACCAATATATTTGATTGTGTTTTTATGCGTTGTATACAAATATGCCATGTTTGATTTTTAGGGTTTACAGAGTTCTAAATTAGGGGTTTCTTGTTAAAGAAAAATTGGTCCTCCAGACCAAGACCATTCAATTCAGCACATGGAGACGAACAAGAACCAACCATCGCGCCAAATTTCTGAATGACACAGGCCTAATCGCTATTTTCCCATAGCCGGCCTAATGAAACGCATGAAAAACCGTTGCTTTTGTTTTTGTGTTTCAGGCACGCGGAGAAGACGATGTGTTGGCAAGACGTGATAGGCTGTTTTGAATTTCGCGCGTTTCAACCCACTAACGCGTTGTTTTCTTTTATTATATTTGTTGATTATTTATTTAACAAACGCGTGATGATGGCTCAGTGGTAGGTGTACACGCTTGCAATGTCCATGACCTGGGTTCGAGCCCCAGGTCTTACATGTTTCTATATTATTTTTCATTAGCAATTCCCATGCGCTTCAAGGCTGCAGACGCGCCATACACCTCAAGATTCAGCCATCCACGTGTTCCTGGAGATCAGATTAAAGGCAATCCAAGGGTGCAAAATTGATGAACACCATAAACTCAGGTCAACCTTGCTACACGCTAGTGGGAAAGTCAAACGGACCTAAAGCTTGTTGGGCCAGAATTCTTGGATCAAAACCTCCTATTTGGGGACTACCCCCCCCCCCCTGGTTTGCAATTCTTTATATTTTTCCATTGTTGTTTTTATTTTCAATTATTTTTATTTCTCTTAATTATTATTTATTCAGTTAATTAGTTATTTTTTTTTCATAAATATAAAATACCTAAAAATCAGAAAAGAAAAATATAATAAATATTTTGTGTTAATATGTTTTTTTTGTAATTAATTCACATGTAATTATTTAGTTTTAAATTAGGTTGCAATTTTAATTCTTTTCATAATAAAATATAAAAAAAATATAGAATTAGGTTTAATTAATTTTTATTCCTTCTTAATTTTTCTTTTTTCACAATAATATAATATTATTTTATTTATTTTCATAATTAAAATTGTAAATAAAAATTAGGTTTAATTTAGGTTAAATTTTAATGTTTTCTTAATAAATTAAAATAAAGTAGAATTAGGGTTAGTAGTTAATTTTAATTAATTCTTTCTTTTTTCTATTAAATTTTAAAATATATAAAAATACCAAAAAACAAAAACAATTTCTTTTCTTAATTAATTTCATCATATTAATTTAATTTTGCAAAAAGGGTCCAACGCCCTCGTTCGTAATTTCTTATTTCTTCGCATATTTATTTTATGTCATTTAAATAATTATGTACCTCTCCCGAAGCCTTGTAATTACTTCTCGCACTTCTTTAATTCTTTAATTCTTTTGTTTATTTTCTGTCAAATCGGGTCCTGGTTAATTTTGGCGATGTGGACCCGCGCCATTTGTAATAGCTTTAGATTTACTTTTCCGCACTCTTTTAACTGTTAAACAAAGCATGCAAGAATGAATGGCCATAATAAAAACAAGCGTAGAACACTTTAACATGACAAGACAAATGCAAATGAAAACGACACACGAATCGCACACACCGCCCCTAGGGTACGCCTCACTGTTGCCTTGCCCCGAAAGGTGATCGTCGAGTAGAGGACATTTTAGTAAGTCCTCATGATCCAGGAACCTGGCATGAGGGTAGCTTCTAAGGTGTCTTCCCATTACTCCGATGATCACACTGTTGCCTTGTCCCTCTAAACGTGGCCGTCGACTATAGGACGTCTTAGTGAGTCCTTGTGCCCATTGATCTAGTTGCCTAAAACAAAGTTGCCTCGAATAAGTTGCCTCGGAACGGTTGCCTCGGAATGAAAGATCAATGGCATAAGGGTAGCTTCTAAGGTGTCTTACCTTGGCTCGGTGACCACGATGTCCCTAAACTCGAATTGACCCGAACACCTCCAACGGTGGTGCTACCTACCTCTCAATGGTGGGATGGCACTACTTTAAAGGACATTTACACAGACGAATTCCTTAGGGTAGGTAGGTTCTCGTAGATACTTGCTCTAATCTCAAAAACAAATTCAAAAATACTTTTCACACCAACACATTTTCAAAAAGCTTTCGAAAGCAATTTTTCAAACACTCTTGAGGACGGATACAAGAGTCGAACTGGAATTTTCAAAGAAACTTTTTAAAACCCACAGTTGAAAAGCAAACAAACCATTTTTGAAAACACAATGAGCAAGTATCTAAGAGCCCATGGATAACCATGGATAGAAAGGGTGCTAACACCTTCCCTTTCTATAATCTACCTCCCGAACCGAGAGCAATCTCTTTAAGGAATTTTTCTGTGCTTTTGTCCTTTCCATTTGGAGAAAATAAAAGACGGTGGCGACTCTTGCTTACCGCGACATTTCGCGAACCAGCGTTAAACAGTCAGTTCCAGATCCACCGATCACAGAACTGGCGACTCTGCTGGGGACACTAATTAAGTGAGGTGTACCTTAGGGTTAGTTCATAACTGTGTTTTCAATTGTCTTCTTTGCTTGCTTTACTATTGTGGGTTGTATCGGAGTTACATAGATCCTAACCCGGATCTGGGGATACCCTGTTTAGGTAGCATAAGCTGTGAGGGACCTGTCCGGCGTATACCGACATGGGTGAAGCAGTGGCTACGTTGGTGTGGCGCCTTGGTCTGTACCGATATCCCTCGTGTTGAAACGGGGAGAATATGGGTCTTCCAAGGAGTCATTAAGCACCAACAGACCTTAGAACCTTAAATGACACAACTTGGCCATTAGAACAGTAGCAGTATGCTACGCCCATTGAGGCTAAACTCTCGTGATGGTTCTGGCCGCAAGAAAAGATTGCGATGCTGGAGTTATGACCGATTGAGGGTAGTCAATGATATTGGGATCCTCTAAGAACCCGGTTACTTTGATAGGACAGGTATGAACCAACAAACTGAAAGAGGGTAATACCTAGACCTCATGCTGGCCTAAACTCTAAGGGCTTCTCTTGTGTGACTTGTGTGCCTTCGTACTTGCCTACTTGCATGCTTGTTATCTGACACATGAACTACTTGCAGGTTTTGTTTATAGTCCTTAACTGGGACTCATAACAGGGTTTACTGAGTGTTTTGCAGGTTTTATTTAGTCCTTAATTAGGAATCATGACAGGTTTTACTAAGTTTCTTACAGGTTTTTGTTTTAGTCCTTAACTAGGACTCATAACAAGGTTTACCGAGTTTCTTGCAGGGTTTGTTTTAGTCCTTAATTGGGACTCATGACAGGTTTTACCGAGTTTCTTGCAGGTTTTGGTTTGCAGTCCTTAATTGGGACTCATAACAGGGTTACCTACATTACCCCATGCATCATGACATCATACCATTGCATACATCTTAACCCATTTCAAGGATCTCAAGGGCTTGTGATGCAGGTCATGATGAATCAAGCATCTAGCAAGGGGCAAAGAGGATTTATTTTCCCCTAGCCAAAGTTGTCAGGGGCTATGACCCACTGGATATGGTGAGCCTTTGACCCTTGAAGAAGGACTCTCAACAACATGAAGCACCTTTAATCAAGTTACCAGTTCTCGACTCTAACAAGTTTCTCTGTTTACCCCGCGAGGTCCTTGAAATCATTGCATGCATGTCATACATATCATCGCATAACAGGTACCCTTTCCCTGCAGGTTACTTACCTTCTTCGCTGTTTATTTCAGCAGTCTCGTCATGAATCCTGAATCTTCAACCGAGCACACTATCAAGGCCCTCCAAGCTCAGAACGCCCAGTTCCAAGGGCTGATCATGAATTTGACTCAGGGGCAACAAGATCTGAAGGCTCTGCTCTTGAAGAAGGAAAAGAAGAAGAAGAGGACTGTTTTGTTCAGCCCTAGACGCAGATCTGGGAACACTTCGCAGAATGAAACTGAGAGGACAACTCCATCTGTGGAGAAAGGCAGTCATCAAGAGGAGAGGGTTCCTAGTCCGGTAGTCTCCGACAACGAGACGGATTTTGATGAAGAGCAGTACCCTCCTGCAGAAGACAGATATAAGCAACTGGAGGATAGGTTGAAAGCTATGGAGATTCAACAGGTATCTGGGCTGGATTTTGGAGATCTGGGTTTGTCTACTGGTGTGATTATCCCTCACAAGTTCAAAGCACCATCCTTCTCTAAATATGACGGGGCGTCTTGTCCCAAGCTACATCTCAGGTCCTATGTTCGAAAGATTCAACCGTACTCCGCGGATAAGAATTTGTGGATCCACTTCTTCCAGGAGAGTCTTTCAGGGACTCATCTCGAATGGTTCTATCAGCTGGATGGGACCAAGGTTCGTAACTGGGAGGAGCTGGCTACTGCTTTCTATAAGCAGTATCAATATAATGCCGACCTTGCCCCTACGCGTACCCAACTCCAGGGTATGTCGTTAGGTCCAAGTGAAGGTTTTAAGGAATACGCGCAGAGATGGAGAGACCTTGCTGGAAGGGTGCAGCCTCCATTAACTGACCGGGAACTCGTTGATATGTTCTTGGGGACCCTATCCGGGCCATTCTTCAATCACTTGATTGGTAATTCATCTGCTGGATTTACCGACCTCATCCTGACTGGCGAAAGAATTGAAGCTGGTATCAAGAGTGGGAAAATCCAAGAGGCCACACCTTCTGACACTCACAAAAAGCCTTACACGGGAAAGAAAGAATCTAATGCTGCATACAGCCAAAAGAGTCGCCGTGACCAACATGCGGGGGCAGTCATGATCTCTGGTTCTGCACCACGCCGCCAACCACAAAGGGGAAATCAGCGAAAGCCGGACGAGCCTAAAAGACAATTCACCAACATTAACATGCCATGGTCACAAGCATTGCAGCACATGTTGAAGATGAACCTGATTGCAGTAATCAACCCCCCTGCAAACCCCAAGACATCCTCTCCAAGCTACAACCCAGAAGCAAGGTGTGCTTATCATTCTGATAGCCCGGGGCACGATACCGAGGATTGTTGGGCGCTGAAATACAAGATTCAGAACATGATCGATGCCAAAGAGATCGAGTTCGAGCCTGCTGAGACCCCCAACGTGATCACTGCTCCCTTGCCAAAGCATGGCTAGATTTTTGTTCATTTGAATTCAAGTTGTATCTTTCTTTTCTTATTCAAACAAACAATTATTATGTTAAACTCTTTTATTTCATGAATGCATTACACGTGTCTGTCTTGATTTAATTATGTTTACTATGCTTAAAACTGCTTTCATATTTTGCGACGGTCAACTCTTAATTGAAAATTCTAAACCTCTTGAGGGAGGATGACGAAAACGATACCACCATGTACAGTATGCTTTTGAACAGACCCCGCTGATGAGGTACAGGCATTGTTTCAATCCCTAAACACTGGAGTTATAAGGAAGATAATCCCTCGTCAACCCGTCGGAGCCAAAGAAGTAGGAGTTTTTCTTTTCGAAATTCAAAACCCTTCATCATAACCTGGGGCAGGGTAGTTCTCTCAGTTGATCCAAGTGCATAACGAATGGCACCAAAAAGATCATTACAAAACGAAGAAAGACAGTGATAGTTCCGAATAATCAAGAAGGGCAGGCAGTCACTATATCTCTCAAAATAAAAAAGCCCAAGAAGTCAAAACCTATAAAAGGGACTTATGAAACTGGGGCATCCCGCTGACTGTAATTCCAAAAAGGAAACAGTTCAGGCAAAAAATAGGGATAACAAAAATCAAAAAGAAAGAGGTCTTATAAACCCTCGACAAAAAGGAATGACTGCCTAGTCAGAATAAATCATCAATGTCCAAACCATCACTGGAAAATCAAAGCAAAGACTCAAACAAGGTCTAACGTATGATCAACTGAGTTTAGGTTTGGAGAACATCACGAAGAGCGGGTGGGTACAAATAATTTGAGCCTTTATCCTTTGTTTCTTAAACCGTGAACCAGGCCACGTTATAACCCTTAAAAGTCCTAGCTGAAGCATGGGTTAGTTCGAAAGCGTACTGTTACAAAGGTATCCTGACTCCTGAAGGTTTGCAGTAAAATCTTGAGTTGACATCGCATTGTATTACAAAAAAATGCATTTTCAAAATTCAAGACAGACATAGGCTTTTGCATTCTTAAAATAACCTTGTTTGCATATGACTATTTGTTTGAACAGCAGGGAAATTCGCACGATGAACACCTTGTGAACAGAAGTACCTCCAACCAAGGGGCACAGTAGGAGCATTGCCCAGTATCTGGGGCATGACAAAATACTTCCAACAGGGGCAACTCCCTACATTCTGAGAACATGGACATAGTCGAAAAAATGTTACGCATAATCAAAGACCCGCTAGGTTGACGTGCCTAGGCAAAAATAAGGGCTTCCCGGCGAACCAAAAGGGTTCGGGCAAAAATAAGGGATGAAATGAAAAAATATGTACACCCGGCAAGTCGAAAACCTGAAAAGGCGGCTTGGGCAAAAATGGGTATCCCGGTGGACTGAAAACCCGAAAGGGCGGTCCAGGAAAAAGTTAGGGATCAAAAGCGTACGACTATGTTCCGGTATCTCATCACTTGTCTACCCGAAGATTTGTCAATCACCCACACAGGTATCCTCTTCCCTCACCTCCGAAACAGGGGCAATAATGAGTTATCCAGGCGATCCAATTGCTCTGTCAACCAAAGTACAAAGGACAGATCAACATAAGAATGATTACCATCTACCTTTACAAATTCCAGATCGTGGGTTAACATCCGAAACCAAACAGGACAATCATCCACTTAATCAAAATCATGCAACCCTACACCGGTTCCTTCTCAATTTTTCATCCAGAAGTTTTACACAAACTCATCCCGAAGCAACCTTACCCCGGTTCATCCAGAAGTTTTTACACGAACTTATCCAAGTAACCTAACCCCGGTTCCTCCAGAAGTCTTACATGGACCTATCTCAAGATGACCTAACCCCGGCTCATCAAGGAGTTTCTACACGAACTTATCCAAGTAACCTAACCCCGGTTCCTCCAGAAGTCTTACATGGACCTATCTCAAGATGACCTAACCCCGGTTCATCAAGAAGTTTTTACACGAACTTATCCAAGTAACCTAACCCCGGTTCCTCCAGAAGTCTTACATGGACCTATCTCAAGATGACCTAACCCTGGCTCATCAAGGAGTTTTTACACGAACTTATCCTACGGCAACCTAACCCCGGTTCCCCCAGAAGTCTTACATGGATTTAGCTCAAAATAACCTCACCCCGGTTCATCGAGAAGTTTTACATGAACTTACCCCGAAGAAACCCTACACAGGTTCTCCTCCTCCAGACGTAGTTTACATGGACTCGTCATCAAGCAACCCTACACCGGTTCCCCCTCTTCAAGATGCAGTTTTACATGGACTCGTCACCCAGAAACCCTACACAGGTTCTCCCTTTCCAAGAACGAAGTTTTACACAAATTCCTCAAAGTAATCCTACACAGGTTCCTTCTCCATTTCAGACGCGGTTTTACACGAGCTCATCAGTATGCAACCCTACATAGGTTCCCTCTCTCAACTTGCAAAATTACAGTTCAAAACTTCCCCGGGAAAGTCCAATCCAATTCCCCCAGGAAAGATGGAATTCGTATCCCCAAGCAGTAAGCTTATCCCCAGTAGATTCTGGAAGCTCATCTCCTCGCAGAACACGAACACGTCGTCCGGCTTGATTTAAAGAGTTATTTCCTTAACAGGATATAACTGGGTTATCCTCAGCCAAAAGCCACGGAAAGAGCGTCCTCGACATAGTCTTCCTATCCCCAGCGAAGTCTATCAATACTCCCAATACAACAAGTATCCTCAGCAAGTTATCATCAACAATTCAGCAAAAGCATTCCTCTCCCCACAGAGTATCACTTCCCAGCATGGTCGCTAGAGTATCTTTTCTCCCCGCAGAATCTTCCATTTGCCAAGTTTATTCCGCAACGGAGTCATCTTCTCCTACCGGTATTCTTGCAGTTATCATCCCCAGCGGAAGCAAAATCTACTTTTCAACATCAGCCCAGGATATTACCTCCCGGCACCCGTCAAGGATTTACTTTCCTCGACGAAAACATACATTCATAAAACATCACATACATCATTATAACATGCATAGACACATCATATCATACAAGTCTCATTTATGTTGAGAACATCATTGCTTGATCCATATCATGCATTGCATATGACTGACCTTTACCTTTCAGGAAAGATCCAGTTAAATTCTTAGCTATATTCCAAGACCTTGTCCGGTTCAGTTAAATCGACCCTAAGATTTTCCTGATGCTTATCCAGTCAGAGGCCTTCTCTGGTTCAGTCAGATCGACCCTAAGATCTCCCTGATGCTTATCCAGTTGAAGATATTCCAAGACCTTGTCCGGTTCAGTTAAATCGACCCTAAGATTTTCCTGATGCTTATCCAGTCAGAGGCCTTCTCTGGTTCAGTCAGATCGACCCTAAGATCTCCCTGATGCTTATCCAGTTGAAGATATTCCAAGACCTTGTCCGGTTCAGTTAAATCGACCCTAAGATTTTCCTGATGCTTATCCAGTCAAAGGCCTTCTCTGGTTCAGTCAGATCGACCCTAAGATCTCCCTGATGCTTATCCAGTTGAAGATATTCCAAGACCTTGTCCGGTTCAGTTAAATCGACCCTAAGATTTTCCTGATGCTTATCCAGTCAAAGGCCTTCTCTGGTTCAGTCAGATCGACCCTAAGATCTCCCTGATGCTTATCCAGTTGAAGATATTTCAAGACCTTGTCTGGTTCAGTTAAATCGACCCTAAGATTTTCCTGATGCTTATCCAGTCAAAGGCCTTCTCTGGTTCAGTCAGATCGACCCTAAGATCTCCCTGATGCTTATCCAGTTGAAGATATTCCAAGACCTTGTCCGGTTCAATTAAATCGACCCTAAGATTTTCCTGATTCTTATCCAGTCAAAGGCCTTCTCTGGTTCAGTCAGATCGACCCTAAGATCTCCCTGATGCTTATCCAGTTGAAGATATTTCAAGACCTTGTCCGGTTCAGTTAAATCGACCCTAAGATTTTCCTGATTCTTATCCAGTCAAAGGCCTCCTCTGGTTCAGTCAGATCGACCGTAAGATCTCCCTGATTCTTATCCCAGTAGAAGACACCCAAGATTCTCTCAGCGTTCCTGTTGGGGGTAGTATTCGTCCAAGGCTCTCTTACCATTCATGCTAAGGCAGTAACCATCCCTGGTTCATTCATCGCCGTTTGAAGCTCTAGACTCAGCTCCTGTAACCAGTCAGGACACATCTATACCAAGCATCTGAAAACCAGCTCCTGCAACGTGTCAGGTACTCATTTGTTCTTTTGCAGGTATGCAAGTTCTCGCTAAGGAATCTCCTACACGATCAACATCCAGATGGCATCTATAAGCCCATCAGCCTATCCAGCAATCTCCAAATGGCATCTATAAGCCCATTCCCCCATCACACTGCTAACATGTGAGCACAAATTTCTGGGCACTCTAGTGTTCAATCATCTTCCACCTTCGGATTACGAAAGGCACATCAGCCAATCTGCATCCTCAGGTCTAAGAGGATTGAACAGGGGCAACTGTTGTACCCCAAAATTTGCCCTCCCATATTCTCCAAGAAATTGCCAAGTCAAGCTGCAAAATTCCCCAAGGGTTGCACAGTGCAAAGATCTCCCTATACAGTCAAAACTAGGGTTTGAGTTCTGATCAAGAAAAGGAAGTAATCAAGGGCCCAATCAAGTCTCATATACCTACAAACATGGTCAAGCATCCTCATATCAAGTTTCAAGACATTCAGCTCAAAATTGCACAGTCAAAACCCTAGATTGCACTACAGTCAACTGTAGGGGCAAAATGGTCATTTGGCAGTCAAAAGTTCAAATTTTTGGTCAACATATCGTTTTGAAGCCACAAACATCATTTGATCAATGCTTGATCATGATTCTCAAAATTTGGCTCAGAAATCATCAAGATGCAAAAGTTTCCTTATTTGGACAGTTGAAAAAGTCAACTGAAATTGACCAGGGCATAACTTTCACATGGATTATCAGAAAAATCCCATCCAAAGCTCATTTTGAAGAGAAAGACATTTCCTACAACTCATCTTCATACTTCAAGTCCAAGAAATGCTCTCACAAAAAGTTATCAATTTCAACATTATAGGTCATTTTCAAAAGTCAACAAAAAGGGACTTTAAGTCAAAGGCCATAACTTGAGATTGGTAAATCAAAATGACATGGGACCAAAGACATTGGTTAGAGGACTCAAAGACCTTTCCAAAATGTCCAAGAATATGAGAAAAGTTTAAAAATTGAGCAAGTTATGCCTTGTGGAAGTTGGGAAATTTTTGGATATTTTGAAAAGTCAACATTGATTCAAATGACCTAAAATTGCTAATGGGCCCATTTTTCTTCCATGATTCATCATCCATGACATATGCACGACCACTTGGCCCAAAGGGAAGTATTTCTTCATTTTTTATTTATTTATTTGAATTTTTATTTATATTAATTCATTTAAATCATTTAAATATGTGAAAAATATTTAACCTAACCTAACAAATCTTTTTGTACATGTTTTAGCCTCAAGATTTCGTGCATATGAAAATTAGGAAAGATTTGGGGTGATTGGATATGATTTGTGCAAAAATAGCATGGAAAATATTTGGTTAAAAAGCTTGAAAATCAAATCTTCAAAAACCATTAATTCAAGAGATTTTGATCAATATTGTTGACCTAATGCACTCAGTACATAAGCATAATCACAACCCTAATGCAGAGGACACGCACAGCTGCTCAGAATACTCCATTGATAACCTAAAATTTTCTCAAAAAAGTCAATACTGAAAACCACTTTTGAGGGCGATTCAAAGGATAATTCTTGTTCCATTAGTTTCCTCAAGGTCCCCTGAACGATTCTCAATCAAAAACACTCATCAAAGCCCAAGGAATTGGTATACAGAACCTGAGATATCTCATGAAAATTGCATAATCGTATTCTCCAATCTAAGCATTTTTACAGCATTTTATTCATGGATTCATGTTCATTATGAAGTTCTGAAGCTAACCAATATATTTGATTGTGTTTTTATGCGTTGTATACAAATATGCCATGTTTGATTTTTAGGGTTTACAGAGTTCTAAATTGGGGGTTTCTTGTTAAAGAAAAATTGGTCCTCCAGACCAAGACCATTCAATTCAGCGCATGGAGACGAACAAGAACCAACTATCGCGCCAAATTTCTGAATGACACAGGCCTAATCGCTATTTTCCCATAGCCGGCCTAATGAAACGCATGAAAAACCGTTGCTTTTGTTTTTGTGTTTCAGGCACGCGGAGAAGACGATGTGTTGGCAAGACGTGATAGGCTGTTTTGAATTTCGCGCGTTTCAACCCACTAACGCGTTGTTTTCTTTTATTATATTTGTTGATTATTTATTTAACAAACGCGTGATGATGGCTCAGTGGTAGGTGTACACGCTTGCAATGTCCATGACCTGGGTTCGAGCCCCAGGTCTTACATGTTTCTATATTATTTTTCATTAGCAATTCCCATGCGCTTCAAGGCTGCAGACGCGCCATACACCTCAAGATTCAGCCATCCACGTGTTCCTGGAGATCAGATTAAAGGCAATCCAAGGGTGCAAAATTGATGAACACCATAAACTCAGGTCAACCTTGCTACACGCTAGTGGGAAAGTCAAACGGACCTAAAGCTTGTTGGGCCAGAATTCTTGGATCAAAACCTCCTATTTGGGGACTACCCCCCCTGGTTTGCAATTCTTTATATTTTTCCATTGTTGTTTTTATTTTCAATTATTTTTATTTCTCTTAATTATTATTTATTCAGTTAATTAGTTATTTTTTTTCATAAATATAAAATACCTAAAAATCAGAAAAGAAAAATATAATAAATATTTTGTGTTAATATGTTTTTTTTGTAATTAATTCACATGTAATTATTTAGTTTTAAATTAGGTTGCAATTTTAATTCTTTTCATAATAAAATATAAAAAAAATATAGAATTAGGTTTAATTAATTTTTATTCCTTCTTAATTTTTCTTTTTTCACAATAATATAATATTATTTTATTTATTTTCATAATTAAAATTGTAAATAAAAATTAGGTTTAATTTAGGTTAAATTTTAATGTTTTCTTAATAAATTAAAATAAAGTAGAATTAGGGTTAGTAGTTAATTTTAATTAATTCTTTCTTTTTTCTATTAAATTTTAAAATATATAAAAATACCAAAAAACAAAAACAATTTCTTTTCTTAATTAATTTCATCATATTAATTTAATTTTGCAAAAAGGGTCCAACGCCCTCGTTCGTAATTTCTTATTTCTTCGCATATTTATTTTATGTCATTTAAATAATTATGTACCTCTCCCGAAGCCTTGTAATTACTTCTCGCACTTCTTTAATTCTTTAATTCTTTTGTTTATTTTCTGTCAAATCGGGTCCTGGTTAATTTTGGCGATGTGGACCCGCGCCATTTGTAATAGCTTTAGATTTACTTTTCCGCACTCTTTTAACTGTTAAACAAAGCATGCAAGAATGAATGGCCATAATAAAAACAAGCGTAGAACACTTTAACATGACAAGACAAATGCAAATGAAAACGACACACGAATCGCACACACCACCCCTAGGGTACGCCTCACTGTTGCCTTGCCCCGAAAGGTGATCGTCGAGTAGGGGAGGTTTTAGTAAGTCCTCATGATCCAGGAACCTGGCATGAGGGTAGCTTCTAAGGTGTCTTCCCATTACTCCGGTGATCACACTGTTGCCTTGTCCCTCTAAACGTGGCCGTCGACTATAGGACGTCTTAGTGAGTCCTTGTGTCCATTGATCTAGTTGCCTAAAACAAAGTTGCCTCGAATAAGTTGCCTCGGAACGGTTGCCTCGGAATGAAAGATCAATGGCATAAGGGTAGCTTCTAAGGTGTCTTACCTTGGCTCGGTGACCACGATGTCCCTAAACTCGAATTGACCCGAACACCTCCAACGGTGGTGCTACCTACCTCTCAATGGTGGGATGGCACTACTTTAAAGGACATTTACACAAACGAATTCCTTAGGGTAGGTAGGTTCTCGTAGATACTTGCTCTAATCTCAAAAACAAATTCAAAAATACTTTTCACACCAACACATTTTCAAAAAGCTTTCGAAAGCAATTTTTCAAACACTCTTGAGGACAGATACAAGAGTCGAACTGGAATTTTCAAAGAAACTTTTTAAAACCCACAGTTGAAAAGCAAACAAACCATTTTTGAAAACACAATGAGCAAGTATCTAAGAGCCCATGGATAACCATGGATAGAAAGGGTGCTAACACCTTCCCTTTCTATAATCTACCTCCCGAACCGAGAGCAATCTCTTTAAGGAATTTTTCTGTGCTTTTGTCCTTTCCATTTGGAGAAAATAAAAGACGGTGGCGACTCTTGCTTACCGCGACATTTCGCGAACCAGCGTTAAACAGTCAGTTCCAGATCCACCGATCACAGTAACCAAATAGTCCAAGTACCATTAAGAGTTTTTTAGGGTTTATGTTGATTATTAAGTATTTTAAGAAAAGAAAAGAAAAGCTCAAGTGAGCAAAGTAAAAATGGCAAGAAATAAATGCTCAAGTGAGCAGAGATGAAAATGGCATGAAATGAAAATGCTAAAAATAAATAGTACACAAAGCATAAAAAAGAATAAAAGCATAAGATAAAACAAGTCAATAATTAGTGGTTAGTTGGATGACCATCTTGAAACTTGCATTTGGAACTCATTAGAGGATTGGTAGAACCAAAGCCTCCACACAATAAGTTGCATTTGCTTTTTGTCAAGTACCATTTAATGATCAACGATGTTTAGGTGATCCGCGTTGACCAAAGGTGTTGTAGATCCATTAGAGGATTGGTAGAACCAAAGCCTCCACACAATGAATCTCAAGGTTATTGTATCAAAGAGATTAAATTAACATACTTGGGCTTGCAATCATAAGTTTGGGCCATGAATGATCATTTATTCGAATCGGAACAAAATTTAGCGCTATGTTAAGCAATCGTAAGTGGACTTATATAGAAGTCGCACCTATTTTGAGGTTGGTCAATAGCAATCTATGCACCATTTATTTTGAGACATGATATTAAGATCATGCTCCAACAACATTTAGTGCAATAAGAAGGGGATGGGATGAAGAGGATTAGGGTAAATAGAATATACAAACCACATTTGAATTAAATTTTAATCAAACTATTATTAAAATCATTCATCCATTTTTGTGGAGTTAAACTCAACACCATGGATCCAATGATGTTAATAAAGTTCATGATCCAAAATCTAACCCAAGATCAGCCAAAAAATAATCACAAAATAATATCACATTTAATATACACAAAAAGGGTTTAAAAAATGTTTTTTTTAAAAGAAAATAATGAGAAAAATATCAATTATGTTAAAATTAATCAAGAAGTGAGAAATAAGGCCATAAAAAAATCAAAAATGAATCCAAATATTTTTATAAAATTTTTGATAATTTTTAAAAGTCGGAAACTCTTTTTATACTATTTAAAATTGCTAAAACAAACATGAAATAGATCAAAAATATTAAACCTCAATATAAAATTCTATAAAAATTTTAGAAAGTCAAAAATATGCAAAATAATATTTATGAATTTTTTCAGAATTAAAAAATGCCAGAAAGTATTTTTTTAAGTAATTAAAAGAAAGCAAATAATACAAAAAATATAAAAAAATACCAAATGTTAAAATAAAAATGTGAAAAAATAGTCATGAGATCAGAAATAATTCAAAGTATTTTTGTGAATTTTTTCATAATTTTTGGGAAAAAAATAAAAGAGTTATGAATTTTTGAAAATTTAATCAATAAAAATATAAAATCAGAAAATAAAATAAAACCAAAAAGATGTGGACCATCAGATCATAGTCAAAACGCGTTAGTAAGTTAATCCAATGGACCAGACGCGATGTGCTTGATATGGACCTTAGTGAAATACACATGGGATCAGAAAAAGGGCAACCAATGAAATTAAAACGTTTGGCACGCTATCATTGGCTGAGACGAGACATGTCATCGTCTTCAACCTCCAGACACCCTGCAATGGGGATTTTGTGAGATCCTTCAAATGGAAAAATTAGGATCCCATGCTAGCATCATTGAACTCGTCTCTTCATGATGACTCTAACACAACCATCGCACCAAATTTATATAAGGTATGGAGAGAGATATGAATCAAAAACCCAGAAAATAGCGAGCACCTTCAATTTGAGATTTCTCTCTCAATTCTCAATGGATTTAAAAATTGTAAGCAGCATTAGAATCAGAAGAAGGAGTAGAATAGATTAGTGCTTGATTTGGATCCAAATGGTGGAGAATTCTACCTTTTCGAAGTTCAAGTAAGAAGCTCTGAAACTGGACTTCTGTAGCTTGGATTATGGCTCATTTTGATTGGTTTAAGTGCTGGAGAGTTTATATGATGCTCAAGGATGATGAATGCACAAAGAATTTTGGAAAAGGAAGCTTAAATCTCAGAAACTGAATTCAAAAAAAGTGGGTTCGTGTGAGGTTTTGGCAGGGTGTTCTTGGCTCTCTAAGCTTGGGAAAATGGATGGGGGACGACCCTCTATTTATAGGAAAGTGAATGGGAATGAAAATTTGAAGAAACAAGGAAGTTTGGAGGGAAGTTGAGTGAAGGTCGAGCACGAGTGAAGTGTGACTTCATTTCCATCAAAACTCAATCAAACCTTGCGTTTTGGGGTGCTAATCACTTCTGGCAAGTTTTCTAATCAAGTTTAAATTAAAAACGCGCATAAATCTTGTGTTTAGAAGTCAGATTATGGATTTCAAAATTCTGACTTTGTGAAAAATTCAGTTTCAAGTTACCAAATTCAAATCCATGGCATTTCCAACTCAAGGGGTCTTAGGGCATGATTCTTGATGCTTTGGAAAGATGAGGTTACAAGCTTTGCAATGGAAAAATAATGGAATCAAATGGATGCTTGAGCTGAAAGTTACATGGAGTCAAAGTTGAAGAAAAAGAGTTGACTTTCCATACTTAGAAATATTTCAAATTCTTTTTCAAAAATGACCTATAATATTTTGTATCGAAACATGGCATTCCACTTAGAATTTGCTCTTGACCAAAAAAGATGTAATAAAGTAGATCTCCTTAATGACATTTTGAAATTTGAACCACTCAAAATCTCCAAAAAATGAGCAAGTTATGTCTTGTTGAAGTTGGCTAAAAATCATGAAATGACCTATAATCTTTTGCATATTTAAGGCAACTTCCATCCATTTTATCACTTTGCACATAAAAGAAGGCATAAATTAAACATGTTTAAGATCATCATGGAAAAAGAATGGACTCAAGGTGTTAAAAATTGACTAAGTTATGACCATTTTAAGTCACATATGGAAAATTATGGATTCATATGGATTACTTGTAATCTTTCTCCTTCACCAAGTTCCTTCCACATGAAAACTCATTGGAACTTTTGAAGTGATTTGTTGGTAACTCTTTGAAGAGAAAGATGCCTTTGGATCACTCAAAAATACCAAAAGGTGAGCAAGATATGCTCCTTTGAGGTTCAAAACCCTAGCCTCTAGATCAAGAGAATGCTTTGAGGAACTTTGACAAGTTTGAACAAACTTCTTGTGCCAATATTATTTCTTTGTGAATAGAAGTTGTTGAGGATGATTATGAGGACTCATAGCCACCAAAACCACTTCCATGTCTTGAAATTTGAGAGAAATATGCTCTTGTGACCAATAGGAACAAGACCTTGTCCAATCATGTCAACTTCTTCCCTCAACCCCTTATACTTTTGAATCAATTTTGATAACTTTGAAATATGTTGAACCAAAATAAGCCTTGTCATTCCATTTCTTCCAAAACAACTTCAATGGTGAGGTTTGAATTTCTCAAGATTTATTGACTAGGGCATGGAAATAAACTTATGAACCCATGAAGCAACTTGCTAAACCTCATTTCCTTTACCTACATTATTAATAAGTAAGACAAACCAACATTGCATTTTATTAATTAGAAAGAAAATCAAAGCAAAATATTCATGATCACAAAAGAAAACAAGTCAATGTGCTTGGTAACTCCTCAAAAGAGCAAAGCTAAATGTAGGGAGGGGAACCAAGAATCCTAGTGTGATCTTGTTGTGAGTGAAACAACATGGTATGATGAAGGGATCTTAGGGGCAAAAATTGGGGTACAACACTCCCAACCTCGAGCGTGCAATTATTCCCTTATGTCAGAACCGTTAGAGGAAAGATTGTTGAAATCAACCAATACTCATGAAGAATAAGTAATGAAAGAAACATGAGTAGTCATCTTTGTAACGTGATTTTCATCAATGACAGGTAGGGAGGATGAAATAGTTACCATTGGGGTAGAAGATCTGGGTTGAATAGTTGAAGATCACGGCCCATAAGGGGTTCAAGCTTCTTCCATCTCTTTAGAAAACCGAACAACCTCTTTTTGTTGAGCATTCATCATGTTGAAATTGTTGAAGGTGTAGATGAAAGTGATGAATTTGATGAAGAACATTGATGAAGATGATGAACACTAAGAACGGTTGAGAGAATCAGGGGTTTAGAGTTTCTAAAAGTGTGGAAGTGAAGTGAGGCTGCATGTGTTAGTGTATATAATGTTTTAAGAAGAGAGAGAAAAATTAAAAAGAATAGACAAAATTGTGAGGAGTAATAAATGAGCGTAATCATGATTAATCAATTCCAAGAAAACGTATTGCTCAATGCATAACCTAAGTAGATTTTGATGATTAAGAATAACCAAAGGTTACACGCATTAATCACTACATCTAATTAAGTGACGCGTTTTGATATCCTCATAGCCTAGAAAACCAAAAGGTTTCCATCTGATCAAAGACATTTCTGACCGAAACATCTTTTGATGACTAAGGTTCTGAATAAAATAAAATTGCTTTTTGTTTAAGTCATAATCTTATTCCTTCAAACTACAATAAAACATATACATCTGATTCTGATGAAATGTCACTCTGGACAAAAGTCCATTTTCAGATGCTTCAGAATAAAAAGAAATCTACCTTTAGCTAAGGGTTTTGTAAAAATATCATCCCATTGATGGTCTGTATCTATGAATTTTAATGATAAAATCCCTTTATGAACATAATCTCTGATAAAATGATGTTTTATTTCTATGTGTTTAGCCCTAGAATGTAAACTTGGATTTTTGCTTAAACAAATAGAAATTGTGTTATCACAAAAGATAGGAATGTTACTGTCACAAATCTAATAATCTTCCATCTGATTCTTCATCCATAACATCTGAGTACTGCAAAGTGACGCTAAGATGTACTCTGCTTCTGCTATGGAAAGAGAAATTGTTGATTTCCTCTTGCTTGACCATAAGATCAGATTCTTGCAAAGAAACTGACAGTTTCTTAAAGTACTTTTCCTCTCAAGACTGTCTACAGTGTAATCAGCATCACAGAAACCAGAAAGAGTGTACTATGATGTTTTCTCATACATCAAGCCAAGGTTAATTTCTCCTTTCAGATACCTCAGAATTCTCATAACATCAGTTAAGTGAGATTCCCTAGGATCTGATCTGAATCTAGAACATAGATGAATACTGAATAAAATATCAGGTATAGAAGAAGTCAGATACAGAAGAAAGCCTATCATACCATGATACAACTTCAGATATACCTTTCCACTTACCTCATATTTTTCCAGAATGAATGTTGGATGCATCAGAGTCTTTTCCAGTATGCAGTCCATCATGTTGAACTTCTTCAAAAGTTCTTTGGTATACTTACTCTAATGAATGTAAGTAGCTTCTGATTGTTGATCAATTTGAATTCCCAGAAAGAACTTCAGTTCTCCCATCATACTCATCTCAAACTCAGCCTGCATCATCTTAGAAAATTCCTCGCAAAGAGAGGGATTATCAAAACCAAAAATAATATCATCAACATAAATTTGAACTATCAGAATATCATTTTTGAAAGTTTTAAAAAAGAGTGAAGTATCAAACTTCCCTCTGGTAAATTTTTTTTCTAAAAGAAAATTACCCAACCTGTCATACTAAGCTCTAGTAACTTGCTTTAGACCATAAAGATATTTCTTGAGTTTAAAAACAAAATCTGATTTTTCAGAGTTTTCAAAATCCAGGAGGTTGTTAAGATATAACCATTCAAAAATGCACTCTTAACATCCATCTGATAAAAGATGATGTTATGATTTATAGAAAAAGAAATTAATAAACATATTGCTTTTAACCTAGAGATTGGTGCAAAGGTTTATGTATAGTTTATTCCTTCTTGTTATCTATAACCTTGTGCAACAAGTCGTGCCTTGTTTCTGACAACTTCACCTATCTCGTTGAGCTTGTTTCTGAACACCCATCTTGTTCCAATGACTTGGACACCTTTAGGTTTCTAAACAAGATCCCATACATCATTCTTTGAGAATTGGTTCAGTTCTTCTTCCATTTCCAGAATCCAGTCTTAGTTTAGAAGAGCTTCATCAATAGATGTTGGATCAACATTTCTTTAGAAGGTTTGAAGGATGATTTGGTTCTGATAGGAGCATCTTTGTTTCCCAGAATTAAATCTTCAGGATGAAAGGATGAGGTTCTTCTTTTCCTTTGTTGTGGGGGATCAAAAAGAGTAGCAACAATATCAGAAGTCGGAGCTTCTGATTCTTTAACTTCTTATACCTTCTCCTTAGGTTCTGAAAACGTTCTCTTCACATCTACAAGCTTTTCAACTAGCTTTGACTTTTCAAAGTCAAGCTTATCATCGAATATGACATGAATTAATTCCTCCACAATTCATGATTATGTGTTATAGACTCTGTATCCACTTGAGCATTCAGAATATCCTAACAACAACCACTTTTGTGCTTTGGAATCAAACTTGATCAGGTTCTCTTTAGTGTTTAACATAAAACATAGACATCCAAAATGATGGAAATAAGAAATGTTTGGAGTTCTATTATTCAACAATTCATAAGGATTCTTACCCAAAATAGGTCTTATAGAGATCCTATTCTGAATGTAACATGTTGTATCTATTGCTTCTTCCTAGAAGTGCTTAGTCATTTCAATTTCTTGGATCATGGTGCGAGCCATTTCTTGCAATGTTCTATTCTTCCTCTCTACAACCATATTTTGTTGTGGAGTTCTATGGCAAGAGAAATCATAGGATATTCCATTAGAATCAAAAAAAATTTCAAAATATTTGTTTTCAAATTCTCCACCATGATCGCTTCTGACTCTGACTATTTTGCAATTCTTTCTATTTTTCACTTGAGAGCAGAAGGAAGAAAACACAGAATGTGACTCATCATTGTGTCTTAAGAATTTTACCCATGTCCATTTGCTGTTGTTGTACCCAAAAATTTGCCTTCCAATTGTTCATGCAAGATGCTTACCCTAGGGTTTCTCGTACACTCAATTGGCTCAAAAGTCGACCAGACAGATTCTATTCCTAGGCGGCCAATCGATAATTAAGGTTTGGGATTTCTCATAGATAATTGAGTCTTCAAAACGTAAAATGTTCTTAAAGAAACAATTTGCTGAAGTTTGTTAATTCTACAAGACTGTCGAATGTTCTTAAAACATGTTTGATAGACAATGAAGTCCCGTTTGAATCAAGAGTGACATGCGAACTCATTTTGATTACCAGTTAGCCATTGGACAGGAATTGAAGATTAAGACTTTTGACCATAAGTATTTGGATTTAAGTTAATCAAGTGGAATTAAAATTCTTAAACATTTATTTTGTTTTAGAAGTTTGATTGGAGTACAAAGTGTTTGTTTTGCTTGTTCATATTTAGTGATTGCTTGAAATACAAGTTACCCAAAACAAGGTGTTTTACTCAAAGCGTTCAAATAAGAATTTCAAAATTCAAAGTTGAGATTGGTACAACATTTTCATTTCACACAAAATTTATTCAGAGGAATTGTGTTCATTACATTACAAGTTTGAATTTACAAAAATTGTCTTGTCTACAAATGCAATAAATTACGAAGATCTGTTTACAAAAAAAAAGAAATTTTATTTCTTAAAATTCTTCATCTTCAAGCAACCACTCCAATCTTCGCTTGCCATCCATGCCTCATGTTCATGGGAAAAAAAAGGGAGAAGTTTTTTAGCAACTTAAACATCCAGAAATGAACAAAAAAATAATACAAAGTATTCTAATTCATCATTAGGGTGGTTTTTGCTGAATCAGAAAAGAAGGGTTTTGTGTTCTAAGGTGTTGTACCCCAAAATTTTCCCTCCCATATTTCTCAAAAACATTGCAAGAATAATCTCCAAATGGCTCAAGATTGCTCAAGAGTTGGACAGTCAAGTCATCTCCTAAGGCAGTCAACCTCAAATTAGGGTTTTGTGTTGCATCAAGGTCCTTGAATCCAAATGACCTCAAGTGCTCCCCAATGTCCTAATATCTTCTCAAGTTCATCCATGTCAAATTTCAAGCCTTGCAGAGGAAGTTTGGTCAGTCAATTTCTTAAAGGGTCCAAAAATCGATTGTGCTTGGGCAAAAGTCAACTGTGACCTATAAACAGTCAAACTTCAAGATTTTTTGTCAAAATTCTCATTTTGAAGGATATTTCATCATTTTATAAAGGGTTGATCATGATTCATCAAGGATTGCTCAAAATTCATCAAGACTCAAAAGTTGCTAAATTAGGGTTTTGTAGGAAAAGTCAACTCAACTTTGACCAAGCATAACTTTCTCATACTTTATGAGAAATGACCCATCCAAAGCTCATTTTGAATAGGATGAAATTTCCTACGATCCATCTTCACACCCCAAGATCAAAAAATTCACTCACAAGAAGTTACAAATTTGGACATTATAGATCATTTTTGAAAGTAAACAAAAACACCTTTTTTTGCCAAAGCTTATAATTTGAGCATGGAATATAAAAATGCGATGAGACCAAAAGGGTTGGTTATAGGACATCTCAAGATTTATAAAAAGTCTAAGAACACCTCCAAAAGTTCAAAATTGAAGAAGTTGTGCATTGTTGAAGTTGGGCATTTTTGCAAAATTGCCAAAAGTCAACTATCCCCAAAACTTCATATTTTGTCAAATGGGCCCATTCTTTTTCACTTGATTTGATCTTGTCACACTACACACGTGTCCTAGCTTCAGCCTTGTGTCCACTTATTAATTTTTCTATTTTATTTTATTTTTTATTGAATTAATTCATTTTAAATCAATTTAAATCAAATAAAACCCAAATATTGATTACTTAGGATCTTTTTGGTTGTTATAGGTCTCAATTATCATCATGATCATGATCAAATCTGTATCAAGCTTTTCATGTACAAAAATATTTGATTTTGGACCAAATTGGAAGGTTATCAATGGTGAATCAAATCATATCTCCAAGCATTGATTTACAAAGATTCAATACCCAATTGTTGACCTAATCCAGTGCTGCATACATATACAATACAAAGGCACACAAATTAGAGGTTAGAGGCGGCAAAATCACAAGAAGAAAACTTGAGAAAACTTGAAAAAAGCTTGAAACTGAAATCCTTCTTAGAGGCAGTTTCAACACCAAATCTCAACGTGAATCAATCGTTGGACCTCTACTGAGTCAGAAGCAATCAAAAGCACATTCTCACACCCTCTCAATCGCGCTGTAAGTCTCTCTGAAAACTGCTCTGCATTTGAAATCGAAACTCCATGTTCTTGCATATTTTTGACAAAATCTTTGCATATTCATGATGCTTGTGCAATTTCTAAGCTTTATGCATTAGCCAATTGTATTTATATGGTCTATAACCCCCTAGCCGAATCTAGGGTTCTTGGTTCGTGTTTTTTGGGCATTTTTGCTACAGGTAAAGTTGGAGCCATTAATGGATATAGACGTGCTCAGGAGGCCTAGACGAGCATGACTATGGTCTTGGAATTAACTTCTATAGCCTAGGATAGATTTTAGGATGAAGCTACGGATGTAAATCCGCAGGTAAATAACCAGGTCCAATGAAGAAGATGAATACGTGCCCCCCTCCCATTCGCTGATTCAAATTTGGCGCGTGTTTTTTATAGTTTCTGGCATATTAATTGTTTTTTTCCATATAATAATTGTTATCCAATACACTAACGAATGAAGCATAGTGGTGTAGTGGTAAGAGCGTTTTCCAGTGACTCACAGGACCTGGGTTCGAATCCCAGGTCCCCATATTGCTTTGTATTATTTTTCAACAGGTATTCCAGTGCAAGCTCCTACGCGTGGTTTATCATGCAGCCTCACCCAATCATCTGCCAGATGGCCCCAGGCCAGATCTGGTGGTCAAGAATGAAAGTCCACCATATGCTCTAGTCAACGTGCCACATGGAATTCCAGAAAGTCAGCAGGGCCAGCTTGTAATGGGCCTTGGAAATTGCTAATCTCACCTCCCTTTCAGGCCCAAACCCTAAACTCTCTCTATTTTCTTTTCTTTTATTTTATTTATTGTTATTATTTTCTAATTATTAATTAACCAATTAAAACTTTTTCCTCATAAAATCAAAAACCCAGAAATATTTTCATTATTAAAATTAATTTCCAGTATTTTATTTTTGTTAAATAAATTAATTTAATTAATCTAGTTTAATTAGGAATTAACTTTAATATCTTTTGCAAATAATTAAAATTAATTTAGATAATTAGTTTTTATTAGCTTTGATTAATTTATTTTTCTTTCTTTAAATACTCAAAAATCCAAAAATATCCTTTTTTATTAATTGATTAATTTTTTTATTAATTTAGTAATTAACCTAATTTAATTTCTTTTTAAAGTCAAAATAAACCAAAAAAATCTTTTCTTTAATAATCAAAGGGTCAAAACCCTAGAATGCGCCCGTTTTAATTTCTCGCACGTGATCCATTTGATTTCAATATTGTACCCGTTTCCCGGAATGTAATAGTTTAATAGGACTTTGAATATTTTTATCGCTTTATTTACTTTCCGCATTTTAATTTCAAGGGTTATTTTTGGTGATGTAAATACCCGACGCCTTGTAATAGTTAGTTTTAATTTCCACAATTTAATTTCTGCAACTTATAAACTGTTAGATGCTTGATAATAGGGAATGCATGACAAGATCAAATGTTTAAACCTAAAATCAACATAGATAACCATTGACATGTACAAAGATAAAATTAACCTAAACAACACACTCGCACATGCACACTCTTAGGGTACACCTCACTTGGTTGCCTTCGAACGTGGTCATTGAGTATAGGAAGTTTTAGAGGTCGCCCTCTTGTCCAAAGATCATAGTTGCCTCGAAACGGTTGCCTCGGAAAAATGATCTAAGACATTAGGGTTACCGCTAAGGCGTCCTAACATTGCTTTAGTGACCACACGTCCCTTAATCGAATTGACCCTTTAAAAACTCTGACGAAGGTGCTACCTACTCATCAATAGTGGGATAGCATTGTCTAAAGGACATTAGCACAAATTGGTTCCTTTTTCGAGTAGGTAGATGGTTCTTAAGTACTTGCTCCTTCAAAACAAAAACCTTTCGCACTTACACCTTTCAAACAAAAACTTCTTTCAAACCCACAAACACAAAGAAAAGCAAATTTTGAAAACACTCTGAGCAAGTACCTAAGAGCCCGTGGATAACCACGGATAGAAAGGGTGCTAACACCTTCCCTTTCTATAATATACCCCCCGGACCCGAGAAACATCTCGAAAAAGGAATTTTTCTTTGCTTTTTTCCTTTCCTTGTTGGATAAAATAAAAGACGGTGGCGACTCTTGCTTACCGCAACATTTTGCAAAAACAAACGCAAAATGCGAACCAGCATTCCGAAAACAGTCAGTTCTCTCCCACCGTATCACATAAGGCCTCATACAATTCTTGTTTAATCATTGGCCTGAGAATTTATGGTTTGCAAATCACAAGGTACAAGCTTGGTTCACAAACAAGGGAAAACAGAATGATACAAGCCTCACAAGTCAGAACTCTATCATTGGCTAGGGATAATCTTTTTCAAATCTCAAAATATTTAGTTCACAAAAGAAAAGGAAAATATGCAAGCAAAGGCAGGCAAACAAGGCAAGCTGCAACAGCAAAACAAGCTGCATAACAGGGCAAGCTGCAGCAACAAAACAAGCTGCATAACAGGGCAAGTTGCAGCAGCAAAACAAGCTGCATAGCAGGCAACAGGCAGCAGCAGGCTGCAATGCTACAACACAAGCTGCCAATCAAAGCCAACAAAAACCTGCAACAAATATACAAACCAATAAAATAGAACAAATACAACATAAACATAGCAAGTAATAACAAATGCTGCAAACTTCCAAGACAAAAAACCTGTGCAAAAATCTAAAGAGGAACAAAGTATCAAGAATTTAGGAAAGGAGGTTTTGTATTCTAAGGCCTTAAACAATGTCAAACTTTATCATGGGCCAATTATCATTGCAAACTACAAGACAAAACTTGGTTCACAATAAAAAAATTCAAAAGAATTCCAACCATATTTTCAGCCCATTAGCAAAAGATTCAAATCAAGAAATTCAAGACCAATAGAGGCCTCAAAACAGTGTCCTATCATTCGCCTAAAGATATGCTTGCAAATCACAAATTTTGGTTCACAAACAGATGAAAGAGGAAATCAGAAAACCAGTACAATCAATAATCAAAGAGCCTCAAAATTGGTAAAGTCATGTCATAGGCCTAGGGTATTTTACTACAAATCTCAAAACAAAATTGTTTGGTTCATAGCAAAAGTCCACAAGCAACAAAGTATAAAAGTCACCAGCAAATACAAGTTTGAAAAATCAGCAAGTACAAAAGCAAGCCAGCATCAATCATGAAAAATGAGAAATTCAGCAAGTACAACCAGCAATACCAAAGCAACAAGCAACTGGTACAAAGCACAGCAAAAGCATCCAGTAAAGTCAGCATTTAACATATCAGTAAAGAAGGAAAACTCCGAAAATGTTCATCACAGTACAAGAGCTGTTAAACACAGCTGTAAAAACATCATAAAAGTCAAGTACATAATCAAAAGTCAGCAAGCAAAGTCAGAGGTAGTATAGCAAGGACAAAAGTGGATTTATCAGCAAAAGTAACAAGTCAAGAAAGGCCATGCCCTCAAGTCAGCGTAAAAACTGGTACAAGGAAAAGGCAAACCATGGTATAAAAATAGCAAAAACTGTTCTGAAGAGAGGAGGGCTTTTCATCATCAAAAAATATATGAAACAGAAAACACAAACCCTTCAAACTCACATCACAACAGAATTCACAAACCCATATACAGACAGATACAGCAAACCAACCAAAAACCATTTTTTCCATTCTCTTTTCATCATAAAAAATATACCAAGAAACATAAACAAAGTCACAACAAACCAACCCAAAACCATTTTCCCATTCTCTTCTCATCATAAAAAATATACAAGGAAACAAAAACAGAAACAAAATCACAGCAATCCATTTCCCAAATTCCTTTCACCACAAAAATATACAAGGAAACAGAAACAAAATCGCATGCAAGCAACAATGAAACCCTAAAAAAATTTATCATCATTTTCCTCAAAACCCAGCCCCTTCAGAAATAAAAAGAGGAAAGCTAGAAAGATCTCACCCAAATAATGAGAGATCCTCGTAATAAGAGCCGTTAGGGTTCCGATCCCCCCTTCGCGATCTACCCAGTTTGGTCCAATATCTGTAAAATTCAACCACAGATTAAGATAGAGGAGAGAAAGACGAACAAAATAATGTTAAAAAAATGAAGATCAGAGAAATCGCCGCCGTGAAGACCGCCGTCCACCGCCGCCTAGGGCGATTTCCAGCGAGCCCCACTATCAGAGAAGGAGTCAGCGTAAGAGAGAGAGAGATTTTGTTAACAAATGAAACTTTGTTTCATTTTTTATGTTTTGCTGTTTTTTGTTCTAAAGACTAATAACAGGCCCAAGCGACCAAGCCCACCCTTCTTCTGCTCATACACCCCCCATCTATTAAGCCCATTTGTTTTTTTTATTTATCATTCATTTTTATTCTGACCAACAAAAAAACTTTGGGCTTAAAACCAAACAGAATTTTTTCTTTCTCTAACACTGTTTCTACTTTTTAAACCCCCCCTGACTTATTTTATTTACTTTATTTTTTATTTTCTTTCTTTTAGTTATTATTATTAATATTATTACAATATTCATTTTTATTAATAAAAATATCAAAAATATTTTATTTATTTACTTATATTAAATGTATTCATATTTATTTCTTTTAGACTAAAAAACCAAAATATTTTCTTATTAAATTCATTTTCTTTTCTAAAAAAATTCATTAAATAATTAGATTTATGTTTATCCTTATTATTTATTTAGAAATCTGTTTTCTTTAAATTAATTTCTTTTACTAACTTAATTTTAATTTTCTTATTTTTAGTTAATTATTTTTCTTTTAAGTTAATTAGGTCAAAATAAAAATTTGTTCTTTATTTATTCATACTTATACATTATATTCATTTCACTTCTTGTACATTATATTTACATTTGTTTTTTTGTACATTTATTAAATTCGATATGGTTGTAATAGATAATTAGGGTTTTAATTTCTTGCAATTACCCATTTGAAATTTGTACACCCCATCCCTAAATGATGTAATAGCGTAGGACATTTATTTTCCGCAATTTATCGCTTTTACATAACATGCTAGTAGTTAGGGTTTATATGGAAAAGATAAAATCAATCAAATAGAAAACCTTAATTCAAGAAAAAAACAAGCATGAAAACAACACACTTGCACACAAGCACCCCTAGGGTAAAATCCACTTGGTTTCCTTATAAAATGACCATATTACGCATATGAGGTATCTTAGCAAAAACAAACGAACACAAGATCATAGTCCCTCGATGACGCTATATAAGTTTCCTTACAAATGATCTTAGTCCCTAAAAGAGAATGATAAGGTGCCTTGCAACATTGCTAATCATGGTTATACGATGACCCACGCCCTTCCCGTTTACATCCAAAGATAGGGTTACTTACCAAACCAATGGTAAGACAACAATGTCAAAGGAAAAGAAAATGAACAAGGAAGACATTTGAGTAGGTAGATTACTCCTAATTACTTGCTCCATTTCAAAACAAACATCCTAGATATTTTCAAAACAAACACCTACACATTTCAAAACATCTTACAAACTTGAAAACATTTTCAAAAGATCAACATCTTTGTATACATTCTTACGAACGAGAATCATTACAAAGATTGCCTAAACAATGGCCTCTTTACAAAATACTTTCAAAAAACCACACAAAGCATAATTTTCAAACAAAAGCAAGTGATCTAGCAAGTAACTAAGAGCCCATGGAAAACCATGGATGAAAAGGGTGCTAATACATTCCCTTTTCATAATCTACCCCCCGAACTCAAGAAATAATCTCAAAGGTCTTTCTTGTGCTTTTTCACCTTTCTTTTTGGATAAAAGAAAAGTCGGTGGCGACTCTTTCTAACTGCAACATTTACGATCAAACGCAAAACTCTCAAGTTAGTTATCCCGCCGCATCACAGCTGTAATAATCAATGATGACTAGTCCACATTTCTTTCCATTAACAGAAGCAATTTTCACTGCTCCAAATAAATCAATGTGAAGAAGTTCTAATGGCCTAGAGGTAGAAACAATCTTTTTAGCTTTAAAAAAAGTTTTTGAAAACTTGCCTTTCTGACATGCTTCACAAAGAGCATCTGAAGAATACTTTAAATTGGGCAAGCCTCTGACAAATCCAAGCTTATTTAGTTGTGATATCTTTCTCAAGCTAACATGGCCTAGACGTTTGTGCTAGACCCACCGCTCCTCTTGAATAGTCAGAAGAAATTTTACATTCTAGTTTTTCAAATCTGATAACCTGATTTTGTAAATGTTGTTCTTCATCTTACCATTAAACAGAACTGAGCCATTCTTCTGACTTACTACTTTACAAGACGTTTGATTAAAGATGACGTCATAACCATTGTCACTAAGTTGGCTAATTGATAATAAGTTATGCATCAGACCTTTGAATAAAAGAACATTGTTAATAAAAGGAAGTTTACCATTACCAACAGTTCTAGAGTCAATGATCATTCCCTTCTGATTGCCTCTGAAACCAACAACATCTCTAGACTTAAGTTCCAAATCTTGGAACATATGCCTTTCGCCTGTCATGTGTCGTGAGCATCCATTGTCCAGATACCATGACTGGTGTCTCACTGGTGGTATCAAGGATATCTGCGACATAGATTATCTCATCCTTAGGTACCCATTTTCTGGGTCCTGTCTTGTTAAAGTTCCAGAGGTTCTGACACCTTTGGAATCTTGTGCAGCATGATAATCAAGTGGAATTTGTGCATGATATTTAGGCTTAGAAGTTTCCTTCTGTGTCTGTGGTTGTGTTTCGATGGAATCAAAACCTTCTTGTTCTGGATATTTCAGTTCAGTGCCATCAAACACGAAATGTTCAGAAAGAGGTTTTGGTTTGACACTCAGAATCTCATCAATTATTCTTGATGGTCCTGAATATCCCAAGCCTCTACTTCCATTTCTACTAATGCCATAGTTCATTAAAGCCATCTTGCTTCTATCTATAACTTTAGCTAAGAAATGCTAAAAGCTCTATCATATATGATTACTTCATCAATAACAGATGTGCTAGAAATAATCTCTTCTTCCAACCTTGAGACTTTACTTTTAAGAGTAAGATTTGATTTTTCTAAAACAAATAATTTTTCATTTAAATCAGAAATTTTTTGCTCATTCTTAGTAGAGTTCTCAGAAGTAACTACAAAAGTCTTTTTAAGAGTATTGTGTTTACTTAGAAGAATTTGATATTTTCTCATCATTTCAGATAAACAATATTCAAGCTCAAAATGAGAGAGAGAGAGAGAGAGAGAGAGAGAGAGAGAGAGAAGCAATTACCCCTGCTTCATCTTTAGAGTTTGACTCATCATCAATTGCCAGCTCACACTCTGAGGTAACTTCATTTGTGCTTGTATTGGCCATGAGTTCCACTTTAACATGTTCTTCATCAAAATATTCCTCTTCTGATTCTCAATCATCCCATGTTTCCATGAGATCCTTCTTTGCTTTGAAGACCTTCTTGGGCTTCTTGTCTTTTCTGAGCTTTGGGCATTCATTCATGTAATGTCTAGGCTCTTTGCACTCATAACACATAACTTCTTTTCCAGAAGCTTTCTTCTAACCATATGTATATTCAAATCTATCGTTTGTTTTTCTTGATCCTCTGAACTTGCTCTATCCATGTTTCCATACCTGGCTTATCCTTCTGGATATTAGAGAGAGAGTTCATCTTCATCTGAATCTTCTTCAGATTCTTCTTCAGCTTGAAAAGCCTTTGTATTTCCAGACTTAGACTTCAAAGCCACAAATTTAACTCTTTTCTGAGGTTCATCTTCTTCAATCTTGATCTCATAAATTCTTAAAGAACTGATTAACTCCTCAAGACTAGTATTATTCAGATCCTTGGATAGCTTCAAGTAAGTTACCATTGGTCTCCATTTCTTAGGAATACTTCTGAGCATTTTCTTGACATGATTTGCAGTAGAATATCCTTTGTTCAGAACCTTGAGTCCTGCAATAAGCGTATGGATTCTTGAAAACATAGTTTCCACAAATTCATCTTCTTCCATTTTAAAGGCTTCATATTTCTGGATTAGGACCAGTGTCTTTGTCTCCTTAACTTGAACGTTGCCTTCATGATTCATATAAAGAGAATAAAAAATTTACTTTGGAGTCTCTTTGTCTATGATCTTCTCATACTTATTGTAGGAAATAACACTCAGCAAAATTGTTCTCTCTTTGTAGTGGTTTCTGTAAATCTTTTTCTGAGCATCTGTCATTGCACTTCTTGAAATCTTTAGACCTTTATCATCTACTTGGTGAGTGTAGCCATCAACTACCAAATCTCATAGATCCAAGTCATATCCCAGAAAATAACTTTCAATTTTGTCCTTCCAATAGTCAAAATTTTCTCCGTCAAACATAGGAGGTTTAACACTATAATTATCTCTATCATTATCCTTATTATCACAGTGACAATATTGTTGTTATCCATGGTTTTTCACATAATTTGGATTGGTACTGAACACTGTTTGGTGTTAATAAAAATTCAAACTTTTTGTCACTGAGAACCGGAGCTCTGATGCCAATTGAAGGTGTGAAAAACACAAGAAAATGGGGGGGGGGGGGTTGAATTGAGTTTTAAAATAAAAAAACTTTTCTTTGAAAATATCCCCTTTAATTGAAAAATATTTTATTCACTTATTTATAATAAAGATAAGATGCAGGAAGTAAAGAACAAGGTATGTTTATACTAGTTCACTTGAAACTATCAAGCTAGTCTAGTCCACCCGCCAAGATGATTTCGCCTTTCTCAACAATGTCTTAATCCAATAATCAAACAGGTTATTACAATGCACAAGCTAACTCCAAGTGACCAATGTTACAACCTCTAAGACACAATAATCTTAGACTTCTCAAGGATTCTGACCAACTGGTCCCTTAAGGCACAATCAAACAACAATTTGAACAAGGTTTGTTTATAAAAGATATGCTTCTGAACAAGCAGATTAGTAAAGAGTATTTCAAGAATTTAGAATTTAAGAAATAGGAAGCTTATGAACAGTCTTGTAAGAATGTGAATTAACCGCCTTCTATTTAAGTCTCCAAGCATTTATATAGCCAATAGAATATTATAACCGTTAGAGGGTATTAGAAAGTTGGCAGCTTGAAGCATAGTGGGGGACAAGATCGTACAACTCGTCTGTCCTTCATGGTAGTGGAATGAAATATTTGTTTGTACCATGTAACATGTGTAACATTATCTTCTTATCTTCTAGATTCAGAGGCTTCAGATGAGCATAGTTATAAGTAAGAAAATAGAACTTGGGTCATCAGAACTTCAAGTCTTTAGAGTCTTCAGAACTTCGTCTTCAGAATCTTTAGCACTTGGCCTTCAGAACCCTTTGTCAAACCTTGGGTATCAGAACTTCAAGTCTTCAGAGTCTTCAGAACCTTGTCTTCAGAATCTTCAGCACTTGGTCTTGAGAACCCTTTGTTATCAACAAAACTCAGATAAAATTGCAGAACCAAATCTTTTTCTAACAGGATCCACTCTTGTTGTTCTAATTAAATAGTGTGTTCTAATCTAAAGCTTACGATCTAGGAAAAAAAATGCAAAGAGGGAATGCATGCAAAAGAAAACAGGGGAAATGAATAAATATTTACAAAGTTTCACTCTCCTGGGCCCCACGACCAAATGCCTACATATCCCTTTTAAGGAATCAAAGTGTCGTAGTTCGAATAAAAATATTTCGTTTGTTTTGTCTTTTTTATGAACAATATTAATTTTGCTCCCTATCGTAGGTCAAACTTTGGAGACTCACGCGTTGGCATAGGAAGGAACTAACATGTTCTTACCTGAAGAGGTATTTCAAAAGAAAAATACTCGAAGGAAGATAATGCTACATTCGTGCACTAGCAAGAAGACATAGTGCCACCTGACCTTTGGAGATTTATGCGTCGTATTGCGCTGAGTAGAATTAACATATCCTTTTGAGAGTTTCGAAGAAAGACCCGAAGGTGAAAGAGTTTGAATTGGTTGAGTGTTTTTTACCTTGAAAAGGATTTAAGAAGTGTTAGAGTGTCTTTATGAATTTGATAAAGAAAAGAGTTTCAGTCTTAAGAATGCAAAAGGAAAAGAAAACATATAACGGAAACTATCTAGCTTTATCCCTAATGTTATCATACAATGATTGATCCTATAGTTGAAGTTTGAAATGGGAAACACTACCTAAGTTAGCATGCATAGATTACGATCCTAATGTCCAACTCGAATCAGAAATGAAACAAGCGAATCCTAAGGGAACATACAAAGGTGTAAAGAAACAACACACACACACACAAGTGAAATCGAACAAAGTCGAGCCAAAACCAAAACAAAATCGAGTGTGAGCTAGAAACAAACAAAGAGTCCAATGGATCTCAAAGTGGGAGTAAGGAACTCTTTCCACTTGATTTTCTCAAGCACTGACATCGAGTAATAACTCAGAGCGTCAATGTTTGAAGAAACGTGAGCTAACATTGTCGAAACGAATGACAAAGCTGGGGGTTAGTTACGAACCCTTTTTCCACTTTATTTGACTCAATATATAAGAATAAGCACGATTCAAAGCATCAACGTATAACGCGAGCTAAGAACGACACAAACTAGAATGGGTAGGAGGCGATTGTGGGCCCTTTGTTCCACTTACTGACTCTATAGCAAGCACAAAGTAAATGGGAAATGGGAGGGGAATGGGATTTTCCTTTGTCGAGGTCTTTTGCACACAAGCAAACACAAACATTGCCTAATTTTGAGGTCTTTGAGCAAACACAAACATCGCCTCCTTTGAGGATTTTAAACATATTTGCCCACCTGAAGTAGGGACTCCCAGTCATGCATATCTATTCCTACTTCTCATGGAAAGGAAAAGAAAATACAATATGGAAAATTAAATCTGAATCGAAATAATACCAAACAAATAAGAGTTTGTAGCAAGCAAATAAAGCAAAGAAACCCAAAAAACTTCGTGCAAGCTAGCATCAACAAAAAAACAGTCAGAGATCGGGTGCTCGACATAGTTGCCAAAGTATCAACAATGTGAAATTAAATCACATGTGCATCAGATACATCCGTATAACAAATAGTACACCTTCCGGATAACTCTGGTGGTTCTTCAAGCTTTGATGAAATCGAAGAGAAAACCATAGAATGACGATTTAAGTATGCATATACTTTCCGTTCGTGATTCTGCTTCTTCTCTTTATATACGCACTTTCTGAGTTGTGTTGATGCGATTCGTGATTTTGATATTGCGATTACGTTTTGTTACAGAAGCTGTTACGATAATGATGATGGTAGAAGCTGTTAAAGATCCGATAAAGATTGATGATGATGATTGTTGAGAAAGGTTGATGAAGAACGATGCAGGATATTGAATAGAGGTTGTAGGGATGATGAAGATGAATACTATTGAAAGTTTGTAGAGAGAAAATTGAAGGAAGTTTCAGAGAGAGAGAAATTTTTTGAGTTTTTGCATTGATTCTTCCCAAGTTGTGAAGAACGAAGAAATTCTGGTGAGTTTCTATTTATATACAATCTGTTAGGTAGAGTTTGTTGCAATCTGAGCCTTTGAGTCCAATAGTTAGTTAGAAATTGGATGGTAGAGATTGAGTTAGAGGAAAACTGTTATTCTGTTTTAGAGTTTCAAGATTTCTAAGTTTACCTCCCAGATTTTCTCTCTTTTTGAATGGTAGCTAGTGCAATTTTTCTTCTGTATTTACTGAACTGGATTTGGAATTTTTCTTTTCCTGATTTTCTTAAAAAGAGTGGCATGATTTCAAGCCTTTCTGACTTAATGATTTTTCTAATTTTCTTTCTTCTGAATCAAGGTTGCACTTTGTATTCGTTTTTCTTGGTCGGTTTTTTTTATGCAGGTTAGTACATGGTCGCAACAGAAATTAATGGAGCCAGCACCTAGAAATGGGAAACTGATGCAAGTATTTTGGTGTTTGGCAAGATGTTTGGAAGTGAGTTAGATGTTCTGTATTGGAGCATTAAACAAGGAGGAAGTTTGAGGCTTAGTCATGGAGAAAAATGTTAAGATCATGAAGGCAAAAGAGGTTTAAGAATATATTTTGGTGTATTTTTGTACGTATTGGAAAATTTGGGTGAACTTAAACGAATTTGAATAGGCATGATGAACCTTGTGTGGAATCTTGTATGAAATTATGGAATGGAGTGGTTTTGAATTTGTAATGATAATTGGTGATGTTTGAATGGAAACTTGAATAAATGGACATTGAATTCGATGTATTTTCTTGCCTTGTAACTTGTGTTCCAAACAATCCATATAAGCATTCCTATCTTATTATGCTTAAGCCATTTGATAACTTGAACTAATCTTGAAACCATGGCATCACTTGAATGCATATTTCCATAATAATCAATCCATACCAATTCAATTCAATGCAACTTTGACTCAACTTGATTTTCCAATCCAACCCAAACTTACATGACAAGCACACATGTTTGAGAGAATGATGATATTATTTATTTCAATGAATCCACAAATCAGATCATATCTTTAACAAACACTATTTCCAATGGATGACATTAACACAATGGTCATACCTTGAGGAATCCTTCGAAAATGAATATGACTTGAAGCATAGAAGAACACCTCCAATAAGCCTTAATTGAATTAACAAACTCAACCCTTAACCCTCCTGTCTTGGATGCATCTGAATGAATAACAACCATGTAACTTGATGAATAAGAAGTCCCTGATAATTATGCTTTAAAACCCTAATTCCACTCCACTACTCAAAAGAAGAATTAGGTGAATCAGCTTTATTGGATGAAGTCTCACACCAAAAGAAAACCCTAATCTTGTGTGATTACTGATCTTTTGAACCTCATATATTTTATTTGAATGAATACATGTTAATGCAAATGACCTAATGAAAGATATGCATATGAGTTCGAAAGCCTAAGCAAGATAAAAGTATCAATTATGAGGGTAAATTTTGGGGTGCAACACCAGTGATAGTAATGTTACTAGCACGAGTATACCACATGATTATAGTGCTCGTGAGAAGAGTCGTTATTCTACAAAACAACACGCAATCAGTGGTGATTCTAATCACTTTGAATTGTGGAAGAGCAAAATGTACACTTACATCATTGGCCTTGATGATGAGCTTTGGGACATCCTTAAGGATGGGAATGAAACACCACAGAGTAAGAGGTATTATTGTTGATGCTCTACCTCACTCTGAGTACATAAAAATCATAGATAAGTCAAATGTAAATACCATCTTTGATTCATTGTACTACATATGAAGGTAACCAATAAGCTAAAGAGGCTAAGGTCAATCTTCTGGTTCACCAGTATGAACTCTTCAAAATGAAGGAGGATGAATACATTAAAACTATTCTCTCTAGATTTCAAGTTCATGTATTTGGCCTTCAAGTTTTGAACAAGAGTTATACCTTAGCAAATCATGTCAAAAAGATTCTAAGAAGTCTTCTTGTAAGATTCAAACCTAAAGTTACAGCTATTCATAAACTCAAAGAACTGAATACCTTAAGTCTTAAAAGTTTGATAAGCAATCATTCAGAGCCATGAAATGGAACTGGATGGAGATGAGCCTATGAAGATTCACAAATCAATGGCTTTAAAATATGTTGCTGAGAAGTCTGGAAGTAAAAATCATAGATCTTTAAAAACCAGCAAATCAGAAGAAATTTCTAATGAAGGAACTTCTGATGAAAACTCTGATAATGAATAAATGACCTTTATCATTAAAAGTTTCCAACAACTGACCAGAAGGAACAATAGACTCTCTGGGAAAAGCAATGACTTCAGAGGATCTAGTTCTAGGGACAAAGAAGATGATCACAAGATATGCTACAACTATAATAAATGTGGCCACTTCAGATCTGACTGTCCTTATCTTCAGAAGGACAAGTCAAAGAAAGGAAGCTTCCAGAAGTACAACTTTAGAAACAGATTCAAGAAGAGTCACATGGCAACATGGGGTGAACTTGATAATGAAGGAAGTTCCGACAAAGATGAAGGAGAAGCAAATTTTGCGTTGATGGCTTTCACATCATATGATGCTGAATTTGAATCTTGCTCTAGTTTAGAATTAGACGAAGAAAATAAGGTATTCTCTAACTTATCTCTTTGTGATCTTATTTCCTTCATTCAAGACCTCATGAGTCATTGCAAAAACAAAGCAAGACATATGGAAATATTAGAAAGAGATAAGGATCTTTTTAAAGAAGAATTAAAATATCACAAGACAAACTTAACTCTCTTAAAAAAGATCATAATGCTCTCTTAGATAAAGCTTCTGAAAAATATATAGATGAGCGTGAGATGAATATTCAAAGCTTTATCACAACATGTCTCGAGAGAAATAAACTTGCTTCCATGATCTATGGAGTAAGTTCACATAAGATCACTAATTCAAAAGAACTGACTAAATTCACATCTAAGACCTCAAAGTCAAAAGTACTAAAGAACTCAGCTCTTAAGAATCAACAGTCAAAGGTTCAGATCAAATCAGAACCTACAGTTTAAAAGCTAAATTTTCTAAAGAATTTAGAACCAACTAGTCGATAACCCGTGCTGTCGCACGGGGCCGGTCGAGAATTCATAAAACGTGGAACTAATGTTGTCATGTAACAGTAAATTCGTTTTTATGTAATTCAATAAAAGTTCATCTAATTCGGCCAAATTTAGTGTATCAAACTTATTTGACAACATTAAAAAATGTAAACTGAAATCATGATTGTGTAACAAAATAAGAAACTGTGATGACTCTTCAAAATAAGAAACTATCACGAGTCTTCAGATACAACGCAACCAGCTTGGAAACGATGTTTTCAACTTTTTGACCTGCACAATAAATTATGCAAAAATTAGACAGCATTTACGGAAACAATTTATATTAAAGAAAATATTTGTTATTATGTACTTATCGATCAACAAAGATATTGGAAAACTTCTTTGTATACAACATTTGTAGTGATAGATGTTGATACATTCATACTATCATGTATTAAGATCTTTAGACCACTTTTGCTTGTAACTCTTGAAATGGCTACATACAACTGGCCATGACTGAATACAGGAGTAGGCAAATACAATCCAACTGTATCAAGTGATTGGCCTTGAGACTTATTAATTGTCATTGCGTACGACACAATAATTGGGAACTGTCTCCTAATCAACTTAAATGGCCACGGTGACTCGGAAGGTGACATAGACATTCGAGGGATGTAAAAGATGTTACCAACATTCTTACCAGACATGATCTTTGCCTCAATAACGTGATTTGCCAACCTTGTAACAATTAGTCTAGTTCCGTTACACAAACAATCGTTTTGGTCCAAATTCCTCATAAGCATTATTGGTGTACCAACCTTTAATCTGAGTTTGTGATTTGGGACACCTGAAGTCCTAAGCTTGCTAAGAAATTCTGGAGTAAGACATTCATAGGCTTCGGTGTAACTTGAATCAGTTCTATCAATCGAATCAAAACTCAAATACTCTTTGTCCTCACCTAAGAAATGGAAAAACGCGAATCAATCCATAATGTTTTTTCAAGAATAATTTAATAACGAAACATCTACACGAAAATAAACATCAAAAGAAAAAATAGTTTACCCGGTATCATGTCTAACACGTAATGATTAATTTTATCAACAACTTCAATGGTTGAAGCAAGTATTGCTTTTCCTTGTAGAAATTCTACATTTTGAAAGTCGGCAAGCAAATTTGGGTATGTGCTTTCAACTATAGCTCTTATTGGATCCTCAAAATTGGAAATTAACAAATCCGGAGGAATTTCTATATCAGCTAATCCATCGTTAGGTTCACATATTTTACCGTCGCCAACATTTAATATCCATTTAGAGAATTCTGCAAGTTCATCAGAAGTTGTACCGTCCCTCCCATTCTTTAGTCTCATGTTTTTGGTTAGTGTTAAGACTTGGCAATAGTCCCACACATAAGAAGAACAAATGGAAGCATGAACAATATCAGAACGGCCTGCTCTTGGAACAACTGGAAGTATCTGTCGAAAATCTCCTCCAAATATAACTACCTTGCCACCAAAAATTGTATTTGCAAAACCCTTATCGCTCATGACATCCTTAAGGGTCTTATCCAAGGCCTCAAAACAATTCTTATGAGCCATGGGTGCTTCGTCCCATATTATGATATCAGTAGCTTCGAATAACTGTGAATGCTCAGAGTCTTTGTCAACATTGCAAGTAGATTTGTCAAGCGTTGGAATGGGAATTTTGAACTTCGAATGGGTTGTTCTACCACCTGGCAATAATAAGGAAGCTATGCCACTTGAAGCAACAGCCAGAACAATTTTTTTATATAAACGAAGTGCACTTGATAATGTCCTCCACATAAACGTTTTACCGGTTCCGCCGTATCCATGTAAAAAAAACACCCCTCCGTTTTGTTTCTTGACGGTGTCCATTATGGTTTCAAAGATTGCACGTTGCTCATCTTGACGTTCAAATGAAAAGAATCAATACAACAGTAGTTTAATGAAAACATCGATGATTTGAATAATGAGGAAATACCTGTTAGAGATGTAAATAGATTCTGGAAGTTTTGTCGCTCTAAATCAGCATCGTAATCACGTTCATCAAAAATCAGTCTATTGCCGACATGTCGCGTTATATACAAATCTGGAAACGGCATATCTTTGAATTCACGCAAGCTTCTTCTATTTGATTGCATCATATTCTCAATCTCAATTAATGTGAGGTTTGTCAGTTCTGCAGTTGACAATTGCATGTCTTCCAACACAAATACAAACCAAAATAAAATATAACTATTATGTACAATAGAAATCAGTGTTGATGAAGATAGACATGCAAAAGGATCGTTAACCTTAAAATGGCAGTATCATGGAAAAGTTCAGTATAATGCAAGAGCATCAGACATTCGGGTTCATTAAAAATGTTATGTTTTTGATCAGTAGCTGTGACAAAAGGTGGTTGAAGGTAAAAGATAAATCACAGAATTATTCTGTTCTGTGTTGGTGGTGAGTAATATCAGGTTGCATTAGATATTTTTATTACTGATGAAATAGCAGCATTGAAAGGACTTGCTTACTTGAACTTATGATTCTTTGAAAGGGCAGCATTGAAAGGTGTTGTTGAATGGAAATGATGTGAAGCATTATGGCTTAAGAACAGGAAAGTCTGTGTATGGGCAGAACTGTCGAAAAATTTTATGGCAGAACCAGTTTGGTAACAATTGAAATTCTTAAGTTAAGACCCTATCTACATGAGTTGAAATTACATTACGACAATGAGAACCTGTCAAAAGACTTAAGTATGGTTTGAACTGTATGATATGTAACAGATATATGGAAGTATAAAAGGATTGAAATTATTGCATCCAAAGTAGTTTAAAAGGTATTATAAGAAGAAAAACTCATTATAATAGTTTCGTACGGTTTGTAATTGTATGAAATTTAACAGAAGTATTTAGGTATTTGTTAAGTGTACCTCTTATTCCAGTGACAATTCTCTGTTGATGAAGAATACCGTCAGATAGCAACTTCCAAGTCTGTTGCCAAACATGTCGCGGTCGATTAACAGTACCAGACAACAACATCGTGACAAATAGCTTCCTCAAAAAATTACCGGAACCCCAATCTTTGGCCTCATTTATGGCTGCAACATATTCTTTGTCGTTGTTAAGAAATCCCATCTCAAAGCATGCATCTCTAAAACTGTCGCGGACTACTCCACCAACCTTTTTTATATCGTCATAGCAAGTCGGTCCCTTGACAACCGTCAACATCATTCTAAGGTAATAGAGCTCACCAGTGCTTGGAGGAACCCAAATTAACCGGCCAATCGTACGACCTCTTTTTCGAGGTCTCCATAAACGGTACCTTTTATCGTAAACGAACTTGGAAAGAAACGCAGTGTATGTTAAAGTCTTTGCATCTTCGTATTTTTTGTTTGACTCCATCCAAGCTGTAAACATTGATTCCTTTACAGTTGGTTTTTCAAGAACATTGTCTATGAAATCATAGTCAGTGTAGTAAACCGGATTTTCGCCTTCCAGATGAAAATACAACCTTTCGACAGAAGGAGATCTACCATGGATAGGATATGAAAAAATCCTCCAACACGCCTCACTCGGGGAAACGTACCTGCAATCAAGGTACTGTTTGATTTCATCAACATCTGTACCAAATGAACTTCCGTCTGATTCGGTCCGAACAACCACTGCAGTTATTCTATCGTAACCTTTGTTAATATACTTGAATAAGTACTTGACAGAAGTACCTTGGTTACACCATTCCATATTAATGTGCGCCTGATATTTCTTTAGAAGATATGCATTATAAGGAACTACATACCTATTATCAAGAACAATACTTTTTTTCAGAACAGTAATGCCAGTATCCCTTCTCCTATAGACGGGATAGCCATCTTGATCGACAATGGTTTGAGGCTGCCAATTTTTGGGAAAGAATTTAGAGCATTTACCATTTTTCATGCAAGGGGAAGATCTGTTAGCCAACCCACATGGACCATGAATCATATGTGTCTTTACCAAATGATTTAATTGTTTATCATCCGTTTCTGCCGGTATTTCTGCTGAAATAATGTTGTTGATGTCATCCGGAGTGGGAAACTTGTTTTGGTGATGCATGAAAAGTAAAATGTGTGCATGGGGCAAACCTCTCTTTTGGAACTCAATGGTGTATATATCTGGAAGAAATTAAAATACAGTAAAACATTAATTTAAAATCATTGGTATAGAATAGGGAAGAATTAAGTATTACATATTTAATTTCATGTGGCTCACATGCAACAACTCTGCCCAAGACATGCTTTTTTGTTATATCATACAATAATTCGTCAAACTTCATTTTAAAAACCCTTGAGATTATATCAGGACGATCTTGAGGTTGTAAATTCATGTTGTTAAGTAACCTCTGAATCTCTGGCCAACATGGATTGCAAGTAAAGGTAATGAATAGATCGGGAAATCCAATTTGACTACAAATTGCCATTCCATCAAAGTATAATTGTTCCATGTATCTGCGACTTCCAACGTATGTTGACGGCAACACCACTCTTTTGCCTTTGTGGGCTCCTTCATTTGAAGATTGTTGGTGTACTCCTGACAAATTGGAGTATTTGGATACTCGTAATTTTTTTTGATGCTTACGTATGTAATTGAGTCGCTGTGACTCCATCATAGTGAATCCATCAACCAAAAATTGCTGAAACAATCTCCTTGACCTGAGCAGTGTATGAGCTTCACGTTGTCTGGTCTGAATGCGAAAGGCCAGCCATTCTCTAATAGTAAGTTTGTTCATCTTTCCTTTTTTTTGGGAACTGTCTCTCTATGTAGAACACCAAGTCTAAATCCATCTTCCCTGTACGGAAACAGAAGTGGATATTGTAATGCAAGATAGCTCGGATGAAACTCACTTATTCGTTTTAGTCTACCGCTTTTTCTTTCAAGGATAATATCCCTTTTTGAGCATGTATCAACATCACCAACAATGAGGGCTGCAACCTCAGACACGGTGGGTTGGTTGTAAATTCGTCCGTCCTTTAATCTATCAGATATTAACTTCAACTTGAGGTCAGGTACAGGACAATCCTTTAGTCTAGCTGATGCCATTCTAAAAGATTTAGCATGTGTGTTGAATTCGTCAAGCATGTTCTGTATTCGGCTAACAGTTTCTTCAATAATATTCTGGTTGTTGCTGCATTAAAAAATTAGACACGTGTCATGCACGATAATAACAAAGGTAATATAAAGTAGGCATCTCAGTTGGCTTAAGAAACATAACCCTATTCCTTGCATCCTATGATGAATCTCATTGTCAGTGTCGTATATATAAAGCTGAGCGAATTTCAGTTTTTCGCCATGCACAGGCATCATGCTACCAATTCTATGGCAAGCCTGCCCTTGAATTCTCATGTTAGGTGGTCCATTTCCATTATTGAATCTATTGTCAATTTTCATTCCAGGAGACGTAAATGCAAACATTATGTTGTACAGTCTGCAATTCTGCTGATAATTTCTACATAGTACACCGTTTTCATTCGACAGAAGATGTTTAAGAAACTGTGGTGGTGTTCTCAGAAGTGGCAACACAACTTTACCCTTTCCACAACATAATTGGAACTTAGACACTGCACTATGTTTTCTCTTGACAACCTTCTCCTGATACCACATTTGTGCTCCACACTGAGTGCATTCAATGGAAGGATCACCAATATCTGAATATCCTGTATTTATCAGATAGAACGAAACATCATATATCTTATACACATCAGTATATTCATAGACACCAAACTGCATGACAGTGAATTTAAGTTATGGTTTTCTATTAATAATAATTCCAGTAATACATACCAGCATTTGTGCAATCAATTGTTGGGACATTTGCAGAATGATCTTATTTCCTTCATTCAAGACCTCATGAGTCATTGCAAAAACAAAGCAAGACATATGGAAATATTAGAAAGAGATAAGGATCTTTTTAAAGAAGAATTAAAATATCACAAGACAAACTTAACTCTCTTAAAAAAGATCATAATGCTCTCTTAGATAAAGCTTCTGAAAAATCTATAGATGAGCGTGAGATGAATATTCAAAGCTTTATCACAACATGTCTCGAGAGAAATAAACTTGCTTCCATGATCTATGGAGTAAGTTCACATAAGATCACTAATTCAAAAGAACTTACTAAATTCACATCTAAGACCTCAAAGTCAAAAGTACTAAAGAACTCAGTTCTTAAGAATCAACAGTCAAAGGTTCAGATCAAATCAGAACCTACAGTTTAAAAGCTAAATGTTCTAAAGAATTTAGAACCAATGACCTACAGGTAAAAGGTTTTTAAGAAACCAGAACAAAAGAGCTATGAACCAAGGATTCTGAAAGATTCATAAACTAATGTCAAGACTCATCCAAGACAAAATTTGTATAGACCAAAAGTTTGGATTGAGCCTAGACATTACTATCAGGAAAAAATACAATACAAGAGAAATACTGTTAGAGGACACATAAGAGTATGGATGCCTTGATCTCAAATTGTATTTGATGCAGATATGCTCAAAAGAAGAAACAATACTACAAGTAAATGGTAAGTGTTTGAATTTAAAGATTGGTGTGGGATAAAGAAGTGACGAGTTAAGCTTTGTTGTTTGGAGATCAATATGAAGGGTATAAAATTGGGTAGTTGGTTTAGCACGGGCAATGGGTTTAAGTTAATTGTAGGATATGAGTGTGAAGGTATTTGGCCATTATCCCCTTTGAATGGTTACAGAACTCGGGCCCAAAGTAAATTCCATAGTAAGAGGTTGATAATTCATGATAATTAGGCCTAATTCTCTTAAATAAGGAGTTCCTAAGACAATATCGGGCCCACTGAGATCCAACCGGTAAAGGTCTGCACCAAAAGAGTGTCCTTGAATGTCTAATTGCACTCCCATATAGAAATTTTGTACTAGTTAACTCAGCCTCATTACCAATTAAGATTTTTAATGTGGGAGATGGGTTGCAAGTAAGCTCAAAGTGTGAGCAACATTTACCAGTATAAATTTGAGTGAACTGTCTCCATTTACAAGGACATGGAATGAGTGTTGATTGATGTATTATCGTCTAAATTATTAATGTATTATCGTCTATTGTTTCCAGATAAATGTACCTAGTATTCTTTTTATTAAAAAACACTTGATTTTGGGCTCTGATTTGATTAATGATTTAAATTAATGTTTAGATCGTGGCTTAATCAAATCCGCCTGTTATCTAATTTTCGGGAGATTTGGAATTTAAAAACATTATCTTTAACCAAATTTAATATTATTGTGAGTAACGTGTGATTGTCAATGAGAACACTACAGTAGCTATTAGGTACAACTAACATATATTCGTATTTTTAATAGATGTTCATAAATTACAATAGCTTAAAAATTACAAGATATTCATTGATGTAATGGTTGATGTATTCCTTTGCGATTCTTATAACTAGTAGTATTCTTTTTTCTCCAGTTTCCCTTTCATATCTTCAGTTATCAATACCTGAATTATTATCCTTTTTTAGTTTTTTTTATATATTTTATGTTGACCTTGTTTTGGTACAATTCATACCACACATGTTTTGTATTTTAATTCTATTTGAGTTTTAGGATTTTTTTATTGAACTCTAGATAGAGAAATAATATTATAAAAAAACAAAAATGTCATTCGGAAATGTCATTCCCAAAATATATTTTCGATAACAATTCATATATTTGCAAACCATGAAATCGTTAAATAAAATATTTTTACTATACTATTATGAAGCGTATGAAGCTAACCAGTAAAATAGTTAACTTGAACTGAAGAAACTTTCCTAAAAGAAACTTTCCTAACAACTCCATCACTTGCCGTGTTTGTAAACTAGATAAGTGGAGAAACATAGGCAGTAAGTTTAAACAACTCCATCACTTACAGTGTTTGTAAACTAGATAAGTGGAGAAACATAGGCAGTAAGTTTTGTATTCTGAAATGTATGACTGTTAGCAGAAATATATTTTGGAAATTTTTTTGTTTGTTGTGATATAGGGTGAATCTCAATGACTAGTGAATTTAACATATATAGAATGCGCATCAGAAATATATTTTCGGTTTTTAGGGGTATTTTCGGAATTTTACGCGGTGCCTAAAAAAATTATAGGGTGAATTAAGAAATTCTCTTGAGTTTTAATCATAGCCGTCAGAAGAAAAATTTCATTACAGAATGCTGAAAAACAGAAATGAAGATACACCAACTTCTCAAAATATAAATCCATTGATATCATAAAATAAGTAATACATATAAGAGATTTAAACATAAATTATACTGTACACTTCAACATTCATTTGGACGTTGCAACATCTTCATAATTTCATCGACTGTTCTTGAAATAGTCACATCCAGCTCGAGCGAAACTTTTTATTCTAAACGAAAAAAGGTTCTCCACATAACTTGTAAATCAGCGCTCAAATTTAGCTCATGGTTGATGAACTGAAGCCTTGCTTCGTTGTCAATGGATGACGAACAATACTCGATCTTCACAATTTTCGATTGTCATCATATGGTAGAAGTTCCTGCAATATGTATTGCAAAACTTCAAGAGTGGTGTACTCGATGATCTTAAATTCTCGTGATGGTGCATTGCCGGTAAAGTGAACATTTCTAACATTGGCAAATGATGCTCATTCTGTTTTTTTTATATATGAAACAATATGAGGAATGAGGTTATTTATAGTAGTGGGAGGATAATATGAACCACATAAACCCTATATGCTTATAGAGTACGTATCGAAAATGTATTTTCGCAACCATCCTTAGTTATACCGGAGATGCATTTTTGGTAACTTCCCTGGTATCAAAAAACAAAAACAGAAGCAGGAAAAACCAGCAGAGAGGCATAATAACAAAATATTTGTTTTCTATAGCATAATACATTAACAAAATGTCATATATAATAATATAATAAATAACTACTTAAATGATCCGAAATAACTGTCGTCCGACAAATCTACAGGTGGTACCCCCTTGACTTTTCTCTATTTTTTTCTATTTCAATGTTGTTCAATTTGGCGTATTCTTGCATTCTTTCAATAAATTGATATGGCCAAGTCTTAGATTAAATTGTATAATGATTCTCCTACTCCAGTAATATAAGTGGTATAGGGCATCCCAATTTCAAATACACTTTAACAAAATGTCGCGGATTTGAAATCCACCCAACATATATGATATGATCATTGAGATTTGGTGGTGGAGAAGTGCCTAGTGGGTAAAATTTTTCAGAGAAATCGTATCTTATAAGATTAATACACACTCTCTCATACACACTTGCTATGAGATGACCCATCTCAGGGAAGCACACCCATTTTTCCTCTGGTGCATCTCCACTGAAGCAAGGTACGAAAATTTCTTCAACTTTATCTTTATTCCTGAGCACCCGTGTGTATAACTCTCTATTGCTCCTCAACTCTCTGATAAGAGTATAACAGATAAGTTGGTGATCGTCTTCCCCTTTACCCAACAAACCAGGAAAAACTCAAAAACTAGTTTCCATCACCACTGACAGTCACGATTCGTTCAATGTATTTGTGAGTAAAAACTGGCATCTTCTCGATGAATGGTATTTTCGGTGGAGGCGGTGTAGGAGGTGGTTTTCTAATGCAAGATCCTTTGAAAACACTTTTCTGAGATTTCGAAGTCGGCGAATCGAGAAATACCTTGTCAACGTGTTCAAAATACGAAAGACTCCTCATCGTTGAATTTTCACTCGGTGTAGGTTTGACCTTTTTAGGTGCTCCTTTTGTTTTTACCGATTGAGATGGTGGTTTCATATCGGTGGATTCCAGAAATACAATCATCCTCAATTGCTCTTTGATGTGGAGTTTTGTATTGTCATCGGCTTTCAAAAAGCTTTCTTGTATTGCTTCCGATTCTGTCAAGATTGATATATTTGATTTATCGTTTTTCATAACACTGTCGTCATTAAAACCAATCCTCTTCCAATGACTGTGTACCTCGTCTGTTAGTTCTCTATTTTTAGGATTGTCATTAACTTTAGTAAAAAAAAAATCAGAAATATCTTAAATAGGATGTGATTACTTGCTATGAAGAACAGTTTAAGCAAGAAGTCCTATTTTATGAAGAATATGTTGAGTTGAATTTTTTCAACATCTGGAGCAACATGTCGGATAAGATGTCCTATGCAGGGCCATACGACATCGCGCCTGAGTTGGGCTGGACAATTGGATTCTGTTATGTTTTAACAGATGCAGAATATTTTGAGAATATTATGCTATCCTATGTGGCATTATTTTATAGGTCTGAAAGATTCAATTAGAATTCAAGAGGAAAATACACTTTCTAAATAAGGAAATTTTTTAGGAAAGATTTGATTGAAGACCTATTTTGTTGCATAATCTTCTGCAGATTTGTAACAGCTAATATGTTGTAATTTGAAGCCCAAATCCAATTGGAAAACATGTAATAAATAGAAGCATTATAACCTAGAATAAGGTATCGGCCGTGAAAAAAATATGTAGTCATTAGGACTGATTCATTACCAACTCTCTATGAGAGTTGGTTGTGTGTTCCACTCGGTTATGAGTTTGACTGATGTTATAGAGTTATAGTCTCTATTATTGTTCTCCTCGAATATGTGAATCAATAGTGAGTATTGTTCTTGGAGGAAGCTTTTAAGTAACTCCAAGTTGTGTTCTTAGTCAAGAGTCTTGGCTAGGTATTATTTTAGAAGTGAGTCTTCTAATATTGTCATGGAAGTGTGTCTTCTAGTTATGTCATGGAAGTGTGTCTTAAAAGCTTTGTTTTCAATCCTTGTCTGTGACTGAAGGGGAGTTGAGGAGGGCCTCATATCTAAGTGAGTCTTAGATAGAAAGTTAGCACGGGTAGTGATTAAGTGAGAAGTTGTAAACTTGGGACTAGTTTAGCTTCGAATTGATATTATTATAGTGGACTTTATCCCTGGCTTGGTATGCCCTCAGAGTATGAGAGTTGCTCCGAACTGGGTTAATAATTCTGGTGTGTTGTTTATACTTTTCACTACTGTTTTGTATGTTTATACCTTGCATATGTGTTTTAAGTCGGATCATATGTTCCAACATGTTATAGGACATATGAAGTCTGATATACCAGAATTTCAATTGGTATCAGAGAAGTCATCTTGTTCTGTTTCTGGGTGAGATCCTGGGAGAATACTTTTTGGTGCTATGGGCAAGAAGGAGGTTTCTACTGAAAAGATGTATGAACTTGGATAGTTCTTCTGGTTGTTTGAATGGTCCCTTGAAGTGGAGGATGGACTATTTGTGACAAGGTGTGTATTGGACTTGTCTGTTGTTTTCAGGATTGTAGCTTTGGTGGAGAGTTGCTATTTTGGTTTGATTTATTTTCAAACCAAAGGTTGTTTTGTTAGCACCTGGAGCATGGTTCTTGTGTGCATGGATTATTTATGTTATGTCTGAAGAATGTTGATGAGCTTTTGTTGTATGTTTTGCTGCATGGTATCTGTTGTAACCCTGGTTGGCATGGCATTAGGGTTTGGTCTCCTCAACAGGGTTATCCTTGTTATTATTGGAAGATGGATTTCCATTGAAAACCTTGAAGGTGATCAAGGTTTGTTTATTTGTTCTGTGAGAAGGGAACTGATATTCTACTGGATGTTGGAACATTTCTTTTTCGGCAGGTGTGCAGCTTCCTGTTGAATAGAAAATGCTTTGAATGCTAAACAGATGTTTGTTGATCACATATATTTGGAACCTACTCCTGATCTAGAAGAGGAGGCATATGGGTTGTTTATCTAAGAAGTTTCCTGGAAACATGTCTTAGAGAAGTGGTCCGATCAAGGGATGATCAACCTATTGATTACTTTTTGGTTCAGTTTATTTCTGGTCCTAGTAAGTAGGAGTGCAAAAGTTGAGCTCAATTGTTTCGTGGTGATTTGTTGAAGATATCACTGCCATAGTCTTTATGGAGGTCGAGTTCAAATGTCCAGGACATTCTCTCTGTCATCTGGAAGTCCTTCTGGTCAAAGGAACCAGATTTATGGGATCTTGTGTATGACCATGAAACATATTCTATGTGAGAGGAGTTTACCAACCGCAAGCTGTGTTGTTATTTAGAGGGAGAATATATTCTCTAATATTTTCTTAGTGTTTTTTAAGGTGGAGTCCCTATTCTGGAGTTGGAGGACTTTGAAGATGTGTCAAACATAAAATGTTGACATCTTGGGTTTGAGAATTTATTTTTCTCAAATATTTTTTGGCAGATGTTTCTTTAAAACAAGATGGAGCTTGTTTACTCAAACTTGATATTCTTATCAAGTCTATGAGAGCATGGAACTCTTTTTATGTAGTGGAAGATACATCCAAGGGATTGTCTGTATTGGAGTTATGTCAACCTGAGTTAAGTGGTTGATTGGTGTCTGCACAATTGAAGTGTCATCTGAATCATCTAGGATGAGCATTTAAGTTTTTTTTGGAGTAAGGAGAAGTTGTTATTTGTTTTTATGGGATCAACGGGTCATGGTACTTATTGAAATAAAGTGTGATTATTCTCTCCTTGTTGTCTGTTTGTGAAGTTTCTCTTTAAGCTGTAGTTTAGTTGTGTGATGTCCTCACATAATGGAACATTTGTTTCTACAAAGATTGAATAACATCCTTGTATCTTGAAGAATTGGGAGAAGCAGATTTATTTTGAACAGTGTGTGTGGTATGATGCCATGTTTATTGAAGTCTGCTCCAGATACTTGTTAGAGAGAATCTCCTCTATAGGTGCAGAAGGTTGGCGTCTAGCATCTCAAAGTCAGACAGGAGGTCTGAACATTAGAAGAAGATCCTTGAGATGTATAATATGCAGGTTCCTGCATGTCTGCATGTGGTTATGATCTAGGTGTGAAGGTAGATCAACTACTGATGGTTGATCCTCTTGTTTACCTTGCAAGAGTTGTGTATAGACTTCTACGGGTGTTGTCTCCAAAGCCATACTAAATGATCAATTCCATGTGTTTGAGACTAATGTTTGAACATCATTTCAGTTTCTTGATTCTTCAGCCATGGAAGTTTGTTTTGCTCATGGTGAAGTATAAGGTCAAGCCACTAACCTAATTAGGAGTAGTTTGTGTTGTGAATGGTTGTCATGACTGTTTGTCATGTTGAAGAATCAGCTGGTTCCAGAAGTGTATAGAAGAAGACTGTCAGATTAATTATTCTACTTCGTGTGAGGAAATAGTCTTATATTCTGATTGTTCCTCTGTTGAGGTTGTACATGTGACTGATGGTGAATACTTTGACGGGAGCTGAGTATTTGTCTTATTTGTTGTTGCAAGTCTACAACTTGAACCTTATGATTCACAAGGAGTATAGAGAATATATTTTTCTCCATGTGGCTGTGTTGAGTAGCTTGAGATAGGAAGTTTCTAACTATAGAGAGTTTATTTCTCTTTGTGGTGCTCTGGTGTGTGACAACCTGAATTGGCTGCTGAAAGTGTGTCATTGGAGATCCTCTGGTGTCAAGGACTTCTATGTAAATAATAAGTCATATGGATGATGTTTTTAAGAACCATAATGTTTGGGGTCTATGATGGGAAGCTGAAGTCCCAAATAATGTTGTAACATCATGTTTGTTGGTGGATGTTTTTGGAAGAAGCTTGGGATTGTGAATGTGATATTGATTATTCTACAAAATATTTAGAATGCATGACTTCTATCATGATTGAAGATAGCAATTAGACCAGCAATTGCTAAGAGTAAAATAAGAGTATCAGATAGGATGATCTGATCAATATGCTTACCAGGAGGTGGTTTCTTCCGTTGCAAGTTACTCTAGAAGAGATTGGTTTAGTTTGGATCTCAGTAAATCTTCTTAAGCAAGTGTGAATTTGTGGAGTTTGTGCTTAGCTGGAGCATTAACTATCCATGACAGGGGGAATGAAGCACCTGTCTATGGTATGTGGCTGCAGTGGTGCAACCTTTTTTTGTTGAAGCTTGCGTGTTGTTCAAGCTTGTGGAGTTTGTTTACCTCTGGTGAGGTTGTGATATCAGACAACATGTCGTGACATAAGACTACTTGATGTAGTTATTTGTTCCCTTAACAAGGTCTATATGGTTCCAGCCATGTGAAGCTGTGTTGTACTGTCCTACTCCAAAATACAATGTTTGTATCTAGGAGGATTTATTTTTCTCTGCAGATTGTGGAAGGACTCTATGAAGTTGAGTTTGATAAGAGATGTCAAGCATGTGATGTTTTTGGATCTTGATATTTTGATTTATGCTGGCCAAAAGAAGAGCATGTAGAGTCCACAGGAAGGCATTGTGTTTATGCTTCAGAACAAATGAATAATTCCGTGAAGCATTTTTAGAGAAGTGTTGTTCAAGATGTTTCTGCATGCATACAAGAGGAGGTGATCAATGTCTGACAGGATGTCAGGACATTATGCACGACATATTATCTGTGTGACTAACAAAGGAGTTTTTTATGGATGGAGTGACCAAGCACATGTTAGAAGGGAGTGCAGAAAAGATGTTTGACTATGCATGTGCATGAATTGAGATTTTTTTTTGGAACAGTCTAGAGACATTAAAGGCAGTCAAGAGTAACTTTGGGTGATGCACATTGATTTTGGTGTCAATTTTCTCCTCAAATAATATTCTTCTTGACCAAAAACAGTTATCACATTCAAGGATGATTAATTCCTATGAAACTGGTTGGTTATTTATAGAGGTCATCCCTTTCCCTCTATCATCTTGTGTTAGGGTTGTTGTTAAAAACATTTCCTATGTCTTTTGTTAAGGTATGGGCGAGTACCTTTTGGGTCTAGTTCTGTGAAGGTTTTCTTTGTTAATTTTTGGCCAAAAAGGAGGAGAAAGGTATTGTTCAGATGGATCTGGAGTTTGTTCTTCCAGATATGTTACAAACATGTGGAATAGGATGTCTGATCCTATATCTGTTTGGGTTTGTTTTGTGACTTGTCATATGAATTATGGACACAGTTGTGACTTGTGCTCTGAGTTACCCAGGGTGGTTGGATACTTCTTAAGTTTTCTCTTATGTCATAGGTTGACTGGTGGTTACTTCATGGTTCTCTTATGCCATCATTTGAAAGGAAGATTTTTCCATAAGTAACAAGGAATGGTTCCTGGGTTGGGGGGATTGCAAACTATCTTCTTCCTCGTATACACCAAATGCCTTCAGGACTTTCTACTCATTGTCCCAAGGTTGTTGCTCGTTGGTGTTAAGTTTTTGTGTTGCAATGGAGCTGTTATGAAGAAGATGTTGAACATGATGTCCTAACATCATTGTGCTTGTGAATAGATGTCCCTCCATGTTGCTATGTTTAGTAGTTACTGAAGACTACTACTGAAGGATTATAATTTTTATTTATCGCTGAAATTTGGGTTGTAATTTATGTTATTTGTTTTAGCCAAAATTTTCCAAAGGGGGAAATTGTTAGTTCTCTATTTTTAGGATTGGCATTAATTTTAGTAAAACAAATATAGCAGCAATATGTTAAATAGGATGTGATTACTTGCTATGAAGAACAGGTTAAGCAAGAATTCCTATTTTATAAAGAACATGTTGAGTTGAAATGTTTCAACATATGGAGCAACATGTCAGATAAGATGTTCTATGTAGGGTCATACGACATCGCGCATGAGCTGGGCTTAACAGTTGGATTCTGTTATATTTTAACATATGCAGAATATTCTGAAAATATTATTCTATCCTATGTGGTGTTGTTTTATAGGTCTGGAAGATTCAATCAGAATTCAAGAGGAAAATACACTTTCTAAATAAGGAGTTTTTTAGGAAAGATTTGATTGAAGACAGATTTTGTTACAGAATCTTCTACAGATTTGTAATAGCTGATATGTTATGATTTAAAGTCCAAATCCAGTTGGGAAATAGGTTATAAATAGAAGCATTATAACCTATAAGAAGGTACCATTCATCAAAGAAAAGATGTAGTCATTAGGGTTGAGTCTATACCATTCTCTAGAAGAGTTGATTGTGTGTTCCACTCGGTTATGAGTTGGACTGATGTTATAGAGTTGTAGTCTCTATTATTCTTCTCCTCGAAGCTGTGAAGCAAGAGTGAGTATTGTTCTTGGAGGAAGCTTTTAAGTAACTCCAAGTTGTGTTCTTAGTCAAGAGTCTTGGCTAGGTATTGTTTTAAAAGCGAGTCTTCTAATATTGTCATGGAAGTGTGTCTTCTATTTATGTCATGGAAGTGTATTTTCCTGTTTGTTTCCAATCGTTGTCTATGATTGAAGGGGAGTTGAGGAGGGCCTCATATCTAGGTAAGTCTTAGATAGAAAGTTAGCACGTGTAGTGATTAAGTGAGAAGTTGTAAGCTTGGGACTAGTTTAGCTTTGAATCGATACTATTATAGTAGACTTTATCCCTGACTTGGTATGCCCCCAGAGTAGGAGAGTTGCTTCAAACTGGGTTAACAATTTTGGTGTGTTGTTTATGCTTTTCAGTACTGTTTTGTATGTTTATACCTTGCCTATGTGTTTTAAGTCAGATCAGATGTCCCATCATGTCATAGGACATCTGAATTATGATATACCAGAATTTCATCGTCCATTTGTATCGGGCAATCAAGTTTCACCTTCTTAGATATGACAAAGCACATGGTAGACCATATGTTTTTACAAGTGTGCAACCACACTTTGAGATTTTGGAACCTAAATTTGAAGCTCATTTGGCTTCGTGAAAAATATATTTCAGAGCTTATCGAGATATGTTGTCGACCAACTAAGAATAAAGAGTGTTGTATTTGAACCTGTGTTCCAACACTGTGATACTACGGCCAAATGATGTTTGAATTTCATTATACTAGCTTAGTATCATTTGTTTCGCAAATTCCCAATCCATACACAAATCACCCTTGCTATTTCCGAACCAATTCTTTAGACAAGCATGAGCCGACTCAACTCGGTTTGTTGTTGTATTTCTAAGGTGCATAACCTGATCAGTCCAAGCACAAAAAAATTTCTCCTTTACCTGGTCCAAAATTGTGCTTTCAACATATTTGAGTAAATTGGGATATTTCATGCACACCTTCCTGAAATCTATAACTGCATCAACATATAGATCTTTTGTTGATGCATTTATTATAACATTCCACGCATCCATAATTTTCTCCACAATAACACCCACCTTTACCAGTTTACCATCTTCGATCTCTATCTTCTTCGTCCCTACTGCGGGTTTAACCCGACTTCTCACATTCTAGTAATGTGATACCTACAAAGTAATGCATAAGAAGTCGTAAATATTGTTGCAACCGAATTTATCAATGCGGTATCGCGATCTGTAACAGTGACTTCCGGCATATCTTCTTGGTCCTTCAACATTGATCGACAAACCTCTAAAGCCCATACAAAATTGTCCTCTTTTCGCACTCTAGAAATGCAAAACCAATAGAATGCATCTTCTCAATCGACGTAACACCAATAATTTCCAACAATGGTAACCCGTATTTGTTGGTCTTATACATTGAATCAATTATAAGCATGGTGATAAATGTATTGAACAATTTAATGGAATCAAGATGAGTCTAACATATATATATATATATATATATATATATATATATATATATATATATATATATATATATATATATATATATATATATATATATATATATATATATATATATATATATATATATATATATATATATATATATATATATATATATATATATATATATATATATATATATATATATATATATATATATATATATATATGTCTTACTGTTACTCTATCCTCACATCTTCGGTGCCTAGAAACGTAATTGTTATCATCTAGAAGTTTCAAGAGGTGTTGCAATTTGGTTCGATCCCCCCTAAGTGCTAATTTGGATTGATAGCGCCTATTGTAAACTTGTTTGATATTTGAGATATTCCCGGTTCTTTTGCGCTTCAAAGTTGTAAGTATGTTTTTGGGAGGTACCAAATTTATTGTCATGTCGGGCACACATTCCTTCTCTTATGGCAAGAGCTGACATGATTAGATGACCGACTAACTTTTCACATAAATTATTGTTGTACCCCAAAGTTTTCCCTCCTATTTTACTCAAGACATGCTCATTGAGGTCCTTAATTACTCAAGGTTGACCAAGAACTGGCCAGACAAATTCTCCTCCTAAGCAATGGAATTCCAACTAGGGTTTCACTTCTCACAAAGAATTTTGGGTTGCAAAGGCTTCAATTGATTTCCATGGTCCCTAACATGTCCTCAAAAATTTCCATGCCAAGTTTCATGCCTTGCACTATGAGCTTGCTCAGTCAATTGCTCAAATGCTTGGAAATCAACTGTACTAGGTCAAAAGTCAACTGCACTTCAAGATTTTTGATCAACATAAACATTTTGAAGTGATATTCATCATTTGATCAAGGTTTGATCATGATTCCTCAAAGAGTGCTCTTAATTTATCAAAAGTCAAGAATTGCTAAATTAGAGTTTTTATAGGAAAAGTCAACTGAACATTGACCAGGCATAACTTTCACATACTTCATCCATTTTGTCCCAACAAATCCCATTATGAAGAAAATTAAATTACCTACAACTTTCCTTTTTCCCTCAAGTTCAAGAAATGCATCATTTGGAAGATATAAGCTCATACATTACAAGTCACTTTCAGAAAGTCAACAAAAGACACCAAAATCTCCAAATGAAAAATTGATCAAAAGAGAGATTGAAGAGGATATCTTGGTATTTCCAAAAAGTCTAAGATCATCTTCAACAGATACAAATTGAGTAAGTTATGGCTTGCATAAGTTGGGCAATTTTCAAGAAATGCATGAAGTCAATTGTGGGTAAAATCATTTTTTCAAGCTAGTAGACCTAATTTTTAGGGCCCAAACATGTTCAAGACATACCTAAGGACCTCTAAACCTATCCATGCAATATTGGGATTTTTATTTTTATTTATTTGGATTTTTATTCATTTAAATATGAATTAAATCAAAATATAATAAAAGATATTGGAGCAAGGCGTGTGGACTTTTGTTTTGATCAGACTTGAGGCCCATGAAGCTCATGGCCAGCTAGCAAATCGCATGGGATTCATACATGGAAACAAATCTTCAAATAGTGAAAGATTTTCAATTATTTTTGGATAAAAATCAAACCATGATTGCACAAGATTTTTGGCCATATTTGTTGACCTAATCTCACTCTCATATATACACATCACATCCATTCATCAAGCAGACACGAGGGTTGCCTCCAAAACCCAAGAGAAAATTTCCAAAATTTCAAGAAAGTGTGTAAACTGTTTCAAACGATCCAGGCCTCCTTGATCCAAAAGAAGCATTTCGTGCTTCTCCTGAAGGTTCCAGGTGCCATTCCCAATCCTTAGGCAAGCCCAACACATGCAGGAACTCCCTCACATTATCTCTCTGATTGGTAACCTTTCTCTGATCTCAAACTTTTAAAATATTGGAAAAATACTCATTTTGGTCCCTTAACTATACCCTTGGGTTCACATTGGTCCCTTAACTTTTTTTCGTGTCATTTTGGTCCCTTAACTTTCAAAATGTTTCATTTTAGTCCTTTTTGTCTAATTAGCTACGAATTTAGCGGCTGATTTCAAAGTTTTTCCATCTAATTAGCTACGAATTTAGACAAAAAGGACTAAAATGAAACTTTTTGAAAGTTAAGGGACCAAAATGACACAAAAATAAGTTAAGGGACCAATATGAACCCAAGGGTATAGTTAAGGGACCAAAATGAGTATTTTGCCTAAAATATTCCATTTAAATCCATATTATGCATATATTTGTGTCACTGATGATCTTTGCATTTGAATTAATGTATTACATGCGAGTTAAAACTCAGGGATTAGGTCGTGCCATTGTTAGGGCATAATCTGAAATTTCTTTCGAAACGCATGATTCAGAGTGATTCAGGTCAATATAACCTCAGATTTGGAATCAAGGGGAATTTTAAGGGAACTAGGGTAGGTTTTAATTCTTTACGTTTGTTATATTTGCAGGTTAGGTTTTGAGCCCACCGAAGAAGACAACCAGAGAGTTGACTCCGGTGGGCTGACTCCATTTACCCAAACGTCACACTCTTATTGGTCCATTCAGTCACAACGCGCGTGTTTTTAATTCAAATATATTTCTGACTTTGTTTCACATATATTGTTATTTTGTTGTTTGTATCAACGAATGACAGGTTGGCTAAGTGGTAAGACAAACGTGTGCAATGGCAAAGGACCTGGGTTCGATACCCAGGTCTGGAATTTTATATTTCTAACGTTTGTATTGCAGATTCAATGTTTCCAAACACCACGCGTGCACCATACATCATCTAGCCATCACTATCAGATCCCAACTAATCTGGATCCAAGCGCCCCAAACACGTAGTCTCACCATGGACTCTCCAGACGCCCCCTCACCAGATCTAACATAGCCTGAGCTCCCCTTTGGTTTGGGCCTAGTATATTCCAATTCACACCCCCTCAATTTGTTTTGATACCAGGCCCATTCTTATTTCTTTTATTTTGATTCATTTATTTATTTCTTTTAACCTTTTTTTTATTTAATCAGAAAAACAAATATAAAAATCACAAGAAAATAAATCTAGAATTTTCTTAAATAAATTTTCTTTAATTTAATTAATTAATTATCTTAACCTATTTTTTTAAAGTAAAATTAATTAGAACTTAGATTAATTTTAATTTATTTCAATTCATTTATAAATAAAAATGCAAAAAAGCATAGAATTAGTTTCCCTGTTTTAATTTCAATTTTCATTAATCATTAATATTTTTCTTTAAGTTTATATCTAGAGTTATTAATTAATTTTTTTAATTCAAACCTTTTATTAAAATAAAACAACAAAAAGGTTTTCTGTTACTTAGAAATATTTTAGGGTTTTAGACGTCCTTTCAAATTCGCGCGCATTTATTATTTTAGCATTATTACTTTTATTTTATTATTAAGGTATCTGCTTATGGGTTGTAATAAAATAACTAGAACATTTACTGTTTTTATCCCCCAAGTTTTGGACTTGTAAATCTCCCTCCCCGAGGCCCTGTAATAGCTAGGTTTAATTTCCACATTTTAAATTCTTGCACTAATATTTGAACTGTTTAGATGTATGCCTAATAGGATTGCATGACAAGAATTAAAAGTAAACATTAGCAAACTTAAACATCAAAGAAAAATAATTGAAACACAACACACCCGCACATGTGCACCTCTAGAGTACTCCCACTTCGGTTGCCTTCAGAATAAAACAGTCACAATTCTCGAACGTGAGGGATTTTAGTGGCAACTCTTTGGTTTAAAGATCATAAAATGACCCTTTCGATGTTGCCTCGGTACATGGTCTTAAAACCTTAGTGTTGTTACTAAAGTATCTTGCCAAGTTGCCTTTGTGACTGTACGATGACCCTCGATTGTTCCTCAAACATCCAACGATGCGGCTACCTACTCACTAATAGTAGGATAACACTGTCTAAAAAAAAGAGGAAAAGAATAAACCTTTTCGAGTAGGTAGATAGTTATTAGATGCTTGCTCAAAACAAAACATTGTCCACACCTACACTCCTTTCCAAAAATATTTTCAAAAACACTTTGTATACGTTCTCAACAATACGAGAAACATTACAAAGTTCGTCACACTAAGGCGTCTTTTAAAAATACTTTTTTTTTCAAACACACAAACACAAGGTATTTTGAAAATGAGCTAGCAACTAAGAGCCTGTAGATAACTACGAATGGAAAGGGTGATAACAACTTCCCTTTCCATAATCTACCCCCCTGCAATAGGTGTTGAGTTTGGAAACTTTAGAATTTTTTATGCAACTTTTTGGAGTTTCTTGGAGGCAAGCTACGCGTATAAGGCAATATGTGTCCTTTTGCTTCTGATTTGGTCTGGTATTTATAGGGGTGAGTTGGTTTAACCAAAACCTGTACAAAATCTTAGTCACTTATGACAGAATATGGGACTTTCAATTTGTATCAAAAGTTGCCATTTTGATCATTTTCTTGCCATCTTCGAAGAACAATGCACCTAGACATGTTATGGTTTTGGTGTCTTGCTCGAATTTGGGCCTCAAAATAACCAGTACAAACCCAACAAACTTCATCCCAAAAGGCCTCTTCGATTTTCCTGATTCTTTCGACAGGCTCCCAATCTTTGCTCTTTTAGGTGGCCATTGGAAGTAAATTTGGGGATGGTTGAGGCTTCATTCTTCCTTCTTCGATTTCCCTCAATTTGAAACAATCTAAGACTTACCTTGTGGGCTGGTAGAAGCTTCGTTCTTTTTTCTTCAATTTCCCTCAATTTGGGCCAATCGAAGACTTACCTTATGGGCTGGTCGAAGCTTCATTTTTCTTTCTTCGATTTGGGCCAATCGAAGACTTATCTTATGGGTTGGTCGAAGCTTTATTCTTCCTTCTTCGATTTCCTCAATTTGGACCAATCAAAATGTCAACTTGTTGATATGTTTATCAAAAGACATCTTGTTTTGATATGCCAATCGAAGGACACTTTATTGATATGCCTTCGAAGTACACCATATTCTGATATGCCAATCTAAGGACACTTTGTTGACATGCCTTCGAAGTATACCTCATCCTGATATGCCAATCGAAGGATACTTTGTTGACATGCCTTCGAGGTACACATCATTCTAATATGCCAATCGAAGGACACTTTGTTAATATGCCTTCGAGGTACACCTCATTCTAATATGTCAATCGAAGGACAATTTATTGACCTGCCTTCGAAGTACACCTTGTGATATGGTGGCAGAACTGAATGTTATATACTGGTTTTGCGTTTGTGTTCACAAATGTTGCGGTAAGCAAGAGTCGCCACCGACTTTTCTTTTATCCAAATTAAGGAAAGGGTGAAAAGAACAGAAAAAGACCTTTTTGAGATTTTTCTGGGTAAGGGGGGTAGATTATGGAAAGGGAAGGTGTTAGCACCCTTTCCATCTGTAGTTATCTACGGACTCTTAGAGGTTTGCTCATTTTGAAATACCTTTGTGTTTTGTGTATTTGAAAATTTGTTTTAAAAATGCCTTGGTATGGAAAACTTTGTAATGTTTCTTGGGAATATGGAGAAAGTATATAAAGTGCCTTGAAAATGTTTTTGAAAAGTAGTATTTGTGTAAGTGCAAAATGTTTTGAGTAAACTTCTAACAGCTATCTACTTTGTACTCGAAAAGGGGTCATTCTTTTCCTCATTTCCTTTAGACAGTGCTATCCTACTATTATTGAGTAGGTAGCCTTGTCGTTGGATGTTTGAGGGACAATCGAAGGGATGTTACGATCACGAAGGCAACTTGGCAAGAAATTTTAGTAACTGTCCTAAAGTTCTAAGATCATTTTTAACCAAGGCAACATCATGAGGGTCATCGAGGGACTTGTGATCTTTCAAACTAGAGGACAACCACTAAAACTTCTCACATTTCGAGAATTGTGACCGTTTTCCGAAGGCAACCGAAGTGGGATATCCTAGAGGTGCGCATGTGTAATTGTGTTAGTTTAAGTATTTATCTTGTGCATTTAGGGTTTGCTAGCGTTTGATTTCAGTATTTCCATACAAGTCTAATTAACTAACAATTATTATTTACAGAAAAAATGTAAAGTGCGGAAAGTAAAGGCAGAAACCCTACACTATTACAATGCTTTGGGACAGTTACATAAAAAAGATGTAGGAAAATAAAGTGCGAAATTTAAATCTAGACTATTACATCCCATAATCAGTTACACGAATATAAAAGATGCAAAGGTAAATAACGCGTGTGAAATAAAAGACGTCTAATAAATCCTAAGAATTAAGATATTTTTGGTTTTATTATTCAAAGGAAATATTTAAAGTTAAAATGAGGAAGACTAAGTTCAATTCTAATTAATTAAATATAAAAAAATCATAATATTTTTGTATTTTTTAAGAAAATCTTTAGACGAAATAACTCTAAGTCTAATTAATTTTAAATTAATAAAATAATGTCTAAATGACTAATTAAATTAATTTACAAAGTTAAGGTTAATTTAAGAAAAAAAACGTATGTCTAATTTATTTTAATTTAAAATAAAGTGTTAAAGTTTAATTAATTAATTGATTATAGAAATTAATTTAATTAAAGAAAAATCAATCCTAAGTTTTGTTAATTTTTTACGATGTTTTTATGATTAAATAAAAAAACTGATTAAAAAAAATAAAATAATTGATGAAAGCAAAACAAATAAATAAGAAAAAAGTAATGGGCCAGGCTGGTGCAAGCAAATAAGGGGTGTGTTGTTGAATTTTTGCTGGGCCCAGATTGAGAAGCTCAGATTTGTGTTTGATCTGGTGAGATGAATCCTTGAGGGAATATGGTGAGCTTGCATACTAGATGCATCCATCTTGATCAGATGTACATCTGATGGCAAGGGTTTGATGGAGTATGGTGGACGTCAAGCCAATAGGAATACCAGATCTGCATGAAAATGTTAAGAAATAAGAAAATTCCAAACCTGGGACTCGAACCCAGGTCCTCTCCTCATACACACGCCTTGCCTGCCAACTGAGCGACTTGATCATTCATACATATAATACAACAATAATATAATATACAAAAATACGTCCATATCTAAAAATTAAAAAAACTCGCGCTGGATTTGAATGGGCCAATAGGACAATGCCACGCTTCATCTTCTTCACCCTCCGTCATCTTAGGTACTGCAACCTATAATGACAGTTTTTTGCTTGTCACTTTAGCACCTACATCATGAAATATCCAAAATACACAATATAAATTACATGTGAGGCCATGGATCAATTGGCCTCATCCTCCTGAGCACGATGGTGCCCCTGGTTTTGGCTAATTTTGGCCAATACAAAAAACCCCAATTTGGAGGTTCAAACCCTAACCATGGCCAAATGTGATTCCTGCATCAAAACTTCAATCCAACCATGCAAGAAGCTTGCAAATACTCAAATGAACAGAAATGCATGGTCAAAATGGATTTAAATTACATGAATCGAGCAAAATGAAATTGCAAAAGGAGGCAAACCGTGAGAACTGGTTGGGCCGTTTCGTGACGTTTCAGGACTTGGTAATGATCGCAAATGCTTTAGGGAACTTCCAGGAATGTGTTTGGATCTTTGGTTTAGATTGAGGAAGGTTGGAACTGTGTTTTTGAATTTTGATAACCTTGATTTTTTGTAAGTTTCGTGTGACTTTTGGGGGCTCTGTAGGCGTGCTGAAATGCTTGCTAATGTCTTGTTTATATAGAGAGGAGTGAGGAGACAAGATAACAAAGGATTAAACAGCCTTAATCATGTTCTTCAAGGCCATGAATGAAAATTTGTAACTTTGGCCAAAAACATGGAAACTTGTCCTTTTTTGAAATTTGAATGAATTTGGACATGCTGGCCTTGTTGTACACGAAATGTAGGGCCCCTCCATGCATCCAAACCAAGCCCAATTAATAATGGCCCATATAATTTGCATTAGTTTTGATTTATTTGATTTTTAATTAAATAAAATTAATATAAAATGCAAATAAGATAAATATTATGCAAAAATGGTTTTAGGGGTCCTTAGATATGTCACGAACATGTTTAGGCCCTAAAAGTTAGGCTCATTAGCTTTAAAAATTATTTTGCTCAAAGTTGACTCTATGCATTTTCTTGAAAATTACCCAACTTGTGCAAGCCATAACTTGCTCAATTTTTAAATCATGATGATGATCTTTGAATTTTTGGAAAGCCTAATATGTATACTTCAATCCATACTTTTATTAATTTTGCATTTGAAGATGTTACCTTGATGTAAAAGGTCTTGGCAAAAAGTGGCTTTTGTTGACTTTCTGAAAATGACATGTAATGTCTGAGCTTGTATCTTTCAAATGGTGCATTTCTTGGACTTGAGGGCTGAAGATAAGTTGTATGGAATGAGATTCTCTTCAATATGAGATTTGGTTGGGGAAAAATGGATGAAGTATGTGAAAGTTATGCTTGGTCAAAGTTCATATGACTTTTCCTATAGAAACCCTAATTTAGCAATTTTTGACTTTTGATAGATTAGGAGCATTTTTTTGAGGAATCATGATCAACCCTTGATCAAATGTTTTATATCACTTCAAAATGTATATGTTAACCAAGAATCATGAAGTTTGACTGTATTTGGGCCACAATTGACTTTTGACCTAGTATAGTTGATTCTCAAGCATTTGAGTAATTGTCTAAGAAAACTTGTTGTGCAAGGCATGAAACTTGGCATGGCCAAACCTGAAGGAATATTAGGAACATGGAAAACATTTGGGACCTTTGGGGCTCACACATCTTTGTGAAAAGTGAAACCTTAGCTAGAGGTTCATTGCTTATGAGGAGTATTTGTCTGGTCAATTCTTGGTCAACCTTGAGGAATTGAGGATCTCTATGAGCATGCTTTGAGTAAAAATGGGAGGGAAAATTTTGGGGTTCAACAAATGCCCCTGTTCAATCTTCTTAAACTTGAGGATTTAGATTGGCTTGTCTGCCTTTCGTGATCTAAAGGTGGAAGATGATTGAACACTAGAGCGCCAAGAAATTTGCACTCGCATGAAGTAATACTGATGGTTGATGATGTCGGGAATGGGCTTACAGATGCCATTTGGAGAATATGATAGAGATTCGTCGGAGATGGGCTTAAAGATGCCATCCAAAGAATATGTTGACAAAAATTAGATTAAGTCTAAGCTTGATTTCAACTGGAAAAGAATCAGAATAAATATTTGATTAATTTAAACTGAACTAGAAGAAATGTCTACCGGAATGGAATTAGGATTGATTTAAACTGAACCAGCAGAGGTCTTAGATAATCTTTAACTAGAAAAGAATTAGAGTAAATATTTGGAGCGATTTATCTGAACCAGAGAAAGTTTCTACCGGAACAGAATCAGAATAAACCATTGATCGGTTTAAACTGAACCAGTAGAGGTCTTGAATAAACTTTAACTGGAAAAGAATCAGAATAAATCATTGGGGAGATTTATTTGAACCAGAGAAAGTGTCTACCGGAACGGAATTAGAATAAACCATTGATCGTTTTAAACTGAACCAACAGAGGTCTTGAATAAACTTTAACTGGAAAAGAATCAGAATAAATCTTTGGGGAGATTTATCTGAACTAGAGAAAGTGTCTATCGGAATGAAATCAGAATAAACCATTGATGGGTTTAAACTGAACCAGCAGAGGTCTTGAATAAACTTTAACTGGAAAAGAATCAAAATAAATCTTTAGGGAGATTTATCTGAACCATAGAAAGTGTCAACCGGAATGGAATCAGAATAAACCATTGACCGGTTTAAACTGAACCAACAAAGGTCTTGAGTAAACTTTAACTCGAAAAGAATCAGAATAAATCATTGGGGATATTTATTTGAACCAGAGAAAGTGTCTACCGGAACGGAATCAGAATAAACCATTGATCAGTTTAAAATGAACCAGAAGAAGTCTTGAATAAAGTGTTCTCCATGTAGCTAGTCACCCCATTTTGTTTCGGGAACTGATCTGCAATTTGTTCACAAATAGTTGTCCTGTCTGGTTTCAGGTATTAATCTGGAACTTGAGAATGTTGGTCACTAGATAGTTCCCCTTCTGGTTTCTAGAATTGATCCATAATTAGTTGTTCACAGATAGTTTCCCTGTCTGGTTTCAGGAATTAATCTAGAACTGTTGAAACAATGTAATGATGTTTGTCTGTTGGTATTTTCCTGAAAAGGTAAAGAGTTAGCTGTATGAAATATCATGATGCATAACACACTTTGTGTAATGATGTTATCAAAATAAATGAGATTGAGTTATATGTATTTTGTATGCATGTGTAATGATGTATGAACATATAATGCTGTTGCAAAGTATCTTTGTCTGGGAAATAAATCACTGACTACTGCTGAAGAGTACCAGGAAGCTGAATCCTGGACTGCTGTTGGTGAGTGAAGAAAGTGATTCTTTAATTTCCGCTGGGGATGATGAATGGAGATAGTTTTTTTTGGGATTCCCTTTCTCTGTCGGGGATCTTTGACTTCTGCTTGAGAATGATTTTTCCGGGGGGAAGAGTTCTGTTGGTAGATTTCACCAATTTAGAGAGATAAACTTCATTGGGGGATGAACTTTCGTAGGTAGAGAAATAAACTCTACTGGGGATAAGGCTTTATAAACTACTTAAGATTTATAAAACTCTGTTGCAGAAGGTGAACTCCACAAACTGCTTGGGGATTTTATTGAAATCCTGTTGGGGAATCTTGGGAAGCTTGGCGACTTCACTAGGGAAATCTCCTCATATGTTAAAGTAGTAGTTTGGAGATTATTGCTCAGTCGGGGATATGAGAACCTGGCACTTTTAGGCTGCATACTGAGAATGTGGCAGATACCTTTGTAGTAGGATGTATCTGCCTCTGTACCCGCTGGAGAAGGTATCTGCCGGGGAAAACATCTACGGGGATTTTGTGGATGGCCCTTAGATATTGTCCCGTTTCTTAAAGTCAATAGTAATTATCTTTCTGTTTTTTATATGCCTATTTGTAAGCAGTAATCACATTCAAATGTATATTTTCAAAAATAATCACTGGACGTTTTTGCACACAAAACAGAAAAATAAAAATAGAAGTTTGTGCACTTTCAAGGGAATAGTTTTGTATTAACTTGAAATAAGTGTTTTTGTACAAGGAGAAAGGCATTATAGTAAGATAATGTTGTCGTAAGAATGGAAATTACACAAAGATAGTATACAAAGAAAGACAACTATGTGAAATAATCCCATTGGGTTCCCATTCTGCTATTGCATTTATATCTTTGAGCGTCTCATCCCTTTCGCTGCTTGTCCGAAGCTGATTGGATTGATTAGTACCGCTTGAGCTTGATAGTTGATACTGAAGATTGGTTGTAAGGTGATCCAATGGGACATAGTCATACGCTTAAAATCCCTAACTTTTTCCTGGATCGCCATTTTGGGTTTTCAGTCCACCGGGATACCCTTTTTTTCCCAAGCCGCCCTTTCAGGTTTTCGACTTGCCGGGTGTACAATTTTTTTACGTATATCCCTAATTTTTTCCCGAACCCTTTTGGTTCGCTGGGATGCCCTTATTTTTTCCTAGGCCAGTCAACCTAGCGGGTCTTTGTTTATGCGTAGTATTTTTTAACTATGTCCGTATTTACCAGGTGCAAAAGGTCGTCACCATCTATAGTGGTTAAGATCATGGCTCCACCAGAAAATATGTTCTTGATCATAAATGTCCCTTCGTATGGGGGAGTCCATTTGCCCCTGGGATCACCTTGTGGCAGTATAATGCGCTTGATTACCATATCACCGGCTTGATATACCTGACGTCTGACCTTCTTGTTAAAAGCTTTGATCATACATTTTTGGTACATATGACCATGGCAGACAGCCGCGAGCCTCTTCTCGTCAATCAGGTTTAATTGGTCAAGTTGAGTCTGAACCCATTCATCTTCATCAAACCTGCATCCTTCATGATTCTCAAAGAAGGGGTCTGGACTTCAATGGGTAGGACAACTTCCATACCATATACCAAAGAGAAAGGAGTTGCCCCTGTTGATGTGTGCGTAGTGGTACGGTAACCATGAAGGGCAAATGGAAACATCTCATGCCAGTCTTTATATGTCACTGTCATCTTCTGGATGATTTTCTTGATGTTTTTATTAGCAGCTTCTATAGCGCCATTCATCTTCGGCTGGTAAGGAGAAGAGTTATGGTGCTAGATTTTGAACTGCGCGCAGAGCTCAATGATCATAGTACTATTGAGATTGGTACCATTATTTGTAATGATTCTTTCTGGAATACCGTATCAACAGATAAGGTTATGTTTGATGAAACGGGCCACAACCTTCTTGGTAACGGAAGCAAATGAAGGTACCTCAACCCACTTCATGAAGTAATAAATGGAAACCAGGACGAAGCGGTGCCCATTAGAAGTTATAGGTCTAATCTCTCCAATCATGTTGATGCCCCACATTGCGAATGGTCAGGGAGCAGTCAAGACTTTTAGAGGAACCAAATGTACATGCACCTTATCAGCATAAATCTAGCATTTGTGACAAGTCCGAGAATGCAGATAACAATATGCTTCCATAGTGGACCAGAAGTATCCTTCCCGTAAGATCTTTTTAGCCATTGTGTGTCCACTTGAATGGGTGCCAAAGGTACCTTAATGTAAATCAGTCATAATATTTTCTGCCTCACTCTTGCCTACACACCGAAGCAAGGTAGAGTCACGATTGCGCTTGTATAGGATCCTGTTACTGAGAAAGAACTTAGCAGAGAACCTTCTTAGGAACTTCTTATCATTGGCCGAAGCTCCCTCAGGATACTCTTGGAGTTCGAGATATCTTTTGACTTCATGGAACCAAGGCTTGTCCATTACTTCTTCAGTACCAATCTCATGACAGTATGCTGGTTCATCCATCCTTTCAATAGTGATCTGAGGAGCTTCATTATCCCACCTGACCTTGAACATGGATGACATAGTAGCTAGCACGTCCGCTAGTTGATTTTCCTCTCGTGGAAAATGTTCAAAGGTAAATTCTTCAAAGTATGGGATTAATGTCAACACATGCTCTTTGTACGGGATGAGATTAGGATGCTTCATGTCCCATTCTCCTTTGATCTGGATGATACCAAAGCTAAGTCTCCAAACACACTTAAGAACTTGATCCTTAAATCGATTGTAGCTTTGAGACCCATGATACATGTTTCATACTCAGCCATAATGTTGGGTACAGTTGAAACATAATCTGGCAGTGAAAAGAGTATGATAGCCTTCAGGAGATATGATTACAACGCCAATGCCATTGCCAAGAGCGTTGGAAGCTCCGTCAAAAACCATAGTCCATCAGGATCCTTTTTCAGGTCCTTCATCCAGTCCAGGTTCTTCACAATCAGTTACTAACATGATGTTATCGTCCGAGAACTCAAAATTCATGGATTGGTAGTCATCTACATCCTGATGAGCCAAATGATCAGCTAGTACACTTCCCTTAATTGCTTTCTGGGTTGTTCACTGGATGTCGTATTCGGTCAGGACCATTTGCCATCTTGTTATTCTTCCGGATAGAGCGGGCTTCTCAAAGATGTACTTGATAGGATCCATTTTAGATATTAACAAGGTAGTGTGAGTCAATATATACTATCTTAGTCGGCGAGTAACCCATGCCAAAGAACAACAAGTTTTCTCGAGCAATGAGTATCTTGTTTCATAGTCGGTAAACTTTTTTCTAAGGTAGTATATTACATGCTCTTTTCGACCAGACTTGTCATACTGCCCCAACACACACCCCATTGAATTCTCCAATACTGTTAAGTACATGATTAGAGGTCTTCCTTTAATTGGAGGCATCAAAGTTGGAGGCTCTTAAAGGTATTCCTTGATTTTGTCAAATGCGTTATGGCAATCGTCATTCCACTTCACTTCTTGATCTTTCTTCAGTAATTTGAAGATAGGCTTACAAGTAATGGTCAGATGTGAAATGAACCTGGCAATGTAGTTTAAACGTCCCAAGAAACCCCTAACTTCCTTCTCAGTGCAAGGAGCCGACATCTCTTGTATGGCTTTAACCTTTTCAGGGTCTACTTGAATACCTTTTTCACTGACAATGAAACCCAGAAGCTTACCAGATCTTACCCTAAAGGTGCACTTGTTCGAATTCAGCCTTAATTTGTACATCTTCAGCCTATCAAACAGTTTTTGCAGATGATCCAGGTGTTCCTCTTTAGTTTGAGACTTGGCTATCATGTCGTCAACATAAACCTTTATCTCATGGTGAATCATATCATGGAACAAAGCTACCATGGAGCGCTGATAGGTCGCCCCGGTGTTCTTTAACCCAAATGGCATAACTTTGTAGCAGAAAGTGCCCCATTGTGTGACAAAGGTCGTCTTCTCCATGTTCTAGGGTGCCATTTTGATCTGATTGTACCTGAAGAAACCATCCATGAAGGATAATACTTTATGTTGTGCGGTGTTATCAACTAGAACATCAATATGGGGAAGAGGAAAGTCATCATTGGGGCTTGCCCTGTTTAGGTCTCTATAATCCACATACATACGTACCTTACCGTCCTTCTTAGGTACTAGAACAACATTAGCGACCCATTATGGATAGGACGTGACAGCTAAGAAACCAGCGTTGAACTGTTTCATGACTTCATCCTTGATCTTTTCTGACATATCTGGGCACATCCGACGAACCTTCTGCTTTATCGGAGGGCAATCCTCTTTTTTGGGTAGACGATGAACCACAATATCAGTGTCTAATCCTGATATGTCTTTGTATGACCAGGCGAAGATATCAGCATAATCATGCAACATCTGAACTAACCGCTGTTTGACACTGGGTTCCAAGTTAGCACCTATCTTGACCTCTTTTATGTCCTCTTCAGTACCCAAGTTAACTGTCTCGACCGGCTCTTCATGAGGTTGTATTGCCCTTTCTTCCTGTTGTAACCGTCTGGCAAGTTCTCCTGGTACTTCACAATCTTCCTCACCTTTGTCCCCGGCTTGGTAGATCGGATTTTCAAAGTCATAATGAGAAATAGTAGAACCGTTATCAATGGGATCCATAGTGGATGTGGATCTACAGTTTGATATGTGAGTGTGTGTAAGAGAATAGATGTATATTTTTGATAAAGCAAAGAGGCAGAAAAGAAAAACAAAGAGCGTAAAATTTGTATGTGAAACGTCCAATGTTTTATTGATGACATATGAAAATGAAGTAATGACCCTCACAAATAGACCATTTTACCTCGGGTAAGACACAAGGCTGTAATGTTTCAATTGTTCAAATATTACATTTCCTTAAAAACAAAAGATAAATTACTCTTGAATAAAAGTAATGGGCCCAAAGTCTTTAGCCTCCCAATTGTTGAGTCCACCATTGATGGTTGGGAAGATCCACTTGTCCATGTCATAATCACTATCACTGTCTTCCAGGGCATTGACTCCAAGTTTGCTGATCCATAAAGGTGGTCCCCTGGTGCGAGCACGACAAATAGCTCTCTGGGCTCCTAAAGTAAAACCCAAACCAAATTTGTCAGATTTGTAGGGAATATCTGGAAGTTGGCCCTAAATTATACACCCACCTTCTTTAAAGACTGCCTTGGCATCTTTGAGAGAAGCTATCTTCAGCGGAGGCTTATTAGTTTATGGAACACTGACAGTGGTCTTGGTTGCAGCAATGGTCTGTGGAACCTCCTCAAAGTTCTGACAGGGGGTCTCAATGAACTCGCCGTCCATTTCAACATACCTGAAAGAGTTCAAGTGGCTCACCATGTACTCCTCCTCCCCATGGGCTGTGATAATTTTCCCATTGACTGGGTACTTCAGCATCTGATGTAGGGTGGAAGTCACAGCACCAGCCCCATGAATCTAGGGTCGACCCAATAAACAGGAGTAAGATGGGAAGATGTTCATCACATAGAAGGTGGAATTAAAAGTTTGAGTATCCACTTTGATAGAGATGTCCGGTTCCCCATGCACCATTCTTTTAGAACCGTCAAAGGCCCTCACCATAATGTTACTAGGCTTCAGTGTGATCCCTTCATAATCCAACCTGTCTAGAGCATTCTTGGGTAAGACATTCAGTGATGAACATGTATCTACCAGAACATGGGCTAATGTAGTGCCCCTGCACTCAATGGAGACATGTAGGGCATCATTGTGTTTCCTTCCCTTGGGAGTTAGTTCTGCATCAGAGAATCCTAGGCCATTATCAGTTGTCAAACTAGCCACACAATTTTTGAATTTATCAGTGGAGGTCTCTTGAGGAAGGTGGGCAGACTTCAAGAATTTTACTAAAGCCTTGGCATGGGCTTCATAGGACAACAGTAGGGCCAACATTAAGATCTTGGAAGGGGTCTGCCCCAGTTGTTCAACCACATTGTAGTCACTCTTCTTGATTATTTTAAATATCTCTTCCATCTCCTTTTTAGAATCCTCAGGAATGACTTTTGGATGTGCCTTCATCCGGACAGACTCGACTAATACCTCCTTGCCCCGAGTCTCGACCGACCCGGTATCAGGGATAACAGTAGGGCTAACAGTAGGAGTAGCCATGGGAATGCTGACAAAAGTAGCAGCAGGGATGATCAATGGAGTAACAACAACTTTAGGAGGAGAGATCTCGGTAGAGAAACCTCTTCCACTTCTTGTTATCTTACTGGTCCCGGCGATATTACTAATATCAGGATCAGAGTCTTCAGTATCTTTGTCTTTAACAACCAGTAAATCTTTTTTGATGCCATGGTAATAGACATTGTTATACGGTGGAAGAACTGACTTGGGTGTTTTGTGTTTTATCAGAAATGTTGCGGTTAGCAAGAGTCACTACCGACTTTTCTTTTATCCAAAAGGAAAGGTGAAAAAGCATAGGAAAAACCTTTGAGATTGTTTCTTGAGTTCGGGGGGTAGATTATGAAAAGGAAAGGTATTAACACCCTTTTCATCCATGGTTTTCCATGGGCTCTTAGTTACTTTCTAGATCACTTGCTTTTGTTTGAAAATATGTTTTGTGTGGTTTTTGAAAGTATTTTGAAAAGGTGCCATTGTTTAGGCAAACTTTGTAATGATTCTCGTTCGTAAGAATGTATACAAAGATGTTGATCTTTTGAAAATGTTTTCAAGTTTGTAAGATGTTTTGGAAGTGTAGGTGTTTGTTTTGAAAATAGCAAGGATGTTTTGTTTTGAAATGTGAGAAAGTAACTAGGAGCATTCTACCTATTCAAAAGTCTTTCATGTTCATTTCCTCTTTCTTTTGACATTGTTATCTTACCATTGATTTGGTAAGTAGCCCTATATTTGGATGTAAACGAGACGGGCGTGGGTCATCATATAACCATGATTAGAAATGTTGCAAGGTATCTTAGCATTCTCTTTAGGGACTAAGATCATTTTGAAAGGCAACTTAGATAGCGTCATCGATGGACTATGATCTTGTATTTTGCTTGTTTTTGCTAAGATACCTCACATGCATAATATGACCATTTTTATAAGGCAACCAAGTGGATTTACCCTAAGGGTGTTTGTGTCAAATGTATTAATTTTCATTCTTGATTTGTCTTTGATTAGGGTTTGCTAATCGATTGGTTTTAGTCTTTCCATACAAAACCCTAATTACTAGGATTTATATATGAAGTGATAAATTACGGAATTTAAAATTACTACGCTATTACATCATAAAGGGAGGTGGTATACAAATTACAAATGGGGATTGCTTAAAAATAAAGCCTAATTATCTATTACAACCATATTGAATTTGAATAAATAAGGTACAAAAATGAATAAATTTTACAAGAATGTAAATGTTAAGAAAATGGATATTTTGTTTGGATTTTTTTAGGAAAGGGTTTGGTTTTAAACTAATTAACTAAAAGAAAATAATTAATTAAAATAGTAAAAAGTAAACCTAAGTTTACTAGGAAAAGAATTTAAATAAAATCCTAATCTAAATATTAATTGATTAAAGAGAAATTAAGTTTGTAAGAAGAATATTTTTGGTATTTTTGTCTTAAAAATAATTTATAGTATTATAAAATATTTTTGATCTTTTCATATATTAAAATAATATATTTTAATTGTGTAAAAGAAAATAACTAAAAAAACTAGTTTCTAATTAAATTTACAAATTAATTAGTAAAATAAATAAAGTATGATTAAATAAAATAATTTTTTTGTGTAAAAAATAAATAAACTATATCAAAATATAAATCTAATGTTTTTATATTTTTTCTGATTTTTTAGTATTAGATAAAATATTTAAGGAAACAAATAAATAAAAATTGAGAAAAAGAAAATAAAATGGGCCAGGGGTGTGAATAGCCAGCAAGGGAGGTTAGGAGTAAAAAATACAAGGCCCAAGCGGATGAGGCCCAACGCTGCAAACAAATGACAAAAATATGAAAAAAAAAGTGAAAAAAAGTAAAAGGGTACCACTCGGGCTCGAACCCAGGTCCCTATAATCATAAACACACACTTCTACCACTAGGGTGGCTATACATCCATTTATTAATATCGAACCATATATATATATATATATATATATATATATATATATATATATATATATATATATATATATATATATATATATATATATATATATATATATATATATATATATATATATATATATATATATATATATATATATATATATATATATATATATATATATATATATATATATATATATATATATATATATATATATATATATATATATATATATATATATATATATATGATAAACACGTTCCTGAAGACAGCTTCATCTTCAACCTCATGCCCAGCCCGAACCTCTGTATCTTATTCAATTCTCAACCAAAATGAAAAATGTAAACAGGAAACTTATGGCAAATTTCCTCACGATTTCAGAAATGCAAAGCAATAAAATTATAGATCAAATACAAACATGAATTTTAATGTCCCTATTCTGAACCCTAAAAATTTCAGAAACTTCAATCTTAAAATTCTCTAAGCTCAAGCAACATAAATGAAAACTATGGACATGGTTAGCTTTAGAGCAATGAGGACTCCTCAAGGTGTTGTGATGATCAGAAAAGCTCCACTGAGGTCCAGGAAGCTAATGCAATGATTAGCTTGGTTGGAGAGTGGTTGAAGTGATCTGGAGAAGTCCACTTACAGTGCTCTATTTTTGAACTTAGAAATGGTGGAAGATGGTGTTACAAAACTGTAATAGGGGAATGGATGACTTCTAAATGATGTTTAGAAGCTTTTGGAAGCAAGAAGCCAAGAAACACACAAGCAGAATCTGCAACAATGGAAGTGTGAGATGCAAATCTGTGTTCTTGGTGTTTTCAGGGCTCAAGCATGCGTGGGATTTGTGGAAAATAACTTGTGTATGTATAAGCAAAAGGTCTTAGTGTTTGAGAGAGTCAAAAGTACAAGTTATAGGCTGATTTCTATGTTACTTAATTTTGAAGAAAAGTGGGAAAGCAAGTTTCAATGTGTAGTTTAAGCATGGGATGGGTGATTGTAAGTGTTGCGATCAACTTCTCTTGAGTTATAAGACATGTATGATCAGAAGAGAACAAGGGCAAGGCTCAAGAACAAGTTTTGTGCAAAAAGCTACTTTATCAAAATGGCATTGTGCACTTTCTTCCCAAAATGGATATAAAGCATGACCTTGCATTGGATGCTTGAATTGAGACCTCTAACAGTTGTGAAAGCAATTAATTTTGAGTTCCTAACAAGTTTGAGGCCTGTAAATTAGAGATTATGCAGCATAGGTTTGAAATTTGAATCTTGTTCATCACAAAGTGACTTGTAATTCAAGTGTGAAAACCCTAACTTCATCTCTTCGATTCTCCCTACTCAAAAATGACCTCAAGGAGTTCTTGGACATTTTGGAAATCTTGTAATGTGATCTACAACCCCTATTTGAATCACTTTTGAAAATTCCCCTTGGAACTATATGAAAAAGTGCCATGAAGATAGGTCAAAATTCTGACCAAATTAGGGCAAAATTTCACTAAGTGTTTTGTTTCATGACCATGTGTTCCTAAAATTATAAGTTGAGATTCAAGCACTTTTGGAAGGAGTTGTGTAAATAAATGTTTTATATTTCATGGATATATACCACTTTCATGTTGAAAGTTTCTTTTGAATCATCTTGCATCATGGTGAAAATTTTGCTCAAAGTTGTGAAAAAAAAAAAGAAATTTTCAACACTTAGAAAATTTTCTAAGTTTAGAAATTTTAACTTTTCAAAATGAAATCTTGAATTTTTGATTTCTTGATGAATAAGTCATATTTTTACATGCTTAGATGAATTGTGATCTTTGACATTTGATTTTGACCAAAAAGTCAAAGTTTGACTTTTTAGTATACAGTTGACTGAAAATTCATCTATCAATCCATTGGATTTCAGCAATGTTTTGAGCCATGTCATTAGGTCAAAATGATGCAATTGAACTCTTTAGATTATTCCTTAAACTAATTGATCATTTTCTAGGTCAAAAATCAAAAATTGCCCTTTCCCAGTCAAAACCCTAATTTTGACCATTTTACCCTTTTGAAGGTTAGGTCAAATTTTTTGAGGAATTGTGATCCAAACATGATAAAATGATACATATGATTTCAAAATGTTGATGTGGATCAAAAATATGAAGTTTGACTGTAAATTGGTCACAGTTGACTTTTTCCCCAATACAGCTGATTTTTAGGTCAACTGCTCAATTGACTGAGCAAAAGTGTGATCCAAAGCTTGAAACTTGACATGAGTAATCTTGAGGGTCCATAGTGATCCATGAAAGTAATATGGGGCATTGAAAGTTCAAATATCCTTGTGCAATCTCAAACCCTAATTTTGGTCATCAGTGCTTAAAGAGGTGTCTTGAGCTGATCAACCCTAGTGCAGTCTTGAGCCAAAGGAGATCTTGTGAGCAAATTCTTGATAAATGAGAGGGAAAATTTTGAGGTACAACAGCTTCCCCTGTTCAATCTTCTTAAGTTTGAAGATTTAGATTGGTGAGTTTGGCCATTCGTGACTCGAAGGTGGAAGATGATTGGACATTAGAGTGCCCAAAAATTTGCACTCGATGATGCGAAGGTTGATGGTATAAGGAATGGGCTTAAAGATTCCATTTGGACGGATGATGGAAATTCGTTGGAGATGGGCTTGTAGATGCCATCCAGAAATGATTGTTGAACCATATCTGTAAGCTAAAACTGAATGAGTATCGGGATGGCATCCATGTCTGGATCGTATCTGAACTGTATCTGAGAGTTGAATCTGAATGAGTATCAGGATGGAATCCATGTCTGGAGAGCATCTGAACTATATCTGAGAGTTGAATATGAATGAGTATCAGGATGGCATCCGTGTCTGGAGCGTATCTGAACTATATATGAGAATTGAATCCGAATAAGTATCAGGATGGCATCCGTGTCTGGAGCGTATCTGAACTGTATCTGAGAGTTGAATCTGAATGAGTATCAGGATGGCATCCGTGTCTGGAGCGTATATGAACTGTATTTGAGAATTGAATCTGAATGAGTATAAGGATGGCATCCGTGTCTGGAGCATATCTGAACTGTATCTGAGAATTGAATCTGAATGAGTATCAGGATGGCATCCATGTCTGGATCATATCTGAACTGTATCTGAGAATTAAATCTGAATGAGTATCAGGATGACATTCGTGTCTGGAGCGTATCTGCACTGTATCTGAAAAGCCTTTGAACATTGTTAATGGTAGCTATTGATTAACCTTATCTTGAAAAGGGTAAAATGTTAGCTAATATGCAATGTCATGTTGTATGAAATGCATGGTATAATGAGATTATGATACATGCATTCGTGTTATCGATGTTTATGATATATGGATGCGATGTATGTGTATGTGAGCTAATCTGCTGCACTGCTTGTTGGATTGGGGAAAATAAATCCCTGACTGCTGCTGAGGATACATAGTGCAAGTCTTCATGTTTTTAAGTGTTGATGAATTTCCACTTAGAGAAATAAACTTTGTTGTAAGGGAAATGTCGTGTACTGCTTGTAAAATCCTATTGGGGAATCCTGAGAAATTTGGCGACTTCTACCGAGGAGTGATAACTGGAAGTTTTATTCTGATGGGGATTAAACTGCACACTATGGGGAATTTTGTGGAAATAGATTATAGAGATTTCTCTATCTCTTTAAAGCCATTAGTGATTGTCTTTCTATTTTGTTCAGTTGTAAACGGTAATTACGTTTAAATGCATATGTTCAAAAATAAATCATTGGACGTTTTCGTAAACAAAACACAAGAGTAAAGAAAAACAGATAGTTTTGCACTTTCAAAGGGATATCTTTGTATTGACTTTGAGTAAGTATTTTTGTACAATGAGACAAACATTCTAGTAAGAGAATGCCCTCGTAAAAAAAATGAAAATTTGATACAAAGAAAAGACAGCTATGTGAAATAATCCCATGGGGTTCCCATTCTGCTATAGCCCTTGTGTCTGTGAGCATCTTATCTATTTGTTACCTTGTCCAAAGCTGATTGAATTGATCAGAACCATCGAGTTTGCAGGTTGTCCGTAAGGTGATCCAATGGGACATAGTCATACGCTTTAATTCCCTAACTTTTTCCTGGACCGCCCTTTCGGGTTTTCAGTCCACCGGGATACCCTTTTTTGCCCAAGCCACCCTTTCGAGTTTTCAGCTTGTCGGGTGTACAGATTTTTTGTTTTATCCCTAATTTTTGCCCGAACCTTTTTGGTTCTCTGGGATGCCCTTGTTTTGCCTAGGTGTGTCAACCTAGCGGGTCTCTTATGCGTAGTATCATTTGACTATGTCTCTGTTCACAGGGTGCAGCAGGTCGTTTCCATCCATGGTGGTCAAGATCATTGTTCCACCAGGGATTATGCTTTTGATTACAAATGGTCCTTCGTATATAGGAGTCCATTTTCCCCTGGGATCACCTTGCGGAAGTATGATGTGCTTGATCACCAAATCCTCGACTTGATATACTTGGCGTCTGACCTTTTTGTTGAAAGCCTTGATCATCCGTTTTTGATACATTTGACCATGACAGACAGTAATAAGTCTTTTTCTCATCAATCAAGTTCAGTTGATCAAGTCGAGTTTGGATCCAGTCATCTTCATTCAACCCTGCATCTTTCATAATTCTCAGAGAGGGGATCTGGACCTCAATAGGCAAGACAACCTCCATGCCGTATACTAGAGAGTAGGGTGTTTCCCCGGTTGATGTGCGTGCCGTGGTACGATAACCGTGGAGAGAGAATGGTAGCATCCCATGCCAGTATTTGTATGTGACTGCCATTTTCTATATGATATTTTTGATGTTCTTATTTGCGGCTTCGACAACACCATTCATATTTGGTCGGTAAGGGGAAGAATTGTGATGCTGAATCTTGAATTGCTCGCACAGGGCGGTGATCATAGTATTATTTAGATTCGTACCATTGTCTGTAATGATCCTCTCCGAGATACCATACCGATAGATGAGATTATGTTTAATGAACCGGGCTACAACATTCTTGGTAACGGAAGCGAAAGAGGCCGCCTCAACCCATTTTGTAAAATACTCAATGGACACTAAGATGAAGCGGTGTCCATTAGAGGCTGTTGGTTTAATTTCCCCAATCATGTCGATACCCCACATAGCAAAAGGCCAAGGAGCCGTCAAGAAATTCAGAGGAACCGGAGGTACGTGCACCTTGTCAGCATAGATCTGACACTTGTGGCAGGTTCGAGAATGTTGATAGTAATCTGCTTCCATGGTAGACCAGTAATAACCTGCCCGTAGGATTTTCTTTGTCATCTTATGCCCACTGGAATGGGTGCCAAAAGTGCCCTCATGTAGATCAACCATGATATTTTCTGCCTCAACCTTGTCTACGCAACGGAGCAAAACAGAGTCATGGTTGCATTTGTATAGAATACCATTACTAAGGAAGAATTTAGCAGAGAATATCCTTAAGAACTTCTTATCATTGAATGAAGCTCCTTCCGGATATTCATGAGCCTCAAGATGCCTCCTGACTTCGTGAAACCAAGGCTGGTCCACTACTTCTTCAGTATTAATCTCGTGACAGTGAGTTGGTTCATCCATTCGTTCAATGGTGATTTGGGGAGCCTCGTTATCCCATTTTAGTTTAAACATGGATGACATTGTGGCTAGCGCATCTGGTAGCTGATTTTCTTCTCGTGGGAAATGCTCGAAGGTAATCTTCTCAAAATATGGGATCAATGTCAACACATGTTCTTTGTAGGGGATAAGGTTAGGGTGTTTTATGTTCCATTCCCCTTTGATCTGGCTGATGACCAAAGCTGAATCTCCGAATACATTTAAGGATTTGATCTCCAAATCTATGGAAGCTTTGAGACCAAAAATGCACGCTTCGTATTCTTCCATGTTATTTGTACAATTGAAGCAGAGTCTTGCAGTAAAGGGAGTATGACATCCTTCAGTAGATATGAGTACAACACCTATACCATTTCCGAGTGCGTTGAATGCCCTATCAAAAACCAGGGTCCATCGGGATCCTTGTTTAGGTCCGTCATGTGGTCTGAATTCTTCACAGTTGTTTACCATCATGATTTCTTCATCTGGGAATTCGAACTTCATGGACTGGTAGTCATCCACAGCTTAATGAGCAAGGTGATCAGCTAGTACACTACCCTTTGTTGCTTTCTTGGTAGTATATTGCATGTCATATTCTGTCAGGATCATCTGCCATCTCGCTATTCTCCCAGAGAGGGCAGGTGTTGTACCCCAAAATTTTCCCTCCCATTTCTCATTGATTTCTCATCACAAAGCCCTTGGAGATCAAGGTCCAGTTAGGGTTTCATCTGCTCAAGACTTCTCCTTGCACTGTGGACCCAAATTAGGGTTTGTGTTTGCACAAAGATGTTTTGACCTAAAATGCCTAAGATGACTTTCTTGCTTCATATTGGACTCCCAAGTTTATCCATATCAAGTTTCAAGTCTTGATTCCAAGTTTTGCCCAGTCAATTGGACAGTTGATCTAGAAATCAGCTGTATTGGGGAAAAAGTCAACTGTGGCCAATTGACAGTCAAATCTCATGAAAATTGACCCACATCAACATTATGAACTCATATGAACCATTTGGTCAAGTTTGGATCACAATTCCACAAGAAATTTGGTCAGATTATCAAAAGGGCAAAATGGTCATTTTTAGGGTTTTGACTGCACAAAGGCAATTTTTGACTGTTTGACCTAGCCAATGGCAAACCAAGCTCACATATGGACTCAAGGACCCCATGGAATTATCTTGACATGCTCAACAAACTTAAAAGATCCCAAATGCACAAAATTGACAGTTGAATTTCCCAGTCAATTGATCAATTTTGACTGTATACTGAAAAGTCAAACTTTGACTTTTTGGTCAAAATCAAGGGTCAAGATTCATTTTTTATCAAAACATGCCAAATCATGAAACTTGTTCACCAAGAAATCAAAAATGCAAATTAGGGTTAGAAATGAGAATTTTTCATAACTTAGAATTTTTCTAAGTTATGAAAAACCCTAATTTTTTCCCAACTTTGCCCCACTTTCTCACCAAGATTCATTTGGATTCAAACAAAAGTCAAAACATAAAAGTTGTAGCTTGTTTCATAATATACAACTTTTATTCACAAAGTTTTCCCAAAAGAGGCTTGTATCTCAAGTTACAATTTTTGGAATAAGGGTACTAAACCATTCTTAACTTAGTGAAATTTTAACCTATTTTGGCAAGGTTTTCTACCTAACTTCAAGGCCATTTTCCATACACTTCCACTTGGAATTTCAATTTGCATTTCAAAGATGGATTGTAGTACACATTCCAAGCTTTCCAAAATGTCCAAGAACTCATTAAACAACCTCATAACTTGAGAGATTCGAATTTTGCAATATGGCAAAAATTCACTTTTGAATTGGTCATGTACATGTTCATAACTTATGCCATTTTCAAGTCAGCTTGGTTTGTGAAACATTACAGGCCTCTAAACCATCCAACACTCAATAATTTAATGCATGTTCATTTTGATAAGGCCTTGTTTCATGAGTTTATGCATTACATGTTGGATTAGGCCATAAATGGAAAAAGTGAAATGGCCATTTTTGCAAAAAGCAAGCTTTATGTCATAATGCAAATCCACAAGTACAGATGAAATCTAATTGGCACAAGATTATGAGCAAAACACTCTGATCAAGACAAGGTTAGCAGCATGTTTAAGGGGCCTCTACTTGCCTAGAACATCAAGTTGGCTTTGCTTGCTTAAGTGTGAAGAAAAGTGGCATAACATAACATAACTCTCATCTCAGCATTAGAACACTTAAGCAATTATTTTGTACACCTTCTAATCATCCTAACTAAGCTAGCACATGACTCCAATACCTCCAATACCTCCACTAACTCAGAACCACCATCAAACTGCTCAAACAGAGTTCTCACTGCAGTTTGAGTGCCAACTCTCATCCCTTGCATAATTTCTTGCCCAAAGCTCATCAAACACATTCCCTAGCATCAATGCAAGCTAACCAAAACCTAAAACACGACCTGTAATTCCTTTAACCAGTTCCACCATTTTCATTTTCTTGTTTTACAGTTGGAGGTCCATAGCTCGATTCAAGGTGTCTCAAAGCAAAGTAAGCATTGGAATAGCATCACCACACTTCAGGCAAGCTGTACAGATCATCATCTTGCTCTGAAAGCTCCCCCATTGCCAGATAGAACTTCAACTGAACAGGTATTTTCTTGAACTTCTAACTCTTAGTCTAGGCATCATTAGCTCTAAGTTTGTGAATAAGAAATGTTCTACTCATGCCCCTGAACCTGTACATGCTTTTACTTTTCATTTATTTTGCTTGAGCTGTGAGAATTTAAGGTCTGAATATGGAAGAAAACTTAGGTCAGGATTTGGGAATGTCAAAATTCTCTCTCATTTCTGAGAGTTAGGATGAGTTTTTTATATATTTAGAATCGTGATTCAATGCTTAACATTTCTTATGTTGGAAGTTTGTGCAAAAGATCAAGGAATCAGGATGTTTGAATGGAGGTTCACGCGCGCGTTTTTTGAACATTTTTTGTTCAGAGGTTGAAGAAGAAGCTTCATGGGCTGGGCTTGCTTCTGAATTTCTTTTCACACCATATTTCTGATTTCACACCCCCTGAGCCCAATTTGTGTGTTTTATTGATTTTTTGATTTTTCTTTTTGGTTTATTTATTTTTCCTAATGATATTAAAAACATAAAAAACATTTTTTACACCATTCTTCTATTTTTAAGCATTTATTTGTTTATAGGAATCATTTATATATAAATATATATATATATATACTATTAGTTAGGAAAACTAGAAAAAATAATGTAAATATATTTTATTTCTGATTTTTATTTCTTTTTTTCTTTTGAAAATATTTTATGTGAAATATACTTTTTTATATAATATTAAATATTATTATTTTTATATACATAATACATATTTAGAAATTAATACACATATATATATGTTTATTAGTATATTTAGGTTAAAATACAAAAATACCTATATTTTTCATTTTATTAATATTTGACATAAAAAAAAAAATACTTTTTATAAATATACTTCATTTTATTTTATTTTTGTACATAATAAACAAATACTTGTATAAATTAAATAATATATATATTACTTAATAAAAATTAGGGTTTTACCCTTAAAATACAAAAACTCCAAAATAATACCTTTTTATTTTTATTTGACATAAATAATACTTTTTTTCATACACATGAAAACCCTTTTTGCATTTTGCATCTTTATTTTATTTCCCATTTAAATTATGCAATCAATTATCTTGTAATATTCAAAATTGATGTAATAGCTAGGTTTTAATTTCTTGTCTAAATATCCCCCATTTGAACATTTGTACCCCCCTTCCCATATTGTGTTGTAATAGTGTAGGAATTTTAATTTTCGCACTTTATCGCTTTCTAAATATACCATGCTAGAGTTAGGGTTTGTATGCAAATAAAAAGAACAAAATAGTTTGACCTAATTTCAAGATAAACAAGCATGAAATGTGGACAACACATATCACACTTGCACCCCTAGGGTATTCCACTTTGTTGCCTTCAAATAAATGGGCCATATTGCATGTTAAGGTTCTTTAGGTAAAACAAATAATCAAATGATCATAGTCCCTCGATGACGCTTTCGAAAAGTTGCCTAAAATGATCAAGTCCCTTTCAAAGAGAAATTGCCCAAAGATACTTAGCACTATTGCAATCATGGTCCATACGATGACCCGCGCCCGTCCCGAACAAACTTCCTAAAACGCAAGATTGTCCACCAAATGCAATGGTGGAACAAAATTGTTAAAAAGGGTTGAAAACATAGAGAAAACCTTTGAGTACAATAGGGTAGACAAAACTCTTAGTTACTTGAGATCAACTTGCAAAAACACTTGCCTTCTTTTCAAAAACCACATTCCACAAACACTTTCAAAACAAACTCTCAAAAACACTTTGAAACATCTTTTCGAAAAGATACACACTTTTGTAAAATATTCGAGTAAAGAATTGTTACAAGGGTAGCCTAAAACAAGGCATCTTCTTCCAAAACATTTTCAAAAAAAACACACACACACACACCATTTTCAAGCAATCAAAAATCAAGGCAAGTGATCTAAAAAACCAAGTAACTAAGAGCCCATGGATAACCATGGATGAAAAGGGTGCTAATACCTTCCCTTTTCATAATCTACCCCCCAGACCCACGAAATATCTCAAAAGGTTTTTGTTGTGCTTTTTCAACCTTTCCTTTAGGATAAAATAAAAAGTCGGTGGCGACTCTTGCTCAACCGAACAAGTGCGAATACAAACGCAAAAACATAGTCAGTTCTCCCACAGTATCACAGTAGGTTTTTCGAAGATGTATTTTATTGGATCCATTTTAGATATCAATAAGGTAGTATGGGTCAGCATATACTGTCTTAGTCGGCGAGCAGCCCATGCCAGAGCGCAACAAGTTTTTTCAAGCAGTGAATATCTTATTTCACAGTCGGTAAAATTTTTGCTCAGGTAATAAATAACATGCTCTTTTTGGCCAGACTCGTCATGCTTCCCCAGCACACACCCCATTGAATTTTCCAAAACAGTTAGATACATGATCAAGGGTCTTCCCTCGACTGGTGGCATTAAAACATGAGGCTCTTGCAGGTACTCTTTGGTCTTGCTGAAGGCAGTTTAGCACTCATCATTCCACCTGACTGCTTGATCTTTCTTCAGTAATTTGAAGATTGGTTCATAAGTATTTGTTAGGTGAGAAATGAATCTGGCAATGTAGTTTAACCGTCCCAAGAATCCTTTGACTTCCTTCTCAGTACGAGGAGCAGGCATCTCTTGTATCGCTTTCACCTTGGTGGGATCCACTTCGATACCTTTATTGCTGACAATAAAGCCTAGGAGTTTACCGGACCTCACCCCAAATGTGCATTTATTTGGGTTTAACCTCAGCTTGTACTTTTTTAGCCTCTCAAATAATTTCTATAAATGACCAAGACACTCTTCTTCTGTTTGAGATCTGGCTATCATGTCGTCCACATAGACCTCTATTTCGTGATGTATCATGTCGTGAAATAGAGCTACCATGGCATGCTGATAGGTTGCCCCAGCGTTCTTCAATCCGAATGGCATAACCTTGTAGCAGAATGTGCCCCATTGTGTGACAAAGGTTGTTTTTTCCATGTCCTCAGGCTCCATTTTGATTTGGTTGTAGCCTGAGAAACCGTCCATGAAGGAAAATACCTTATGTTGTGCCGTATTGTCAACTAGAATATCAATGTGGGGAAGTGGGAAATCATCCTTAGGGCTTGCCCTATTCAAATCTCTGTAGTCCATGCACATTCGTACTTTTTCGTCCTTTTTAGGTACGAGAACAACATTGGCGACCCATGACGGATAGGATGTGACGGCCAAGAATCCCGTGTTGAATTGTTTCATGACTTTCGCCTTTATCTTCACTGACATGTCTGGTCGCATGCGACAGACCTTTTGCTTTACCGGTGGGCAGTCCTTTTTTGTAGGTAGACGATGTACTACGATATCTGCATCAAGTCTTGGCATGTCTTCGTACGACCAGGCAAAGGCCTCAACATAATCGTGTAGCAACTGAATTAGACGCTCTTTGACATTGGGTTCCAGATTGGCACCCACCTTGACTTGTCTTTTGTCTTCTTTAGTACCTAGGTTAATTGTGTCCACTGGTTCTTCGTGGGGCTGTATGGTCTTCTCTTCTTGTTGTAGTAACCTGGCGAGTTCCCCTGGTACTTCACAATCTTCCTCACCTTCGTCTTTGGCTTGGTAGATTAGTTTCTCAAAATCACAGCGGGCCATATCAGGATCGTTACCCATTGGATCTCGAACGAATATAGATCTGCAATTTGAATGTGAGTGTGTGTAAGAGTATAACTATCTTTGAAAGAAATGAAAATGTAAAAAGAAAAACAATGAGCACAAATTTTGTATGCAAAAACGTCCATGATTCATTGATGTCATATGGAAATGAGATAATAACCCTTACAAATGGACCATTGTTCCTCGGGTAAGACACAAGGTTTTGAGAGTCTGAATTGTTCAATATTACAGATCTGACAAAATTTAAAGACAAATTACTGTTGGATAAAAGTGATTAGGAAAAAATCTCTAGCTTCCCAGTTGCTGAGCCCTCCATTGACAGTTGGGAAAATCCAATCCTCCATGTTATAGCTGTCTTCATCATCCTCTACTGTGTTGACTTTGTGGTTGTTGATCTTCAAGGGTGGTCCTCCAGCATGAGCACGGCGTACATCTTTCTGGGCTCCTGAAGTGAAACCCAAACCAAATTTGTCAGATTTGTATGGGCTATCTGGGAGTTGGCCCCAAATAGTGCACCCACCTTCTTCGATCACTGCCTTGGCATCTTTCAAAGACGACATCTTGAGCGGAGGCCTTGTAATCTTTGGGACTTGGGAAACAACCTTGGTTACTGCCAAAGTTTGCGGGACTTCTTCAAAGTGCTGGAATGGAGTTTCAATAAATTCACCATCTAATTCCACATATCTGAAGGAATTTAGATGACCGATCATATACTCTTCTTCTCCATGAACAATGATGATTTTCCCCTGAATTGAATATTTCAACATTTGATGCAACGTAGAGGTAACAACACCAGCATTGTGAATCCACGATCGGCCTAATAAGCAGGAATATGAAGGGCGAATATCCATTACATAAAAAGTTGAATCAAATGTTTGGGTTCCAAATCTTATGGGGATGTCCACTTCCCCATGCACCATCCTTTTTGAGCCGTCGAAGGCCCTCACTACTATGTTGCTAGGCTTCAAGGTCAATCCTTCACAGTCAAGCCTATCAAGAGCTTTTTTAGGCAACACATTCAGAGACGAACCGATATCCACCAAGACATGAGCCAAGGTCGTGCCCCTGTATTCGACTGAGATATGCAATGCCTCGTTATGCTTCCTCCCTCTTGGCGTTAAATCAGCATCCAAAAAACCTAAACCATTATCTGCGGTCAAGCTGGCTATGCAGTCTTGGAACTGATCAGCAGATGTTTCTTGGGGCACATGGGCAGTTTTAAGGAATTTTACCAAGGCCTTTGCACGAGCCTCGGAACATGACAATAAAGCCAGCAGGGAAATTTTTGATGGAGTTTTCCCCAGTTGTTCGACTACGTTGTAGTCGCTTATTTTTATAATCTTTAGAATTTCCTCCATCTCTTTTCGGGAGGTCTCATGGATAGCTACGGATTGTGCCTTCATCCGGACAGGCTCAACCAGAATACCTTTTCCTCGAGTCTCGGTTGACTCGACAGTAGGAATGTCAGTAGGGGTGATAATAGGGACTGCAGCAGTTTTGTCAACAAGAATATCAGCAGAGATGATTACAAGACTGGGAATAGCCTTTGGAGAAGCAACAATAACAAGAATGATTACAAGTCCAGAAATAACTTTTGGAGGATCAATTTCTGGAGAGAATACCCTTCCACTTCGGGTTATCTTACTAGTCCCTGCGATATTACTGATATCAGAGTCAACTTTCTCAGAACTTGAATTTTCAGAAGCTGGCCAATCTTTCTTGATACCGTGATAGTAGACATCACCTCCATAATTCCATGGAACGGTTTTGTCTGACGAATACGGGATTGGTCCAGGCATTATAACTATCAATAGAGCTACTTTAGGAACTGATGTAATTCTAACAGGTCTTTTGGTGGAGACCCTGGAAGAATTGGCAGAAATGGTCACTATGGAAACATCATTATAAGAAACAGTTGGAATAGGAGCCTTTTCAAACAAAATATCCTTGTCATCTATTAGGCATTGAACGCCTGCTTTTAACAAATGACAGTTGGTTGGTGAGGATAAACAAAAATGACAGCTTTCATCATAGACTGGGAATACATCGACATTCAACAAGTTCTTTTTGATAGTCAGGAGTGGGGTCACAAGTTCATCAACCAAAGTAACAAACATATCTTCCTCAAAGGCATTGACATCACGGTCGTGTTTGGGCATAGGGGCAGTGATAACATTGGGAATTTCTGGCGCATCAAATTCAATCTCTTTGGCTTCAAGAAGGTCTTATACCTTGTTTTTCAGAGCCCAACAGTTGTTAGTGTCATGGCTGGGACTCTCAGAATGGTATGCACAGCGGGCATTAGGATGATAATAAGGAGAGGTTGTGTTAGGATGCTTTGGAGCTTCTTTCAAAGTCACTAGATTGGATCTTAACAAATGTGGCAATACTTGAGATAGTGTCATGTTAATTCGGGTGAACTGTCTGACTGGTCTTTCTGTTCTTGGCTGGTTGCTTCTTTGTTGAGCAGGTGCAGGTTTAGGAATCATGACAGCCCCCACCATTGGACGGTGTTTAGTCCTATCTTGATTTCTCTAAGGATATACAACAACAACTTCTTTTTTTCTAATAAATGGTTTTCTTACAACAGCAGAGGATGCATCTTTTTTAATCTTCCCATTCTTTATCCCGACTTCCACTCTTTCTCCGATCAGTATCAATTCGGTAAAACCTTCCGAGGAACTCCCAATTAAGTGATTAAAGAAAGGACCGGACAGGGTACCCAAAAACATGTCTACTAACTCTCTTTCAGATAGGGGAGGCTGGACTCTTCCTGCTAAATCCCTCCATTTTTTAGCGTAGTCTTTGAAGCCTTCACTTGAAACCATAGCCATACTCTGGAGTTGAGTACGGGTGGGAGCAAGGTATGCATTGTATTGGTATTGTTTGTAAAAGGCAACGACAAGATCTTCCCAATTATGAACATTGGTTCTTTCTAGCTGATAAAACCAATCAAGTTGAGTTCCGGACAGACTGTCTTGAAATAAGTGTACCCATAAATCCTTGTCAGCAGTGTGAGGCTGTATTTTCCTCACATAAGACCAGAGATGCATTTTGGAACATGAAACTCCGTCGTATTTGGCCAACACCGGTGCCTTGAATTTTGGAGGAATGACAATTCCAGTTACTAAACCCAACTCCTGAAAGTCTAGTCCAGACACTTTTTGAATTTCCATTGCACTTAACCGCTCTTCCAGATGCTTATACTTGTCATCGGCCGGAGGATATTGTTCTTTAGAATAATCTTCTTCTTCCTCTTCCTCTTCTAAATCTGGCTGGGCCACTGTTTCCTTGTCTTTCACTTCTTGGTTATCTTTCTCACCAGATGACGTTGCATAGTCTAAGGTCCGTCTAGCTTGTCCGTGAAACCTTCTTCCCATATTTAGAACTCCGGTTATTTTCTTTGTTTTCTTTTTCTTCTCTTCAACCAGCAAGGTCTTCAACTCTTCCTGTCCTTTGGCTAGAGTTAAGAACATCTGTTGGAACTGAGCATTTTGCGCCTGGAGGTCTTTCACCGTATTCTCGGTATCCATCTTACTGAAATAAATAGTAGAAAGATGAGGAGACTTGTTGTAAGAAACCTGCTTATGTTATGATGAATGGTAGATGCATATGCAATGATTTCAAGGAACTTAGAGATTTAAAATTGCTTTAAACCAAAAAAGGAAAACACGTCATATTAATAAATCAAAGCTTGAGTAAACCGTTCCTCTTTTGGGCTTACAAAGAAATACAAAAATTCTAAGATAAAAAAGTTGTATGCATCCTTTTCGGTGCGATGTTGGAATTCAGGCTCCGCTCCTCATGAAGTTGCTTAGTGAGTTCCAAAACCTTCTTCTCGTTAGCATAGAATTGGGCCTCGAAAGTATCTCGCTCCCCCTTGAGCTGTATCCAATCTCTTTGTAAGTCTTCAAGAGAGGCGGGAATGTTAGGATGCAGGATAGTGTACGAGACATCTCCTTCCGCAACAGGCTCTATGATTACTGGGAGAATGGAGGGGTAAGGCATCATAAGATTTTGATCACGAGCTCGTACCCATTTGAGGTAAGGCTCGAGAGGGATAGAGTTATTATGCCCCAATGTCTTGCTATCTACCTTGTTCAACATCCTCCAAGCTCGAATAAATCTCTGGAGATGACCTTGATCGTCATTCTCGTAGTCAAATACCAAACCTTGAATAAGCATCTCATGTGGAACATCCCTTCGGGCGTAACCAAACTGTCTTAAGGATAAGCAGGGGTTGTAGGTGATACCTCCCCTAATGCCAAGTAAAGGTACATCAGGGAATTCTCCACAATGGTCGACGATAATAACATTCTCTATAGATCGGGAACACCAATGGATGTATGAATGTTTAAGCGTCATCAACCTTTGTGACCACCTTGAACCTTGCTCGTTCTTCAATACAGATTGGGGAAGATGCGAAATAAACCATCTTGCCAAAAGAGGAGTATAACACATAAGGATACCTCTTTTCCTCATAGTGCGAGTGTGAAAAGAATGTAGGATGTCCCCTAGCAAAGTAGGCACCGGGTTGCGGGATATGAAGATTTTGACGATGTTCACATCTATGAGTTGGTCAGGATTTGGAAACAAAACCATCCCATAGATGATGATAGCTACAATTTCCTCAAAATCTTGCAAATCAAAAGAGTTCCAACAATTTTGGGCTTTCTCAAACAAGAACTTTGCTAGGAAACCCTTGTCACCACTCCTTGTTTCCCAATTAGTTGTGATATCAGCTGGTTGCAAGTGTAGAGCTTGAGCAATCTCTTCTGGATTTGGATATCTTTTCGTACCATTGAAAGGTAGTTGATTGAGAATGGGAATCCTCAAGAGTTGGGAGAATTCTTCCAAAGTTGGCACAAGTTGATAATCGGGAAATGTGAAGCAATGGTGTAGAGGATCAAATAATTGGAAGAACACCTTCATCATATCTTCATCAGTTTTGGAAGTAACCAAGTTTAGGAGGCGACCATGTCTCTCGGTAAATGGAGAATTTTTAGGGATCCTTGATGATAGCTCTCTAAGTTAAGGAGGGATCCTTACAAGATTGACTTAAATAGTTTTCCTGCAAATAGAATCCATGTCCTACAAAACAGAATAAAGATAAATCCCAAGATCCTTGAAATGATTAGTGAGTATGAGTGTGATGTTCATGATGTTATGTACAAGTAAATATATACAAACAAAGCAAAAAAATCCTTACGTTTAGGCTTGCATGGAGTCTTATAGGTAAGTACCTGTTGTACCCCAAAATTTGCCCTCGCATTTTTCCCCAAGAAATCTCAACTTCAAACATTTCCTGACTTCTCAAATTGGTTCAAGAATCGGACAAACGGACTTTTCTTGACAGTCAAGCAGAATTAGGGTTTTTACTGATTTTTAGAGCTCTGAATTGTTTCATACAGTGGGCTTAGGGTTTGATTGATTTTTGGTTCAATTTTGATCAAGCGAGCGTGATTTGGCATTTAATCAGGAATTAGGGTTTTATGGGCATGTTCTCAGAAGAATTTGAATTCCACAGCACTTTGCGGTTTATTTCAAGATTCGGATTAAAATTCGCGTTATCTTGGTTTAATCAGTAAAAGAGACAGTGGTTTGAATTCAGTACGTTTTGATTGGGCCAGTCAGATACAAGATGCAGTATTGGATTCACAGTGTTCATGTGTTTGATCAGTCTATCTGGGTTAATTGCTGCTTTGCTTTGGATCTGGGATAAGACAGGTTTATTGGATCAATGTTGTTTTATTTTAGTTATTTATTATTCTGAAATTAAATGATTGAATTTATTTTTCAATTATTTTAATTCTAAGAATTTTAAATAAATAAATAAGCAATAAAGAAAATGGAACCAATTGGATAAATTGAATTTTTATTGATATTTGAATTATTTACAAATTGTTGTTACAAACAATAATTTACATTTAATTTAAATATTACAATAGAATGAAAAAAAAACTATCCTATTTTCTAAATATTCTTCGCTCCGGTATTCCATTTTTCATCTGCAAAAAGAACAAGAAAAGTCAGAAAGCATTAAATTGGAAAGGACAGATAAAATTGCTCATCATTAGGGGCCACTGACTGGGATCAGTTGACCCTCTCTGCAAATCACGGGATTTCTCCCGGTTCACAGAGAGGGAAGATTACTTTATTTCATGAAATGCAAATGTCAAAAATGCATAAGTTACAAATTTTAAGCTGCATAGAAATTCAAGATTCAAAATCCAATCCAAACTGAAAAGTTCAAATCCAAACTTTCTATCCAAAAAGCAAAGGCTACTGTCAAATGCCCAAAGTTTACTCAAAGAAGGAAATCAAAATAGTACAAGTTGCTATCAAAGCATACAAGCTATCAAAAAGGGACTTTTGCCAAGATATCAAGGAAAAGAGCAAAGCACAAAAACCGGATAGAGAGGATGCAGTAATGTATTATGCAAGTAACCTTATCATCATTTCCCATCATAACCCCTTCAGAAAAGTACAGAACAATAACATTATAAAATTCTTAAGCTGTACTGTAAAGAGAGAAGAAAAAGAGATAAAGCAAGCCTAGTTCAGGTTCAGCATAGGCAGGGTTCAGCAGGCATAGCAGTTCAGCAGGCATAGCAGTTCAGCAGGCATAGCAGTTCAGCAGGCATAGCAGTTCAGCAGGCATAGCAGTTCAGCAGCAGGCCAAGACAGTTCAGAGGAGATAGAAGAAAACAAAAATACACAAAAGCCAACTCAACTCAGCATAGCAGAAGACAGTTCAGCAGGCAATTCAAAAAGAGATATACAAAATCAAAAGCCAACTCAGTAAAGAAATAGACAGTAGAGAAGACAGAAAAAAAGAGATATACAAAGTCAAAAGCCAAAACCAGTTCAACACAGTTCAGAAGGTAGATACAACTCACTCAAAACCTTCAAAAAAACACCATAACACATCTGAGAACTCAGAGCAAGAACCAGCCTACTGTCCACAAAAACTTCATCCAAACCTGCATCAAGCACTCAACTCTGCCTCAATACAAACCCAGCATAGCAAGCCAATAAAACAGTTCAGGACAGTTCAGAAGAAGAGAGATACAAAATCAGAAAATAACAAAACTGAGTTGGGCAGCAAGCACAATTCAGAAGTGAAGAGAAGCAAAAGGTAACCTGCATCAGGCCTCACCCTGTCTCAACCTTCAAAAACACCATAACCTGAATAACCTCAAGCATAAGCATCAGTCATAACCAAAACCACCAATAACCTCACCATACCTACAAACTGATCAAAACCAAGCCAAGCAAACATAAAGATACTGAAACATACCATACTGTCAAAGCTTGAGCCAAACAATAAACAAAAACTGCCTAACCTCTCAAGCATGTCAAAACATGACATCCAACTCAACAATGTTCAAGGCATCAGGGACTCAGAGAAAAACAAAGTGTCAAAGGCAACATAGGCCCTCAGATCTGAGATCATCACTGGGCATCTCAAGGCAACCATTCAGCAAAAATTCCAAGGCAATAACTGTTCAAAGTTATTCAAAAGCTAGCATTCAACAATTCAAAGCAACAGGCATACAACAACTCAGGGAGCCTCAGAAGCAAGCTTCATCATAGGCCAAGGCAACATACAGAATTCCCAAGGCAACGCAAGCAGTAGAGAAGAAGAAAACTAGTCAAAACATCGTTTCAACAGTAGCAAAGGGACAAGAGGTAAAGAAGGGAGGAATTAGGGTTTCTCAGTACATATCATCATCAAAACCTAAGCAAAGGGCAAAAGAACGAAAGTACCGGAAAAGCTCAAAGCTTCATCACTGAATCTTCGCCATCAAAGCCTCCTAAGCATCCTCATCTCCTTCCTTCCCTTTTCCAGTAGAGGTATGACATTTCTTTTCCCTCCTAATACACCTCCAAATAAAAATCAATAACACAACATGAGAGGTCAAACCCCAAGCAGTTAATCAATAAATACGCAGAAGATCACAAAATGTACTAAAACAAAACAAATCAAAGCGATTACCAAGTTCTACTGCCTCAACAATATCGCTGGAGGGAAGGGGAAACGGAGGTTGCCGGTGGCTGAGGCAAGAAGCTCATGATGGATCCTCTGCATCTTGGAAACGGAGAAGACGAATACAACAAACGCGCCGTCGCTGCCTCAAGCTCTAGCCCTCATTCCAAACTGAAACAATACCCAACCCTAATTTCGTTCAGAATCCAAACATTGGGCTTAACCCGTTCATGTTTCCTCAAAAGCCCATCAAAAATGCCTTTCTTCTTTTTCTTTACAACATTAAACACTAATCTCATTTTTATACATAAACAATACATACTTCCTTTTTTTTTATATAAAACACTAACATTCTTTTTATTTTTATAAAAACAATATTTTTATTCCTTGAAAAAATACTAACTTAATTAAAATGTTTTTTTTATTATCATAAGGTTAAGACATTTTTTTAGACAATATATTTTATACATACATTTTAGAACATTCATTTTGTACATATCATGTAATTAAATTTGAAAGCATTTTCTTTTAATTAATACACATTTGTATATAAAATAAATAAAATACTTTTTATACACAATTAACTTAAAAAACATTTTTTGAAATACATTTGTACATATTATACATAATTAAAATTAAACTCTTTGTTTTTTTTAGTTAACATTCTTTGTTGTACATAACAATTCGATACATCTTTTAATATTGAAACTCACAAACATTTGGACTAAAATATTTTCCAATTAAAAACTTAACACTTTAATCAAAACACCTTCATTTTTTCCTTTGTACATAATTAAACATACAAAAATCAAGATTCATCTAAAAACATTTATCTAGGTCAAAACCCTAATACGACTCAATTTCACATTTCGCATTTGTTACACAATTCACATACATATACACTTGTACACTTACACAAATACATTCACATTGCCCTACACACATTTTATCTTATATTTGTATATTTGATATTCATTTTGATCGCACATTCGATTTGGTTGTAATTATTGGGTACTATAAGTCTCATCCCCTTGTACATTTACACCCCCACTCCCGGACACTATTTTGTAATAGCGTAGATTTACATTCCGCAATTTACAGCTTTTCAATTATACCATGGTTAGACCTAGGGTTTGTATGTACATAAAATCAAACGCTAGATAACCTAATACAAGACAAATACATGTAATCAATACACAATCACACTTGCACCCCCTAGGGTAATCCCACATGTTGCCTTCCAAATGGGCCATGCTTGCACGTCGAATGTCTTTGGCAAAACAAAATCAAATGATCATAAGTCCCTCGATGACGCTTTCGAAAGTCGCCTATCAAAATGATCAAGTCCCTTCAAGCAAATTGCCAAAGACATTTGGCACCATTGCATTCATGGTCCATACGATGACCCGCGCCCGTCCCGAATAAACTTCCTAAACGCAAGATTGTCTACCAATTTCAATGGTAGCACAAAACTGTTAAAAGGGGTTAAAACATGACAAAAACCTTTGAGTACAATAGGGTAGACAAAACTCTTAGTTACTTAAGATCAAACTTGCAAAAACACTTGCCTTCTTTTCAAAAACCACAATCCACAACACTTTCAAAAATCAACTCTTCAAACTTTTGAAACATCTTTTCGAAAAGATATGTACCTTTGTAAAACATTCGAGTAAAGAATTATTACAAGGTTGGCCTAAGACAAGGCATCTTTTTCCAAAACATTTTCAAAAAGCACCCACACACACACCATTTTCAAAGCAATCGAAAAACAAGGCAAGTGATCTAAAAAACCAAGTAACTAAGAGCCCATGGATAACCATGGATGAAAAGGGTGCTAATACCTTCCCTTTTCATAATCTACCCCCCGAACCCACGAAATATCTCAAAAGGTTTTTGCTGTGCTTTTTAACCTTTCCTTTAGGATAAAATAAAAAGTCGGTGGCGACTCTTGCTAACCGCACAAGTGCGAATACGAACGCAAAACACTAGTCAGTTCTCCCACCGTATCACAGAACTGGCGACTCTGCTGGGGATGTATCTTTTAAGTGGGGTTACCTTAGGGTTTAGATCACCTTTACTTTCAATGGATTGCTTTGTTTGCTTTACATTTATGGGCTTTGTATCGGAGTTTTATCGATCCTAACCCGGATCTGGGGAAACCCTTTTTAGGTAGCAACAAGGCTGTGAGGGAACTGTGCGGGGTACACCGACATGGTTGAAGCAGTCTGCTACGTTGATGTGGCACTTTGGTGTGTACCGGTAACCCTTGGGTTCAGTCAAGGAGAGTACGGGGCCGCCGCGTGGTGTCATGAAGCATCAACTGACTTTAGAACCTTACTTGACCATCTTAGCCTCTTTAGGGTAGTGAGATGACTACTTTGGTGTACTCCGAAGTCGGTTGATACTCGATACTACACTCAATTGAGGGTTGCTTTCCTGGGATATTTCGGTCGCCAGTTCAGTGGCTAAATCGAAACGATGAACAATGAAAGCAATCCAGTGATATTGGGACCTCTAGAACCCGGTTACTTTTGGTAGGACAGGTTTTAACCAACAAACTGAAAGAGGGTAATAACCAGACCTCATGCAAGCCTAAACCTAAGGCCTTGTGTGCTTTGTGTGAATATTGTTTGCCTGTATATACACTTACTTGCTTGTGCGTACATGTACATAACATCATGACATCATACCATAGCATTTTAGCATTTTCAATAACCATTTCAAGGATCTCGAAGGTTCTTTTGATGCAGGGTTACGTTGAACCAGACATCTATCAAGGGGCAAGAGGTCTCTCCTCTAACCAATCCAATCAAAGTTCAAGTGCAACAACTTGAATCAGGGGCTATGACCCACTCGACATGGTGAGCTTGATTCTAGTGGAAAGACATCCACCGACACAAAGTTCTCCAGTCAAAGATCAAGTGCAACAACTTGAATCAGTGGCTATGACCCACTCGACATGGTGAGCTTGATTCTAGTGAAAGAACGTCCACCAGTGCAAAGTTCCCCAATCAAAGATTGAAGTTCAACCTCTAATATTTTCTTATGTATACCCTAAGAGATCCTTGAAAACATGCATCCACATATCATGCATTGCATTTTGACGACCTTTCCTTTTTCAGGTCTCCTTACTCTCCTGCTGTTTATTTCAGCAAGAGATGGCTCTAGAACGGTCTGTCAAGGACATCCAAGACCAGACTGCTCAGCTACAGGAGATGTTCATGAACTTGTCTCTGGGGCAAGAAGAGATGAAAGCTCTCCTCACCAACGGCTTGGGGAGTTCCAACAATTCCAGGAATGATCAGATTGCGGAGCTGCAGTTTGATCTGACAACACTGAGGACCCAAGTGATGGGATATTTGGTGGGCCAGATGGCTCTCATCCAAGACCTATCTCAAAGACAAGAGGAACTCGGAGTTCTGGTCCGCCAACTGCTTCCAAACAACCAACTGGGGCAAACATCTGAGGTCGAAGAGCAGGTCACCGCTCAGCCTCCATCAACTCAAGAAGACAAGGGGAAAGCTCCTCTGCTAGCTTCAGGGTCACAAACCCATCAACAATCTCGCCGGCGTCAGCGGAGCAATCGGCGTAGACAAGAAACGTCGGAAAGGCAGTTCACAGAGACTGACATACCGTCATCTCTAATTCTGGAGCGCTTGTTGGAGGTTAATCTAACTGCTTTGAGGGATCCTATCCGGAACCCAAATACCTCCGCTCCTGGCTATCATCCCGATGCATTTTGTGTTTACCACTCCTATAGCCCAGGACATGACACCGATAGCTGTTGGGCCTTGAAGAACAAGATTCAAGATCTGATTGACATTGGAGTGCTGAGGTTCATGCCAGACGGCGAGATGAAGATCTTCCGTTAAAGGGTTCTCCGCTTGAAGTGACGAGGCTCGAAGCTGAAAGACTTTTGCTTCTTTTTGAATTTTCAAAGTTGTAATTTCTTTTGCTGTCAAACAATGATCTGTTGATGTTAAACTCTGTTTTCATTAATGCATTGCATATGTTTGTCTTGAATTCATCCATTCGTTTCACTATTCCTATGCTCTTCTTTATGATATTTGACTCTTGATAAAAAGCTGCAAGCCTTTAGAGGGAGGATGACGAAACGATACCGTGATCTTATACAGTATGCTTTTGAACAGACCTTGCTGATGATGTACAGGCATTTCTTTTAATTCCCAAATACTGGAGTTATAAGGAAGTTAATCCCTAGTCAACCCCTTCAAGCCAAAGAAGTAGGAGTTTCCCCTTCTAAACAATCAAAACCTTTGATATAAACCTGGGGCAGGGTAGTATCTCAGTTAATTCAAAAGAAAATGCGCATTGAAGTCGCAAACTCTCAGTTCGTAATACAACGAACAACGCCAAAAAGGAAAGCGTTCCTTTGGAATTAAAAGACAAAGGTGGTTCCCTATCACATAGACAGTCAATCTCCCAAAAGAGAAAAGCCCACCAAGCCAAAACCTATAAAGGAGGCTTAAGAAAGCTGGGGCATCCCGCTGACCGTAATCCCGAAAATGGTAACAGTCAGGCAAAAGTTAGGGATAACAAATCAAAATCCAAATAGTGAGGTCATTACAAAATCCTCAACAACATGAAAAGTGTTGGAAAAGAAAAAGGAGATGATGACTGTCTCCCAAATTCAAACTGGTGAACCATCGCCCAAAAGTCGTTCCAAACTCAAAACAGGGTGCGACACACAATTAACTGAGTTTAGGTTGAAGAACATCACGAAGAACGGGTGGGTACAAATATACTTTGAGCCTTTATCCTTTGTTTCTTAAACCATGAACCAGGCCACGTTACAACCCTCCAAAAGTCCTAATTGAAGCATGGGTTAGTTCGAAAGCATACTGTTACAAAAGGTATCCTGACTCCTGTAGGGCTTTGCTCTAAATCCTGTGTTAACTTGTCTTGTGAAAGGTTTTCTGCTAAAAACGCATTTTTCAAAACTTCGAGACAAACATAAACTTTGCGTTGCTTGAATATCACTGTCTGTATTTACCCCTTTTGTTTGACAGCGAAGAAATTCATACAGCGAATGTTCGGAGGAACGAAAACTCTCTCAGTAAGTCAAAATCACTTCAAAAGGATGACACTTCCATCAAATCTCCTATCAACAAAGGGGCATGACATGTCACAATCTAATTAACCTGGGGCAGTCCAGTCAAGATCCAGCAGAGCTTTCAAAAGTTCAGTTAACCTGGGGCAGTCCAGTCAAGATTTCAAGAAATCTCTCAATATGCAGAGTAATCTGATTCAAGATTCCTTCTTCACCACTTGGGGCATTCGAATGTCAAAAGTGTTCAAAACCGATGCGGTTTTACGCAGGCTCATCATCAGGAAGCCCTACACCGGTTCCACTTCAAGACTTCTGAAAACAGTTCACGGGTTCTCCAAGTAAACGGATGTTAACCTATCACTTGTTCAGATTCTTCCCAAGACTTCTGAAAACAGTTCATGGATTCTTCCCAAGTAACGGATGTTAATCTATCAGCTTGTTCAGATGCAACCTTCGAATTTAGTTTACGGACGCTTCCCAACAACGGATGCTGCTCTATTGCTAATTCAACTTCAAGACTTCTGAAAACAGTTCACGGGTTCTCCAAGTAAACGGATGTTAACCTATCACTTGTTCAGATTCTTCCCAAGACTTCTGAAAACAGTTCATGGATTCTTCCCAAGTAACGGATGTTAATCTATCAGCTTGTTCAGATGCAACCTTCGAATTTAGTTTACGGACGCTTCCCAACAACGGATGCTGCTCTATTGCTAATTCAACTTCAAGATTTCTGAAAACAGTTCACGGGTTCTCCAAGTAAACGGATGTTAACCTATCACTTGTTCAGATTCTTCTCAAGACTTCTGAAAACAGTTCATGGATTCTTCCCAAGTAACGGATGTTAATCTATCAGTTTGTTCAGATGCACCTTTGAATTCAGAAGCCTCCCAACAACGGATGCTGCTCTTTACTGATTCAACTTTAAGATTTCTGAAAACAGTTCACGGGTTCTCCAAGTAAACGGATGTTAACCTATCACTTGTTCAGATTCTTCTCAAGACTTCTGAAAACAGTTCATGGATTCTTCCCAAGTAACGGATGTTAATCTATCAGCTTGTTCAGATGCACCTTTGAATTTAGAAACCTCCCAACAACGGATGCTGCTCTTTACTGATTCAACTTCAAGATTTCTGAAAACAGTTCACGGGTTCTCCAAGTAAACGGATGTTAACCTATCACTTGTTCAGATTCTTCTCAAGACTTCTGAAAACAGTTCATGGATTCTTCCCAAGTAACGGATGTTAATCTATCAGTTTGTTCAGATGCACCTTTGAATTCAGAAGCCTCCCAACAACGGATGCTGCTCTTTACTGATTCAACTTCAAGATTTCTGAAAACAGTTCACGGGTTCTCCAAGTAAACGGATGTTAACCTATCACTTGTTCAGATTCTTCTCAAGACTTCTGAAAACAGTTCATGGATTCTTCCCAAGTAACGGATGTTAATCTATCAGCTTGTTCAGATGCACCTTTGAATTTAGAAACCTCCCAACAACGGATGCTGCTCTATTACTGATTCAACTTCAAGACTTCTGAAAATAGTTCACGGGTTCTCCAAGCAAACGGATGTTAACCTATCACTTGTTCAGATTTTTCTCAAGCTAACAACCACGGAAGATCGCATTCCCCAGAATTCTCCCTATCCCCAGCGGAGTTCATCAAAATTCCCCAGCAGTAACTTATCTTTGCAAATCCCCAGCCAGGGAATCCTCAGGAATTCAATTCCCCTCAGAGTTTAAGCTTCAGTATCCCCAGCAGATCAAGAGCTTCAAGTGGGCAATCCCCAGCGGAGTCAGACTTTTAAACCTTCTCCCCACAGAATTTTGGAAGGACAAATCTCGAGTTCCCCAACGAGGTCTCCAGAGTTACCTCCCATCAAGCTGACGATTCTCAAGTCTGACCTCCCCAGCATGAGTTTACTAGTTGGAACTCCCCAGTAGAGGTCATCAGGAATTCTCTCCCCCAGCAACAGCCAAGGATTTATTTTCCCCGGCAGCAGTCAAGACGTTTTTATCTTCAGCCATCTCGGATTCATGTATCCTCGGCAGGATTAGCTCATCAGCTTACATGTGCATTCATTACATTCATATCATAAACCTTAAATGTCACATGCATTGCATCATGCATCATAACATTACATACAACTAACCCCTCCCCTTTTCAGGTAAGATCAGTCGACAGACACAGACCAACTCCCAGGATTCATCCAGAAATAGTTCAGATGTGACTCGGACACGGCGACATTCTGATACTTATTCCAGATCCATTCAGACGCATCATCAAGAAACCCTACACCGGTTCCTCTTCAACTTCAAGATTTCTGAAAACAGTTCACGGGTTCTCCAAGTAAACGGATGTTAACCTATCACTTGTTCAGATTCTTCTTCAAAACGTCTGAAAATAGTTTACGGATTCTTCCCAACAACGGATGTTAATCTATCGGCTTGTTCAGACTCTTCTCAACCTTTGAATCTAGTTTACGGATTCTTCCCTACAACGGATGTCAATCTACCGACTGATTCAGACTCTTCTCAATTTTTGAAAATAGTTTACGGACGTGTCCCAACAACGGATGCTGCTCTATTGCTTATTCAATCTCAAATAGTGTACAGATTCTCCAGACACGGACGTCAATCTGTTGCTTATTCAGACCCCAATTCAGAGATGTCCCAAAACATGGATGCCCTTCCGACACTTGTCCACTCACCATCGACCTACAGTTCAACATCACCATATGGCATCTATAAGCCCATCCTCCTACCAGCAGTCGCCGAATGGCATCTGTAAGCCCATTCTCAGATGGCATCTCTAAGCCCATCCCCCGACAAAATTCTTTCGCACCAGGTGGCATCTTTAAGCCCATCACCAAATGGCATCTTTAAGCCCATTCACCTCCACCGTCACATCGACGAGCGCAAATTTTCTGGGCACATTAGTGTTCAATCTCCTTTTACCTTCAAGTCATGAAAGGCAAGCTTGCCAATCTAACTCTTCAGGTCCAAGAAGATTGAACAGGGGCAACTGTTGTACCCCAAAATTTGCCCTCGCATTTTTCCCCAAGAAATCTCAACTTCAAACATTTCCTGACTTCTCAAATTGGTTCAAGAATCGGACAAACGGACTTTTCTTGACAGTCAAGCAGAATTAGGGTTTTTACTGATTTTCAGAGCTCTGAATTGTTTCATACAGTGGGCTTAGGGTTTGATTGATTTTTGGTTCAATTTTGATCAAGCGAGCGTGATTTGGCATTTAATCAGGAATTAGGGTTTTATGGGCATGTTCTCAGAAGAATTTGAATTCCACAGCACTTTGCGGTTTATTTCAAGATTCGGATTAAAATTCGCGTTATCTTGGTTTAATCAATAAAAGAGACAGTGGTTTGAATTCAGTACGTTTTGATTGGGCCAGTCAGATACAAGATGCAGTATTGGATTCACAGTGTTCATGTGTTTGATCAGTCTATCTGGGTTAATTGCTGCTTTGCTTTGGATCTGGGATAAGACAGGTTTATTGGATCAATGTTGTTTTATTTTAGTTATTTATTATTCTGAAATTAAATGATTGAATTTATTTTTCAATTATTTTAATTCTAAGAATTTTAAATAAATAAATAAGCAATAAAGAAAATGGAACCAATTGGATAAATTGAATTTTTATTGATATTTGAATTATTTACAAATTGTTGTTACAAACAATAATTTACATTTAATTTAAATATTACAATAGAATGAAAAAAAAACTATCCTATTTTCTAAATATTCTTCGCTCCGGTATTCCATTTTTCATCTGCAAAAAGAACAAGAAAAGTCAGAAAGCATTAAATTGGAAAGGACAGATAAAATTGCTCATCATTAGGGGCCACTGACTGGGATCAGTTGACCCTCTCTGCAAATCACGGGATTTCTCCCGGTTCACAGAGAGGGAAGATTACTTTATTTCATGAAATGCAAATGTCAAAAATGCATAAGTTACAAATTTTAAGCTGCATAGAAATTCAAGATTCAAAATCCAATCCAAACTGAAAAGTTCAAATCCAAACTTTCTATCCAAAAAGCAAAGGCTACTGTCAAATGCCCAAAGTTTACTCAAAGAAGGAAATCAAAATAGTACAAGTTGCTATCAAAGCATACAAGCTGTCAAAAAGGGACTTTTGCCAAGATATCAAGGAAAAGAGCAAAGCACAAAAACCGGATAGAGAGGATGCAGTAATGTATTATGCAAGTAACCTTATCATCATTTCCCATCATAACCCCTTCAGAAAAGTACAGAACAATAACATTATAAAATTCTTAAGCTGTACTGTAAAGAGAGAAGAAAAAGAGATAAAGCAAGCCTAGTTCAGGTTCAACATAGGCAGGGTTCAGCAGGCATAGCAGTTCAGCAGGCATAGCAGTTCAGCAGGCATAGCAGTTCAGCAGGCATAGCAGTTCAGCAGGCATAGCAGTTCAGCAGCAGGCCAAGACAGTTCAGAGGAGATAGAAGAAAACAAAAATACACAAAAGCCAACTCAACTCAGCATAGCAGAAGACAGTTCAGCAGGCAATTCAAAAAGAGATATACAAAATCAAAAGCCAACTCAGTAAAGAAATAGACAGTAGAGAAGACAGAAAAAAAGAGATATACAAAGTCAAAAGCCAAAACCAGTTCAACACAGTTTAGAAGGTAGATACAACTCACTCCAAACCTTCAAAAAAACACCACAACACATCTGAGAACTCAGAGCAAGAACCAGCCTACTGTCCACAAAAACTTCATCCAAACCTGCATCAAGCACTCAACTCTGCCTCAATACAAACCCAGCATAGCAAGCCAATAAAACAGTTCAGGACAGTTCAGAAGAAGAGAGATACAAAATCAGAAAATAACAAAACTGAGTTGGGCAGCAAGCACAGTTCAGAAGTGAAGAGAAGCAAAAGGTAACCTGCATCAGGCCTCACCCTGTCTCAACCTTCAAAAACACCATAACCTGAATAACCTCAAGCATAAGCATCAGTCATAACCAAAACCACCAATAACCTCACCATACCTACAAACTGATCAAAACCAAGCCAAGCAAACATAAAGATACTGAAACATACCATACTGTCAAAGCTTGAGCCAAACAATAAACAAAAACTGCCTAACCTCTCAAGCATGTCAAAACATGACATCCAACTCAACAATGTTCAAGGCATCAGGGACTCAGAGAAAAACAAAGTGTCAAAGGCAACATAGGCCCTCAGATCTGAGATCATCACTGGGCATCTCAAGGCAACCATTCAGCAAAAATTCCAAGGCAATAACTGTTCAAAGTTATTCAAAAGCTAGCATTCAACAATTCAAAGCAACAGGCATACAGCAACTCAGGGAGCCTCAGAAGCAAGCTTCATCATAGGCCAAGGCAACATACAGAATTCCCAAGGCAACGCAAGCAGTAGAGAAGAAGAAAACTAGTCAAAACATCGTTTCAACAGTAGCAAAGGGACAAGAGGTAAAGAAGGGAGGAATTAGGGTTTCTCAGTACATATCATCATCAAAACCTAAGCAAAGGGCAAAAGAACGAAAGTACCGGAAAAGCTCAAAGCTTCATCACTGAATCTTCGCCATCAAAGCCTCCTAAGCATCCTCATCTCCTTCCTTCCCTTTTCCAGTAGAGGTATGACATTTCTTTTCCCTCCTAATACACCTCCAAATAAAAATCAATAACACAACATGAGAGGTCAAACCCCAAGCAGTTAATCAATAAATACGCAGAAGATCACAAAATGTACTAAAACAAAACAAATCAAAGCGATTACCAAGTTCTACTGCCTCAACAATATCGCTGGAGGGAAGGGGAAACGGAGGTTGCCGGTGGCTGAGGCAAGAAGCTCATGATGGATCCTCTGCATCTTGGAAACGGAGAAGACGAATACAACAAACGCGCCGTCGCTGCCTCAAGCTCTAGCCCTCATTCCAAACTGAAACAATACCCAACCCTAATTTCGTTCAGAATCCAAACATTGGGCTTAACCCGTTCATGTTTCCTCAAAAGCCCATCAAAAATGCCTTTCTTCTTTTTCTTTACAACATTAAACACTAATCTCATTTTTATACATAAACAATACATACTTCCTTTTTTTTTATATAAAACACTAACATTCTTTTTATTTTTATAAAAACAATATTTTTATTCCTTGAAAAAATACTAACTTAATTAAAATGTTTTTTTTATTATCATAAGGTTAAGACATTTTTTTAGACAATATATTTTATACATACATTTTAGAACATTCATTTTGTACATATCATGTAATTAAATTTGAAAGCATTTTCTTTTAATTAATACACATTTGTATATAAAATAAATAAAATACTTTTTATACACAATTAACTTAAAAAACATTTTTTGAAATACATTTGTACATATTATACATAATTAAAATTAAACTCTTTGTTTTTTTTAGTTAACATTCTTTGTTGTACATAACAATTCGATACATCTTTTAATATTGAAACTCACAAACATTTGGACTAAAATATTTTCCAATTAAAAACTTAACACTTTAATCAAAACACCTTCATTTTTTCCTTTGTACATAATTAAACATACAAAAATCAAGATTCATCTAAAAACATTTATCTAGGTCAAAACCCTAATACGACTCAATTTCACATTTCGCATTTGTTACACAATTCACATACATATACACTTGTACACTTACACAAATACATTCACATTGCCCTACACACATTTTATCTTATATTTGTATATTTGATATTCATTTTGATCGCACATTCGATTTGGTTGTAATTATTGGGTACTATAAGTCTCATCCCCTTGTACATTTACACCCCCACTCCCGGACACTATTTTGTAATAGCGTAGATTTACATTCCGCAATTTACAGCTTTTCAATTATACCATGGTTAGACCTAGGGTTTGTATGTACATAAAATCAAACGCTAGATAACCTAATACAAGACAAATACATGTAATCAATACACAATCACACTTGCACCCCCTAGGGTAATCCCACATGTTGCCTTCCAAATGGGCCATGCTTGCATGTCGAATGTCTTTGGCAAAACAAAATCAAATGATCATAAGTCCCTCGATGACGCTTTCGAAAGTCGCCTATCAAAATGATCAAGTCCCTTCAAGCAAATTGCCAAAGACATTTGGCACCATTGCATTCATGGTCCATACGATGACCCGCGCCCGTCCCGAATAAACTTCCTAAACGCAAGATTGTCTACCAATTTCAATGGTAGCACAAAACTGTTAAAAGGGGTTAAAACATGACAAAAACCTTTGAGTACAATAGGGTAGACAAAACTCTTAGTTACTTAAGATCAAACTTGCAAAAACACTTGCCTTCTTTTCAAAAACCACAATCCACAACACTTTCAAAAATCAACTCTTCAAACTTTTGAAACATCTTTTCGAAAAGATATGTACCTTTGTAAAACATTCGAGTAAAGAATTATTACAAGGTTGGCCTAAGACAAGGCATCTTTTTCCAAAACATTTTCAAAAAGCACCCACACACACACCATTTTCAAAGCAATCGAAAAACAAGGCAAGTGATCTAAAAAACCAAGTAACTAAGAGCCCATGGATAACCATGGATGAAAAGGGTGCTAATACCTTCCCTTTTCATAATCTACCCCCCGAACCCACGAAATATCTCAAAAGGTTTTTGCTGTGCTTTTTAACCTTTCCTTTAGGATAAAATAAAAAGTCGGTGGCGACTCTTGCTAACCGCACAAGTGCGAATACGAACGCAAAACACTAGTAAGTTCTCCCACCGTATCACAGTACCCTCTTTAAGTTTAGTTGGATTAAAACCTGTCCTAGCAATAGTAATCGGGTTCTAAGGAGCTCAATATCAGTGGTTTATTTCCTTGGTCATTGTTTCAGCACAAGCCTCTTTAATGGAGACCGAAATATCCCAAAAAATCAAACCTCAATGAGTGTAGTATCGAGTATCTACCAACTTCGGATTGCACCAAAGCCGGTCATCTCACTACATCCTAATGGCCAATTTGGTCAAATAAAGGTTCTAAAAGTTCATTAGTGCTTCATGACATCACTCAGCGGCCCCGTATTCTCCTTGATTAACTAAAGGGATACCGGTACCCACAAATATGTCGCACTAACGTAGCTATTGCTTAGACCATGTCGGTATACCCCGCACCGTTTCCACAATGTATTGCTACTTACCTATAAGGTATCCCAAATCCGGGTAGAGGATTCAAACCCAAACAAAGAACCATAATATAAAGCAATGCAAGTCAAACAATGAAAGCAAGTAAATGTGATCTAGCCCTAAGGTAACCCCACTTTTAAAGTTTTCCTCAGCAGAGTCTCCAGTTCTATGATACGGTGGGAGAACTGACTTGGATGTTTTGTATTTTATCGCAAATGTTGCGGTTAGCAAGAGTCACCACCGACTTTTATTTTATCCAAAAGGAAAGGTGAAAAAGCATAGGAAAGACCTTTGAGATTGTTTCTTGAGTTCGGGGGGTAGATTATGAAAAGGGAAGGTATTAGCACTCTTTTTCATCCATGGTTTTCCATGGGCTCTTAGTTACTTTCTAGATCACTTGCTTTTGTTTGAAAATGTGCTTTGTGTGGTTTTTTAAAGTATTTTGAAAAGGTGCCATTGTTTAGGCAAACTTTGTAATGATTCTCGTTCGTAAGAATGTATACAAAGATGTTGATCTTTTGAAAATGTTTTCAAGTTTGTAAGATGTTTTGAAAGTGTAGGTGTTTGTTTTGAAAATAGAAAGGATGTTTTGTTTTGAAATGTGAGCAAGTAACTAGGAGCATTCTACCTATTCAAAAGTCTTTCATGTTCATTTCCTCTTTTTTTGACATTGTTATCTTACAATTGATTTGGTAAGTAACCCTATCTTTGGATGTAAACGGGACGGGCGTGGGTCATTGTATAACCATGATTAGCAATATTGCAAGGTATCTTAGCATTCTCTTTAGGGACTAAGATCATTTTTATAAGGCAACCAAGTGTATTTACCCTAAGGGTGTTTGTGTGCAAATGTATTGATTTTCATGCTTGATTTGTCTTTGATTAGGGTTTGCTAATCGATTGGTTTTAGTCTTTCCATACAAAACCCTAATTACTAGCATTTGTATATGAAGTGATAAATTGAGGAATTTAAAATTACTACGCTATTACATCATCAAGGGAGGGGGTATACGAATTACAAATGGGGATTGCTAAAAAATAAAGCCTAATTATCTATTACAACCATATTGAATTTGAATAAATAAGGTACAAAAATGAATAAATATACAAGAATGTAAATGTAAAGAAAATAGATATTTTGTTTGGATTTTTTTAGGAAAGGGTTTGGTTTTAAACTAATTAACTAAAAGAAAATAATTAATTAAAATAGTAAAAAGTAAACCTAAATTTACTAGGAAAAGAATTTAAATAAAACCCTAATCTAAATATTAATTGATTAAAGAGAAATTAAGTTTGTAAGAAGAATATTTTTGGTATTTTTGTCTTAAAAATAATATATAGTATTATAAAATATTTTTGATCTTTTCATATGTTACAATAATATATTTTAATTGTGTAAAAGAAAATAACTAAAAAAAACTAGTTTCTAATTAAATTTACAAATCAATTAGTAAAATAAATACAATATGATTAAATAAAATAATTTTTTTGTGTAAAAAATAAATAAACTATATCAAAATATAAATCTAATGTTTTTATATTTTTTCTGATTTTTTAGTATTAGATAAAATATTTAAGGAAACAAATAAATGAAAATTAAGAAAAAGAAAATAAAATGGGCAAGGGGTGTGAATAGCCAGCAAGGGGGGTCATAAGTAAAAAATATAAGGCCCAAGGGGATGAGGCCCAGCGCTGCAAACAAATGACAAAAATATGAAGAAAAAAAGTGAAAAAACAAGTAAAAGGGTACCACTGGGGCTCGAACCCAGGTCCCTATAGTCACGGGCGCGCGCTTCTACCACTGGGGTGGCTATACATCCGTTTATTAATATCAAACCATAAATATATATGATAAACACGTTCCTTAAGACAACTTCATCTTCAACCTCACGCCCAACCTGAACCTCTGTATCTTATTCAATTCTCAACCAAAATGAAAAATGTAAATAGGAAACTTGTGGCAAATTTCCTCACGATTTCAGAAATGCAAAGCAATAAAATTATAGATCAAAGAGAAACATGAATTTTAATGGCCTTAATCTGAACCCTGAAAATTTCAAAAACTTCAATCATAAAATTCTCTAAGCTCAAGCAACATAAATGAAAACTATGGACATGGTTAGCTTTAGAGCAATGATATCTACATTTTTTTTATTTATAAATAAACCATTAATGATGCCTGTATGAAGAGTTCAAAGTTGAGATAACTTACCTCAAAACTGGAAATCGTGTTCTACAAATGAGGACTCCTCAAGGTGTTGTGATGATCAGAAAATCTCCACTGAGGTCCCAGGAAGCTAATGCAATGATTAGCTTGGTTAGAGAGTGGTTAAAATGATCTGGAGAAGTCCACTTATAGTGCTCTATTTTTGAACTTGGAAATGGAGGAAGACGGTGTTACAGAACTGTAACAGGGGAAGGGATGACTTCTAAATGATGTTTAGAAGCTTTTGGAAGAAAGAAGCCAAGAAACGCACGAGTAGTTTTTAGTTTTGGGATTTTTGGCTAGAATCTGCAACAATGGAAGTGTGAGATGCAAATTTGTGTTCTTGGTGTTTTCAGAGCTTAAGCATGTGTGGGATTTGTGGAAAATAACTTGTGTATGTATAAGCAAAAGGTCTTACTGCTTGAGAGAGTCAGGAGTACAAGTTATAGGCTGATTGCTATGTTACTTGATTTTGAAGAAAAGTGGGAAAACAAGTTTCAATGTGTAGTACAAGCATGGGCTGGGTGATTGTAAGTGTTAAGATAGACTTATCTTGAGTTATAAGACATGTATGATCAGAAGAGAACAAGTGCAAAGCTCAAAAACAAGTTTTATGCAAAGAGCTACTTTATCAAAATGGCATTGTGCACTTTCTTCCCAAAATGCATATAAAGCATGGCCTTGCATTGAATGCTTGAATTGAGACCTCTAAAAGCTGTGAAAGCAATTAATTATGGAGTTCCTAACAAGTTTGAGTTCTGTAAAGTAGAGATTATGCAGCATAGGTTTGAAATTTGAATCTTGTTCGTCACAAAATGACTTGTAATTCAAGTGTGAAAACCCTAACTTCATCTCTTTGATTCTCCCTAGTCAAAAATGATCTCAAAGAGTTATTGGAAATTTTGGAAATATTGTAATGTGCTCTACAACCCCTCTTTGAATCACTTTTGAAAATTCCCCTTGTAACTATATGAAAAAGTGCCATGAAGTTAGGTCAAAATCCTGACCAAATTAGGGCAAAATTTCACTAAGTGTTTTGTTTCATGACCATGTGTTCTTAAAATTATAACTTGAGATCCAAGAACCTTTGGAAGGATTTGTGTAAAGAAATGTTGTAGATTTCATGGAGATCTACAACTTTCATGTTGAAAGTTTCTTTTGAATCATCTTGCATCATGGTGAAAATTTTGCTCAAAGTTGTGAAAAAATAAGAAATTTTCAACACTTAGAAAAATTTCTAAGTTTACAAATTTTAACATTTCAAAATGAAATCTTGAATTTTTTATTTCTTGATGAATAAGTTTCATATTTTGACATGCTTTGATGAATTGTGATCTTTGACATTTATTTTGACCAAAAAGTCAAAGTTTGACTTTTCAGTATACATTTGACTTTTGATCAGTTGACTGAAAATTCATCTGTCAATCCATTTGATTTGAGCAATGTTTTGAGCCATGTCATTAGGTCAAAATGATGCAATTGGACTCTTGAGATCATGCCTTAAACCAATTGATCATTTCCTAGGTCAAAAATCAGAAATTGCCCTTTCCCATTCAAAACCCTAATTTTGACCATTTTACCCTTTTGAAGAATTGATCAAATTTCTTGAGGAATTGTGATCCAAACTTGATAAAATGATACATATGAGTATAAAATGTTTATGTGGGTCAAAAATTATGAAGTTTGACTGTAAATTGGCCACAATTGACTTTTTCCCCAATACAGTTGATTTTTAGGTCAACTGCTCAATTGACTAAGCAAAAGTGTGATCCAAAGCTTGAAACTTGACATGAGTAATCTTGAGGGTCGATAGTGATCCATGAAAGTCATATGGGGCATTTGAAGTTCAAATATCCTTGTGCAATCTCAAACCCTAATTTTGGTCATCAGTGCTTAAGGAGGTGTCTTGAGTTGATCAACCTTAGTGCAGTCTTGAGCCAAAGGAGATCTTGTGAGCAAATTCTTGATAAATAAGAGGGAAAATTTTGGGGTACAACAGACGTAATCCCCATAATTCCAAGGAACAGCTTTATCCGAGGGTAACTTTCGGAGTAACTTTCGTAACAAATGTAATCCTGACAGGTCTTTTGGAGGAGTCCTTGGGAGGATTGGCAGAAATGGTAATGATAGAGACATATTCACACGGAGAACTTTTAACTGGAGTCTTTTCAAACAGAATTTATTTATCATCCATCAGGCGCTGAACACCTTCCTTCAACAAATGGCAACCATTAGGTAGAGACAAACATACATGGCAACTTTCACCACAACCTAGAAATAAATCGGCTTGCAAGAGATTCTTTTTGACAATCAAGAGTGAAGTGGCTAGTTCATCAACATAAACAACAAACATGTCATCATCAATAGCATTAACACCACAATCGTGTTTGGGCATAGGGGCAGTTATAACATTAGGAGTCTCGAGAGCGTCAAATTCAATCTCCTTTGCCTCAATCAAATCCTGCACCTTGTTCTTCAAAGCCCAACAGTCGTTTGTATCATGACCTGGACTTTCAGAATGGTAAGCACACCGAGCATTTGAATTGTAGTGAGGAGATGCGGTGTTGGGATTTTTGGGAGCCTCTCTCAGAGTTACCAGATTGGATTTCAGCAAATGTGGAAAACTTGAGACAAGGTCATATTAATCTGGGTAAACTATCTTCTTAGCTTATCTGTTCTGGACTGATTGTTCTTCTGTTGAGTAGCTGCAGGTTTGGAAATCATAACAGCCCCTACCGTCAGATGACGCTCAGTTTGTTATGATTTCTTTGGCTGTAAGCAGCAATGACCTCCTTCTTTCCCATGAATGGTTTATTTGTTGTACTGGAGGATGCCTCTCTCTGGATTTTACCACTTTTGATGCCAGCCTCTACTCGTTCACCCGTCAAAATCAATTCAATAAACCCAACAGAATAACTTCTAATCAGGTGGTTAAAGAATGGCCCAGATAATATGCCCAAGAACATGTCCACCATCTCCCTATCAAACAACAGAGGCTGGACTCTTCCTGCAAGGTCTTTCCATTTTTGGGCATAGTCCATAAAACCCTCGCCGAAACCCATAGACATACTTTACAACTGTGTACGAGTCGGGGCGAGGTCAGCATTATATTGGTACTGCTTGTAGAAAGCAGCAGCCAAATCTTCCCAATTACACACATTGGTTCTTTCTAGTTGATAGAACCATTCCAACTGAGTCCCTGTCAAACTTTCCTGGAAGAAGTGTACCCACTGATCCCTATCAGTAGTGTGGGGTTGAATTTTCCTGACATACGACCTTAAATGCAGCTTAGGACAATAGACACCGTCATACTTAGAAAAAGTTGGGACCTTGAACTTCCGTGGGATGACCACCCTTGAGATCAATCTAGCTCTTCAAAATCCAATCCAGGTACCCTTTAGATCTCCATGGCATTGAGCTAATCCTCCAGTTGTTTGTGTTTATCATCAGTAGGAGGATACTGCTCCTCAGAATAGTCAGGTTTATCTTCTTCAAACTCCCTTGTATTGTGGTCTTCTTCTCTTGGCTCTCCTTCCTGATTGTCTCTCTCTTTTGATGGAGTTGCGAGCTCTAAAACTTGCCTCACTGGTCCTTTGAACCTTCTTCCCAAATTCAGGACACCCACTGGCCTCTTTTTCTTCTTGTTGTCCTTGAGAATCAAAGCTTTCAAATCTTCTTGTCACTTAGCCAGATTTAGGAACATTTCTTGGAATTGGGCATTCTGTGCCTGAAGCTCCTTAACTGTTTGTTCAAGAGCCATTGCTGAAATAAACAGTGAAGAAGATAAGAAACTTGTCCTGAAAATCTATTTATGCAATGATATGTATGATATATGTATGCAATGTTTTCAAGTGCCTCATAGGATTTAAACTTTTTTAACTAAAACAGAAACAAAGACTTTTTATTAGTAATCTCAAATGAAATCAAAGTTTATAGAGGAATAACAAATAAGAAACTTATAAAACTTCTAAGTCTCCCAAGGATGCTTCCTTTTGGTGCTAATGTAGGTGTTGTACCCCAAAATTTTCCCTCTCATTTCTCAAATAATCTCTCACAAGATCTCCTTTGATTCAAGACTGCACAAAGGTTGATCAGCTCAAGACATCTCCTCAAGCACTTATGACTGAAAATCAGGGTTTGAGATTGAAAAAGGATAAATGGAATTTTAATGCCTCATATGACTTTCATGGGTCATGTTTGACTCTCAAGATTTCTCATGTCAAGTTTCAAGTCTTGGATCACATTTTTGCTCAGTCAATTGATCAGTTGACCTAAAATTAGTTGTATTGGGGAAAAAGTCAATTGTGGTCAATTTACAGTAAAACTTCATAATGTTTGATCCATATCAACAATATGAACTCATATATGTCATTTTATCAATTTTGGATCACAATTCCTCAAGAAATTTGATCAGATCATCAAAAGGTCAAAATGGTCAAAATTAGGGTTTTGACTATGAAGGTGCAATTTCTGATTTTTGACCTAGCAAATGATTTATTGGTTTAATTTATGATCTCAAAGGTTCAAATTATTCATTTTGAACTAATGGCATGGCTCAAAACATTTCTCAAGATCAATTGATTGACAGATGAATTTTTAGTCAACTAATCAAAAGTCAACTGTACACTGAAAAGTCAAACTTTGACTTTTTGGTCAAAATCAAGTGTCAAAGATAACAATTCATCAAAACATGTCAAAATATGAAACTTGCTCATCAAGAAATCAAAAAGTCAAGATTTCATTTTTGAAAAATCAAAATTTCTAAACTTATAAAGTTTTCTAAGTGTTGAAAACTTCATATTTTTTTACAACTTTGAGCCAATTTTTCATCATGATACAAGATGATTCAAAGGAAACTTCCTACATGAAAGTTGTATATATCAATGAGATATAAAATATTTTAGAACACAACTTATCCTATAAATGCATGGATTTCAAGTTATGATTTTGTGAATACATGTTCATGAAACTTGGAAACTTAGTGAAATTTTGCCCTAGTTTAGGCAGGATTTTGACCTAACTTCATGGAAATTTTTCACATAGTTCCAAGAGGAATTTTCAAAAATGTCCAAATTATAGGTTATAGAGGATGTTACAAGCTTTCCAAAATGTATAATAACTCATTGAGATCATGTTTAATCAAGGAGAATCGAAGACAAGAAGTTAGCATTTTCAAACTTAAATTACAAGCCATTTCTTGAAGAATACATGAATTAAATCCATGTTAGGCTGCATAATCTTTGTTTTGGAGGACCCAAACTTGTTTGTCACTCCATAATGAAATTTTTACACAGCTGTTAGAGCTTTGATCTAAGCATTTGAGCCATTATCCAAGTTGCATTACCATTAATGGTACAAAGTAACATTGCCATTCTAGTAAAGAGGCTTTAATCACAAATTCAACTTGTCTTGAGCTTTGCACTTGTTCCTTATGATCACACACAATATAAAGGCCATAAGAAACTTTTCTAGAGCCTCTAACAACTTAGACCATGCTTGTAATATACATTAAAACCATGTTTGTCAACCTTACTTCAAAAACAAGCCAAGAAGCCAAAACATGTGATTTTTTACTTCTGACCATCTCAAGTCTCCAAACCTTTTCCTATATATAAAAACACTATTATGCAACCTAGGACACGAGTTTTGAACACCCTTAAGCACTCCCAAATTCCCTTAAGCCATAAATTGCACAAAACCTCAATTTTTATGTCATTTCTGAATTTGAACTTCAAACTTCCATTTCCCTCATGCATTTCTTGGCCTTTTAGTTTCAAAAGCTTCCTCACATAAAATACAAACCATCCTTGTCCCTGTTACACGATTGTAACTCCATTTCCACCATCCTCTATAACCAAAAATAGAGCATTGCAGTTGGACTTCTCTAGGCCATTTCAGCCACTCTCAACTCAAGATAAGCATTGCATTAGCTTCCTAGAGACTCAAGGAAGCTAACCTGATCATTGCAACACCTTGAATCAAGCTCAAACTCATTTCACAATTTCCAGTTTTGAGGTATTTTTCTTGAACTTCTATCTTCTCATTTATGCATTGCTAGGCTTGCATTTGTGAAGATAAAATGTAGACATCATTACCCTGAAACTATACATGTCCATAGATTTCATTTATGTTTCTTGAGTAGGGAGAATTTTGAGTTTGAACCTCTGGAAAAACTTAGGTTAGAATTTGGTGCTGTTAGAAATTCATGCTCATCTTTGAGAATTAGCTTAAGTTATTTACATATTCAGAATCGTGAGGAAATTTCTAACAAGTTTGATGTTGGAATTTTTGTGAATGGATGAGAAATGAATAAGTTATGGGTCCTTTGGCTGGAGGATGAAGATGAAGTTCATTCAGGGAAAAACTTATGTTACATATTTATTGTTTTGTTTAAGTTAACAGATGTATCACTATCCCAGTGGTTAAAGCGCGCGCTTGTTACCTATGGGACCTGGGTTTGAGCCCTAGTGGTACCCTTTTGTGCATTTTCACATTTTTCACTTATGTTTTTTTGTTTGCAGCCAGCGCTTGGGCCCTTTTTGTTGGGCTTTTCAGTTTTTGATTCTTATACCCCCTTGACTATGTTTATACCTCTGGCTCTTTATTTTATTATTTCTTTTACTTTTTCTTTATTTTATTTTCACTTTCATATTACTTTTATTATTTTTATTATTATTATTATTATCATTATTATTATTTATTAATAAAAATTCAAAAAATATTTTATTTATTATTTATACTTACTTATTTTATTTTCTTATAAAACAAAAAGACTAAAAAACATTTTTCTTAAAGAAAATTAATTTCTTTTCTTAAATAATTAATATTTAGATAATTAGGTTTAATTATTATATTATCCTCTTGTAAATCAAAATTAATTTAGAACTTAGGTTTTTTTAATTGATTAACTTTCATTTTATTTTTATTAATTTAAAATCTTTTTCATAAAAAACCCTAAAAATCATTTTTACTTAATTCTTTTCTTAATTAGTTGAAATTTAATCTTGTTTATTTTTAACTAATCATTTTTTTAATTAGGTTAAAACCCTTTCATAAAAATCCAAACAAAATCATTTCTTTTTCCATTCATATTCTTGCATTTTATTTTCAAATTTTTGTACAATATTCAATATGGTTGTAATAGTTAATTAGATTTGTTTTTCTTGCAAAATCCCCATTTGTAAATTTGTATACCCCATCCCCTAATGATGTAATTGCTTAGTATTTTTACTTTCTGCAATTTATCACTTTGTATAAATGCTAGTAAATTAGGGTTTGTATGGAAAGATAAAATCAACAATTAGCAAACCCTAATTCAAGACAAAATAATGCATGCAAATCAACACATTTGCACACTTGCACCCTTAGGGTAATTCCACTTTGTTGCCTTACAAAAATGTCCATGTTATGCTTGTGGGGTATCTTAGCAAAAACAAATAAAAAATACAAGATCATAGTCCCTCGATGACGCTATCAATGTTGCCTTTCAAAATGATCTTAGCCCCTCAAAGAGAAATGCTAAGATATCTCACAACATTGTTATCATGGCTATACGATGACCTACGCCAGTCCCTATACATCCAAAGATAAGGCTTCTTACCAAATTAATGGTAATATAGCAATATCAAAGGAAATGAAGAAATGAATTAAGACTTTTGAGTAGGTATATTGTTCCTAGTTACTTGCCCATTTTCAAATCAAACATCCTTGCTTATTCTTCAAAACAAACACCAACACTTTCTAAAACACTTTCAAAAGATTTTCCAAACATGAAACATTTTCAAAAGATCAACACTTTGTATACGTTCTTACGAATGATAACTATTACAAACTTTTCCTAAACGAAGGGGCCTTTTCAAAATACTTTCAAAAACCACACAAAACACATTTTCAAACAAAAGCAAGTGATCTAGCAAGCAACTAAGAGCCCATAGATAACTATGGATGAAAAGGGTGCTAACACCTCCCCTTTTCAAAATCTACCCCCCCCCCTCCCCCCGAACTCAAGAAACAATATTAAAGGTATTTCCTGTTCTTTTCAGTCTTTCCTTTTAGATAAAAGAAAAGTCGGTGGCGACTCTTACTAACCGCGACATTTGTGATAAAATGCAAAACACCTGAGTCAGTTCTCCCACCGTATCACAGAACAGGAGACTCTGCTGGGGAAAACTTAAAAGTGGGCTTACCTTAGGGCTAGATCACCTTTATTTTCTTTAATTGTTTGACATGTTTGCTTTACATTTTGGTTCCTTGTTTGGGCTTGTTCTAATCCTCTACTCGGATTTGGGATACTTCATAGGTAAGTAGCAATACATTGTGGAAACTACGCGGGGTATACCGACATGGTCTAAGCAATAGCTACATTAGTGTGACATATTTGTGGTTACCGATATCCCTTGAGTAGTCAAGGAGAATACGGGGCCGCTGAGTGATGTCATGAAGCACTAACTGACTTTTAGAACCTTTACTTGACTAAATTGGCCATTGGGACGTAGTGAGATGACCGACTTTGGTGCAGTCCGAAGTTGGTAGATACTCGATACTACACTCATTGAGGTTTTATTTTCAGGATATTTCGATCATCGTGAAAGAGGCTTGCGCTGAAACAATGCCCAAGAAGACAAATCACTGATATTGAGATCCCTTAGAACCCGATTACTATTTCTAGAACAGGTTGAGCCAACTAAACTTCCAGAGGGTACTTACCTATGAGACTCCATGCAAGCCTAAACCTAAGGACTTGTTTGACTTGTTTTTATATATTTACTTGTACGTAACATCATAAACATCATAACATCATACTCATTCTCACTAACCATTTCAAGGATTTTTGGGATTTATCTTTGTTCTGTTTTGTAGGACATGGCTTCTATCCACAGGAACACTATCAAAGTCAATCTCTTAAGGATTCCTCCTCAAATCAAAGAGTTAGCATCAAGGGTTCTTGAGAATTGTCCATTCACCGAAAAAGACGGTCGCCTCCTAAACTTGGTTACCTCCAATACTGATGAAGATATGATGAAGGTGTTGTTCCTATTCTTTGATCCTCTACACCATTGCTTTACTTTTCCCGATTACCAACTTGTGCCTACTCTATAAGAATTCTCACATCTCTTGAGGATTCCCATTCTCAATTAACTACCCTTCAACGGTACGGAAAGAGATCCAAAACCTGAGGAGATTGCCCAAGCACTACACTTGCCACAATCTGATATCATAACTAATTGGGAAACAAGGAGTGGTGTCAAAGGTTTCTTAGCCAAGTTCTTGTTTGAGAAATCTAAAGATTGTTGGAACTCTTTGGACTTACAAGCTTTTGAAAAAATCTCGGCCCTTCTCATCTATGGGATGGTTTTGTTTCCAAACTCTGACCAACTCATAGATGTAAACGCTGTCAAAATCTTCATGTCTCGTAACCCGGTGCCTACCTTGTTGGGAGATATCCTACATTCTTTTCACTCTTGCACTATGAGGAAGAGAGGAATCCTCATGTGTTGCACTCCTCTCTTGGCAAGATGGTTTATTTCACATCTTCCCCGATCTGTGTTGAAGAACGAGCAAGGTTCAAGATGGTCCCATAGGTTGATGACGCTCAGACATTCAGATGTTCATTGGTGTTCCCGATCCTTGGAGAATGTTACTATCATCAAACGTTGTGGTGAATTCCCTAATTTCCCTTTACTTGGCATTAGGGTAGGTATCACTTACAACCCCTTCTTAGCTTTACGACAGTTTGGTTATGCCCGAAGGGATAGTCCACATGAGATGCTCATTCAAGGAGTGGTATTCGACTATGAAAGCGGCGATCAAAGTTACCGCCATAGGTTTATTCGAGCTTGGAGGATGATAAGCAAAATGGATAGTAAGACATTGGGACACAAGAATTCCATTCCCCTCGAGCCTTACCTTAACTGGGTACGAGCTCGTTCCCAGAAACTTGTGATGCCTTATCCCTCCATCTTACCAGTTATCATGGAACCTGTGGTTGAAGGAGATGTCACATACATTGTCCTCCATCTCGACATGCCTACATCTCTCGAAGACTTGCAAAAAGGATGGATTCAGCTAAAGGAAGAACGAGATACTTTCGAAGCTCAATTCTATGCTAGCGAGAAGAGGGTCTTGGAGCTTACGAAGCAGCTACAAGAAGAGAAAAGTGTGAATGCCTACCTTGCACCGAAGAGGATGCGTTAAGTTTTTTTATCTTAGAAAGTTATTTTGTAATCCCAAGAGGCATGTTGTAATATTTCCAAGCTAATTAATGAAACTTGACGTTTGTTCATTCTTTTGTTTATGCAAATTTAAATTCCATAAATCCTTGAAATCATTTGCATATACATATTCTATGTGTGATACGGTGGGAGAACTGACTAGAGGTTTTGTGTTTGTATTCGCACTTGTTCGGTTGAGCAAGAGTCGCCACCGACTTTTTATTTTATCCTAAAGGAAAGGTTAAAAATCACAGCAAAAACCTTTTGAGATGTTTCGTGGGTTCGGGGGGTAGATTATGAAAAGGGAAGGTATTAGCACCCTTTTCATCCATGGTTATCCATGGGCTCTTAGTTACTTGGTTTTTAGATCACTTGCCTTGATTTTCGATTGCTTGAAATTGTGGTGTGTGTGTGTGTTTTGAAAATGTTTTGGAAATAGACGCCTTTGTTTCGGCAACCAATGTAATTGACTCGTGTTTGAGTGTTTTACAAAAGTGTGTATCTTTTCGAAAAGATGTTTCAAAATGTTTTTGAGAGTTTGTTTTGAAAGTGTTTGTGGAGTGTGGTTTTTGAAAAGGAGGCAAGTGTTTTTTGCAAGTTTGTCAAGTAACTAAGATTTTGTCTACCCTTGTTGTACTCAAAGGTTTTCTCTTATGTTTTCAACCTTTTTTTAACAATTTTGTTCCACCATTGAATTTGGTGGACAATCTTGCGTTTAGGATGTTATCGGGACATGCGCGAGTCATCGTATGGACCATGAATGCAATGGTGCCAAGTATCTTTGGCAATTTGCTTGAAGGGACTTGATCATTCCATTTAGGAAACTTTCGAAAGCGTCATCGAGGGACTTATGATCATTTTGAATTCGTTTTGCCAAAGATACTCAACGTGCAAGCATGGCCCATTTTGGAAGGCAACATGTGGGATTACCCTAGGGGGTGCAAGTGTGATTGTGTATTGATTTCATGTATTTGTCTTGCATTAGGTTATCTAGCGTTTGATTTTATGTGCATGCAAACCCTAGGTCTAACCATGGTATAATTGAAAGCGGTAAATTGCAAGAATTTAAAGTCTACGCTATTACAAATAGTATCCGGGAGTGGGGGTACAAATTTACAAATGGGGATGAGACTTTAGGAACGTAGTGTCCAATAATTTACAACCAAATCGAATTGCGATAAAAGTGTAAATGATGTATAGTAACGTATAAGAATATCAAATGCATATTGTCAAATGTAAAGTGTATTGTGTAGGTGTACGTGTACGTATATTTGTATGAGAATTATTTACAAGTGCGGAAATGTGAATTTAATGTGTATTATTAAGTATTGTTTAACTTAAATGAAAAGAATTAGATGTTTATTTATTTAATCTTTGTAATCTTGTATTTTTCTTTAATATGTACAAAAAAGAATATTTTAATTAAATGTTTTAAATTTTAATTAAATTATGTATATTAAAAAAATGTATTTGTCTTGATTATGTACAAAAAAAGTATTTTACTTAAAAGAAGGAAAAATGTTTTACATTTTAATTATATTGTGTATTTTTGTATTAATGTTTAAATTATTTTAATTAAAATAAATTGTATTTATCTTAAAGAGAATTTACATATAAATCAAAATAAGTTTAATGAAAATAAAAAAATAAAAAAAAAGTATTTTAAATAATTCCAATTCTTATGTATTTTTCAGTATTTAATGTAAAGTATTATTTTTATGTATTAATGTAAAGTATTATTTTAAGAAAAGAAAGGTATTCATCTTAAAGAAAATTAATATTTCATGTAAAAAAAGAATTAATTAAAGAAAGTGTAAGTTTCAAGTTTTAAAAAGAAAAATATTGTTTTTATTAGTTTCTATATAATATTTAGTTATGATATATATGTAAAAGTATTGTTAATATAAAAATTGAAATTAGTATTAATAAAGTTATAAAAAATATGGTTAATTAAAACAATAAAAGGGTAAGAAAAAAACAAATTGTTAGCAAGAGAAAAGTATGGGCTTTAGGCATTTCAGAATATTTGGGCTTAGGGTTGTGAGAATAGGGCGAGGCCCAATTGTTTCAAACAACGTTTTTAGGGTTTTTTTTATGATTTTGTTCATTTGGAGACTTTAGGGTTACAGAAACGGCGCGCCGTTCGTTCATCGTCCGTTCCTCTCTCTTTCTCAACGCCAGCTTCTGAGCTTCTTTGCCCAAGCCAACAACGCCATCATCACCTCCTTTCCGTGGTTAAGCACGCGATGGCTCGTTCAAGGTTGAATTTCGTTTTTAATCTCTTTGTTTTTTAGGGTTCTTATAACTTGCATGTTACGATCTCCTGATTTAAGCTTTTATTATTGTTGTTTTCTGTTGAGGTGGTGGAAGGAAAGAGGAAAAGAAAGACTACCTTTACGAAGGAGGAGGAAGGAGGCGTTTGGAGGCTTGACGACGAAGAGACGGTGACGAACTTGGTGCTAGCTTGCTTGGCGTCCTGGTATTTCGTTCTTTGACCCTTAGGTTTGATGATGACTTGACCTGAGAACCTCTTGATGATATATTTTCTTCTTCTCTCTTCTGTTGCCTCGTTGCTTAATATGCTTGTGTTGGACCCTCTGTATGCTTGTTCTGAGCTTGACAGTGTTGATATTGTTGGTTAGTGTTGAATTGCCTTGCTTATTGTTTGCCCAATGATGAAGAAATTCTGAGGGTTTTTGTGATGTTTGACCCTAGTTGCCTTGAGTTGCCTGACTATTGTATGATTTGCCTATGAAGAAATCCTTCTGAGGCTTTGTGTTGCCTTATGTTTGCAAACTTGTATGCTTCTTTTCCTTCTTTTTCTGGTTGCCTGGACGCCTGCCCTGTGATGAGGCTTCCTCTGAGGGCCCCTTCGTGTTGCCTTTGAATGCTTGCTCGCTGAGTTTCTTCTTGCCTTTGAGTTGCCTTGAACGTTTGCCTTGTGTTCTGATATGCCTATGAGGAGATTTTCCTGAGGCTTTGAGTTGTTGGCTTGAACTTGGTTTAGATGTTATGCTATTTCCAGTTTTAGGCTTATGCTGGTTTTGGGTCTGATGAAGCTATGCTTCAGCTTGGCATGGTTTGGCCATCAGCAGGCTTGATAGGGTATTGGGTGTTTTTGGTTACAGGTTATGCTGGTTAACTGGTTTTAGCTTGCAGGTTTTACTGGTTTTAGCTTGCAGGTTTCAGTTATGCTGTTTTGGCATGATTGTTGGCTTCAAGCTTTGAATGGTAAGGCTTGGTTGTTAGCAGGTTGTAGGTTTGGCATTGCAGCTGGTAAGGCTTAGCTTGACAAGGGTTAAGGTTTGAATGTTTGATGGCCTTGGTGAGTCTTTACAGTTTAGGTTTTAACTGGTTTGGTCTTGCCAAGTTTAAGCTTGCAGGTTTTTTTAGGTATGTTATGAGCTTCGTTAAATGGTTTATGTTGCAGTTTGTGTTTGAGCATCACAGGTTTTAGCAGTTTAGGCTGCAGTTGGTTTGAAACTGGCAAAGTCTTTAGGTTTTTGCTTCAGGCTTCAGGCTTGGGCAATTTAGGCTGGATTGTTAGCTTCAGGCCTTGAATGGTCAGGCTGGCAATGAGCTTTTGTGAGGCTTCAGGCATGTTTAAAGGCTTATGGTGAGTTTACTGGTTTTGGCTGTGGCTTGACAGAGGTCAAGGTTTGAATGTTTTTACAGGGTTGGTAGTTTTTGAACTGTAAGGCTTATGCTTGGACAGTTTTTTTGTTTTCTGTTTGTGATATCCTCATTTGTTTATGTTCTCTCTACTATTTTATTGACCAATTGCTTTATCTTTTCTTTCCCCTTTTATCCACTGTGTTATTGCAGTTTTATTTTCTATATTTTCTTGCCTAAAGCCAAACCTGTAAGCCTAAACACTTTCCTCTCTCTCTTTCTCTCTCCAGTACAGCTTTTAGCATTTTAAAATGTTTATGCTTGTACTTTTACTGAAAGGGCAGCACTGGGAAATGATGATATGAGAAGCTTGCTTGCATTACATGTTTACTCTGCATATTTGTCTCTTTTCTTCCAGATTTTGTGCTGCACCTTGTACCTTTTGATACTTTGATATCTTCTTTTTGATAGCTTTGAGTAGCCTTATACTTGTTTGACATCTTTGACAGTTTGTGGACAGTTTGGAATTTGTGATTCAGTTTGGACTTTGTGGTTAGGCCATCCTATTTGTTTTGAAATATGCAGTATGTTGACAAACTTTGCATTTTTCAATTTTGTGCATTCTAAGTTTAGCAAGCAAATATTCATCCCTCTTTGTGAACCGGGAGAAATCCCGTGATTTTCATAGAGGGTTAACTGATTCCAGTCAGTTGCCCTTAATGATGACCTTTATTTTTATCTGTCTCTTTAATTGTTTATCCGCTTCAACTGACTTTTTCCTTCTTTTCTTTGCAGATAAATAATTAAATGGAGAGGAATAGCAAAAGATGAAGAATTGAAGATTTAGAAAAAATTAGGATAGTCTTTTTTAGGTTTAAATTACTGTAAAATCATTGTTGTAAACAATTTGTAAACAAAATAATTGTACAAATAATTTAAAAATAAATAAAAAGTTTTTTATCCAATTAATTCTTTTCCTCTTTTTACTTGTTTACTTTAATATCTATAATTCTTTAAATTAAATAATTGAAAATAAATTCCAACTATTTAATCTTAGAATATAAATAATTAAATAAACAATGCTTCAGCATTTGATCAATTAAACTTGGCGCTTCCGTCATCCAAAGCAAAACAACAGTCAATCACAGCAATTGCCCAGACGCTTTTTCCCTTTACTGACTTTAATCAAACATTGCAAATTCAAACCCAATGCATCCTTTCACTGATTTAGTCACACAATGCGAACTCAATCCAAATGTTTCAATCCACATCTCAGCATATCTTGAAAAACACTGTAGAGTTAAACCTTTCTGAGGAACCGCGCATGAAAACCCTAATTCCTGATTAAATGCCAAAGAAGCGTTCGCCTGATCGAAGTTGAGCCAAAATCAACCAAACCCTAAACAAACTGTTTGAATTATCCTAGAGCCATGAAAACCAGTGAAAACCCTAATTTTGTCTGACTGACGAGAAAAGTCTGTTTGACCGATTCTTGAGCCAATCTGAAAAATCAGGAAAAGCCTGAAGTTGTGATTTCTTGTGGAAAAATACGAGGGCAAATTTTGGGGTACAACACTATGCATCATAACATGATAGGTTTTCGCATAACAGGTTTTCTTATCTTTCTGCTATTTATTTCAACAAGACGGATCTAGAGAAAACTTTGAAGGATCTCCAGGAATAAAACTCTTAATTCCAAGAGACTCTACTATCCCTAGCCAAGGGCAGTAAGACATGATGGAATTGCTGGCAGTTAAGAAGAAGCCCAAGAAGCAAGCTCTACTCAACATGGGTAGAAGGTTCAAGGAGACAGTCCGTTAGATCCCGGTAGGAGAAGACTCATCTGAAGAAGACGAGAATCAGATTGGTGAAGTTAAAAGCACCCAGGTTGACTGTGTTAATGATCAAGCGTATGATGATGATTATTTCGACGAGCAGTATGCACCCGCCGATGTCAAGTATAAGCGGTTAGAAGACATATTGAAATATGTTGAAATCCAAGTTGTCCACGGTTTAGATTTTGATGACTTGGGTTTGATCTACGGGGTCGTGATTCCCCAAAAATTTAAAATACCAATCTTTGCAAAGTACGATGGGGTTTCTTGTCCAAAACTCCACCTGAAATCTTATGTGCGCAAGATACAGCCGCACACTGCTGATAATAAACTTTGGGTTCACTTTTTCCAAGAGAGCTTGGTCGGAACGTAACTTGAATGGTTTTATTAGTTAGATGGTTCCCATATCAATACTTGGGAAGATTTAGCTACCTCATTCTACCATCAATACCAATATAACGCCGACTTGGTGCCAACAAGAGTCCAGTTGCAAGATATGACCATGGGGAAGAATGAAGGATTTAAAGAATATGCACAAAAGTGGAGGGACCTCACCAGTAGGGTTCAAACACCTTTGACTGATAGAGAGCACATTGACATGTTTATGGGCACTTTATCTGGTCCCTTCTTTAACTTGTTGTTTGGCAGTTCCTCTTCCGAATTCACCGAGTTAATCTTAACCGGTGAAAGAGTTGAAAGCGACATCAAAAGTGGGAAGATCTTTGTGGCATCTGCCTTCACTTACAATCCTGTCAAGAAACCTTTTGCCGCAAAGAAGGAAATCAATGTTGTGTACGGGGCAAGGGCCCGTACCAAGAAGAATGATCATCCGTCTGTTAATGCTGTCTGAATCTCCAATCCAACTCCTACTCCAAGACCATCTATAAATCATCAACGTTTTGAAACTCCGAGAAGAAAAATTTACGAGATTAGGCATGTCACTATCTCAATCCCTTCAACATTTTCTAAAGGTTAATTTAGCGACATTGCGTGATCCACCTGCCAACCTAGATAACTCTTCACCAAAGTATAATCCGAACGCCAAATGTGCTTACCACTGAAATAGCCTCGGGCACGAGACTGACCAGTGCTGGGCCTTGAAGAATAAAATCTCGGATTTGATTGATAACAAGACTATTGAGTTCGATCCTCCTCCAACTCCGAATGTAATCACCGCACCTATGCCAAAGCATGACAAGGGTGTTAATGTTATTGAAGATACAATTTTTGTTGCCTCTGTTGAAGAATTGACTACTCCGCTGAATATCATCAAAAAGAACATGTTGAAAGCTAGGATTTTCCCTGGCTGTGTAAAAGACTGTGTTTGATGTACCCAATAACTCAATGGATGTGAAGGGCTGAAGAAAGGCATTCAACACCTGATGGATAGCCATAAAATTCTATTTGAGAAGACTCCGCTTTCCGAAAGTTAGACTAAAAAATGTGAAGACCTCTCCATTATTACCATATCAAACAAGCCTCTTAGGATCACCTCCAAAGGTCCTATTAGGATTTTAAATGAACCCACTGTTACTCCCTTAATAATTACCAATCCCGAACCAATTCCCTATTCTTTAAACAAGGCAGTGCCATGGAACTATGGTGCTGAGGTGTTTTATCATGGGATTAAACAAGACGCTTGGATTGAAGAATAAAAAGATGATGATGTTAGTAACATAACTGGATCAAGCAAAGTAACTAGAACTGGAAGAATATTTTCACCCAACATCTCACCACCAGTTGTTACAAAGGCGCTCATCCGCATTACTGCTGCCAAACCAAGTACTGATACAAGAGGGAAAGAGAAGGTTGTTGGGCCGGTCGTAACTGAAATACCCGTAAAGGATGTTGCTGATGGAGAACCCTCCGCTCGTGAGATGGACAAGATCTTGAAGATAATAAAAGAGTGACTTCAAGATTGTGGAATAGTTGGGGAAAATCCCTTCTAAGATTTCTATGTTGTCGTTGTTGCTATGTTCCGATGCCCATGCTCGGACATTAATCAAATTTATGAAAAAGGCTCATGTCCCCCATGAGACCCCAACGGACCAATTTGAGACTTGCGTGGCTAGCCTAACGGCTGATAATGGCTTGGGATTTTCAGATGCTGACTTAACACCTTTTGGGAAGAACCACAATAAAGCTCTACATGTTTTTGTCGAGTGCAAAGGGATTACCTTAGCACATGTTCTAGTCGACACTGGTTCTTCTCTAAACGTACTACCTAAAGGGGTGTTAGACCGTCTAGACTATGAAGGTTTAGTCTTGAAGCCAAGTGATATCATTGTAAGGGAGTTCGATGGATCAAAGAGGACAGTTCATGGGGAGGTAGATCATCCAATCAAAGTGGGCTCCTAAATATTCAACTCCACCTTCTACATTATGGATATTCATCCTGCCTATTCTTGTCTGTTAGGTCACCCGTGGATCCATAAAGTTGGGGCAGTAACCTCAACTCTCCATCAGAAACTCAAATATCCAGTCAAGGGAAGAATTGTCACCGTCTGTGGAGAAAAAGAGTTTATGGTAAGTCACCTCAACTCGTTCAAGTATGTAGAGATGGATGGATAATTCATCGAGACCCCGTTTCAAGCCTTTGAAGTCGTGCCACCAATGGTTGCTACTACCAAATGTTCCTCTGATGAACCCAAAATTGTTAAAGTTGTACCAAAGATGGTTTCAGTCAAAGATGCTCGTGCTGCAATTGAAGAAGGAAGCTGTGATAATTGGGGGAAACTCCTTGATATCCCATTCAAAGATGACAAGTTTGGTTTGGGCTTTATCATCAAAGCTCAAAAGGAAGTGAGGCGTGCTCGTGTAGGAAAGCCACCTCTCCGCATTGGAATCCATGAAGTTAATGCTATGGGTGATTCGGATGATGAAGTTGCATTTAAAGATTGGGTGTATCCTACCACAATGGAGCTGAAGAATTGGCATGCAAAGGACTATGTGCCTATATCCTTCCTTGAGGAGTAATCTACTTGTTATTGCTTTTCTTTCAATTCAAGAACATTTTGTCTGTAATATTTAACAATGACTTTTAAGCCATGTGCCTGGCCCAGGACACTTTGGTCCATTTGTCAAGGGTTTTATTTATGTTCATCTAATCATATGATCATTCAATACAAATCATTGAACTCTTTTGCATTCAAATATTTGTGTTCATTGTCTTTCTTTCCTTTCTTACATTTTACAAAATAGCCATGTATCTTACATGCACACACACACTCTTGCAGGTCCTCATCCACTCCGGATCTTATTACCAATGACTCTATTATTGCCGACTATGACTTCGAATGTCCAATTAACCAAGCCGAAGACAAAGGCGAGGAAGATTGTGAAATACCGAGAGAACTAGCCAGACTTCTATTACAAGAGGAAAAAGCTATTCAGCCGCACGAAGAGTTAGTTGAAGTCATCAATCTAGGTACTAAGGCAGATAAGAAGGAAATCAAGATTGGTGCTAACTTGGAAAGCAGTGTCAAGAGCGGGTTGGTTCAGATGTTGCATGATTATGTGGAAGTATTTGCTTGGTCGTATGAAGATATGCCAGGGTTGGATACCGACATCGTAGTTCATCATCTGCCAACAAAAGAAGACTGTCCTCCTGTCAAACAAAAGGTTCGTCGCATGAGGCCTGATATATCTGAGAAGATCAAATTCGAAGTAATGAAATAGTTTGATGCAGGGTTCTTAGTTGTGACATCCTATCCCCAATGGGTTGCCAATGTGGTACCAGTGCCAAAGAAAGACAGAAAAATTCGCATGTGCATAGACTATAGGGATCTGAATAGGGAAAACCCCAAGGATGACTTTCCTCTACCACACATTGACGTCTTGGTCGATAATACTGCTCAACATAAAGTCTTCTCTTTCATGGATGGATTCTCTGGCTATAATCAGATAAGGATGGCTCCCAAGGACATGGAGAAGGAAACTTTCATTACACAATGGGGCACCTTCTACTACAAGGTCATGCCGTTCGGGTTGAAAAATGCAGGGGCAACATATCAAAGAGCTATGGTGGCTTTGTTTCATGACATGATTCATCATGAAATAGAGGTCTATGTGGATGATATGATTTCCAGATCACAAACTGAAGAGGAACATCTCGATCACCTGTACAAACTATTCGAGAGGTTGAAAAAGTACAAGTTAAGGTTGAACCCTAACAAGTGCACATTTGGAGTACTATCTGGAAAGCTTCTAGGTTTTGTTGTCAGCAATAAAGGCATTGAAGTTGATCCTGCCAAGGTGAAGGCCATCCAAGAAATGCTGGTTCCTCACTCTGAAAAGGAAGTAAGAGGATTCTTGGGTCGTCTCAATTACATCGCCCGCTTCATATTACACTTGACTGCTACTTGTGAGCCAATCTTCAAACTCTTGAAGAAAGATTAGGTAGTTAGATGAAATGATGAATGCCAAGTTGCCTTCAATAAAATCAAAGAATATCTACAAGAGCCTCCTATTCTCATGCCTTCAGTTGAAGGAAGACCCTTGATCATGTACTTGACAGTACTAGAGAACTCTATGGGGTGTGTTTTGGGCCAACGTGACGAGTCTGGCCAAAAAGAGCATGCTATTTATTACCTGAGCAAAAAGTTTACCGACTTTGAAACTAGATATTCACTACTCGAGAAAACTTGTTGCGCTCTGACATGGGCTGCTCACCGGCTAAGACAGTATATGTTGACTCATACCACTTTGTTGATTTCTAAAATGGACCCAATCAAGTACATCTTCGACATTCAGTACACGACTCAAAAGGCCATCAAAGGAAGCGTACTAGCAGATCATTTGGCCCATCAAGCTGTTGATGATTATCAGTCCATGAACTTTAACTTTCCGGATGAGAACATCATGCTGGTGACCGACTGTGCAAAACCTAGACCGTATGACGGACCTGAGCAAGGATCCCGATGGGCTATGGTCTTCTATGGGGCTTACAACGCCTTAGGTAACAGAATTGGTGATGTAATCATATCTCTTGGAGGTTTCCACACTCCATTCACTGCCAGACTTTGCTTCCATTGCACGAACAATATGGCTGAGTATGAAGCATCCATTTTGGGTCTGAAAGCTTCCATTGAGTTGAGGATCAAGCATTTGAATGTGTTTAGGGATTCCGCTCTAGTGATTATCCAAGTAAAAGAAGATTGTGACACTAAGCAGCCTAATCTCATCCCATACAAGGAACTTGTGCTATCGCTAATTCATTATTTCGAAGATATCACATTTGAGCACTTCCCTAGGGAAGAAAATCAACTGGCTGACGCCTTGGCAACCATGTCTTCAATGTTCAAGGTCAAATGGGACAACGAATCCCCTATGATTACAATTGAGTGTTTCAACAAGCCTGTGCACTGCTGTGAGCTTGACACTGACACAGAAAAGCCATGGTACCATGAGGTGATGAGATATCTTGAATCACAAGAGTATCCTGAGGGAGCCTCCATCAATGACAGAAAGTTATTATGAAGATTTGCAGCCAAATTCTTCCTAAGTAACGGGATATTGTACAAGCGCAACCATGACTCTACTCTACTCCGATATGTGGACAAGAAGGAGGCAGAGGAAATTATGGAAGACATGTACAATGGTCTCTTTGGCACTCACTCAAGTGGACATACGATGGCTAAGAAAATCCTAAGAGCTGGCTACTATTGGTCACCAATGGAGAATGATTGCCATCAACATTCAAGAACTTGTCACAAATACCACATCTATGCCGACAAGGTCCATGTGTCGCCTATCCCTCTCAATGTCATGACCGCTTCGTGGCCATTTGCAATGTGGGGCATTGACATGATTGGAGAAATCAAGCCCACCGCTTCCAATGGACATCGCTTAATTCTTGTCGCTATCGACTACTTCACCAAATGAGTCGAAGTCGCCTCTTTTGCCTCAGTCACTAAGAATGTGGTAGCCAGATTCATCAAACACAACCTCATCTGCCGCTATGGTATCCCCGAAAGTATCATCACCGACAATGGGACTAACCTCAATAATACTATGATTACTGAGCTTTGCACTCAGTTTAAGATCAAGCATCACAATTCTTCTCCATATAGACCGAAAATGAATGGCGCGGTCGAAGCGGCAAACAAAAACATTAACAAGATTGTGTAGAAGATGGTAGTAACCTATAAGGACTGGCATGAGATATCACTGTTTGCTCTACATGGCTACCGCACTTCAGCTAGAACATCAACTGGGGCAACTCCCTTTTCCTTAGTCTATGGCATTGAAGCTGTTTTTCCAGTGGAAGTTCATATTCCCTCTTTAAGGATTATGAATGAAGCAGGCTTAGGTGAAGACGAGTGGATTCAAACGAGATTGGATCAGCTGAACTTGATCAATGAAAAATGATTGGCCGCTGTTTGTCATGGTCAAATGTACCAAAAAAGTATGATCAAGGCTTTCAACAAAAAGATAAAGCCTCGAGTATATCAAGCTGGTGACTTGGTGATAAAGCGCATCATTCTGCCACAAGGCGACCCCGGAGGCAAATGGACTCCTACCTATGAAGGGCCATTTGTTGTCAAGAGAGTGTTCTTTGGCGGTGCCATGATGCTGACTACCATGGATGGTGAAGACTTCCCACATCTTATAAATGCGGACATAGTTAAAAAATACTACGCATAAGAGACTAGCTAGGTTGACACACCTAGGAAAAAATAAGGGCATCCCGACAAACCAAAAGGTTTGGGCAAAATTTAGGGATATATGCAAAAGATTGTACACCCGGCAAGTTGAAAACCCGAAAGGGCGACTTGAGCAAAAATGAGTATCTTGGTTGGCTGAAAACTTGAAAAGGCGGTCCAGGCAAAAGTTTAGGATTGAAAGCATATGACTATATCCCGTAGAATCACCATTGTCAACTTTATCACCAAGGTCCGAGTTCAAACAGTCCAAGATTAATCCAATCAACTTCTGTCAACGGAAAGGGGGCATTTGAAGAAATTGGGGAAATAGTAGAGTTGGAATGCAATAAGATCATTTCACATGGATATTTGTTTTTGTTTTCAATTTTGTTTTCCTTTCGACGATTTCCTCTTACTAGGATCTTCGTCCCTTTGTTCAAAAAACGGCCATTCATGGGCAAAATATCAATACAAATATACTTTGAAGTGCAAACTTTCTGTTTTGTTTTGAATTCAAAATTGTCCAATGACTAAAATTGAACGAGCGTATGCATATGAACATTATTAAAACTATTTGCCACATGTGTCCTGCTAAATAGTATCAAGAATATGTTTAGTGTATATGGAATATCCCCACAGAGTTACTTCATTTGAATTATCCCCACAAGACGGCTACAATAAACCAATTCTCAACAAAGTAACCCATAAAGTCTCTTTACACGGGTTAATCTACAGCCAGAGTCTCAATCTCTTGACAGATCTCTCTCCACAGCTAAGTTGATCTTAAAAGTAGAAGCCTTGTGGATATCTTCCTCAAAGAACTCACCTCATCAGCAGTTCATCACATATTCATCAACAGGGTTTATTTCCCCAACAGGGTCTATTTCCCCAACAAACAATGAGTAGCATAACTCCTCAACCGAGTACAAAATTCCCCGGTATAGTCTATCTTCCCCAGCTAAGCCTAGTATCCCCAACCAAGTATATCTCCCCAAGCTGAATATTGTCTTCCCTGACTGAGTCTGCACTCTCCAGCTTGAGTTTGTCTTTCAGATTATTGCAAATCACAGGGCCACAACCCCTAATCCCCAGTAAAGTCGTCAACAAAACCTTTACTATCTCTAAAAGCTACTATGAAGCTTGGACCCGACCAAATATTAATACAACTTTCAAGCTAATATGAAGCCTGGACCCGACCAGATAATAGTTAACTTCGCAAGATACTATGAAACCTGGACCCATCCAGATAATAGTTTAACCCTTCAAAAATATAGAAGAACCTGGACTCAACCAGACCAAGGTTTAACTTCTTTTACCCAGTAGAGTTTTCCTTTACCCTAACAAGTTATTGTGAAGCCTGGATATGACCAGATAGCAATTCATTGTGAAACCTGGAATCTGACCAGATAAGAACTAAATCCCCAAGCAGTTTATTGTGAAACCTAGACCCGACCAGATAAGAATTAACCTCATCCATCTTAGAAATATGTGAAGCCTAGAATCCGACCAGATAGCGGTTCAATGTTATTAAGTTACTGTAAAGCCTGGTCCCGACCAGATATCAGTTTAATTTTGTCTATTCAAGCAAGTTATTATGAAGCCTGGAGCCCGACCAGATAACAACTAACTACGATCCCCAGAGAGACACTGTGAAGCCTGGACCCGACCAAATAATAATATAACTTTTCCAAAACCATGAAGCATGGACCTGACCAGATAGTAGTTACCACTTCAAGTTACTGCGAAGCCTGGACCCGACCAGATATCAGTTTAACTTCATCCTTTTAACAAATTACTGCAAATCCTGGAATCCGACCAGATAACAGTTAGCTCCCTTATCCTCAGCAAGTTATTGTGAAGCCTGGATCCAACCAGATAACAATTCAACTTCAAGAAATTTTCTACAAAGCCTGGATCCTACCAGATAATAGTTAATTTATTCTTTCCCAGTAAGTTATCGTGAAGCCTGGATCCGACCAGATAACAGCTGACATTCAAGAGATATTCCTCAGCAGAAGCATCCTTTCAACAAAGTTTGAAGATATGTATACTCTTCATCCCCAACAGCGACCCAGGATTCATCTTCCCAAAATTCCTCAGCAGCAGTTAGGGATTTATTTTCTCGGACAAAAACATACATCTCACATTCATACATCATAGCATATACATACAAAATGCATTTAGCACGATCTCATGCATACATATGCATTTTACTAACCTTTTGTCCCACAGGTAGAACATCAAGTTTTAGTCTAAATCGACCAAAGATTTGTGTCGATACTTCTTCCAGTGTTTACCAACATTCCTCCAAATGGAATCAATAAGCCCATTCATAATACATCTTTGAGTGCAAATTTCTGGGCACTCTAGTGTTCAATCATCTTCCACCTTCAAGTCACAAATGGCAGATCCGCTAATCTAACTCTTCAGGTTTAAGAAGATTGAACAGGGGCAGATGTTGTACCCCAAAATTTTCTCTCTTGTTTCTCAAATAATCTCTCACAAGATCTCCTTTGGTTCAAGACTGCACAAAGGTTGATCAGCTCAAGACATCTCCTCAAGCACTAATGACTGAAAATTAGGGTTTGAGATTTAACAAGGATAAATGGACTTTTAATGCCTCATATTACTTTCATGGATCATTTTGGACTCTCAATATTGCTCATGTCAAGTTTCAAGTCTTGGATCACATTTTTGCTCAGTCAATTGATCAGTTGACCTAAAATCAACTAAATTGAGGAAAAAGTCAATTGTGGTCAATTTACAATCAAACTTCATAATTTTTTATCCATATCAACAATATGAACTCATATATGTCATTTTATCAAGTTTGGATCACAATTCCTCAAGAAATTTGATCAGATCATCAAAAGGGCAAAATGGTCAAAATTAGGGTTTTGACTGAGAAGGTGCAATTTCTGATTTTTGACCTAGAAAATGATTGATTGGTTTAAGTTATGATCTCAAGGATTCAAATGCTTCATTTTTACCTAATGGCATGGCTCAAAACATTGCTCAAGATCAATTGATTGACAAATGAATTTTCAGTCAACTAATCAAAAGTCAATTGTACACTGAAAAGTCAAACTTTAACTTTTTGGTCAAAATCAAGTGTCAAAGATGAAAATTAATCAAAACATGTCAAAATATGAAACTTGTTCATCAAGAAATTAAAAAGTCAAGATTTCATTTTTGAAAAGTCAAAATTTCTAAACTTAGAAATTTTTCTAAGTGTTGAAAACTTCATATTTTTTCACAACTTTGAGCCAATTTTTCACTATGATACAAGATGATTCAAATGAAACTTCCAACATGAAAGTTGTAGATATCAATGAGATATAAAACATTTTGGAACACAACTTCTCCTAGAAATGCATGGATTTAAAGTTATGATTTTGTGAATACATGTTCATGAAACTTGGGAACTTAGTGAAATTGTGCCCTAGTTTAGGCAGGATTTTGACCTAACTTCATGGCAATTTTTCACATAATTCCAAGAGGAATTTTAAAAAATGTCCAACATAGAGGTTGTATAGGATTTTACAAGCTTTCCAAAATGTCTAAGAACTCATTGATATCATGTTTGAACAAGGAGAATCAAAGACAAGAAGTTAGGATTTTCGAACTTGAATTACAAGCCATTTCTTGAAGAATACATGAACCAAATCTATGCTAGGCTGCATAATCTTTGCTTTGCAGGCCTCAAAATTGTTTGTAACTCTATAATTAAATGTTTACACAGCTGTTAGAGCTTTGATGCAATCATTTGAGCCATTATCCAAGTTGCATTTCCATTAATGGCAAAGAGTAAAATTATCATTCTAGTAAAGAGGCTTTAATCACAAAGTCAACTTGTCTTGAGCTTTGAACTTGTTCCTTCTGATCACACATAATCTAAAAGCCATAAGAAACTTGTCTAGAGCCTCTAAAAACTAAGACCATGCTTGTACTATGCATTGAAGCCATGTTTGTCAACCTAACTTCAAAAACAAGCCAAGAAGCCAAAACATGTGATTTTGTACTTCTGACCATCTCAAGTCTCCAAACATTTTCCTATATACAAAGCACTATTATGAAACCTAGGACACGAGTTTTGAACACCCTTAAGCACTCCCAAATTCCCTCGAGCCAGAAATTGCACAAAACTTCCATTTTTGTGTCATTTCTGATTTTGAACTTCAAACTTCCATTTCCCTCGTGCATTTCTTGGCCTTTTAGTTTCAAAAGCTTCCTCATATCAAATACAAACCATCCCTGTCCCTATTACACGACTATAACTCCATTTCCATCATCCTCCATAACCAAAAACAGAGCATTGCAGTTTGACTTCTCCAGGCCATTTCAGCCACTCTCAACTCAAGCTAAGTATTGCACTAGCTTCCTGGAGACTCAAGGAAGCTAACCTGATCATTACAAAACCTTGAATAAAGCTCAAACTCATTTCACGATTTCCAGTTTTGAGGTATTTTTCTTGAACTTCTATCTTCTCATTTAGGAATTGTTAGCCTTGCATTTGTGAAGATAAAATGTAGACATCATTGCCCTGAAACTATACATGTCCATAGATTTCATTTATGTTGCTTGAGTAGGGAGAATTTTGAGTTTGAACCTCTGGAAAAACTTAGGTCAGAATTTGGTACTGTTAGAAATTCATGCTCATCTTTGAGAATTAGCTTAAGTTATTTACATATTCAGAATCGTGAGAAAATTTCTAACAAGTTTGATGTTGGAAGTTTTGTGAATGGATGAGAAATGAATAAGTTACAGGTCCTTTGGCTGGAGGTTGAAGATGAAGTTCATTCAGGGCAAAACTTATGGGACCTGGGATCGAGCTCCAGTGGTACCCTTTTGTGCATTTTCACATTTTTCACTTCTATTTTTTTTGTTTGTAGCCAGCGCTTGGGCCCTTTTTGTTGGGCTTTTCATTTTTTTATTCTTATACGCCCCCTGACTATGTTTATACCCCTGACTCTTTATTTTATTTTTTATTTTTATTTTTCTTTATTTTATTTTCATTTTCATATTACTTTTATTATTTTTATTATTATTATCATTATTATTATTTATTAATAAAAATCCAAAAAATATTTTATTTATTATTTATACTTACTTATTTTATTTTCTTATAAAACAAAAAGACAAAAAAAAAATTTCTTAAAGAAAATTAATTTCTTTTCTTAAATAATTAATATTTAGATAATTAAGTTTAATTATTATATTATCCTCTTGTAAATCAAAATTAATTTTGAACTTAGGTTTTTTTAATTGATTAACTTTCATTTTATTTTTATTAATTTAAAATCTTTTTCATAAAAAAACCCTAAAAATCATTTTTACTTAATTATTTTCTTAATTAGTTTAAATTTAATCTTGTTTATTTTTAACTAATCATTTTTTAATTAGGTTAAAACCCTTTCATAAAAATCCAAACAAAATCATTTCTTTTTCCATTCATATTCTTGCATTTTATTTTCAAATTTTTGTACAATATTCAATATGGTTGTAATAGTTAATTAGATTTAATTTTCTTGCAAAATCTCTATTTTTAAATTTGTATACCCCCATCCCCTAATGATGTAATATCTTAGTATTTTTACTTTCCGTAATTTATCGCTTTATATAAATACTAGTAAATTAGGGTTTGTATGGAAAGATAAAATCAACAATTAGCAAACCCTGATTCAAGACAAAATAATGCATATAAATCAACACATTTGCACACTTGCACCCTTAGGGTAATTCCACTTTGTTGCCTTACAAAAATGGCCATGTTATGCATGCGGGGTATCTTAGCAAAAACAAATAAAAAATACAAGATCATAGTCCCTCAATGACACTATCAATGTTGCCTTTCAAAATGATCTTAGTCCCTCAAATAAAAATGCTAAGATATTTCACAATATTGCTATCATAGCTATACGATGACCCACGCCTGTATCTATACATCCAAAGATAAGGCTTCTTACCAAATCAATGGTAAGATAGCAATATCAAAGGAAAGGAAGAAATGAATTAAGACTTTTGAGTAGGTAGATTGTTCCTAGTTGCTTGCCCATTTTCAAATCAAACATCCTTGCTTATTCTTCAAAACAAACACCAACACTTTCTAAAACACTTTCAAAACATTTTCCAAGCATGAAACATTTTCAAAAGATCAACACTTTGTATACGTTCTTACGAACGAGAACTATTACAAAGTTTGCCCAAACGAAGGCACCTTTTCAAAATACTTTAAAAAACCACACAAAGCACATTTTCAAACAAAAGCAAGTGATCTAGCAAGCAACTAAGAGCTCATAGATAACTATGGATGAAAGGGTGCTAACACCTTCCCTTTTCATAATCTACCCCCCGAACTCAAGAAACAATCTCAAAGGTCTTTCCTGTTCTTTTCAGCCTTTCCTTTTGGATAAAAGAAAAGTCGGTGGCGACTTTTGCTAACCGTAACATTTGCGATAAAACGCAAAACACCCAAGTAAGTTCTCCCACCGTATCACAGTAGGCATTGAGATTATTCTCTTCGTGAAGCCGCTTTGTCAGTTCCAACACCTTTTTTTTACTGGCATAGAATTGGGACTCAAAGGTATCTCGTTCTTCTTTTTGAGTTGTATCCAAGATTTTTGCAATTCTTCGAAGTTTGTTGGCACATCAGGATGAAGAATTATGCGAGACTCGACCCCTTGAACAATAGGCTCTGAAATTATTGGTAGCATAGCAGCATACAGCATCATAATATTTTGAGCACGAGCTCGCACCCATTTGAGGTATGGCTCCAAAGGGATGGAATTCTTGTGCCCTAGAGTCCTGCTATCAGTATTTTTAACCATTCCCCAAGCGCAGATGAACCTCTGATGATAACCTTGTAGATCATTTTAATAATTGAACATAATATCTTGAATGAGCATATCATGAGGACCATCCCTCCGGGCGTAACCGAACTGATGTAAGCTAAAGAGGGGTTGTAGATGATGCCTCCTTTAATGCCAAGGAGTGGCACATTGGGAAATTCTCCGCAGGGATCAATAAAAGAGATATCTTCTTGGGAACAAGGGCACCAGTAGATGTCAGAGTGAGAAATAGACATCAATCTTTGTTTCCATCTTAAACCTAATTCATTCTTTATTACTGACCGAGGAAGGTGCGAAATAAACCACCTATAGAGTAGGGGTGTACAACACATAAGAGTCCCTCGCTTCTTCATGGTACGGGTATGGAGTGAATGCAGAATATCCCCGAGCAGTGTAGGTACTGGATTGTGAGCAAGGAAAATGTTGATGGCACCGACATCTATAAAATGGTCTGAATTGGGGAATAGAACCAACCTGTAGATCAAAAGAGCTAAAACATCTTCAAAGGCATGGTAACTCATAGCGTATAGGAATACTTGGGCTTTCTTCATCAGGAAACTTGTGAGGAGGCCCTTGACTCCACTCCTTCTTTCCCAATTGGACTCAATGTCAGATACCTTCAAATGCAAAGCTATAGTAACATCTTCAGCAGTTGGATATTGTTCTAAACCGGTAAAAGGTATCTGATTCAATATGGGAAAATCAAGTATTTTAGAGAATTCTTCCAACTTTACTCTTTTAGGTGGCCATTCGAAGTAACTTTGGGGTTGGCTTAGGCTTCATTCTTCCTTCTTCGATTTCCCTCAATTTGGAACAATCTAAGACTTACCTTATGGGCTGGTAGAAGCTTCATTCTTTTTTCTTCGATTTCCCTCAATTTGGGCCAATCGAAGACTTACCTTATGGGCTGGTCGAAGCTTCATTCTTCTTTCTTTGATTTGGGCCAATCTAAGACTTACCTTATGGGTTGGTCGAAGCTTCATTCTTCCTTCTTCGATTTCCCTCAATTTGGACCAATCGAAATGTCAACTTGTTGATATGCTTATCAAAAGACATCTTGTTCTGTTATTCCAATCAAAGGACACTTTGTTGACATGCCTTCTAAGTACACCTTATTCTGATATGCCAATCGAATGACACTTTGTTGACATGCCTTCGAAGTACACCTTATCCTGATATGCCAATCGAAGGACACTTTGTTGACATGCCTTCAAAGTACACCTCATTCTGATATGCCAATCGAAGGACACTTTGTTGACATGCCTTCGAGGTACACCTCATTCTAATATGCCAATTGAAGGACACTTTGTTGACATGCATTCGAGGTACACCTCATTCTAATATGCCAATCGAAGGACACTTTGTTGACCTGCCTTCGAAGTACACCTTGTGATACGGTGGAAGAACTGACTGTTATATACTGGTTTTACGTTTGTGTTCGCAAATGTTGCGGTAAGCAAGAGTCGCCACTAACTTTTCTTTTATCGAAATTAAGGAAAGGGTGAAAAGAACAGAAAAAGACCTTTTCGAAATTTTTCTGAGTAAGGGGGGGGGGGGGGGGGGGGGTAGATTATGGAAAGGGAAGGTGTTAGCACCCTTTTCATCCATAGTTATCAACGGGCTCTTAGAGGTTTGCTCATTTTGAAATACCTTTTTGTTTTGTGTATTTGAAAAAAAAAAATTGAAAATGCCTTGGTATGGCAAACTTTGTAATGTTTCTCGGGAATGTGGAGAAAGTATACAAAGTGTCTTGAAAATGTTTTGAAAAGTAGTATTTGTGTAAGTGCAAAATGTTTTGACAAACTTCTAACAGTTATCTACTTTGTACTCGAAAAAGGGTTGTTCTTTTCCTCCTTTCCTTTAGACAGTGTTATCCTACTAATACTATTATTGAGTAGGTAGCCTTGTTGTTGGATGTTTGAGGGACAATCGAAGGAACGTTACAGTCACGAAGGCAACTTGGCAAGAAATTTTAGTAATTGTCCTAAAGTTCTAAGATCACTTTTAACCGGGGCAACATCATGAGGGTCATCGAGGGACTTGCGATCTTTCAAACTAGAGGAGAGCCACTAAAACTTCTCACATTTCGAGAATTGTGACCGTTTTCCGAAGGCAACCGAAGTGGGATACCCTAGAGGTGCGCATGTGAAATTGTGTTAGTTCAAGTATTTATGTTGTGCATTTAGGGTTTACTAGCGTTTGATTTCAGTCTTTCCATACAAGCCTAATTAACTAACAATTAATATTTACAGAAAAAAATATAAAGTGCGGAAAGTAAAGGCAGAAACCCTAAACTATTACAACACTTTGGGACAGTTACATAAAAAAGATGCAGGAAAATAAAGTGCGGAATTTAAATCTAGACTATTTCATCCCATAATCAGTTACATGAATATAAAAGATACGAAGGTAAATAACGCGCGTGAAATAAAAGATGTCTAATAAATCCTAAGAATGAAGATCGTTTTGGTTTTATTATTCTGAGGAAATATTTAAAGTTAAAATGAGGAAGACTAAGTTCAATTCTAATTAATTAAATAAAAAAAACAATCCTAATATTTTTGTATTTTTTAAGAAAATCTTTAGACGAAATAACTCTAAGTCTAATTAATTTTAAATTAATAAAATAATGTCTAAATGACTAATTAAATTAATTTACCAAGTTAAGGTTAATTTAAGGGAAAAAACTTAAGTCTAATTTATTTTAATTTTAAATAAAAAAAGAGTTAAAGTTTAATTAATTAATTGATTATAGAAATTAATTTAATTAAAGAAAAATCAATCCTAAGTTTTGTTAATTTTTTATGATGTTTTTATGATTAAATAAAAAAAATGATTAAAAAAATAAAAGAATTAATGAAAACAAAATAAATAAATAAGAAAAAAGTAATGGGCCAGGCTGATGCAAGCAAATAGGGGGTGTGCTATTGAATTTTCGCTGGGCCCAGATTGAGAAGCCCATATTTGTGTTTTATCTGGTGAGATGAATCCTTGAGGGCATATGGTGATATTGCATACTAGATGCATCCATCTTGATTAGATGTACATCTGATGGCAAGGGTTTGATGGAGTATGGTGGATGTCAAGCCAATAGGAATACCAGATCTGCATGAAAATGTTAAGAAATAAGAAAATGTTGGACATGGGACTCGAACCCAGGTCCTCTCCTCATACACACGCCTTGCTTGCCAACTGAGCTACTTGGTCATTCAGACATATAATACAACAGTAATATAATATACAAAAACACGTCCATATCTGAAAATTAAAAAAAAAGTGTGCTGGATTTGAATGGGCCAATGGGACAATGCCACGCTTCGTCTTCTTCACCCTACGCCGTCTTAGGTACTGCAACCTATAGTGACAGTTTTTTGCTTGTCACTATATCACCTGCATCATGAAATATCCAAAATAATCAATATAAATTACATGTGAGGCCATGGATCAATTGGACTCATCCTCCTGAGCACGATGGTGCCCCTGGTTTTGGCTAATTTTGGCCAATACAGAAAACCCCAATTTGGAGGTTCAAAAATGATTTTAAGGGTCCTTAGATATGTCATGAACATGTTTAGGCCCTAAAAATTAGGCTCATTAGCTTGAAAAATTATTTTGCCCAAAGTTGACTTTATGCATTTTCTTGAAAATTACCTAACTTGTACCAACCATAACTTGATCAATTTTCAACTCATGATTATGATCATGGACTTTTTGGAAATCCCAAGATGTCTACTTCAATACCTCTTTTTATCAATTTTGCATTTTAATATTTTATCTTGATGTAAAAGATCTTGGCAAAAAGTGGCTTTTGTTGACTTTCTGAAAATGACCTGTAATGTCTGAGCTTGATCTTTCAAATGGTGCATTTCTTGAACATGAGGGCTGAAGAGAAGTTGTAGAGAATGATATTATATTAAATACCAGCTTTGGTTGGGGAAACATGGATGAAGTATGTGAAAGTTATGCCTGGTCAAATTTCAGTTGACTTTTCCTATAGAAACCCTAATTTAGCAATTTTTGACTTTTGAGAAATTAGGAGCATTTCATTAGGAATCATGATCAACCCTTGATCAAATGATGGATATAACTTCAAAATGTTGATGTTGACCAAAAATCATGAAGTTTGACTGTATTTGGGCCACAATTGACTTTTGACCTAGTATAGTTGATTCTCAAGTATTTGAGCAATTGTCTAAGCAAACTTGTTGTGCAAGGCATGAAACTTGGCATGGAAAAACTTGAAGGCATATTAGGACCATGGAAAACATTTGAGACCTTTGGGGCTCACACATCTTGGTGAAAAGTGAAACCTTAGCTAGAGGTTCATTGCTTAGGAGGAGAATTTGTCTAGTCAATTCTTGGTCAATCTCGAGCAATTGAGTATCTCTAGGAGCATGCTTTGAGTAAAAATGGGAGGGAAAATTTTGGGGTACAACACACATCGTTTAAAAAAAATTATTTTCTTTAAGCAAGTGTTTGTAACCACCCAGGCAAGATAAAATCTTGGAAAACATGAGAGGGCAAATTTTGGGGTACAACAGCTGCCCTTGTTCAATCTTCTTGAACCTGAAGATTTAGATTGGCTTGTTTGCCTTTAGTGATATGAAGGTGGAAGATGATTGGACACTAGAGTGCCCGAAAGTTTGCACTCGATGATGGGAAGGTTGACTGTGTAGGGAATGGGCTTAAAGATGCCATTTGGAGAAGATGACTGAGAGTTGTTGGAGATGGACTTAAAGATGCCATCCAAAGTAGATGATGACTCTATAAGAGGTCTTTTTATGGTATTTTCTGTTCCTGTTATCTGAGGAGGAGTCTGCTAGGGAATTTTGATTTCTGTTGTTCTCCTGCTTGAGGAAAACTCTGGGGAATAGATTCTAGGAACTTCAGTTGTCCAAGGCTCTACTAAGGAGTTATCTCTGGACTGGAGAGATGAAAGTTTTCTATTTTCTGGTTGAAATTCAAGCTTCACAGTAATTTGCTGGGGAGAATAAAGTTAAATACTATCTGTAAATGTATCAGAAGAAACTTGTGTAGGTCTATTTCATGATGAGTCTGTGTTAGACTGCATCTGGAGATTGCGAGAAGGAATCCGTGTAAGATTGCTTCAGGATAAGTCAGTGTTAGACTACATCTAGAGACTGCGAGAAGGAATCCGTGTAAGATTGCTTCAGGATGAGTCTGTGTTAGACTGGATTTGGAGATCATGAGAAGGAACCCATGTAAGATTGCTTCATCTGGTCATGTAGATAGTTTTCCTATGTGGTGTTAGGTATTAATCTACAACCAGTCGTTCATAGATAGTTGTCCTGTCTTGTTTTAGGTATTAATCCGGAACTTGCTTTTGGTCCTTGAGATAGGTGTCCTGTCTGGTTTCAGGTATTCATCTCTAACCTGAGAGAAAGAAAGGTAGTTTTCCCGTCTTGTTTCGGGTATTAATCTTCAATCTGCTCATGTAGATAGTTTTCCTGTCTGGTTTCAGGCATTAATCTATAATCAGTCGTTCACAGATAGTTGTCCTGTCTTGTTACAGGTATTAATCTAGAACTTATTTTTGTCGATCGTTGAGATAGTTTCCCTGTCTGGTTTCGGGCATTAATCTCTGACCTAAGAGAGAGAAAGATAGTTTTCCTGTCTTGTTTCGGGTATTAATCTTCAATATGCTCATGTAGATAGTTTTCCTGTCTGGTTTCAGGCATTAATCTACAATAGGTCGTTCACAGATAGTTGTCCTGTCTTGTTACAGGTATTAATCTGGAACTTGTTTTTGTCGGTGGTTGAGATAGTTTCCCCGTTTGGTTTCAGGCATTAATCTCTAACCTAAGAGAGATAAAGATAGTTTTCCCGTCTTGTTTCGGGTATTAATCTTCAATCTACTGTATAAGTTAGTAAACCCATCTTGCCTCGGGATTTTATACCACTTGGTCGTGTAGATAGTTTCCCCGTCTGGTTTCGGGCATTAATCTTTGACCTGCTGTATAAATTGATAGTGTTTGTCTGTCTGCTAATTTAACCTGAAAAGGTAAAATCAGTTTCATGCGATGTTGTGATGTATGAATTGCATGATGCTCTCAAAATAAATGAGATTTTTATATATGCATTTGTGTTGCATATGCTATGATGTTTGTAAAATGATGCATGAATGCAATGTATGAACGTATCAGTTATTCTATTGCAGTGTTGTTGAACTGGGGAAAATAAATCCATGATTGTTGCTAGGAATGAAGAATGTAAGTCTTCAAATTTTGTTGAAGTTGAAATGTTGGGAGATGGATTTCTGTTGTTAGAGGAATAAACTCTATTGGGGAAAGGAAACTCTGTAATCTGCTTGGGGAATTGTATGGAATCCTGTTGGGGAATCCGAAAAGCTTGGTGACTTTACTGGGGAATTTTTCTTAGATGTCGGAGCAGTAGTTGGATATTCTTGCTCTGCCAGGGATATAAGAACACCTGACATCATTAGGCTATATGCTGTGGATATGGAAGTAACTTTTATAGTAGGATGCCCTTGCCTCTGTACTTGCTGGAGAAAGTATATGCTGGGATTTTGTGGATGGCTTGACTGTTATCCCAACTCCTGGAGTCCTTGGTGAATGCTGATCAGGGTGGTCAGCACTCTACTGATAGACAAGTGACGAGATGAAGGGACATGGTCGTAGGCTTCAATCCCTAACTTTTGCCTGGATAGTCTTTTCGGATTTTCAGTCCACCAGGATACCCTCTTTTGCCCAAGTCGCCTTTTCAGGTTTTCGACTTGCCGGGTGTACAGTTTTATTTATATATCCCTAATTTTTTCCTGAACTCTTTTGGTTCTTCGAGATGCCCTTACTTTTGCCTAGGCCAGTCAACCTAGTGGGTCTTTTTTCATGCGTAGTATTTTCCGACTATGTCCATGTTCACAGGGTGCAAAAAATGGTCATTGTCCATAGTAGTAAGTGTTGCAGCACTACCAGAAAATGTTTTCTTGATCGCACGTGGCCCTTCTTGTTTAATGCCCCAAGTGATTTAGATGGAGTGCCTCTGGCTACTCGGCGCTTTTGAGAGATTCCTCGGATCTTGACTTGACTGCCCTAGATTAGCTAGGCACTATGTCATGCCCCTTGATTATGGAAGGCTTGTTACTGGAAATGTTTTTTTCCATCTGAAGTGATTCTGTCCATTGAAGGGATTTTCGTTCATTGAATATCCGTCTGTGAATTTCTCTAATGTTGAACAAATAATCATATGCAAGCAATGGTATTTTAAAAATGCAAAGCTTATGTCTGTCTTGAAGTTTGAAAATTCATTTTTTAGTAAAACAAACAAATTTTGTAAGAGTGTGATATCAACTCAGGGTTTATGGCAAACCCTACAGGAGTCGGGATACCTTTTGTAAAAGTATGCGTTAGAACTAACCCATGCTTCAACTAGGACTTTTAAGGGTTATAACGTAGCCTATTTCACGGTTTAAGAAACAAAGGATAAAGGCTCAAATTTTGTTTGTACCCAACCCATTCTTCGTGATGTTCCTCAATCCTATGCTCATCTAATTGTGCGTTTAGATCCCAATTGAGTTTGGAATCTTTGCTCTAATACTTGGTGATGGTTCAGAAATTGAATGTTTGTTTGAGAAGGCAGTCATTTTTGTAACTTTTTCTTTTTTTGTTGGTGATTTGTAGGACCTCTTTTTTTGATTTTGTTATCCCTACTTTTTCTTGAACGGTTTCTTTTGTGATTACAGTCAGCGGGATGTCCCAGTTTTTCTTAAGTCTTCTTCATAGGTTTTTGACTTAACGGGCTTTTATTTTGAGATATAATGACTGCCTGTTTCAATGACTATATGGAACCATCACCATCTTTTGTTTTGGAAGGATACCTCTGACCTTACTCATCGTGTATGAAGGGAAAGCTTGCGATTGAGTGCACTATTGAATTAACTGAGAAACTACACTGCCCCAGGTTATGATTAAGGGTTTCAATTTGCGTGAAAAAGAAAACTCCTACTTCTTAGGCTCAAAGGGGTAGACTAGGGATTATCTTCCTTATAACTCCACTATTTAGGATTTGAAACAACGCTTGTACATCTTCGGCAAGGTCTGTTCAAAAGCATACTGTAGATATTATGGTATCTTTTTCGTCATCCTCCCTCTAAAGGCTTACAGATTTTAATCGAGAGTCGAATATCGCAAAAAGGAAGTAAAAGCATAGTTTCGGCATAGTGAAAACGAATGGATTAATTCAAGATAAATATATGCAATGCATTAATGAAATAACAAAGTTTGACATAAATAAGTGTTCGAACAATCAAAATAAAATTACAATTTGAGAATTCAAATAAAAAAGCCTATTTATCTGAACTTGTCACTTCAGATGGTGTGCCTTTGAGGGATGGCGGAAAAATTTAGTCTGAACATCTTGTGTGAACTCCAACACCCGTTTATCGATCAAGTCCTGAATCTTGTTTTTCAATGCCCAACAACTATTTGTATCATGTCCAGGACTATTGGAATGGTATACACACATTGCATCAGGATGATAGCTAGAAGCGGAGGTATTGGGATTCCGAGGAGGATCCCTCAACGTAATCAACTCCATCTTCAACATGTGTTGCAATAATTGATCCAAGGATATGTTGATTTTGGTGAATTTCCTTTTGGGTGTGTCCTTCTTATGCTGATTACCCTGTTGTTGTTGTCGCACTGGTGTAGGATTAGAAATCATAACTTCCCCCACAGATTGGTTGAGATTACTCTTATTGCGGCCCTTCTAGTCGTACACAGTACTAGACTCCTTCTTTCCATGGTATGGTCTCTTCTGAATAATTGATGACACAATCCCCTAAATGTCACTTATCCTGAGTTTACTTTTAACATGCTCCCTCATGAACATGTCACCCAATTCCCTGTCTACCAAGAGAGATTGATCATTGATTAGGCCCCAAGCTCTAGCAGTTTTCCCCAGATGGTCGTATTTGTCCTGATGAAGCTTACTGATGAGAACCCTCAAATTTTCTTGTTCCTGAGCTAAACTTTGGATAAGAGCCATCTGAGTACTCATTTGGATTCTCATCCTTTCCATCTCAGCTTGCAGTTGTTCCAACTGGTCATCCTTGTTGTTGTCAGGATTTTTCTTGGTCAAGTTCCCAGTGAGGAGTGCTTTCAATTCTTCTTGCCCCTTGGATAGATTTAGGAACATTTCCTTGAAGTGAGCATCTTGAGTTTGGAGATCTCTGTCGTTCTATTTGAGAGCCATTTTCCTTGCTGAAATAAACAACAAGAAAATGAGAAACGTGTACTGGAAGACTTGTTATGTAATGACATGCATGAAATATTTTCAAGGATCTCATGGGGTAAACATAAGAAGATGTTAGAATTTGACTGCAGCTTTGATTGAAGAACTTCGTATCATTTAAGGTCCTTCTACGAGAATCAAGCTCACCATGTCGAGTGGGTCATAGCCTCTGACTCAAGTTGTCATGCTTTGGTCCTTTGACGGCATTGTCTAGAGGAAAATAAATCCCCTTTCCCCTTTCTAGACATCTGGTTCATCATAACCTGCATCACATGCCCTTTGAGATCCTTGAAATGGTTAACAAAATGCTATGGCATGATGTCATGATGTGTATGCTATGCACCAAACAAAAGTGTAAGGTGGCGTAAACAAGTAAATCTTGCAAGAAATCCAAGTTATTGGATAATGGATACAAATAGGTCCTGCAAGGAACTCACATCGTTAGGTAATGAAAACAAACAAGCCCTACAAGGAGTTCAAGTTGTTAGATAATGAAAGAAAACAAGTCACACAAGTAGCCTTAAGTTCAGGCTTGCATGGGGTTTGTAGGTAAGTACCCTCTTGAAGTTTTAGTTGGCTTAACCTGTCATAGTAATAGTAATCAGGTTCTAGGGAGTCTCAATATCACTGATATTTCTTTATCAGGCATTGTTTCAGTTCAGGCGATCTTTTCTCGCAGCCAAAATATCCAGAAAGTGTGATCTCAATGAGTGTAGTATCAAGTTGTCGTACCCCAAAATTTCCCCTCTTACTTATCAAGAATTTTCTCACAAGATCTCCTTTGGATCAAGACTGCATTTGGGTTGATCAGCTCAAGGCACCTCCTTAAGCACCGATGACTGAAAATTAGGGTTTGAGATTGCACAAGGATTTTTGAACTTCCAATGCCCCATATGACTTTCATGGATCATGATGGATCCCCAAGATTACTCATGTCAAGTTTCAAGCCTTGGATCACACTTTTGATCAGTCAATTGAATAATTGACCTAAAAATCAGATGTATTGGGGAAAAAGTCAACCATGGCCAATTTACAGTCAAACTTCATAATTTTTTATCCACACTAACATTTTAAAATCATATGTATAATTTTATCAAGTTTGGACCATAATTCCTCAAGAAATTTGATCAAATCATCAAAAGGGCAAAATGGTCAAAATTAGGGTTTTGATTGGGAAAGGGCAATTTCTGGTTTTTGACCTAGAAAATGATCATTTGGGTTAAGGCATGATCTCAAGAGTCCAATTGCATCACTTTAACCTAATGATATGATTTAAAACACTACAAGTCCATTGGATTGACAGATGAATTTTTCAGTCAACTGATCAAAAGTCAACTATATACTAAAAAGGCAAACTTTGAATTTTTGGTCAAATTCAAGTGCCAAAGGTCATAATCCATCAAAACATGTCAAAATATGAAAATTGTTCATCAAGAAATCAATAATTCAAGATTTTATTTTGAAAAGATGAAATTTCTTAACTTAGAAAATTTTCTAAGTATAGAAAATTTCTTATTTTTTCACAACTTTGAGCCAAATTTTCACCATGATGCAAGATGATTAAAAGGAAACTTCCAACATAAAAGTTGTAGATCTCTATAAAATATACAACTTTTCTTCATACAACTTCTCCTAAAAATGCTTGGATCTCAAGTTATAATTTTGTGAATACATGCTCATGAACTAAAAATGACTTAGTGAAATTTTGCCCTAGTTAGGCAGATTTTTGACCTAACTTCATGGTAATTTTTCATATAGTTCCAATGGAAATCTTTAAAAGAAATTCAAATATGAGTTGTAGAGCACATTGCAAGCTTTCCAAAATGTCTAAGAACTCCTTGAGATCATTCTTGAGTAGGGATAATCGAAGAGATGAAGTTGGTGTTTTGTCACTTGGATTACAAGCCATTTTGTGAAGAACATTGGATCCAATCCTCAAGCATGCTGTACAAATCCCAATTTGTAGGCTTCTAACTTGACTTCCACTCCATAATTAAATGTTTTCACAGCTGTTGGAAGCTTTAACCCAAGCATTTAATGCATTGTACAAATTTAATTCCATTTTGGGAAGAAAGGCAACATTGTCATTTTAGAAAAGCAAGCTTTATGCAAAGTCAGCTTGCATTGAGCCTTGCATTTGTTCTTTCTGCACAAACACACTCTACACAATCAGAACAAGTGTGTTTAAAGGTCTCAGCCCCCCTACAAGCTTTGTACTTCACATTGAAACCATGCTTGCTAGCTTTGCTTCAAAAACAAGTAACCAAGCAAAACATGTGAATTTTGAAATCTGAGTTGTTACAAGTCTTGAAACCTCTTGCTTATAAGTAGACACACTATTTTTAAGTTGAGACACGAAGGCTAAGACTCCAAAAACACTCCCAAGCACTCTGCAACTCAGAACATGCCATAACTTGACAGTTTTGAACCTCACATAGCCATCTCCAAATCCACTCGTGCGTATTAAGTTTTAACCACCCAAACACTTAATATACATCATATCAAAGTGATCCAGGACCCTGTTTCAAGACTTTATCTCCTATATTACCATCCACCATTTTCAAATATCAAGCTTGCATGTTGACTTGAGTAGAGAGATTCAGGGACTTTCAAGGCAAAGAAAGAGTTGGAATACACTCAAGGAGGTCCAGGAAAGCTAAACAGATCCTCAGGCCATCTCAAAAGTTTCTCAAACTCCATTCACGATTCCAGCTGCAAGAGGTAAAAACTCAAACTTCTATCTCCTCATACAAGCATCATTTGATCCTGATTTGTGAAAACAAAATGTAGATATCCTAGCTCTAAAGCTAACCATGTTCATAGTTTCCATTTATATTGACTGTGTACAGAGAATTTTAGATTTGAAATTTCTAAGAAAATTAGGTTTCAATTTAGGGTCAGCAAAATTAGTTTTTATCTTTGACATTTAGTTTACATAAGTTATATGTTTGAATTCGTGGGAAGAAACACCATAACTTTCATGTTTGGAGTTTCCATTTTTGTGGAGAAATGAGAAAGATACAGGTGGTCCGGCCTTGGCTCAAGGTTGAAGATGAAGTTGCCTTCAGAAAGCAGTTTCTAATATATATTTATGCTTTGATTATATGACCAGATAAAACAGCCACCCCAGTGGAAAGTGCGCGCGTACTAAGGCATATGTTACCTAAAGGGCGAGGGTTTGAACCAATGTGAACCCCCCTTTTGCATTTTTCCAATTTTTTCTGATTTTTTGCTAACACCTTTTTTGCAGGCACTGGGCCCTTTGGGCCTGGCATTTTTTTTGTTTTTGCTAGTATACACCCTGTTTACTTGTGACACCACCTTGGTCCATTTTATTTTTATTCATTTATTTATTTCTTTTTCTTTTAAATATGTTTTATAAAATACCAAAAAAATATTTTTCCACATAAAAATTATTTTTATTCATTATATTGTATTTACTTTTACTAATTTCCTTGTGAATTAAAATAAAACTAGGTTATTATTTATCTATATACATTTATTTTAATGTTAAAAAAGACCAAAAATATTTCATAATACCACAATCTATTTTCAAGACAAAAAATATAAAATACAAAAAAATATCTTTTTCTTTTTTTCTTTTAATTAATTAAAATAGATTTAGGGTTTTATTCAAAAAATATCTTCTTAATTAAAATCTTTTCTTAATTCATTTATTTTCTTAATTGTTGTACCCCAAAATTTGTCCTCTCATTTTTCAAGTATTTTCTCACAAGATATTCTAAGACGCCAAGTTTGCAGCACTGATACATCAGTTTAGGCTTGAAATTGGCACAAGGGCAAAATGGTCAATTGCATACTGAAAAGTCAAACTTTGACTTTTTGGTCAACATTACAACCCAAAGATCAAATTTCATCAAGACATTCAAAAATATCAAGCTTGATCATTAAGAAGTCAAGAGAATCAAAAATCTAACTTTGCAAGACTTTGAGATTTTTCTAAGTATTCTCTATACTTGGTTAATTTCATTTGCTTCATGGTATTTTACTACAACTCCAATTAATTCAAGATGATGCAAGTAATTCAAGTTATTACAAAGTGACATTTTTGCAAAATTACATATTCTAAAACTATGTCTTGATTAAAACCTTGTCACAATAATTTTGCCTTTGACATAATGTGCACAAGACTAAATTTGTGACATGCTACAACTATGCTCTCCAAAATTGAAGAAAATATGATGTATCACATGCTACAACTATGTTGCATCCAAAGCACACATGCTGCCAATACAGTCCAAAACTACTCTATGCAGTCAACTCAAGCCTTCACCATGACAGCCCCAAAATTACACCAAAATGGCAAAAGAAAATTGTGCGCAAAAAGTGTCAAAGCAGTATGCCAAAACAATTAAAATGGCTTGTTTGTTTTTCCCCCTAAACCACAGTCAAGGGGTCTACAAAAAGAGGGTTGTCTCATAAGACAAGGGGTTGTATTTTGAAGAGAGAAAAGATTTTCTAGAGAAAAAGATAGAGAGTTTTGTTGAGTAGAAAAACAATATTCTGTGCAACCTTGACTCACTTTCAAAACAAAAAAAACTGCTCTTGGTCAAAACAGAAACCCAACATATTGCTCCACCATACAAACTTTCCTTTAAACCAAACAACTCATCACATACAAAGGTGGTCCAAAACATCACAAAAGCAGTTCCTGTATTGCTATTCATCTCCATCTTTAAAACACCAAAAACATTACAGTACAATCCAACTCAGTTCTAGAAGTCCAGAGCAGCTTCCTGAAGACTCATAAGGTTATCACATCATTTGGAAAAGCATTCAGATCTAAAACAACCATTGCAACCCAAAGGTAAGTCCTCTTGACTTGGTATCTTGTCATTACATCATTAACAAGTTGTTGTTCTTTGAAAACAAGATGTAGTACTTTAATATCTTTTTGAACTAGTCATATGCACTTTGTTTAGGCTTATTCAATCATTTGTTACTCATGTTTATCCATCATATGCCATAAGCTAACCTGTACATTCAGTAAAATAATATTTAAGACAGGAAAATGCAGCATGTATTGACACAAATCCTCATGTGTCGACTCATCCTAGTGAAAAAACAGGGTATGAGTCGACACATAACCCCCATGCATCGACTCATACTGATTTCAGGTTACAAAACAGAAGTGGGAAAAGACTATGTATCGACACATACGCGCTTCGCGTCGACACAATAAGGGTTCATGAGTCGACACATCCCATTATGTGTCGACTCATACTGAGCAGATTTTGTTTTACAGGAGCAGGGAAAAGACTATGAGTCGATACATACGCGTTTCACATCAACACAAGAAGGTTGCATGAGTCGACACATCCCCTTATGTGTCGACACATACTGAGTTATTTTATTTTGCAGGGGTAGGGAAAAGCTATGTGTCGATGCATAGCAGCATGGGTCGACACATAGCAGTTCAAAGTGCAGTTTTCCTTTTATTTTACACTGTTTTTACATTGTTTTTCATTATCATTCGATGTGGTTGTAATATTTCAGTCTCCACTTCATCCCCATTGTGAATTTGTACCCCCATCCCCCTAAAGTGATGTAATAGCTTAGGATTTATTTTCCGCATGTTTACTTGCTAGTAATTAGGATGTATGGCAAGATAAAATCAGCAAATAGACAACTTAAAAATCAAAAGCAAATGCATTCAATAAAACACACTTTGCACACATGCACCCTTAGGGTAATCTCACTCGTTGCCTATCGGAAAATAGTCATATCCCTCGAACATGGGCGTTTTAGCAAAAAACCCTCGATAAAAGATCGTAGTCCCTCGATGACCCTTGATGTTCCCTTCGGTAAACGATGTAGTCCCTAAAATGACATTGCTAAAACGTCCCATATGTTGCCTCCGATGACTATACAAACGTCCCAACGTCGTCCCGTTTACATCCAAAGATAGGGTTGCTTACCAAATCAATGGCAAGACAACAATATCAAAGGAATAAAAAAAATGCATAAGAAAGACATTTGAGTAGGTAGATAGCTTCTAAGTTACTTGCTCCATTTCAAACAACAATCCTTGCTATTTTCAAAACAAACGCACACACATCTTACAAACATTTTCAAAAGACAAACATCTTTGTATACACTCTCACGAACGAGAATCATTACAAAGATTGCCTAAACGAATGGTCTTTTTTACAAAATACTTTCAAAACCACATCAAGCACCATTTCAAACAAACCAAAGCAAGTGATCTAAGCAAGTAACTAAGAGCCCATGGAAAACCATGGATGAAAAGGGTGCTAGCACCTTCCCTTTTCATAATCTACCCCCCGAACTCAAGAAAACATATCAAAGGTCTTTCCTGTACTTTTTCACCTTTCCTTTTGGATAAAAGAAAAGTCGGTGGCGACTCTTGCTAACCGCGACATTTGCGATAAAACGCAAAACCTCAAGTCAGTTCTCCCACCGTATCACATTAATTAACTTAAGTTAATTTAATTTAATTACTTTTTCTCTAATTAGGTTAAAATCGAGACCCTTTTTCTTAAGAAACCAAACAAAAAATCTTTTTATTTGCATTCATAATTCTTGCATATTTAATTCATCTTGTATATTGTTTATTCCAATTCTTGTACAAATTCAATTTGGTTGTAATAGATTAATTAGGTTTATATTATTGCAATCCCCATTCATAAATTGTATACCCCCTCCGATAAATGTTGTGATAGCGTAGTAACTTTAAATTTCTCAATTTATCGCTTTTACATAACATGCTAGTAATTAGGGTTTGTATGGCAAGATAAAAAAATCAAATAGAAAACCCTAATTCAAGAAAAAACAAGCATGAAAATGACACCCTTTTCACACAAGCACCCCTAGGGTTATCCCACTTGGTTACTTTACAAAAATGGCCATATTACGCATGTAAGGTATCTTAGCAAAAACAAGCAAATACAAGATCATAGTCCCTCGCTGACGCTATCTAAAGTTGCCTTACAAATGATCTTAGTCCCTCAAAAAAGAATGCTAAGATACCTTGCAATATTGTTAATCATGGTTATACGATGACCCACGCCCGTCCCTTTTACATCCAAAGATAGGGTTGCTTACCAAATCAATGGTAAGACAACAATATCAAAGGAAAAGAAAATGAACAAGACATTTGAGTAGGTAGATTTCTCCTAATTACTTGCTCCATTTCAAAACAAACATCCTTGCTATTTTCAAAACAACCACATACACTTTCAAACATCTTACAAAATTGAAAACATTTTCAAAAGATCAACATCTTTGTATACATTCTTACGAACGAGAATCATTACAAAGATTGCCTAAATAATGGCCTCTTTACAAAATACTTTCAAAAACCACACAAAGCACAATTTCAAACAAAAGCAAGTGATCTAGCAAGTAACTAAGAGCCTATGGAAAACCATGGATAAAAAGGGTGCTAATACCTTTCCTTTTTATAATCTACCCCTCGAACCCAAGTAACAATCTCAAAGGTCTTTCCTATGCTTTTTCACCTTTCCTTTTGGATAAAAGAAAAGTCGGTGGCGACTCTTGCTAACCGCAACATTTGAGATCAAACGCAAAACCCTCAAGTCAGTTCTCCCACCATATCACACAAGTATCAACCAATCCTTAGCTTTATACCGAGGTCGGCTATCTCACTACTTTCTAATGGCTAAGTTTGTTCAACTAAGGTTCTAAGGTCCGTTAGTGCTTTATGACACTACACAGCGGCCCCGTATTCTCCTCGATTTAACACAAGGGATAAAGGTACCAACAAATGTGTCACACTAACACAATCATCGCTTCAACCATATCGGTCCATGTCGTACAGTCTCTACGATCTATTGTTGCTTACCTAAAAGGTGCCCCGGATCCAGGTGTAGGATCTTTTAGTAACAAACCAAACAAGCCATCAAAAGTAAAGCATACAAAACACATAATGTAAAGCAATTTAAAAATAAACTAAACTCTAAGGTAACCCCATTTTATTTTTCATCCCCAGCAGAGTCGCCAGTTCTGTAATACGGTGGCAGAACCGACTGTTATACTGGTTTTGCATTTGTGTTTGCAAATGTTACGGTAAGTAAGAGTCGCCACCGACTTTTCTTTTATCCAACAAAGGAAAGGGTGAAAAGAACAGAAAAAGACCTTTCGATATTACTTATGAGTAAGGGGGTAGATTATGGAAAGGGAAGGTGTTAGAACCCTTTCCATCTGTAGTTATCTACGGGCTCTTAGATGCTTAGCTAATTTTGAAAAATACCTTACGATTTTGTGTGTTTTGAAAAGTATTTTTGAAAATGCCATAGTGTGGCGATTTGCTTTATGATAACTCTTGTATCAGTCCTCAAGAGTGTTGACAAAGCGTTTTGAAAAGGTTTTTGAAAATTGTTTTTTGTAAGTGTAAAAGCTTGTTTTGAGCATAGCATCTAGGAACTATCTACTTTTTACTCGAAAGAGTCATTCTTTTCCTCATTTCCTTTAGACAATGTTATATTATTATTAGTGAGTGGATAGCCATAGTCGTTTGGATGTATGAGGGACATTCGTGGGTCATCGTACAGTCATAAAGGAAACATATAGAGACACTTTAGCAATTCTGTTTAAAGGACTAGATCATTTACCGAAAGGCAACACCGAAGGGTCATCGAGGAACTATGATCTTTTGATTCGAGGGTCTTTGTTAAAGTGTCCCTACTTTCGAGGGACATGACTATTTTATTTTCCGAAGGCAACAAAGTGGGAGTAACCTAGAGGTATATATGTGCAAGTGTGTTGTGTTTAGTTATTTTGTCTTGTGTTAGGTTTGCTAGCGTTTGATTTTTATGCTCTTGTCATCTAATCCTATTAGGCATACATCTAAGCAGTTAATATATGTATAGGAATTTAAAGTGCGGGAATTTAAATCTACGCTATTACAAGGCTTCGGGGAGGGGATTATTACATGTCCAAAATGGGGGGGATAAAAGCACTAAATGTCCTAGTTATTCTATTACAACCCATGAGCAAATACATTAATAATAAAAATGCGAAATTTAAAATAAGCGTGTGAATTGAAAATACGCCTAAAAATCCTAAGGTAAAAGGAAATATTTTTTGTGTTTTATTTTGATTATGAAATAAAATTTGATTAAATCCTAGGTCTATTGATTTTAAATTGGATAAAATAAAGTTAAAGTAATTAATTAATCAATTAACAAAATTAATTTTAATTAAAAAAAATTAAACCTAATTTTTATGATTTTTATAACTATTAAATAAAAAGACTAAAAGTAATAAGTAATGAAATAAACAAAACAAAGAAAGGCAAATGGGCCTGGATGCTAACTAGCCAGCAGGGGGTGTGGTTGAAATTTCTTTGGCCCAATTCCAGGAGAAGTCCAGGTTGTGCCTGACTTCAGTGTTGTTGGCCTTCAGAGGGTGCACCATAGGCTGCATGTTAAGGCGCACGGATCTAGATCAGCTGTGATATGATGGTTAGGATCTGAAGATGTATGGTCTGCGCGTGGGATATGCCAGTAATGGATCTGCAAACAAACATGTTAGAAAGAAAACAAAAATGCCTGACCTGGGATTCGAACCCAGGTCTTTCATCTAGCACACACATTCCTTTACTGTCTGAGCTAGCTATTCAATCGAAATAAAGGAAACTAACATTGAATCCTGCAAGTTTGTTAGTTTCAAAACCAAACAAGAAGAACCTATTCCACTCGAAATCATCCCCTGAACCCGAATTTGGGGTTGTTTTGATCTACAACGGTTTGTACCATGGGTTTCGAAAGTGACCAGTTTCGGAAGTCATAGCCATGGTATCCTAGCATTTGGGCACTACAACTTACATATGTTAATCATTCACAAACAACAATAATAATATGAACATGCAATCAACATGAGTTTAAATTATAGATTAAATGAGACTGGAATTTTTTAATAACTTGAGGCGCTTCGATCTGCAATCCTGAGCGTGAGATGGCTTGTGCAAGGGTAGGTATGCATCTGTGCAAACCCCAGGAATACGATTTGGATGTGAATTTGGATGGAGGGTTCCTACAATAGGTGTTGAGTTTGGAAACTTTGGAATTTTTTATGCAACCTTTTGGAGTTTCTTGGAGGCAGGTTGCGCGTATGAGGCAGTATGTGTCCTTTTGCTTTTGATTTGGTCTGGTATTTATAGGGGTGAATTGGGTTAACCAAAACCTGTACAAAATCTTAGTCACTTATGACAGAATATGGGACTTTCAATTTGTATCAGAAGATGCCATTTTGATTATTTTCTTGCCATCTTCGAAGCAAATGCACCTAGACATGTTATGGTTTTGGTGTCTTGCTCGAATTTGGGCCTCAAACTAACCAGTACAAACCCAACAAACTTCATCCCAATAGGCCTCTTCGATTTGCCTGATCCTTTCGACAGGCTCCTAATATTTTCTCTTTTAGGTGGCCATTCGAAGTAGCTTTGGGGCTGGTTGAGGCTTCATTCTTCCATCTTCGATTTCCCTCAATTTGGACCAATCTAAGACTTATCTTATGGGCTGGTCGAAGCTTCATTCTTCTTTCTTCGATTTCCCTCAATTTGGGCCAATCGAAGAGTTACCTTATGGGTTGGTCGAAGCTTCATTCTTCTTTCTTCGATTTGGGCCAATCGAAGACTTACCTTATGGGTTGGTCGAAGCTTCATTCTTCCTTCTTTGATTTCCCTCAATTTGGACCAATCGAAATGTCAACTTGTTGATATGCTTATCAAAAGACATCTTGTTCTGATATTCCAATCGAAGGACACTTTGTTGACATGCCTTCGAAGTACACCTTATTCTGATATGCCAATCGAAGGACACTTTGTTGACATGCCTTCAAAGTACACCTTATCCTGATATGACAATCGAAGGACACTTTGTTGACATGCCTTTGAAGTACACCTCATCCTGATATGCCAATCGAATGACACTTTGTTCACATGCCTTCGAGGTACACCTCATTATAATATGCCAATCGAAGGACACTTTGTTGACATGCCTTCGAGGTACACCTCATTCTAATATGCCAATCGAAGGACACTTTGTTGACCTACCTTCGAAGTACACCTCATTTAAAAAAAAATTATTTTCTTTAAGCAAGTGTTTGTAACCACCCAGGCAAGAGAAAATCTTGGAAAACATGAGAGGGAAAATTTTGGGGTATAACAGCTGCCAATAAGAATATCAAAAAGATCATACAGAAGATGACAGTGACATATAAAGACTGGCACGAGATGTTACCGTTTTCTCTTCATGGTTACCGTACCTCAGTGCGCACGTCAACAATGGCAACCCCCTTTTCTCTTGTGTATGGTATAGAAGTTGTCTTACCCGTTGAAGTCCAGATCCCTTCCTTGAAAATCCTGAAGGATGCAGGTTTAAACGAAGACGAATGGGTTTAGACTCGACTTAACCAATTGAACCTGATTGACGAGAAAAGGCTTGCGGCTGTTTGTCATGGTCAGATGTACCAGAAATGTGTGATCAAAGCTTTTAACAAGAAGGTTAGACGACAGGTATATCATGTTGGTGACCTAGTAATCAAGCGCATCATCCTGCCACAAGGTGATCCCAGGGGAAATAGACTCCTACATACGAAGGACCATATATGATCAAGAGTATATTTTCTGGTGGGGCTATGATATTAACCACCATGGACTGTGACGACCTTCCATACCATGTGAATGCAGACATAGTTAAAAGATACTACGCATGAACAGAGACCCGCTAGGTTGACTATCCTATGCAAAAATAAAGGCATCCCGAAGAACCAAAAGGGTTCGGGCAAAGATTAGGAATATATATAAAAACCTGTACACCCGGCAAGTCGAAAACCTGAAAAGGCAGCTTGGGCAAAAAAGGGTATCCTGGTGGACTGAAAACCCGAAAGGGAGGTCCCGGAAAAAAGTTAGGGATTTAAAGCATACAAGCATGTCCCGTGGATCACATTACAGCCAGAATTTAGTACTAAATGTCAAATTCAAATGATATGGATCAATCCAGTCAGCTTCGGCCAAGCAGCAAAGAGATGAGACGCTCAAAGATATAAAGGCAATAGCAGAATGGGAACCCAATGGGATTATTTCACATAGTTGCTTTCTCTTTGTATACAACTTTATATAGTTTTCATTTTTACGATGATATTCTCTTATTAGGATGTCCGTCTCCTTGTGCAAAGACGCCTGTTGTAGGAAAATTTCTTCAAATTAATACAAAACTATCTCTTTGAAAGTGCAAAATAACTTGTTTTTTATTTTTCCGTTTTGTTTGCAAAAACGTCCAGTGATTATTTTTGAACATATGCATTTGAATGCAATTACCGTTTACAAATACACGCATAAAAATAGAAAGACAGTTGCTAAGGGTTTTTAAGAACCGGGACAATGTCGAAAAGCCATATGTAAATCCCCACAGAACACCCCTAGGGGATCATTTTCACAAAATTCATCATCAGCAAGGGTACATTCCTCAGTAGGTACAGAAGCAGGGGCATCTTCCCGCAGGTCACCGTTGTATCTTCAGTGTATAGCCTAATGATTTTAGATATTCCGACATTTCTTAAACATATCAAGAGTTTCAATCATCTCTCCATCACCTTGGAGCTTTCCTCAGCATGGTCTATAAATTTCTTGGGTTCCCCAGCAGGGTTTCATAAAATACCCAAACAGTTTACGAAGTTTTCTTTCCCCAGTAGAGTTTATTTTTCTAGTTACGAAAATCTATCTCCCAGTAAATTTAACTTCAACTAAGTTCTTCATCCCCAACAACAGTCAAGGATTTATTTTCCCCAGTTCAACGACTCTACAAAAGAACAACTGATACATTCACATATTGCATTCATACATCATTTTACAAACGTCATAGTATATACATACAAAATTCATATAGCACAGTCTCATTTATTTTGAGAACATCATTACCCAATGCATTTCATTTGTCATGACATTGCATACGGCTAACTCTTTACCTTTTCAGGAAAGATCAACAAACGAATATCATCAACGATTTTCAACAGTTCCAGATTAATTCCTGAAACCAAAAAGAGCAACTATCTGTTGTTGTACCCCAAAATTTGCCCTCTCATTTTACTCAAAACATACTCATTGAAGTCCTCAACTTGCCCAAGAATACCTAAGGATTAACCAGACAAATCCTCCTCATAAGACAATGAGCCTCAAACTAGGGTTTCCATTTTCATCAAGATGTTTGAGTTCCAAGGGTCCAAAATGATTTCTATTGCCTTAATATGTTCTCAAGACCATCCATGCCAAGTTTCATGCCTTGCACAACAAGTTTGCTCAATCAACTGCTCAGATGCCTGAAAATCAACTATACTAGGTTAAAAGTCAATTGTGGTCCACATGCAGGCAAACTTCAATATTTTTGGTCAACATCAACATTTTGAAGTAACATCAATCATTTTATCAAGGTTTGATCATGATTCCTCAAGGAATGCCCCAAATTCATCAAAACTCAAAAGTTGCTAAATTAGGGTTTCTATAAGAAAAGTCAACCAAACATTAATCAGGCATAACTTTCTTATACTTTATCAGAAATTTCCCATCCAAGGCTAATTTTGAAGAGGATGCAATTAACTACAACTCATCTTAAGCCCTCAAGTTCAAAAAATGCACTCATGAAAAGATATGAATGCAGACATTACAGGACATTTCAAAAAGTCAACAAAAACACCTTTTAGGTCAAAGCTCCTTACATGAACATGGAAGATCCAATTGAGGTGAAACCAAAAGGGTTGTTTAGATGACATCCTAAGATGGTCCACGACCCATAAACCACTTCATGCCTCATTAACTTATTTATTTAATTTATTGTGATTTTATTCATTTAAAATTCAAATAAAATCAAAATAAATCATATAAGTTGCTTTTGGAATGATTTTGGCATTGAATGAAGATGATATATGTTGGCATATCAAGATCAAATCATGCAAGGGCTGATTGGAATAAGAATGGCATGATTTGGCTTGTTTTGGAAACAAATAATGCAAGGAATAAATCAGATCTTTTCTCCATAGTTATTCAAGATTCAATCTGTTTTTGTTAACCTAATGCATTCTAATACATATACACAATGAGGCCAGACCTAGAGGAGACGAAAAGACTGCCTCCATAAGTCCAAAAAAACTCCAATTTTTTAGAAGAAAAGTGTTGTTCGAATTCTGATTTAGAGGGTGGTTCAAGGTGATTCAAGGCCACCAATCCACTTTTGGACGTCTCCTGAAGCTAACAGCATCAGTTGCACGCGTAAAAGCTCCAGGAATCATCACCTTACAGTATCACGGTTTGCCACTTTTCTCGAATTTGGTTCTGCAAATTTACGCGTTATAAATAATTTCTAAGCATGTATCCATGTTTGTATTATCATTTAGAATGTATTGGTATGATTAATTAGGAGTTTTAGTGCATGTATGGATAGTTGCCATTGTTAGGGTTTGAGGTTGCGTTTTAGGGCTTTTTGATGCAGGTAAAATCGAGGCAAAAGATGGATGCCATCATACTCATGAGATCAAAACGAGTTTATATGTATGCTTGGATTTGATTTATCTTGCCTGGTATTGATTTTTGAGATTTGCAGGGTTATAGTTACAGCTGGTGTCCGTAGGTAAAGGTCCTTACCTAAAATGACAGTTTCCCTAAAGAAGATGAAGGTGTGTCAAGGCATGGTTAGACGGTTTTGAATCTCGTGCGTTATCTTGTTACACTGACTTTTCATTTAATATAATGTATTTGTGTTATTACATTGACAAATGAACAAAACAGCATGGATGGCAAGGGGCGATGCTGGTAAGAGGAAGGACCTGGGTTCGATCTCAGGTCCAGACATTTTACATTTTCTCAACACTCTGTACAGGATCCCATGTGCCTCCCAACTAGCGCGTCCATCCTACAACCCAGGATCTAGCCACTAGATCCATCCTCAAAGCAGGTATGGCGCTCATGCAAGCAAGGTCCATGGTGCACCCTTAAGCGTGGCCCTCATTGAATCCTACGCAGGCTTTGGGCCAATGAAGATGGGCCTATCACAAATTCAACTTCCCACCCCCCCTGATTACTAACAGCACGCCAGGCCCATTTACTTTTTTTTTCATTTTTTTTATTTTTGTTTTATCTATTTATTTAATCAAATTATACAACAAAAAAAATCATAAAAATATAAAATCACAAAAAATATAGAATTAGGTTTTTTTATTTAAATTAATTTAATTGAAAATAAATTAGTTTAATTAGATTAACTTGATTGTTTTTTTCTATTAATTAAAATTAATTAGAAAATTAGATTTAATTTGTAGTTAAATTATTTTCTCAATAAAAAATACACAAAAATATATTTTAATTAATTAGATTTTTAGGCTTCTAATTTATTCTCGTATTTAATTCGTCTCGCGCATTTACTTATTTATAATTTCAATTATTGTAGCTGTTTTGAGGTTTGTAATAGATTAATTAGGGTTTTGATTTCCGCATCTTTATTTTCAGTTACATATTTATGTATCTGCCCAAAAGCCTTATAATAGTTAGGACTTTAATTTCTCGCACTTTTTTAGTTTCCGCAACTATTAAACTACTAGATGTATGGATATTAGGATTGTATACGAAAGATAAATCAACGATTAAAAGGTAGATAATCCTAATTGTGCAGAGATAATTAACTGAAAAAAGCACACTTGCACATGCTCACTCCTAGGGTTTGCCCCACTCCGGTTGCCTTCGGTAAACGGTCATAAAGCATAGGGAATTTTAGTGGTCGTCCTCTAGTCCCAAAAGATCAAAAATGACCCATTCAGATGTTGCCTCGGAAAGATCTTTAGGACTTTAAGGTAATCACTAAAGTTTCCTAACTATTGCTTTTTTATCGTACTTGTCCCTTTGAATGTCCCTTAAAACTCCAATGGTGGGGCTACCTACTCCTTAATAGTAGGATAGCGATGTCTAAGGAAACGAGAACGAATAGTATTTTTTCGAGTAGGTAGAAAATCTTAAATACTTGCTCAAAATAACAAAAACTTTTTCACAAACACTTTCAAAATAGTTTTCAAAAACAACTTCGTCACACTCTTGAGGATAGATACAAGGGTTATCATGAAGTTAAACAAAAACTTTTTCAAAACACACACACAAGCAATTTCAAAATGAGCAAGTACCTAAGAGCCCGTGGAAAACCACGGATAGAAAGGATGCTAACACCTCCCCTTTCTATAATCTACCCCCCGTACTCAGAAACATCTCGAAAAAGGTTTTTTCTGTTACTTTTCCTTTTCCTTTGTTGGATGAAATAAAAGTCGGTGGCGACTCTTGCTTATACGCCATTTACGAATACAAAATGCAAACTAGTATTAACAGTCGGTTCTGCCACCGTATCACAGAATTGGCGACTCTGCTGGGGAAAATAATAAGTGGGGTATACCTTAGGATCTAGGTCATTTCTAAAAATTGCTTTGCTTTGCATGCTTTATATTCAAGGGTTTTGTTCGGGTTATGTAGATCCTACACCCGGATCTGAGAATACCTTTTAGGTAAGTAGTAATAAATTGTGAGGGAACTGTGCGGGGTATACCGACACGGTTGAAGTGTAGATATATTGATGTGACACTTTGGTTGGTACCGGTAACCCTTGAGTTAATCAAGGAGAGTACGGGGCCGCTGCGTGGTGCCATAAAGCATCAACTGACCTTAGAACCTTTAATTGCACAACTTGGCCAGTAGGACGTAGCGAGATGGCCGACTTTGGTGTATTCCCAAGGTCGACAGATACTCGATGCTACACTCATTGAGGTTTGACTCTTGAGTTTTGTTTGGTTGCGAGTCAATCGCCTATTGAATGAAGCTTGGGGGAAAGATCAGTGATATTGAGATCCCTTAGAACCCGGTTACTATTTATAAGATAGGTTGAACCAATCCAGCTTCAAGAGGGTATGACCTTAAAACTCATGCAGACCTTAAACCTAAGGACTTGGTGTGACTTGTTTGTTACTTGCTATACATGTGATTTTTTAGCATAATCATGACATCATAAGCATGGCATACCATACTAACCATTTCAAGGATTTTCTAGGGCTCATCTTCGCTTTGTTTTGTAGGACATGGCATCTGCCCGCAGGAACACCATCCAGATTAACCTTGTGAAAGTGCCTCTCCAACTAAAGGACTTGGCATTAAGGATTCCTGAAAGGTATCTCTTCACCGAAAAACATGGTCGGTTGCTCAACTTGGTCACTTCAAAACCTGATGAAGAATTGTTAAAAGTGTTATTTCAGTTCTTTGATCCTTTGTACCACTGCTTCACCTTCCCGGATTACCAGCTAGTGCCTACTATGGAGGAATTTTCTCGGTTGTTGGGGGTACCTATTCTTGATCAGTTAACTTTCAAAGGTACAGAAAAACATCCAAAACCTGAAGAGATTTCTCGAGCTCTGTCCTTACAACAGTCCGATGTAGTAAAAAATTGGGAAACTAGGGGAAGTATCCAAGGAATCCCGGTTAAATTTCTATTCGAGAAGGCTTACTATTTTTGGGATACCCTGGATTTACAAGCTTTTGAAGAGGTATTGGCACTCCTCATCTACGGGATGGTACTATTTCCTAATGCGGACCAACTCGCAGATGTGAATACGATTAAGGTTTTTCTGTTTCATAATCTGGTGCCTACATTACTTGGGGCTATTCTACACTCTTTGCATGCTCGCACTCTTAAGAGAAGGGGGAACCTCCTGTGTTGCACCCCTCTATTGGCTAGGTGGTTTGTTTCGCACCTACCCAGGTCTATTTTGAAGAATGAGCAGGGTATGAAATGGTCTCATAGGCTGATGTCCCTTACATATTCAGACATTCATTGGTGTTCACGGTCCTCGGAAGATGTTACCATCATAGATCGCTGTGGTGAATTTCCTAATGTCCCTCTCTTAGGCATTAGGGGAGTAATCACTTATAAACCTTGTTTGGCACTATGACAGTTTGGTTATGCGAGAAGGGATGGTCCTCATGATACACTTATCCAAGGAATCACCTTCGACTATGAGAATGATGCTCAAGGTTACCGTAAAAGGTTCATGCGAGCTTGGGGCATGGTACATAGAGTTGATAGCAAGACACTGGGGCATAAGAATTACATCCCTCCTAAGCCTTATCTCATATGGGTACGATCTCGTGCCCAAAGTCTTATGATGCCTTACTCTGCTTTCCTACCAACGATTGTGAAACCAGTTGCTGAAGGAAATACTCCTTATCTTGTTCTCCATCCTGACATGCCAACTAATCATGAGGAGTTACAGAAATCTTGGGTTCAATTTAAAGAGGAGCGGGATACGTTTGAAGCTCAATTCTATGCCAGCGAGAAGAAGGTCCTGGAGCTCACTAGGCTACTTCATGAAGAGAGGAACATAAACGCCTACATTGCACCAAAGAGGATGCACTCTTGGGAAACCTAATTTTCTGTTTGCTTTAAGTTTTGTTTTGTTTAATTGTAAGCCTAAAGGGCACTCTTTGTAACAATTCGAACTTACTAATACAATTAACGTGTGTTTCTTTTGGTTAAACAAATTTGAGCCTTTAAGAGTCCTTTAAATCATTGCATACACATACCATCCATAACATTGCATAAACAAGTACCATTACATGTTTCTCATCTTCTTCGCTGTTTATTTCAGCAATAATGTCTTCTGAACAAAGCATCAAATATCTCGAGGCACAAAATGCCCAATTTTAACAAATGTTCATAGTTTTGGCAAAAGGGCAGGAAGAACTGAAGGCCCTTATCTTGAAGGAAAAGAAGAAGAAGAAGAAGAAGAAGAAGAAGAAGAAGACCTCTGGTGTTCTGAATCTGGGCAGAAGGTTTAGGGGACCGTTAAAGTAACCAGTTGATCTGACCTCCTCATCCAAAGAAGGGGAGAATAAAGAGAGAGAGACAAGGGAGAAGGACCTTAGACCTGAAGCTTCTGATAATTACACAGACCATAATGATGAGCAGTATCCTCCCACTGAGGATAGATACAAATAGTTAGAGGATCGGCTGAGTGCTATGGAGATCCAGAGAATACCAGGGCTAGATTTGGAGAGCTGGGTTTGGTGTCTGGGGTAGTCATCCCACAAAAGTTTAAAGCTTCGGTTTTTGCGAAGTATAATGGGGTGTCTTATCCCAAGCTTCATCTTTGTTCCTATGTGAGGATGATTTAGCCTCACACTGCTGATAGGAACTTGTGGGTCCATTTCTTTCAGGATAATCTGTCTGGGACTCAACTTGAGTGGTTCTATCAGCTGGAGGGAACCAATGTCCGTAACTCGGAGGATTTGGTTGTTGCTTCTTACAAGCAGTATCAGTATAACGCTGACCTTGCCCCTACTTGTACTTAACTCCAGAGTATGTCAATGGGTGCAGGTGAAGGCTTTAAGGACTATGCACAGAAGTGGAGAGATCTGGCAGGGAGAGTCCAGCCCCCTTTGTCTGATAGAGAGTTGGTTGACATGTTTCTTGGAACGCTGTCTGGTCCATTCTTCAATCACCTGATTGGTAGCTCCTCGGCTGGTTTCACCGAGCTGATATTAACTGGCGAAAGGGTAGAAGTTGGGATCCGGAGCGGCAAAATACAGAAAGATACCTCGTCAAGCTCAGTGAAGAAGCCCTTCGTGGGTAAGAAGGAAGTCAATGCTATTTATAGCCCAAGAGGTCAGAGTAGAACTGAACACCGTCAAACGGTAAGTGTTGTGATGATACCTAGGCTTGCAGCTACCCCACCATGAAACAATCAGCAAAGGATGGAAAGACCGCAAAGATAATTTACTCGAATTAACATGACATTGACTGAGGTTCTACCCCCATCTGCTAAGATCCAACTTGGGAACCTTGAAAGAGGCTCCCAAGAATCCTAACACCACATCTCCTCGGTACAACCTAAACGCTCGATGTGCATACCATTCTGAGAGTCATGGCCACGATACAAATGACTGTTGGGCTCTGAGAAATAAGGTACAAGATCAAATTGAAGCCAAGGAGATTGATTTTGATGCTCCGGAGAAGCCTAATGTCATAACTGCTCCCATGCCCAAGCACAACCGTGGAGTTAATGCCATTGATACTGATCTGTTTGTTACCTCCATTGATGAAGTTTCCACTCCTCTCATGACCATTAAGAAGAATTTTTTGTTAGCCGGATTATTTCTAAGCTGTGGTGAAGGTTACCACATGTGTTCATCTCTTCCCTCTGGTTGCTATTTGCTGAAAGCAGGTGTTCAATGCCTGATGGACAGTAGAGAGATTTTGTTCGAAAAGACTTTGATTCCGACTGTTCCATGTGAAGATGTTGCCATTATAACCATTTCCGCCAATCCTTTCAATGTCTCCTCTAAAAGACATGTTAGGATTACACCTGCTCCAAGAATCGCCCCATTGATAATCACTTTTCATGGTCCTGTATCGTACTCCTTGGATAAAGCTGTCCCTTGGAATTATGGCGTCGATGTTTACTATCATGGTGTTAAACAGGATTTGAAGACTGAAGAGGCTGATCCCGATGTCAGTAACATTGTCGGGACCAGCAAGATTACCAGAAGTGGAAAGGTTTTCTCTCCCGATATCTCCCCAAAGACTGTCATTAAGCCTGTTGTTATTTCATCTGTTGTTCCTACCGGTACTTTTGTTACTACTCCCGTTCTTACTCCAATTGTTACCCCTGCCGATGAGTCATTTAGGACTCAGGGAAAAGAAGCTATAGGTGGGCTTGCTCGGACATAGGCACCTAGAAAAGTTGTTGTGGAATCCTCTAAGCAAGAAATAGAGGAAATCTTAAAAATAATCAAGAAGAGCGACTACAATGTGGTCGAGCAGCTAGGGCAGACCCCTTCAAAGATATTGATGTTGTCTCTATTGTTATGTTCTGAGGCCCATGCAAAGGCTTTGATTACATTCCTCAAGACTGCGCATGTGCCGCAAGAAACCTCAGCTGATCAATTCAAGGACTGTGTGTCCAGCTTGACTATTTACAATGGGTTGGGTTTTTCAGATGCTGACTTGACACCAAAGGGGAGAAAGCATAATGATGCCCTGCATGTCTCGATCGAATGCAGGGGCACTACCATGGCTCATGTGTGGGTGGACACTGGATCTTCACTGAATGATCTGCCTAAGAAGGCTCTCGATCGGATAAATTGTGAAGGCTTGACCCTAAAGCCCAGTAACATTATGGTGAGGGCTTTTGACGGGTCGAAGAGAATGGTGCATGGGGAGGTGGACATCCCTGTCAAAGTAGGCTCTCAGACCTTTAGGTCCACCTTCTACGTGATGGACATCAGGCCATCGTACTCTTGTTTATTGGATCGTCCTTGGATCCATGAAGCTGGGGCTGTTACTTCTACACTGCACCAAATACTGAAATATCCGGTGAAGGGGAAGATTGTCACTGTGCATGGTGAAGAGGAGTATATGGTGAGCCACCTGAACTCCTTCATGTATGTGGAGATGGATGGGGAATTCATAGAGACTCCTTGTCAAAACTTTGAAGAGGTTCCCCATATTTTGGCGTCAACCGAGACTACCACCAGCACCAAACCTCCTCTGAAGATGGCTTCTCTCAAGGACTCCATAGCAGCAGTTGAAGAAGGTGGGTGTACCAATTGGGGACAGCTCCCTGATTTTACTCACAAAATGGACAAATTTGGTTTGGGCTTTACTTCAAGAGCTCAAAGGGTTGTTCGACGCGCTCGGGCTGGAGGACCTCCCCTACGCATCAACAATCGTGGGGTCAACGCTATTGAAGACAGTGAGGAAGATTCTGATATTGACAGCTGGATCTACCCGACTACCAACGGTGGACCGAGTAACTGGACGGCCAGAGATTTTATACCAATTTCTTTTGTTCAGTAGTAATTGTCTTACTCATTTTTCGAATTTGTAATAAACAATTTAAACTCTACGACCTTGTGTCTTACCCGAGGCACAATGGTTTTGTTTGTGAGGGCTATTATATGCCATTTTCATATGTCATCAATAAAACATTGGACGTTTCTTGCATACAAATTTTGTGCTCTCTATTTTTCTTTTCTGCTTTTCACTTTATCAATATAGCTATGCTCTTACACACACTCACATAACAAACTACATATCCATATCCACTCTGGATCCCATTGATAACAGCTTTGCTATTCCCAATCATGACTTCGAAAATCCGATCAACCAAGTCGAGGACGAAGGTGGGGACGATTGTGAGGTACCCGGAGAACTTGCTAGACTGTTATAGCCGGAAGAGAGGGCTATACATCCTCATGAAGATCCAGTTGAGACGATAAATTTGGGCACGGGGGTGGATAGAAAAGAAGTCAAGATTGGCACAAATTTGGAGATTAATGTCAAACAGCGGTTGATACAGATGTTGCACGAATATGTTGAGATATTCGCCTGGTCATATGAAGACATGCCTGGTTTAGACACTGACATTGTGGTACATCGTCTGCCGACTAAAGAAGAGTGTCCTCTGGTTAAACATAAGGTCCGCCATATGCGCCCTGAAATGTCAGAGAAGATTAAAGCTGAGTTCATGAAGCAGTTCAACGATGGGTTCCTAGCTGTTACCTCTTACCCGTAGTGGATTCCTAATGTTGTCCTGGTACCTAAGAAGGACGGTAAGGTACGTATGTGTGTGGACTACAGAGACTTAAACAGGGAAAGCCCCGAGGATGACTTCCCTCTTCCCCACATTGATGTTCTGGTTGACAACACCGCACAACATAAAATATTCTCCTTCATGGATGGTTTCTCTAGCTACAACCAGATCAATATGGCTCCTGAAGACATGGAGAAGACAACCTTCGTCACACAGCGGGGCATCTTCTGTTACAAAGTGAAGCCTTTTGGGTTGAAGAATGCTGGGGAAACTTATCAGTGAGCCATGGTCGCCTTGTTCCATGATATGATCCACCATGAGATAGAGGTTTATGTTGATGACATGATCTCCAGGTCTCAAACCGAAGAGGAACACCTTGACCATCTACAAAAATTGTTTGACAGATTGAAGACATACAAGTTGAGACTGAATCCGAACAAGTGCACCTAGTAAGGTCTGGTAAGCTCCTGGGGTTCATTGTCAGTGACAAAGGTATTCAAGTAGACCATGTGAAGGTAAAGTCCATACAAGAGATGCCAGCTCCCCGTACTGAGAAGGAAGTTAGAGGTTTCTTAGGACGCCTGAATTATATCACCGGGTTCATTTCACATCTGACTGCTACTTGTGAGCCAATCTTCAAGCTCCTGAAGAAAGATCAAATGGTAAAGTGGAATGATGAATGCCAGACTACTTTCGAAAGAATCAAGGAATACCTTCAAGAACCACCAATCTGATGCCTCCAGTTGAAGGAAGACCTTTGATATTATACTTAACAGTGCTAGACAATTCAATGGGGTGTGTGCTGGGGCAGCATGACGAGTCTGGTCGAAAAGAGCACGCAATATACTACCTTAGCAAAAAATTTACCAACTGTGAGACAAGATACTCACTGCTCGAGTAAACTTGTTGCACTTTGGCATGGGCCGCTCGCCGACTAAGATAGTATATGCTGACCCACACTACTCTGTTGATATCTAAGATGGATCCAATCAAATACATCTTCGAGAAGCCTGCACTCTCCAGAAGAATAGCAAGATGGCAGATAATCTTAATTGAATACGATATACAATATACAACCCAGAAAGCAATCAAGGGAAGTGTATTAGCTGATCATTTCGCACATCAGGCTGTGGATGACTACCAGTCCATGAACTTTGAGTTCCCGAACGAGAATATTATACTAGTGACTGACTACGAAGAACCTGGACCGGATGAAGGACCTGAAGAAGGATCCCGATGGACTATGGTTTTTGACGGAGCTTCGAACGCACTCGGTAATGGCATTGGCGCTGTAATCATATCTCCCGAGGACTGTCATACTCCTTTCACTTCCCGACAATGTTTCAACTGCACTAACAACATGGCGGGGTATGAAGCCTGCATCATGGGTCTCAAAGCCGCTATCGACCTCAGGATCAAGTTCTTAAATGTCTTCGAGGATTCAGCCTAGGTGATAAGTCAGATCAAAGGCGAATGGGATACGAAGCATCCGAATCTCATCCCGTATAAAGAGCACGTGCTGACGTTGCTCCCACACTTTGAGGAGGTAACCTTTGAACATTTCTCACGAGAGGAGAACCAGTTAGCAGACGTGCTAGCTACCATGTATTCTATGTTCAAAGTCAGGTGGGACAACGAAGCTCCCTGAATCACCATTGAAAGGTTAGATGAACCAACACACTGCTGCGAGATTGATATTGAAGAAGTAGCAGATAAACCTTGGTTTCACGAAGTGAAAAGGTATCTCGATACTCAAGAGTATCCTGAAGGGGCATCTATCAACGATAAGAAGTTTCTGAGAAGGTTCGCTGCGAAATTCTTCCTCAGTAATGGAATCCTCTAAAAGCGCAATCATGACTCTACCTTACTGCGATGTGTAGACAAGGGCGAAGCAGAGAGGATTATAACAGATTTACATGAAGGTACCTTCGGAACCTATTCTAGTGGACATACCATAGCTAAGAAGATCCTACGGGAAGGATACTACTGGTCCACTATGAAAGCAGATTGTTATCAACACTCCCGAACTTGTTATAAGGGCCAAATCTATGTCGATAACGTGCATGTGCCTCCGGTTCCTTTGAACGTCTTGACATCTGCTTGGCCCTTTGCAATGTGGGGCATTGACATGATTGGATAAATCACACCTACCGCTTCCAATGGAAATCGCTTCATCCTGGTAGCCATCGATTACTTCACAAAGTGGGTTGAGGCTGCCTCATTTGCTACCGTTACCAAGAATGTTGTGGCACGGTTCATCAAGCATAACCTGATTTGTCGGTACGGTGTGCCAGAGAGAATCATTACTGACAATGGTACCAATCTCAATAATACGATGATCACCAAGCTATGTAAGAAATTCAAGATGCAGCATCATAACTTTTCTCCCTACCGGCCGAAAATGAATGGCGATGTTGAAGCGGCTAACAAGAACATCAAGAAGACTATACAAAAGATGACAGTGACATACAAAGACTGGAATGAGATGTTACCATTTTCTCTTCATAGGTACCGCACCTCAGCACGGACATCGACAGGGGAAACACCCTACTCTTTGGTATATGGCATGGAGGCAGTCCTACCCATTGAGGTCCACATTCCTTCTTTAAGGATTATGAAGGGTGCGGGTTTGAACGAAGAAGGCTGGATCCAGACTCGACTTGATCAACTGAATCTGATTGATGAGAAGAGACTTACTGATGTCTGTCATGGTCAAACGTATCAAAAATGAATGATCAAGGCTTTCAACAAAAAAGTTAGACGCTAAGAGTATCAAGTCGGGGATCTAGTAATCAAGTGCATCATATTGCCGCAAGGTGATCCCAGGGGAAAATGGACTCCCACATACGAAGGGCCATTTGTGATTAAAAACATTTTCTCGGGTGGAGCCATGACTCTAACCACCATGGACGGTGACGACCTTCCTCACCCTGTCAATGCAGAGATAGTGAAAAGATACTGCACGTGATAAAAGACCCGCTAGGTTGACTGGCCTAGGCAAAAATAAGGGTTTTCCGGTGAACCAAAAGGGTTCGGGAAAAAGTAAGGGATGAAAACGGAAAAAATATGTACACCCGGCAAGTCGAAAACCTGAAAAGGCAACTTGGGAAAAAAAGGGTATCCCGGTGGACTGAAAACCTGAAAGGGCAGTCCATAAAAAAGTTAGGGACGTAAAGTGTATCACTATGTCCCATTGGATCACCTTGCAATCAGACCTCAGTATCAATATCAAGCTTGAACGACACCGATCAATATAATCAGCTTCAGACGAGTAGCAAAGTGATGAGACGCTCAAAGACATAGCGGATATAGCAGACTTAGAACCCAATGGGATTGTTGCACATAGTTGTTTTCTTTTTGTACACAATATTGTATAGCTTCAATTTTTACGGTGGTGTTCTCTTACTAGAGCGACATCTTCCTTGTACAAAAACGCTTGTTATAGGCCAACTTCGAAAATTAATACAAGTCATTTTTACAAAAACAATGTGTTTTTTCTTTTTCTGTTTTATTTTGCAAGAACGTCCAATGGTTTATTCTTGACATATGCATTTGAATATGATTTATGTTCACAAATATTCACATAAGAAACGAAAAGACAATGGCTCGTAACTTAAGAAACATGGGCAAAACAAAAACTAAAAAATGTCAAACCCGACAGTTACTCTGTCCAGCAGGTACCAGGGCAGAGACAGCTTTGAAACAAAGTCATCAGTACACACGAACCCATGACATCTGTACTCCCCATAGAGTAAAGGGAATCAAAGCATTGATATCAGTTTCCCTAAAACAGGAAGTACTCTCCCCAGCTAGATTCTTTCAGAAAACGGACATCTATATTCCCCAACCGAATTTCATAATCGCAAGAGGATCATAAAGTTCTCTCCCGATCAGGGTTTATTTCTCTGAGCACTGATAACACTTACTTTACACTTGTTTTTTACTCTGATTTCACATGTTATTTAGGTTTTTTATTATTGTTTTATCGTATTATGCCTATCCTTTGTTTCCTTTGCAGGTATTTCAAATATCCAGAGCTCCCCTGAAGAAATGAAGGAAAACAGGCTGAAAAACAGGAGTTTAGGTCAAATTTGCACTCATGGCCTCCATCATGGAGCCAGCCATAGAGTAGGCCATGACGTGGACCACCTCCTGCTGACCTTAACTTCCATGTTCCCCACTTCCTTTCATTTACACTCATGGCGGGTGCCACCTTTGGACGATGTTTTCCCCCTCCCAAAAGGAGTTGGGGGGCATTCATGTGATTTCCTGAATTCCTCATCCTCTATAAATAGAAGTTCCTGATTTCATTTCAATTCACCCAAGCTTAGTTGCAAACTTGATCCAACCATAGTTGCGAACTTAAGCCATATAATTTCACCATTGTAAAGCGATAATTCTTCACATCGGGGAATTATTACATTGTTGATTGAATTTGTGATCGAGTTAGTAGATTGAGTTTGTAATCGAGTTTGGAGCACTTCGGAGGAATTTTATCTTGCCACATTTATTTTCAACTACTGTTTATTTCCAGTCGCATTTTACTTCCAGTTTGTACCAGATTTAAAACCTCCCCGTTTGGAGCAGGTTTCTATTTATATATTCCGCACTGCTTTTACTTTGTTTATTTCCCGCACTGCTTTTACTTTGTTTATTTCCCGCACTGCTTTTACTTTGTTTATTTCTAGCACTTCTTTTACTTTGTTTATTTCCAGCACCTGCTTTTACTTTGTTTATTTCCCGCACTGCTTTTACTTTGTTTATTTTCCGCACCGCACTTTAAATTATTTACTTTCTCGCATGATTTATTTTAACATGTCTGTTTACATTCCCATGTCAGGCTGAACCTTACTGGGCTAGAATGTAAGGAATCTAGTTAGATCGATATTCCAAATAATGTGTCAATAGAAATGCTTATGGGCTATTTTGGTTTTTAATACGAGTTTTCTGTACTTTATTGTTGTTGGGTAAGATCGAAAGTCGTCCAACCCTTTGTTAAACTCGGTTAATTCTAACTGGTCAAAGGAAGCGAAAGCGCTTTGTCCGGTTAGTTAGGGATTTTTATTATCAAAGAAATCAATTTTAAAACTATTTTCGGACGCATTTATAGGGTTAAAGTTAGGTTCCCTTTTTATTAGAAATTCCAGATCAAAATACTTTTCAACTTGGTCAAGTACTCTATTTCTTAAAAATAGGTTTATTACTTTAACGCAATGCGCGCCTTTTTATAAGTGACAATAAGAAGGTCTGACTAGAGAGTAAACTCGGTTCTGATTACGCGAAAGCGACAGTTCCTGTTAAATTAGTTCTTTTCTTTAGTAGAAAATATTTCCATATAAGTAGTTTCCGAAGCATTGCGAATATCATCTGACTACGTGAATTACATTCGACCCTGCTTTTATATCTTAAGTTTATTTCGCTACACTTTACTTTCTTGCATGCTAAATTCCCTGTTTAATATTGACTTAGCTAAACACCGTAACAATAGGAAACGATAGATTGAAGATTGGTCTCTGTGGATCGATAATCTTTTATATTACTCTAACGTGATTCGTACACTTGCGAATACACCAAACCAAGTTTTTGGCGCCGTTGCCGGAGAGCAATTTCATCAAATTTCGCACCCTATAGTCGCACCGTCTAGACTAAGTTTTACAGTCCGGTTAATGCGAAGATCTCGCAGCACCGGAAACTTATTCAATCCTTTAGCAGAACCTGAACGTTACATCCATTTTCTTCGTAGAATTAGAAAAACTATGGCCGAGAATCGTAACCAAAGACCCCTTAAGGAATTTTCCCAACCGTCAGATGAGGAACCTAGTTCAAGTATCGTAAACCCAGCTATAACCACAAATAATTTCGAACTAAAACCCTCATTGCTACAATTGGTGCAACAAAACCAATTCGGTGGTCTCGCTACTGATAACCCGAATCAACACTTAAAAACTTTTATACAATTAGAAGACACTTTAAAATGCAATGGTGCTTCGCCTTAAGCAATACGACTAAGATTATTCCCTTTTTCCCTCAGAGATAAATCAAGAGATTGGTTAGATTCCCTTCCACCCAATTCAATAACAACCTGGGAAGACCTTAGGAGAGTATTTCTCGCAAGATATTTTCCGCCCAGCAAAACTGTTGTCCTTAAAAACCAGATCACTAGATTTAACCAAAACCTGGGAGAATCACTTTTTGAGGCTTGGGAGAGATATAAGGACCTGTTAAGATCCTGTCCACACCATGGCCTAGAACAATGGCTAATCATCCACACCTTCTATAATGGACTCTATTACAACACAAAGATGTATATCGATGATGTCGCTGGTGGCGCATTGATGAATAAACTTTACGTAGAAACATGTGCTCTCATTGAGGACATGGCCCAAAACCATTACCAATGGGGAACAGAACGAGCTACGGTAGAGAAAAAGGAGACCCAAGGAGGAAAACATGAGATAAGTTCTCTAGACATGATGCAAGTTAAAATGGACGCTCTTGCCTTAAAAGTTCAAAACATGTCTCAAAACCCTAATACTGTAGCCGCAGTAGCTTCCGAATGCGAACTCTGTGGGACCCAAGGACATCAACCTGCGGAATGTAACTTGTTGAATGAGCCTTGCTCAAACCAAGTAAATTACACCCAAGGAAACCCATTTTCAAACACTTACAACCCCGGAAGGAGGAATCACCCAAACTTTTCTTATAAAAACAATAGCCCAATACAAAACGCTGCACCTCCGAGACCTATAGGTTTCCAAGCCCAAAGACCAAATCAACCTATGCAAGTTGTGGCACCCAAACCAAACCTTGAGAAAATCATGGAAAATTTCATTTCAGCTCAAACCCAGCAAAACAAAGAGTTCCTAAATCAGAATATTCACGTAAACGAACTAATCACACAATTAGGAACAAAGGTTGATCAGATAATTACGCATAACAAGATGCTTGAAACCCAGATCTCACAGATAGCCCAAACATAAGCCCCACAAACTACACCTGGAGGACAACTCCGTGGACTACCTCAACCAAATCCTAAAGGGCAAGCTAATGCCATTTCCTTACGAAGTGGGACTACTTACGATGGACCCAAGAATCCAGCCATGAGTACACCCTCATAACCTAAGACAAATGTTTTTCCTACAGACCAAGTGGAGGAACCATAGGAACCTGAAAAGCAAAAATAACTAGAATTAAAAGATAAAACTAATATATTACCACCCTTGTACAAACCCCCAGTCCCATTTCCGCAAAGACTTAAACAAACCAAACTTGACAATCAATACCAGAGATTCATTAAAGTTATAGAAAAACTCCATGTAGATATTCCTTTCACCGAAGCCATCACTCAGATACCATCTTATGCTACATTCCTAAAAGACATCCTGACCAACAAGCGTATACTTGATGATCCCAAACCTATCGAATGCAATTTTATTTCAGAAAATAAACTTGCCAAGAAAGAAAAGGATCCAGGAAGTTTTCCATTCCTTGTATCTTAGGAAATCATACTATTGACAAAGCCTTCTTAGATCTAGGAGCTAGCGTCAGCCTTATGCCTTTAGTAGTTTGTAGAAGGTTAAACTTAGGAGAATTGCAGCCGACTAAAATGTCTCTCCAGCTGGCTGATAGATCAGTTAAGTATCTTATAGGCATACTTGAAGACATACCAGTTAAGATCAGTCAGCTATATATCCCAACTGATTTCGTGGTTATGGATATTAAAGAATACGAAGAAATCCCAATCCTCTTAGGTAGACCATTCCTATCAACAATCGGAGCCATAATTGACGTTAAGAAAGGAAAATTAACATTTGAGGTGGGTGATGAGAAGATAGAATTTATTCTTTCAAAGTTCTTAATGGCACCAGTCATAGGAGATGCTTGTTATGCCATCGACGTCATTGACGAGTGTATATTGGAACTTAAGCGGGAGGAATCTAACAAAAATATTAAGTTACCTTCGAACCCCATTATGGAGGACGATGGATTTAAAGGTTTAGAACCTTACATCGATGACGACCTCTATGAATGTTTATCGCTTACTCCCGATCCCATGCCTTGCCCTTTGAAACCATCTTTAGAATTGAAGGAACTTCCCAAGAACCTCAGATACGAATTCTTAGATAAAGAGATGAATCTTCTTGTTATAGTTAACGCTAATTTTAAGTCAAGACGAGAAAACTCAACTCTTAGAGATCTTACGAAAATATCCCTCAGCTTTAGGGTATAACATCTCTGATTTAAAAGGAATAAGTCCATCGGTGTGCATGCACCGGATCTTGTTAGAGGAAAACTCAAAACCCTCAAGAGAACATCAAAGAAGAATAAACCATATAATGAGCGATGTTGTTAAAAGAGAATTTCTTAAGTTACTAGAGGCTGGTATGATTTACCAAATATCAGATAGTAATTGGGTGAGCCCTGTGTATGTGGTGCCAAAGAAAGGAGGCATCACAGTCATAGAAAATGAGAAAGGTGAGCATATTGCTAAACGAACAGAAGGAGGTTGGCATATGTGTATAGATTATAGAAAATATAACAAAGCAACCAGGAAGGATCATTTCCATCTTCCATTTATAGATCAAATGCTCGAATGTCTAGCCATACACTCGCGCTTTTGTTATCTAGATGGATACTCAGGATTTTTCCAAATACTTATTCACCCTGACGATCAAGAGAAAACAACCTTTACTTGTCCTTATGGAACGTTCGCCTATAGACGAATGCCCTTCGGACTCTGTAATGCCCCTGCCACTTTTCAATGTTGTATGATGTCTATATTTGCAGATTACCTAGATGGAATAATAGAAGTTTTCATGGATGATTTCTTGGTGTGTGGATTCAATTTTAAAGATTGTCTCTCCAACCTCGAAAAAATCCTTGAAAGATGCGTAGAGGTGAACCTAGTGCTAAACTGGGAAAAATGCCATTTTATGGTTAATGAAGGTTTAGTATTAGGACACATTGTCTTCGAAAGAGGCATTGAGGTCGATAGAGCCAAAATTGAAGTTATAGAAAACCTCAGCCCACCTAAAACCATTAGGGAGATTAGAATGTTTCTTGGACATGCTGGTTTTTATCGGCGTTTTATAAAAGACTTCTCTAAAATAAAAAAACCTTTGACTAATATTCTAATGAAGAACGTTGAATTTATTTTCGACGAGAAATGTCTCGAAGCTTTTAAATTTTTGAAACAAGCACTGATTTCAGCTCCGATCATGCAACCCCCAGATTGGACACACCCTTTGAAATCATGTGCGATGCCAGCGATTATTCAGTTGGTGTTGTTCTAGGACAATGAAAAGACAAGAAATTACATGTTATATATTATGCTAGTAGAACCCTAGATACCGCCCATCTCAACTATGCAACAACAGAGAAAGAATTACTAGCAGTAATTTTTGCGATAAATAAGTTTAGGTCCTACCTAGTTGGAGCAAAGATCATTGTTTACACTGATCATGCTGCCATACGTTATCTATTAAATAAAAAGGACGCTAAACCTAGATTACTTAGATGGATCATGTTACTCCAAGAGTTTGATCTAGACATTAAGGATAAGAAAGGCACAGAGAATGTTGTCGCTGACCACCTCTCTAGATTAGAACACTTAAAACCTGACTTATTACTTATAAATGATGATTTCACCTATGACAGACTTATAGCTAAGACTGATGATTTTGAGCCTTACAGAGATAAATATTTTGAAAAAATTTCAGTAATGAAGAGCGTACCTTGGTACGCTGATTTTGTAAACTACCTAGTTGCAGATATCATACCCCCTGATCTAAATTACCAACAGAAAAAGAAGTTCTTCAAAGATGTTAAACATTTTTACTGGGATGAACCGCTCCTATTCAAGAGAGGAATAGATAATATTTTCAGGAATTGCATCCCAGAAGAGGAAATAGAAGACATCATCAGACACTGTCATTCTGCACCTTATGATGGACATGCAGGTATATCTAAAACGCACGCCAAGATTCTTCAAGCAGGCCTCTATTGGCCAACTTTATGGCGCGATGTTCATGTCTACATTGTCAAGTGCGACCGATGCCAACACACCAGGAACATATCGAGATGTGACGAGATGCCAATGAGGAATATCCAGGAAGTTGAACTCTTTGATGTTTGGGGTATAGACTTTATGGGACCATTTCCACCTTCAATGGGAAATAGGTACATTTGGGTAGTTGTGGACTATGTGTCTAAATGGATTGAAGCTATTGCATCACCCACAAACGACACAAGAGTGGTAGTCAAGTTATTTAAGAATATCATTTTTCCGAGGTTTGGAACACCCCGTCTCGTTATAAGTGATGGAGGATCACATTTCATATCCAGAATCTTTGATAAGCTCTTGAGTAAGTATGGAGTAAAGCACAGAGTAGCAACACCTTATCACCCACAGACTAACGGCCAAGTAGAAATGTCTAACAGAGAGATTAAACAAATCTTAGAAAAAACTGTTTCAATTTCCAAAAAAGATTGATCTCAGAAGCTGCATGAAGCACTATGGGCCTACAGAACATCTTTTAAAACCCCTATTGGAACAACCCCTCACCAATTAGTCTATGGAAAATCTTGTCATTTACCCTTCGAGTTAGAGCATAAAGCCTATTGGACCATTAAGACCCTGAATTTGGAATATTTGACTGCTGGTGAAAAGTGCATCCTTGACATTCATAAATTGGAGGAATTCCGCTAGTCTGCCTATGAGGATGCTATAATATATAAAGAAAGAACCAAAACTTGGCATGACAGAATAATTGTAAAGAAAGATTTCAGTATAGGCGACCTTGTTCTCCTTTTCAATTCCAGGTTGCGACTTTTTCCTGGCAAGCTACGTTCAAGATAGACTGGTCCTTTTGAGGTCTCTAGAATCCTAAGATCTGGAGCAGTCGAGATCAAGAACAATTCTTGTAGCCCATTCATCGTCAATGGGCAGAGGTTGAAGCACTACGAAGGAGGTGACATTCCCACCAACTACTCCAGCCACACTCAGATTGGTCCACCAGTACCAGTTTCTGATATATGAAGCTTACTCGTCAAGCTAACAACGTTAAACAAGCGCTGCATGGGAGGCAACCCATGAGTTTATTTTTATTTTTTGCATTTATTTACTTTTTACTTTATCAAATTTTATTTTTATCTTTATACTAACAGTTGCAAAATTTATGATTTCAGGTATCACCTGCTAGCCGTCTTTGCTAACTACATTTTTCAGGATGGAGCATTTCGATGACATGCATGTTTCCTTCCGAGATGACACTCAGAGACAACTCTATGCGGTCCTTTCACAGCGACTCATGGCACCGACCAGATATCCAGACCAGGTTTTCATGGAAGCTCTTGGCTTTGAAGCCAGTATCAAGTATTTATGCAACCAGCTAAAGTGGGATGAGTATGCAGATGACCTAAATTTGACCTACAGGAACCTCACCTTAGAATTCCTCAGTTCATTCGAGTTTGAGCCCTATAATGGCCAGGATGGATATCTCACTTTCAGACTATTCGGGATAGAATATTGTTTTACCCAGAGGGAGTTTGGCGACTTGCTAGGCTTCCAGACCACACCTGATGCTATACCTGAGCTACCAGTTGGCTATTTCATGACTAGGAACAGGGAGAAATTCTGGAGAGATATTACTGCTGGAGGGAGCCTTGATCCTTCCACTCAGTTATCCCATGTTATTCACAACCCCGCTTTCAGGTATTTTCAGATGGTTATTGCTCACACTTTCCTAGGGAAGTCCGACACTAATACCCATGTTAGCGAGGAGGAGATCTTTTTCCTCTATTGTGCGACCCAGTCTCGCCCTGTAGCCTGTGGAAATTTTTTGTTGTGGAATCTCATGATGACTTCTAAGTCTGCTGAAGGTATCCTCCATGTGGGAGGGACAGTGACTCAGATTGCTTCTGCTTTGGGTCATACAAGTAAGTTATCTCACCTTACCTCCTATTGTGGATATAATACAATGGACATTGATTTCTGTTTGGATCGTGGGCTGATGAGAAGAGTCTACTTTAATCTCAACCAGTATAGACTCCTGATTGATAATGAAACCGTTCACTGTTTTACCTTGCCTGATCCCATGATGACCAATGTCCATAACTCTGCCAATTGGACATATGCCTTAGAAGGTCTTGGAGAGACCGTGGACGAGCGAAAATCACCTCCGGTACCTGAGTATCATCCATGTCCATCGCCAGAAAGGACCATTGTATTCTCTAATAATTTCTCTTTGCAGCAACCCGACATTTATGCACAGGTTGCTGAGCTGCATAGAGAGGTAGCCCAACTTCGTCAGACAGTTGAAGACCTCTCACTTCAGGTTATGGTTCCTGATTCTACTCACTCTACTGAGGCAGACCTCCTACAGCAGGAAATTGATGATCTTCGCAGTAAGTTAGCTGCAGCTCATGGTCCTGAGTCGACCACAGACCCTACCACTCCTTGATAATCTTGATTCATATCTGCAGTGTTTTGCTGTTTTGTTGTTTCTTTTATCATGTTGTTTCCTTTTTTCAGACTTATTTATTTTTATGCCTAACTCTTGCATTCTACTTTCTTTTTATTTTTTGTGACTTACCATGATTAAGTATATTTATTTTTATTTTTATTTTTATTTTTTTCTCACTAATAGAAGAATTAATTCAGTCCCGTTTATGATTTCTCACATGATTGCTGTCCTGAGACACACAGGGACCATAACTTTTGGAGGACTAGTTATATCTATTGCTAGAGTTCTGCACCTTGACGTACCCTTGCACCCCTGCCTCCCCGCATAATTAATTTGAAATTTCTAAAAGATATGAAATTGTTCAAGGTGAGGAGAGCGGGTGGTTTTGAACTTATGGTTCGGGGTGTCGCTATCCCATCCGTCGTTCTGCCTTGCACTAGACATCTTGATGAACGAATTGCGAGGAACTGGACCTACGATCTAGATGCTCCACCTTTTACTGGTCCATTACCTCCTAATGTTCAACTTGGGGATGGACACGAGACTGATGAAGAATACGAGCAGATGGATGAACCTTATGCCTCACCTGTGTCCCCCAACCATGCTTCACCCGCACACACTGCACCTTCTACTTCTAACACTTTTGCAGGTACGGCTCCTGGCTTCTACATCACTGAAGAGATGTGGCGTGACCAACTAGCCCAGGAGGAGAGAAGAGATGGTTTACTTTCTGCCATCCAACAGCAGCTGGCAGATAACATGAGTTTCATGGAGGCGTCACGACAGCAGTCAAACCGCTCTTTTCAAAGTCTTATGGAATATCAATTGGCGATATCCCGCGAGAAACATAGGCAACAAGCCCAATTTCAGAGGCACTCTTCCCTCATGGAGGCCACTCAAGGTTCCCTTTTTGGCAACCTTCGCGAGATTAAGAGTTCACAGATTGCCTTGTCCGCCAGATTTGACCAGTTCGAGGCTTCTCAGAGCAGTCGTCGTTGCAGCCGTTCCCTCCATCCTAGACATTCACTGCAGGATGGCGAGGGACCCAGCCAGCCTTAGTACTTTACCAGGTGACTCTTTCCTATTATTATTTCGTAACATTGGGGACAATGTTCGATTTAAGTGTGGGAGGAGATTTACTCGCTTTCTCGCTTTATTTTTTCTCTCGCTTTATTTTTTCCTTTTCCTGCATTTTCCTTCTCGTTATTTTACTTCTTTATTTGCTTTAGTTTGCTTGTTTGCTTTCTTTTCAAAATAATACATGTGTTTGACGAGTCATCTATATTTGTATGGTCTAGTGTATGTCCACTCCCCCATTTCTTGAGCCTAACCGAAATTTTTTTTCTAAGAAAAGCATTGTGTTTTGAACTTAGTTGGGCTATAAGACTTGGTTGAGATTGGATGTAGTATGACTTGGGAAAGCCCTTTCGAAGCATCGACATAGTTTTTACACCTTAAGCTTCATAAATTTAGGGTTTCGATCCCAATACCCCCTATGTCGTGTGTGATACGGTGGCCAGAACTGACTGTTTAATACTGGTTTGCATTTTGCGTTTGTGTTTGCAAAATGTCGCGGTAAGCAAGATTCGCCACCGACTTTTATTTTATCCAACAAAGGAAAGGAAAAAAGCACAGGAAAATTCTTTTTTCGAGATATTTCTGAGTACGGGGGGTAGATTATAGAAAGGGAAGGTATTAGCACCCTTTCTATCCGTAGTTATCTACGGGCTCTTAGGTACTTGCTCATCATTTTCAAAATTGCTTCTTTGTGTGTTTGTGCGATTTGAAAAGTTTTTGTTTTGACTTCAATTTCAGATCATTTATCTTTGCACATTTTAGGGTTATCTAACCGTTTTAAAGTTTTCATACATTCTTGTCATGCAACCCTAATTATACATCTAACAGTTTAATATTTTGCGGAATTTAAAGTGCAGAAATTAAACTACGCTATTACAAGGCTTCGGGCATTTACATAGCCAAAAACAAACCCTTAAATAATAAAGCGATAAATGAAAATAAAAGACCTAATTAACTATTACAACTTGTGAGCAATTACAATAATAGGATAAAAATAAATAACGAAGCGCGCGCGATGAAATTTAAAACGAGGGCGAACTAGGGTTTTGACCCTTTCTATCCTAATTAAAAGAAAATTTGTTTTTGTTGTTTTTATAAAAAGGATTAGGTTTTAAAATTAAATATACAAATTAATTAGCTAATTAAATTAATTAATGAAAATAATTACATGGCCTATTTTTTGTGTTTTTGTTATTTTTAAGAAAAGAAAATATAATTAAATTAGAAATAAAACCCTAATTGTTCTAATTATTTTAATCATTTACAAAAACAATTAAAGTTACCTAAAATTAACAACCTAATTAAATTAATTAATTTTTTGTATAAAAAATAAATGTCCTAAATTTAATTGGATGAAAAATATTTTTTGTGACTTTTTTTGATAAAAATAAATATTTATTTTTGTTAGTGAAATAAATAAACTAAATTAATTAAAACAAAATATAAAAGAAAAAGATTAAAGAAAATTGGGCCTGAAAGTAATTTGGAGGGGATGCAGATAGCATTTCTGGCCCAAGAAGGGAAGCCCCACGTTGACTCTTTACAATCCCATGCCATGCGTTTGACTAGGCGTTTGGTGCTCCTTCATGATGGCCCTTGGATGTGGCCATCTGACTACCTGGCAGACTGGATTGTGAGGGCGTATGGTGGACCTTGGACTTGTAAGCGCGCTGGATCCTGAAAATGAAAATAATATGAAGAAATTGGGGGACCTGGGTTTCGAACCCAGGTCCTGAAGCGTTTTGCACACACCCCACTACCATATGCGCTGGCTGTTTTGTTTGTATATAATATAAACAACAATTATTATATAAAGAATAAACGAAATAATAAAATATTTGCGCGAAAATTCAAATGGACGAGTGGGAGGCTGCCACACACGTTGTCTTCTTCCTCCTGGCTCCGTTGGAAAAAGTCCCAGACTTTTACCTACGGACGTTTGTCCGTCACTACAAGTCCTGTAAATCTCAAAACTCAATACAAGCGTGATAAATAAAAACCAAGGCCATGGATGGATCCGTCTGGACCTGCTGAGTTCAATAGTGTCCCTTTCATGGCCCAATTTTGCCTGTAAACAAAAATCCCAAATCGAGGCTCCAAACCCTAACAATGGTGAAATCTCATACAGTCCATATAAATGCAATTAAACATTATAGAAAGCTTGCAAATGTTCTAAGGATTAAGAATCTACAAATATTTCATGTTATATATGCCACAATTACGCAATTTGAATTCAAGAAAATCGCAAAGTCGTGACTGACTTACAGCGCGTTTTGGTACTGGAAAGGCTTTGTTCTTGATTGATTTCGCTTGCTTACACTCCCAGGAAGCGATTGGGACAGCTAGAAGGCCTTGAGGATGCCTGAAAGTATCAATTCGTGTCTACACTTTTTTGGTGTTTTTTCAAGTTTTGTTCTTGATGTTGCGCCTCTTTCTAGCCTCTCTTTAGGTCTGCAATGGTTCTATATGTATTGAGGAGTGAATTAGGGTTCCAAAACTGATCTCAATCTTCCTCCATCAATGAATTTGATTTTGATTTGATTCCTTTGAATATCATTCCAAAAATAGTCCAAAACCAATCTTTTTGTGCACCTCATGCCTTTACACAAATTTGATCTTATGCTAGCTAGATGTTAAGACCTGAAACATGTAAAAAAATCTTGAGTTTTCAATATTTTAGATTTTCTATGATTTGTTTTGATTTAAATTGATTAAATTCAAATCAAAATCAAAATAAATAATAAAAACAAGATAATGACAAGTGGCAAAGGCAAGGGCTCGTGGACCATGTTGCCAACTCAAAACAAGTGCAAAGGATTGGGCCCATTTGGCAAAATTTGCAATTTTAGGCATAGTTGACTATGATCGGTGGGAAAGAACTGACTGTTTTTGGAATGCTGGTTCGTGTTTGCGTTTGTTTTCGCAAAATGTCGCGGTAAGCAAGATTCGCCACCGTCTTTTATTTTATCCAACAAGGAAAGGACAAAAGCACAGAAAAATTCCATTTTGAGATATTTCTCGGGTTCGGGAGGTAGATTATAGAAAGGGAAGGTGTTAGCACCCTTTCTATCCGTGGTTATCCATGGGATCTTGGGTACTTGCTCTTTATGTTTTCAAAAGTTTGCTTTTTTTTTGTGTTTGTGGATTTGAAAAGAGTTTTTGTTTTGAAGAGAGTGTAAGTGCGAAAAGTTTTGTTTTGTTTTAAAAGGAGCAAGTACCTAAGAACCACCTACCTACTCAAAAAGGAATTAAGCTGTACAAATGTCTTTTAGACAATGTTATCCCACCATTGAGGAGTTAATAGCATCGTCGTTAGAGTTTTAAGGGTCAATTCGATTAAGGGACATGTGGTCACTAAAGCAATGTTAGGATGCCTTAGCGGTAACCCTAATGTATTAGATTATTTTTTTCCGAGGCAACCATTTCGAGGCAACTTATGATCTTTGGACAAGAGGGCGACCTCTAAAACTTCCTATACTTAATGACCACGTTCGAAGGCAACCAAGTGAGGTGTACCCTAAGAGTGCGCATATGAGAGTGTGTTATTTTTCAGTTATATTATCTTTGTACATGTTATGGTGAGCTACTGTTGATTTTAAGTTAAAAGTTGATCTTATCATGCATTGCCTATTATTCAAACATCTAACAGTTAATATTGTGCGAGAATTAAATTGCGGAAAGTTAAATCTAAACTATTACAAGGCGTCGGGTATTTACATCGCCAAAGACAAACCCTTTAAAATTAAATTGCAAAAAGTAAATAAAAGCGATAAATAAATAAATAAAATCCTAAGTTAAAAACTATTACATTCTTGAAGCAGTTACAATATTGAAATATGGATCAAAAATAATTCGCGCGCGAGAAAATTAAATCGGAGTGTCTTAGGGTTTTGACCCTTTTTATAAAATAAGGCATATTTTTTGTTATTTTTTTAATTAAAAATTAGTCTAAATTAATAATTGAATTAATTAATTACATGAAAATATTTTTAGGTTTTTTATTTTAATTAAGGAAATAAAATAAGGATGGTTAAAAATATTAAAAACCTAATATTCTAATTTGATTTTAATTTATTACGAAATATGTTATTGTTAAACCTATTTAAACTAAATAAATTAATTAATGTTTATTTACAAAAATAAATAATGAAATTAATGGAATTAATAAAAATATTTTTTTTTGTTGTTTTCTAATTTTTTTTGTGAAAAAGAGTTAATTGGTTAATTTTTTAATAATAATAATGGTTAACAAAATAAATAAATAAGAAAAAAGAAATACTCAGGGGGTGTGGGCCTGATCAGGGTGTGAAATCAGCAATTAGTTGGCCCAAAACATCCAGCCTGTTTTGACTTTCTCATTCCAATACGCGCTTGTTGACTTTAGTCCATGGTGGATCTGCAACTCTGGCGTTTGGATCTTGGCCTGAAGCCACTTGGCATTTGATAGGATGAGAAACATGATGGTCCATGCTTTGGGCACCGCATATGAGTAATTGAAGAAAAATTGAATAAAGTTTTGGGGGACCTGGGATTCGAACCCAGGTCCCAAGGGGTTTTGCCACGCCTCTCTCACCAACTCAACTATGCTGCACATTCGTTATTGGAATAGAAAACAAATATTATATACAAAATAAAACGCTAAGCCTGAAATAAAAGAAAAACGCGCTAATAATTTGAATGGTCCAATGACACGGGGACACGTTATCGTCTTCTTCAAATAACCCTGGTTATTTACCTGCGGATTTTTATCCGCAGGAAGATCCGTAGGGTCCCTCAAAAACCTTCTCCAGGACATGTAAACGAAATCTAAGAGTACCATTGAGTTCGTCTCTTCCTCCTGGTCATCCCTATACCCACCATTAGCATTGATTTTTCCTGTATCAAAAAGGCCTAAAAACAAGAACAAGAACCCTAGGATCGGGCATCACAGTACAGGCCATGAAAATCAAATTAAATGATGCAGACATGTTGGAAATTATACAGGGATCAAGATTATGTCAATAGTTTATTAAAAGGATGCAAGAATGAATGGTTCCGATTTCATGTTCAGAGCCGTTTTCAAGAACACTTACAGCGCTTTTCAGATAGCTTCAGGCCTTGGCTTTGGTTGCTATAGCTTCAGGAGATTGCAAGCAAGAACACCACGTTGTGATTTTGGATTGAATTGGCCTCCAATGTTGATTTCGATCTTCACTTTTTCAAGCTTTTTCTCAAACTTCTTCTGGCCGTTTCAGCAGTGCTTTGTGCGTGTTTCTGCTTTGTGTGGCTTGTGTGAGTGTTATAGAATGAATTAGGTTTGATCTTTTGGTCTGAATCCAAGTGCATTGAAGATTCATGATTGATTTTGATCACCATTATCAAACTTCCAAAAGTAGGCCAAATCTGATTTTTTATGCATGAATGAGCCTTGATACGAATTGATTTGATGAATCATGCCAATTGAAAGTTGTACCAATCACAAAGATATGATTTCATCAATTTTTAGATTTTATTTGATTTAATATTGATTAAAAATGAATTAAATCAATAAAAATTAAATAAAATAGAAAAATAGATGAATGGCCGTGAAATTAAATATGGGACACGTTTGTGGCATGAAAAGGCCATATCAAGTGGAAAAAAGTGGGCCCTTTTGTCAAAAATTGGAGTTTTGAGGATAGTTGACTTTTGGCAAATTTGGAAAAATGCCTAACTTCAACAATGCATAACTTCTTCAATTTTGAACTTTTGGAGGTGTTCTTGGAATTTTTAGAAACCTTGAGATGTCCTATAATCAACCCTTTTGGTCTCATCTCATTTTGATGTTCCATGCTCAAGTTATAAGCTTTGGAAAAAAAGGTGTTTTTGTTGACTTTCAAAAATAACCTATAATGTCCAAATTTGTAACTTTTTGTGAGAGCATTTCTTGATCTTTTGGTGTGAATATGGATTGTAGTAAATTGCATCCTCTTAAAAATGAGCTTTGTATGGGTCATTTATCATAAAGTATGAGAAAGTTATGCTTGGTCAAAGTTGAGTTGACTTTTCCTACAAAACCCTAATTTAGCAACTTTTGAATCTTGATGAATTTTGAGCAATCCTTGATGAATAATGATCAACCCTTGATCAAATGATGAATTATCCTTAAACATTAGTATGTTGACAAAAAATCTTGAGGTTTGACTGTATTTGGGACACAATTGACTTTTGCCCTAGCACAGTCGATTTTTGGACCTCTTGAGCAATTGACTGACCAAACTTCCTCTGCAAGGTTTGAAATTTGACATGGATGAACTTAAAAACATATTAGGACATTGGGGAGCACTTGAGGTCATTTGGATATGAGGACCTTAATGCAACACAAAACCCTAATTTTGATTTGACTGCCTTAGGAGGTGATTTGACTGTCCAACTCTTGAGTCATCTTGAGCAATTTGAAGATCATTCTTGACAAATCTTGAGGAATATGGGAGGGAAAATTTCGGGGTACAACAGTTGCCCATGTTCAATTTTATTAAACCTGAGGATATAGATTCGCCTTCGAGCCTTTCGTGATCCGAAGGTGGGAGATAATTGAACACTAGAGTGCCCAGAAATTTGCACTCGCGTGGTGTAGTATCAGCATTCTGATGTCAGGAATGGGATTACAGATGCCATTTGGAGATTGTTGGTAGGAGGATGGGCTTACAGATGCCATCTGCAGGAATGTCGATCGCATAAGAGATTCCTTAGCGAGAACTTGCATACTTGTTGTTGTAAAAGATTCCACTGGGGAAGTCTAACTTTTGTTGACATTTAGGAACTTGCTTGTACTTTAACTGAGAGAATGCTTCAGCTGAGTTTTAAGAACCTGTCCATAATTCAATTGGGGGGAAACATCTTCATCAAGATCTAGGAACTGTCTCGTGCTCAACGTAGTATACCGCGGAGGTTATAGAACTTGTCCATACTATGACGGAGGAAAACATCAAGATCTAGGAACTGACTCATGCTCAACAGAGTATATCGTTGAGGTTATAGTACTCGTCCACACTATGACATAGGGAAACATCTTCATCAAGATCTAGGAACTGTCTCGTGCTCAACGTAGTATACCGCGGAGGTTATAGAACTTGTCCACACTATGACGGAGGAAAACATCAAGATCTAGGAACTGACTCGTGCTCAACGGAGTATATCGTTGAGGTTATAGTACTCGCCCACACTATGACGTAGGGAAACATCTTCATCAAGATCTAGGAACTATATCGTGCTCAACGTAGTATACCGCTGAGGTTATAGAACTTGTCCACACTATGACGGAGGAAAACATCAAGATCTAGGAACTGACTCGTGCTCAACGGAGTATATTTTTGAGGTTATAGCACTCGTCCACACTATGACGTAGAGAAACTGTCGAGATTGAGAACCTTATCTGAAATTCAACCGAGGATAATTCAATTGAGATTTAAGAACCGGTCAGGTCTTCGAAGTAACTGAGAACTTTAACTATATCTTTCCTGAAAGGTAAAGGTCAGTCATATGCAATGCATGATATGGATCAGGCAATGATGTTCTCAAAATAAATGAAGTTGTATTCGTATGATGCGTATATGCATGTATCATGATGTATGGAAGTGTGATGTTTTAGCTGGGGAAAATAAATCCCAGAGCTGCTGGAGAATAAAGTTGAGTTATTCGTTTCCGCTGGGGATGATGAACGAAGATGGTTGTGAGAATAAACCTGTAGGAGAAAAGAACTCTGTTGGGGAATAAACTTGATGAAGAGATTACTCCGAAGGGAATTACTCTGTGGGGAATTGATGTGTTGTTGAGGATTTTAATGATAACTCCGCTAGGGATTTTGTTGATAAGCTCTGTTGGGGATTTTAATGATGAACTCTGCTGGGGATAGAAAGAACTTTGCTGGGGATGATCTTTCAGTTGCAACTTGCTGAGGATAACCCAGTTAGACTCTTGTGTGGATAACCCTTTGAATTTGGATGGGGGGACTTATTTGTGCTCTGCAGGGGATAAGCTTCCAGAATCTACCTGGGAAGATGATTCAACTCTGTTGGGAAAGCTTTTTAGACTGCACCGGGGAAATGACTTCATTGTGGATATCTTGTATTCTTCCGGGGAGCATTCTTATACTCTGTTGAAGAATACTAAGATTGTCGGGGATACTCTTGTACTTGCTGGGAATATCTTTATACTTTGTTGGGGAATATCAAGATCTTCTGGGGATACCAAGCCTTTTAGGGCTGATGGTAGATTAACTCTGCTTGGGGAGAGCATTGTTGATTCGTTCATGGTTGTAAGTCTCAGTGGGGAAAGCTACCATTACTATCTTACTCTGCGGGGAGTGACAGTATCTTGGTCATATTCTTCAGCTGAACCTACCTTGGTACCTTGGTGGACAGAGCAACTAGACAGTTTGGACAATTCTTATTGCCCCCGCTCCTAATATCACCTGTAATTCTTCCTTTGTTTCGCATGTAAATATTTACGATCAGCAATTAATGTCAAATGCATATATAAAAAATGAACATTGGAAGTTCCTTGTAAAACAAAACAGATAAAGGAAAAACGATTTGAAATTTGTCTGAAAATGAATTTGTAATGATTTTGAAGTTTTGGCCTAAAAATAGGCGTTTTTGTACAAGATGTTGACGTCCTAGTAAGAGAACTCCGCCGAACAAATAGAATTTATACAATTGGTGAAAAGAAAACAAAACAGCTATGTGAATAATCCCACTGGGTTCCAACTCTGATATTGCCTTTATATCTTCAAGCATCTCATCACTTTGCTGCTTAGTTGAAGATGAATCTGATTGATTGGTGCCGTCTGAACTTGATAGTTGATACCGAAGTCTGGATGCAGGGTGATCCAATGAGACATAGTGTTACGCTTATCCCTAACTTTTGCCTGGACTTCCCTTTCGGGTTTTCAGTCCATCGGGATACCCATTTTTGTCCAAGCCGCCTTTTCAGGTTTTCGACTTGCCGGGTGTACATATTATTTTTATTTTCATCCCTTATTTTTTCCCGAACCCTTTTGGTTCGTTGGGAAGCCCTTATTTTTTCCTAGGCCAGTCAACCTGGCGGGTCTTTGATTATGCGTAGTATCTTTTCACTATGTCTGCATTGACGGGGTGAGGAAGGTCGTCACCATCCATGGTGGTTAGAATCATAGCTCCTCCTGAGAAAATGTTCTTAACCACAAATGGCCCTTCGTAAGTAGGGGTCCATTTGCCCCTGGGATCACCTTGAGGTAAGATAATGCGCTTGATTACTAGGTCCCCCACTTGATACTCTTATCGTCTGACTTTCTTGTTAAATGCGTTGATCATCCGTTTTTGGTACGTCTGACCATGACAAATAGCAGTAAGTCTTTTTTCGTTGATTAGGTTTAGTTGATCAAGTCGGGTCTGAATCCAGTCATCTTCGCTCAAACCTGCATCCTTCATGATCCGAAGAGAGGGTATCTGAACTTCAATCAGCAAGACTGCCTCCATGCCATATACCAAGGAATAGGGTGTTACCCCTGTTGACGTCCGTGCTGAGGTACGGTATCCATGAAGAGAAAACGGTAACATCTTGTGCCAGTCTTTGTATGTCACTGTCATCTTCTGCACAATCTTCTTAATGTTCTTATTTTCCGCTTCGACATCCCCATTCATCTTCGGCCGGTAAGGAGAAGAGTTGTGGTGCTGTATCTTGAATTGGTCGCAAAGCTCAGTGATCATCTTGTTGTTGAGATTGGTACCATTGTCCGTAATGATCCTCTCTGGTACACCGTATCGACATATCAGATTGTGCCGAATGAACCGTGCCACGAAGTTCTTGGTTACGGTAGCAAAGGAAGTTGCTTCAACCCACTTTGTAAAGTAATAAATCGCTACCAGGATGAAACGATGCCCGTTGGATGCCGTAGGTCTGATCTCGCCGATCATATCAATGCCCCACATTGAAAAAGGCCAAGGTGTCGTTAAGACGTTTAGAGGAACTGGAGGTATGTGCACCTTATCAGCATAAACTTGGCACTTGTGACATGTCCGAGAATGCTGATAACAGTCGGCTTCCATTGTGGACCAATAATATCCTGCCCGAAGGATTTTCTTTGCCATGGTATGTCCACTGGAATGAGTCCCGAAAGTACCTTCATGAAGCTCTATCATGATTCTTTCTGCTTCAATCTTATCCACACAACGTAGTAAGGTCTAATCATGGTTACGCTTGTAAAGAATGCCATTGCTGATGAAGAACTTCGTCGCGAATCTCCTCAGAAACTTCTTATCATTAACAGATGCACCCTCGGGATACTCCTGAGCTTCAAGATACCTCTTCACCTCATGATACCAGGGCTTTTCTGTTACTTCTTCAGTCTCAAGATCACAGCAATGTGCAGGTTCGTCCAATCTTTCAATCATGATCCGGGGAGCCTCGTTGTCCCAATTGACTTTGAACATAGAATACATCGTAGCTAACGCGTCCACTAACTGATTCTCCTCTCTGGGGAAGTGTTCAAAGGTGATCTCCTCGAAATGGGGAAGCAACGTCAATACATACGCCTTGTAAGGAATACGATTTTGGTGTTTCTTATCCCACTCGCCTTTGATCTGACTGATCACGAGAGAGGAATCTCCAAAGACACTCAGAAACTTAATCCTTAGGTCAATTGTTGCTCGAAGACCCATGATGCACGCTTCATACTCCGCCATGTTGTTGGTGCAGTTAAAACATAGTCGGGCGGTGAACGGAGTATGAGAGCCTTTAGGAGATATGATCACGGCGCCAATGCCATTACCCAAAGCATTCGAAGCTCCATCAAAGTACATAGACCATCGGGATCCCTCCTCAGGTCCTTCATCCGGTCCAGGTGTCTCACAATCAGTTATCAACATGATATTCTCGTCCGGGAATTCAAAGTTCATAGACTAGTAATCATCCACTGCCTGATGTGCCAAATGGTCTGCCAATACACTTCCCTTGATTGCTTTTTGAGTTGTGTATTGGATGTCATACTCAGTCAAGATCATCTACCATCTTGCTATTCTTCCGGACAAGGATGGCTTTTCGAAGATATACTTGATGGGATCCATCTTTGATATCAACAAAGTAGTGTGAGTCAGCATATACTGTCTCAGCCGGCGAGCAACCCATGCCAAAGCGCAGCAAGTTTTCTCAAGCAGTGAGTATCGGGTCTCACAGTCGGTAAACTTTTTTCTAAGGTAATAAATAGCATGCTCTTTTCGGCCAGACTCGTCATGCTGCCCCAGCACACACCCCATTGAGTTGTCAAGTACTGTCAAGTATAAGATCAGAGGTCTCCCTTCAACTGGTGGCATCAGGATGGGTGGCTCTTGGAGATACTCTTTGATTCTTTCGAAAGTGGCCTAACATTCATCATTCCAACGTACCACTTGATCTTTCTTCAGCAACTTGAAGATTGGCTCACAAGTAGCGGTTAGGTGTGAGATGAATCGGGCAATGTAGTTCAGTCGTCCCAGAAAGCCGCTGACCTCCTACTCTGTCTTGGGAGATGGCATCTCTTGTATGGCTTTCACTTTGGCAGGGTCAACTTGAATACCTTTGTCGCTTACAACGAAACCCAGCAGCTTACCATACCTTACCCCGAAGGTGCACTTGTTCGGGTTCAATCTCAGCTTGTACAACTTCAATCTGTCAAACAGCTTCTGCAGATGGTCAAGGTGTTCTTCCTCAGTCTGGGACCTTGAAATCATATCGTCGACGTATACTTCAATCTCATGATGGATCATGTCATGAAATAAAGCAATCATGGCACGCTGATATGTTGCCCCGACATTCTTTAGTCCAAAAGGCATGACCTTATAGCAAAAGGTACCCCACTGAGTAACAAAGGTTGTCTTCTCCATGTCTTCGGGAGCCATCTTTATCTGATTATAACCGGAGAAACCATCCATAAAGGAGAATACCTTGTGCTGAGTAGTATTGTCAACCAGAACGTCGATGTGAGGTAGAGGGAAGTCATCCTTGGGGCTTGCCCTGTTCAAATCCCTGTAGTCAACACACATTCGAACTTTCCCATCCTTCTTCAGCACAGGAACCACATTGGCAACCCACTGAGGGTAAGGAGTAACTGCTAGAAAGTCGGCGTCAAACTGTTTCATAACTTCAGCCTTGATTTTATCGAACATCTCTGGGCGCATACGGCGAACCTTCTGTTTTACCGGAGGACAATCCTCCTTGGTAGGCAGGCGATGAACCACAATGTCAGTATCCAAACTAGGCATATCTTCGTAAGACCAGGCAAATATCTCAGCATAGTCATGCAGCATCTGAATCAACCGTTGTTTCACACTAGGCTCCAAGTTTGCACCGATCTTGACTTCCTTTTTGTCTGTCTCTGTACCCAGATTCACTGATTCCACCGGCTCTTCGTGTGGCTGAATGGCCCTCTCTTCCTGGAGTAGAAGTCTTGCAAGTTCGCCCGGCACTTCGCAATCATCTTCACCTTCGTCTTCAGCTAAGTTGATCGGATTTTCGAAGTCATAACTGGCAGTAGCAGAGTCGTTACCAGTGAGATCCAGAGTGGATTGAGACCTGTATATGTGAGTGTGTGTAAAATAACTGTTTTGCAATATATAATAAAGAAAAACAAGGAGCGCAAAATTTGAAATGCAAGAAACGTCCAATGCTTTTATTAATGATATATGAAAATGGCACACAAAAGCCCTCACAAATGAAGCCACGGTGCCCTGGGTAAGACACCGGGCCATAAAGTTTCACAACATTGTTTGTTACAAATTCAAAACAAAGAGTTCATTACTGGTTAACAAAAGTAATAGGGATGAAGTCCTTTGTTGTCCAGTTGTTTGGTCCACCGTCGGCCGTAGGATAGATCCAGTTGTCGAATTAAGACTCCTCCACATCATCTTCAATGGCATTTACTCCCGAGTTGCTGATGAACACAGGAGGTCTTCCAATCCTTGCACTTCGAACATCCCTTTGAGCTTCTGCAGTGAAACCCAAACCAAACTTGTTAGTCTTCTGTGTAAAATCAGGAAGTCGGCCCCAATTTGCACACTCACCCTTCTCAATAACAGCCCGGGCATCCTTTAAGGAAGCCATCTTCATAGGAGAATCTTCAACCACAGTCTCAGTTGATGCCAGTGTCTGAGGAACCTCTTCAAAATGCTGAAATGGGGTCTCAATGAACTCCCCATCCATCTCTACGTATCGGAACGAGTTGAGGTAGATGACCATATACTCTTCCTCCCCTTGTACTGTCACAATCTTCCCTCTGACCGGGTACTTCACCTTTTGGTGGAGCGTTGAGGTTACAGCTCCAGCTTTGTGGATCCATGGACGACCCAGCAAACAAGAATAAGATGGCCGAATGTCCATCACATAGAATGTAGAATTGAAGACCTGAGAACCAACTTTAATTGGAATATCAACTTCACCATGCACCATCCTTTTAAACCCGTCAAAGGCCCTGACAACGATGTTACTTGGTTTTAGCTCCAACCCTTCGCAATCCAACCGGTCTAGAGCTTTCTTGGGCAGGATGTTCAGTGAGGAACCAGTATCAACCAATACATGTGCAAGAGTAGTGCCCCTGCATTCAATGGAGACATGCAGGGCATCGTTATGGTTCTTCCCTTTAGCAGTCAAATCAGCGTCGGAGAAACCCAAACCATTATCAGCAGTTAAATTGGCCACACAATTGGTAAACTGGTCGGCTGATGTCTCTTGTGGCACGTGGGTAGTCCTCAGGAAGGTAATCAGAGCCTTAGCATGGGCCTCTGAACACAACAACAGTGATAACATGGAAATCTTGGATGGGGTTTGCCCCAGTTGCTCAACTATGTTGTAATCACTCTTCTTAATAATCTTCAGAATCTCTTCCATCTCCTGTTTAGAAGCTTCAACAGTAATTGTCTTCGGTGCCTCCATCTGGGAAGGCACATCAGTGGTGATCCCTTTGCCCCAAGCGTCAGATGACTCGGCGACAGAGGTAGAACTAAGAACTTGATCAGGAATGGCAGTAGGTACACTTGCAGGTGTAATGAAAACAGGTCTTCGGACAGTTGGTGGAGCAATATCAGGTGAGAAAAGTCTACCGCTGCGGGTGACTTTAGGAGGTTCAGTAATGTTGCTGACGCCGGTATCTGCATCCAACTCTTGCTTAACTCCTAGAACATAAACATCTTCCCCATAGTGCCAAGGGACAGCTTTGTCAGAGGTGTAGGGGATGGGCCCCGGAACAGTGATAATCACAGGTGCGATCTTCGGAGTAGATGTAATTCTAACAGGCTTCCTCGATGGAGCCTTGGAAAAATTGTAGAAAATGGTAATGATGGCAACTTCTTCAGAATGAACGGATGGAACAGCAATCTTCTCAAACAGGATCTCTTTACTATCCATCAGGTTTTGGATACCTGACTTCAGGAATGGGCAACCAGTAGGTAAAACGGAACACATATGACAACCTTCATCGCAGCCCAGAAATAAACCGGCTAGCAACAGGTTCTTCTTGACAGTCATCAGAGGGGTAGCAATATCTTCTACAGAAACCACAAACAAGTCCTCTTCTAGAGAATTCACTCCATGCTTGGGCATGGGAGCAGTCACAGCATTAGGCCTCTCGGGCGCCTCAAACTCAATCTCCTTCGCATCAATTAGGTCTTGCACCATGTTCCTCAAAACCCAACAATCATCTGTATTATACCTCGGGCTATCAGAGTGAAAAGCGCAGCGGGCATTAGGGTTGTACTTTGGTGATGTGGTACTTGGATTCTTCGGAGCTTCTTTTAGAATCACCAGATTGGTCTTCAGTAACTGTGGCAGAATCTGAGACAAAGTCATACTGAGACGAGTGAATTTCCTTCGAGGTCTCTCATCCTTTTGATGATTGTGATGCTGAGGAGCACCAACAGGTTTTGAAATAACAACCGCGTTGACAGCTTGGCGGTGTTCAGGTTTATTTTGTCTTCTTGCACTGTAGACAGCACTGGACTCTTTCCTAAACGGCTTCTTCTCGGTTCTAGATGAGGCACTCTTCTGTATCTTTCCAGCCTTAATACCAGCTTCAATCCTCTCACCAGTCAAAATAAGATATGTGAACCCAGCTGAAGAGCTTCCAATCAGATGGTTAAAGAATGGACCAGACAGGGTCCCCAAAAACATATCAACAAGTTCACGATCAGCCAAAGGTGGTTGTACCCTTCCGGCAAGGTCTCTCCACTTTTGCGCATACTCTTTAAATCTTTCACCCGTTCCTATTGACATACCCTGGAGTTGGGTACGCGTAGGAGCAAGGTCGGAGTTGTACTGATACTGCCTATAGAATGCAGTAGCCAAATCTTCCTAGCTACGAATACTGGCTCCGTCCAACTGATAGAACCACTCAAGCTGAGTCCTTGAGAGACTGTCTTGAAAGAAATGGATCCATAAGTTCTTATCAGCAGTGTAAGGCTGGATCTTCCTCACATATGACCGGAGGTGCAGCTTCGGACAGGAAACTCCGTCATACTTGGCAAAGGTAGGTGCCTTGAACTTATGGGGAATCACCACCCCAGATGATAGACCAAGATCTCCGAAGTCCAGACCGGGCACCTTCTGAATTTCCATAGCGCTCAAACGGTCTTCCAGCCGTTTGTACTTATCCTCAGCAGCAGGATACTGCTCTTCATTATAGTTCGTCTCGTTGTCGGAGACCATAGGGCTAGGAGCCCTCCTTTCTTGTGGACTATCCTTCCCTCCAGATGATGTGGTTAAATCAACTTCATTCTGCAACCCGTTTCTAAACCTGCATCCAGTATTGAACATGATGGTCCTCTTCTTCTTCTTTTTCTCCTTCAGAATCAAGGTCTTCAGGTCCTGCTGACCCTTAGCTAGATTCATGAACAGCTCTTGAAATTGGGCATTATGGGCCTGGAGGGCCTTGATAGCTTGCTCAGTTGAAGGTTCAGTAGACATGATGATTGCTGAAATAAACAGCGAAGAAGATAAGAGACCTGTAAAGGGTACCTGTTTATAAAGTGCATGGGATGAAATGCGTATGATTTATGATTTCAAAGACAATCGGGATTCAAATTTGTAAACAAGAAAGGAAACACACTTTATTAGATTTAAACTTAAAAATTTAAATTGTTCAACAAATTTCCCTTAGGCGTTACAAGAATGGAAACTAAAAAGTAAATAAAAACTTGTAAAAGAAATCATCAAAGGTCAATCAATGCTCCCATGGTCTCTTCTTCTCAGTGCGGACATAATCATTCAGGATCCGCTCGTTCTCCAGTTGCCTAGTCAGCTTCTGGATCTTCTGCTCTTGTTCATTGAACTTCTCCCGATAAGAATCCCGTTCGTCCCTTAACTGCATCCAAGACCTCTTCAGTGTCCCAATATCAGTGGGCATATAAGGGTGGAGAATAGTTGGAAGAACCCCCTCCTCATTAGCAACTTCAAGAGTAACAGGCCTGACAGCTTCATATGGCATACCTAGCTTCTGGGAACGGATGCGGACCCATCTGAGATATGGCTCCATTGGCAGAGAAGTATTTGGGCCTAGTTCATGTGGATCAGATTGGTGAACTGTGTCCCAAGCCCTTATGAATCTACGACGCAGCTCGTCGCTATCTCCCTGAAAATCAAATATGATATGAGGCATCAACATCTCATGAGGCCCTTCTCTTCTGGCTCTTCCAAACTGACGGAGAGCTAAACATGGGTTGTAAGAAATCCCTCCATGGGTTCCGATCAATGGAACATTAGGATACTCTCCACAGCGATCAATGACAGTCACCTCATCCATACCTTTGAGAGTCCAGATAATTTCATTATTAGAAAGAGACATCACCCTATAAGCCCAGCCCATTCCTTCTTTGTTCTTTAGTACGGACTTAGGGAGGTGCGAAATAAACCACCTTGACAATAAAGGAGCACATCACATCAAAGTTCCCCGCTTTCGGGCAGTACGAGCATAGAGCTGATGAAGGATATCACCCAAGAGAGTGGGTACCGGATTCTGAGAGATGAAGATCTTTATGGCATTAATATCAACAAAAGTATCAGGATTCGGAAACAATACCAAACCATAAATCAAGAGAGCCCGAATATCCTCGAACGCCTTGAAGTCTAAGCTGTCCCAGAAGTAATTGGCCTTGCCAACCAAGAACTTAGTTAGAAAACCCTTAGCTCCACTTCTAGTCTCCCAGTTAGCCATTACCTCTTATTTGGTCAAGTGAAGGGCTGCAGCAATTTCTTCGGGCTTAAGAGTCTTTTCTCAACCAGTAAACGGAGTCTGCTCCAAAACAGAGCTACCGAGCAGCTCAGAGAACTCTTCTAGGGTAGGAACCAGCTGGAAGTCCTGGAAAGTAAAACAATGGTACAGCGGATCATAGAATTGGACCAGGACACTCATCATTTGTTCGTCCAATTTTGAGGTGACCAAACTGAGGAGAGAACCATGCCTTCTGATGAAGGAAGTAGTGTCTGGAATCCTGACAACCAAATCTTTAAGAAGGGTAGGTACTTGGACAAAGTTGATCCGGATAGTATTCCTACGCACGGGCATCATAATGACCTACAAAACAGAGCAAAGATGAAAGCCTCCTGTCTTTGAAATAGGTTAGTCCTTATGCAAGATGTATGCAATGCTATGATGTCATGATGTCATGATAAAGGCACACCACAAGTATCCATAAAAAGCAAACATTATAAAGGCACACAAGTCACACAAAAGAGCCCTTAGATTTCAGGTTGGCATGGAACTTAGGTACTACCCTCTTTCAGTTCAGTTGGTTTAAACCTGTCCTAAAAATAGTAACCGGGTTCTAGAGGATCTCAATATCACTGACTACCCTCGATCGGTCATAATTCTAGTTTAGCAACCTTTTCTTGCGCCTGGAATTATCGCGAGAGTTTAGTCTCAATGAGTGTAGCATACTGCTACTGTTCTATGGCCAAGTTGGTCAATTTAAGGTTCTAAGGTCAGTTGGTGCTTAATGACTCCTTAGAAGACCCATATTCTCCTCGTTCCAACACAAGGGATATCGGTACAGACCAAGGTGCCACACCAACGTAGCTACTGCTTCATCAGTATCGGTCTACGCTGTACAGATCCCTCACAGTTTATTGTTACTTACCTAAAGGGTATCCCCAGATCCGGGTTAGGATCTATAGAACTCCGATACAAGCCCACAAAATTAAAGCATACAAAGCATACAATTGAAAACATAGTGATATAATCCTAAGGTACACCTCACTCATAAGAATATTTCCCCAGCAGAGTCGCCAGTTCTGTGATCGGTGGGAAAGAACTGACTATTTTTGGAATGCTGGTTCGCGTTTGCGTTTGTTTTTGCAAAATGTCGCGGTAAGCAAGAGTCGCCACCGTCTTTTATTTTATCCAACAAGGAAAGAAAAAAAGCACAGAAAAATTCCCTTTTGAGATATTTCTCGGGTTCGGGAGGTAGATTATAGAAAGGGAAGGTGTTAGCACCCTTTCTATCTGTGGTTATCCACGGGCTCTTAGGTACTTGCTCTTTATGTTTTCAAAAGTTTGCTTTTTCTTTGTGTTTGTGGGTTTGAAAAGAGTTTTTATTTTGAAGAGAGTGTAAGTGCGAAAAGTTTTGTTTTGTTTTAAAAGGAGCAAGTACCTAAGAACCACCTACCTACTCAAAAAGGAATTAAGTTGTACAAATGTCTTTTAGACAATGCTATCCCACCATTAAGGAGTAGGTAGCATCGTCGTTGGAGTTTTAAGGGTCAATTCGATTAAGGGACGTGTGGTCACTAAAGCAATGTTAGGACGCCTTAGCGGTAACCCTAATGTCTTAGATCATTTTTCCCGAGGCAACCATTTCTTGGCAACTTATGATCTTTGGACAAGAGGGCGACCTCTAAAACTTCCTATACTTAATGACCACGTTTAAAGGCAACCAAGTGAGGTGTACCCTAAGAGTGTGCATGTGTGAGTGTGTTATTTTTCAATTATATTATCTTTGTACATGTTATGGTGAGCTACTATTGACTTTAAGTTAAAAGTTGAGCTTATCATGCATTGCCTATTATTCAAACATCTAACAGTTAATATTGTGCGGGAATTAAATTGCGGAAAGTTAAATCTAAACTATTACAAAGCGTCGGGTATTTACATCGCCAAAGACAAACCCTTTAAAATTAAATTGCGAAAAGTAAATAAAAGCGATAAATAAATAAATAAAATCCTAAGTTAAAAACTATTACATTCTCGAAGCAGTTACAATATTGAAATATGGATCAAAAATAATTCGCGCGCGAGAAAATTAAATCGGAGTGTCTTAGGGTTTTGACCCTTTTTATTAAATAAGGCATATTTTTTGTTTTTTTTAATTAAAAATTAGTCTAAATTAATAATTGAATTAATTAATTACATGAAAATATTTTTAGGTTTTTTATTTTAATTAAGGAAATAAAATAAGGATGGTTAAAAATATTAAAAACCTAATATTCTAATTTGATTTTAATTTATTACAAAAATGTTATTGTTAAACCTATTTAAACTAAATTAATTAGTTAATGTTTATTTACAAAAAAAAATAATGAAATTAATGGAATTAATAAAAAAAAATTGTTGTTTTCTAATATTTTTGTGAAAAAGAGTTAATTGGTTAATTTTTTAATAATAATAATGGTTAACAAAATAAATAAATAAGAAAAAAGAAATAAAATGTAAAAGAAATACTTAGGGGGGGTGGGCCTGATCAGGGTGTGAAATCAGCAATTAGCTGGCCCAAAACATCCAGCCTGTTTTGACTTTCTCATTCCAATACGCGCTTGTTGACTTTAGTCCATGGTGGATCTGCAACTCTGGCCTTTGGATCTTGGCCTGAAGCCACTTGGCATTTGATAGGATGAGAAACATGATGGTCCACGCTTTGGGCGCCGCATATGAGTACCTGAAGAAAAATTGAATAAAGTTTTGGGGGACCTGAGATTCGAACCCAGGTCCCAAGGGGTTTTGCCACGCCTCTCTCACCAACTCAATTATGCTGCACATTCGTTATTGGAATAAAAAACAAATATTATATACAAAATAAAACGCTAAGCCTGAAATAAAAGAAAAATGCGCTAATAATTTGAATGGTCCAATGACACGGGGATACGTTATCGTCTTCTTCAAATAACCCCGGTTATTTACCTGCGGATTTTTATCCGCAGGAAGATCCGTAGGGTCCCTCAAAAACCTTCTCCAGGCCATGTAAATGAAATCTAAGAGTACCATTGAGTTCGTCTCTTCCTCCTGGTCGTCCCTATACCCACCATTAGCATTGATTTTGCCTGTATCAAAAAGGCCTAAAAAACAAGAACAAGAACCCTAGGATCGGGCATCACAGTACAGGCCATGAAAATCAAATTAAATGATGCAGACATGTTGGAAATTATACAGGGATCAAGATTATGTCAATAGTTTATCAAAAGGATGCAAGAATGAATGGTTTCGATTTCATGTTCAGAGCCATTTTCAAGAACACTTACAGCGCTTTTCAGATAGCTTCAGGCCTTGGCTTTGGTTGCTATAGCTTCAGGAGATTGCAAGCAAGAACACCACGTTGTGATTTTGGATTGAATTGGCCTCCAATGTTGATTTCGATCTTCACTTTTTCAAGTTTTTTCTCAAACTTCTTCTGGCCGTTTCAGCAGTGCTTTGTGCGTGTTTCTGCTTTGTGTGGCTTGTGTGAGTGTTATAGAATGAATTAGGTTTGATCTTTTGGTCTGAATCCAAGTGCATTGAAGATTCATGATTTGATTTTGATCACCATTATCAAACTTCCAAAAATAGGACAAATCTGATTTTTTATGCATGAATGAGCCTTGATACGAATTGATTTGATGAATCATGCCAATTGAAAGTTGTACCAATCACAAAGATATGATTCCATCAATTTTTAGATTTTATTTGATTTAATATTGATTAAAAATGAATTAAATCAATAAAAATTAAATAAAATAGAAAAATAGATGAATGGCCATGAAATTAAATATGGGACACGTGTGTAGCATGACAAGACCATATCAAGTGGAAAAAAGTGGGTCCTTTTGTCAAAAATTGAAGTTTTGAGGATAGTTGACTTTTGGCAAATTTGGAAAAATGCCCAACTTCAACAATGCATAACTTCTTCAATTTTGAACTTTTGGAGGTGTTCTTGGAATTTTTAGAAACCTTGAGATGTCCTATAATCAACCCTTTTGGTCTCATCTTATTTTGATGTTCCATGCTCAAGTTATAAGCTTTGGAAAAAAAGGTGTTTTTGTTGACTTTCAAAAATGACCTATAATGTCCAAATTTGTAACTTTTTGTGAGAGCATTTCTTGATCTTGGGGTGTGAATATGGATTGTAGGAAATTGCATCCTATTCAAAATGAGCTTTGGATGGGTCATTTCTCATAAAGTATGAGAAAGCTATGCTAGGTCAAAGTTGAGTTGACTTTCCTACAAAACCCTAATTTAGCAACTTTTGAACCTTGATGAATTTTGAGCAATCCTTGATGAATCATGATCAACCCTTGATCAAATGATGAATTATCCTTCAAAATGAGGATTTTGACATAAAATCTTGAGGTTTGACTATATTTGGGACACAGTTGACGTTTGCCCTAGCATAGTCGATTTTTGGACCTCTTGAGCAATTGACTGACCAAACTTCCTCTGCAAGGTTTGAAATTTGACATGGATGAACTTAAAAACATATTAGGACATTGGGGAGCACTTGAGTTCATTTGGATATGAGGACCTTAATGCAACACAAAATCCTAATTTTGACTTGACTGCCTTATGAGGTGATTTGATTGTCCAACTCTTGAGTCATCTTGAGCAATTTGAAGATCATTCTTGACAAATCTTGAGGAATATGGGAGGGCAAATTTTTGGGTACAACATTGACTTTTGACAATTTTGCAAAAAAGGTCAACTTCACCAATGCATAACTTCCTCAATTTTGACTCTTTGAAGGTGTTCTTGGACTTTTTAGAAAGCTTGAGATGTCCTCTAAGCAACCCTTTTTGTCTCATATCAATTTGATATTCCATGCTCATTTATGAAGCTTTGACAAAAAAGGTGTTTTTGTTGACTTTTCAAAATGACCTATAATGTCCAAATTCATAACTTCTTGTGAGTGCGTATTTTGAACTTGGGAGCTGAAGATGGATTGTAGATCATGGCATCCTATTCAAAATGAGATTTGGATGTGTCATTTCTCATAAAGTATGAGAAAGTTATGCTTGGTCAAAGTTGAGTTGACTTTTCCTACAAAACCCTAATTTAGCAACTTTTGGTTCTTGATGAATTATGAGCAATCCTTGATGAATCATGATCAACCCTTGATAAAATGATCAAATATACTTCAAAAATAGGATGTTGGCCAAAAATCTTGAAGTTTGATTGTATGTGGGCCACAGTTGACTTTTGCCCTAGCACAGTCGATTTTCAGGCCTTTGGGCAATTGACTGAGCAATCTTTCTCTGCAAGGCATGAAACTTGACATGGATGATCTTGGGAACATATTAGGGCAATGTGAGCATTTGGGATCCCTTGTACTCAATTATCTTGATGCAACATGAAACCCTAATTTGACGTAGACTGCCTTAGGAGAGAGCTTGTCTGGTCCACCCTTGGACTTCCTTGAGGAACTTGTGGATCTTTCTTGAAATGTTTTGAGAAATATGAGAGGGAAAATTTTGGGGTACAACAGCTGCCCCTGTTCAATCTTCTTAAACCTGAAGATTTAGATTGTCTTGTCTGCCTTTCGTGATCTGAAGGTGGAAGACGATTGAACACTAGAGTGCCCAGAAATTTGCACTTGCATGAAGTGGTAATTGTCTTGTGATGTCGGGAATGGGCTTACAGATGCCATTTGGAGATTGATGATAGGAGATGGGCTTAAATATGTCATCCGAAGGAGTGTCGATCGCATAAGAGATTCCTTAGCAAGAGCTTGTATACCTGTTATTGAGGAAGATTCCACTGGGGAGTGTTGTTCTCTGTCTTGAGAGAAATAGAATTTTAGGAGCTTCGATCGTCCGTTATTCTACTGGTGAATAGTCTTTGCTTCTTGATAAAAGTTGAATTTTAGGAGCTTCGGTCGTCCGTTATTCTACTGAGGAATCATCTCTGTTGAAGAGGTGAGAGTGAACTACTATCTGGTCGTAATCCATGCTTCATAGTGATAAGATCGACTGCTATATGGTCGTAATCCAGGCTTTACAGTGACTTACTTGGGAGATGAGATTAACTTGCTATTCAGTCGTAATCTAGGCTTTCATTTCGAAGTAACCCTACTATCCAGGTTCCTTCTCATAGCCCTACCATCCAGGCTTTCATTTTGAAGCAACTCTACTATCCAGGTTCCTTCCCATAAGCCCTACTATCCAGGCTTTCATCCCGAAGTAACCCTACGATCCAGGTTTCTTCTCATAGCCTTACTATCCAGGCTTTCATTTCGAAGTAACCCTACTATCCAGGTTCCTTCTCACAACCCTACTATCCAGGCTTTCATTTCGAAGTAACCCTACTATCCAGGTTCCTTCTTGTTGTACCCAAATATTTGCCCTCTCATTTCTCAAAGGATCATCCTGGACCCTCAGGTTTGCTTCTATCAAGTTTCAAGTCTTGAATTACAACTTTTCAAGAAAATCATTCACAAGGGCAAAATGGTCAAAAGCACACTGAAAAGTCAAACTTTGACTTTTAGATCAAAAATCTAGTTTCAACAATTATATTTCATCAAGACATGAAATTGGTTCATCAAAAATCAGAAGTCAAAAGTTACTTTGAAAAAAACAAATTTCTAAACATTTAGAAAATTTTCTAAGTGTTAAGAGAATATGTTCCTTCAGAACTTCTGATCCAGCCTCCACGCAAGTGCAGTCAGAATTTGCAAACATGGTTCAGAACATAATTCTTCAATCAGGACATGACTCTTCAGCATATGCTTCGATCAGAGCATCACCCTTCGAGTTTCACTCTGGTCTTCTTCGATCAGAACATCACAAAGCCCTAAAACCTTGTTTGAGCAACCTGCTGCACTACTATAGCACAGTCCTGTAACCAGCTGCCACAACACTCCAAATTGTTGCTGATCTAGTCCACGCCTGCATTTTTTCTTAAACCCTATATTTGCACCAAATTAGCATACAAAACTGTGATTAAAAAGCAATGGAACAATATACCAAAAAGGTTTAAATCCCATTTGTTTTCCCCCCAAAACCACAGCAAACCCATCTATAAATAAGTTTCTCCATCACACGTTCAAGGGGTTGGCTTTGGAAGAGAGAAAATTGTCAAGAGAGAGAAAATAAAACTGTGAAACCCTTCGTAAAAATCCAGAAATCCCAAACAGAAAATCAAACCTTTGTTCTTCCCTTTGAATGAAAGAACTTAGCATTTTCTCCTCCATTGTTCTTGTTGACTCCAGAACATCTGAAGGCAGCAGTTCAAGTTCCAAGCATACGTTTCAGATTCAAGGTAAGTCTTTCTGACTTTGCATCTTTTCATTCAGAACATCATTAAAATATGTAAATATCATAGTGTTGATGTTGTCCATATCATTGCATAAGTAGAAAAACTGTGGATCAGAACTTCTTGATTAAGGCTAGGTTCAGGATTACGATTAGAACTTCTATAAACTATTGTGCTTTTATCCTTCTGATTTGTTGTTTGTTAAGAATTGAGTAAATTGCTGATGTGCTGATTAATATGAGGAAAGAGTTGAAATGTAACACATGAACTTCTGATGTTCACTCACGGTTTTAGCACAACACAAAACTTCTGAGTTCTTATCACTGTTTTAACACACCAGAATTCCTAGGTTTTTACACTGTTATTATGCAGTAACAAAACTTATGACTTTTCACCCACTGTTTAACACGACACAGAACTTTTGACATTTTGCTCACTTTCTAAACACCCCCCAGAACTTCTGTTTTCTTTCCCTCTAACGTTTCTTGCAGGACCTCAGAGTGTATCAATCCAGAACTTCTGATCCCTTTTGTTCTGCTTGCAGCAGCACGCTAATTCTATTTCTCATTATTTTCCTTTTTTATCATTTTCAATATTAATACCCTTTTTATTAATATAAAAAAGACATAAAAATATTTTCTTTTTTTTATTAATTAATTTATTTATTTTTCTTAAATTCATTAAGACAAAAAACCATTTTTTTAAACAAGTCCTTTTTCTTTCTTGCATTATACATTTCAATATGGTTATAATAGTTAATTAGGATTTAAATTCTTGCAACCCCCCATTTGTAAGTTTGTACCCCCATCCCTAAATGATGTAATAGCGTAGGACCTTTACATTTCCGTAATTTATTGCTTTCAAACATAAATGCTCTAATTAGGGTGTGTATGGCAAAACATAAAATCAACAAATAGATAACCCTAATCAAGACTAAATGCATGAAAATCAAACACACTTGCACACTAGCACCCTTAGGGTAATCCCATTTTGTTGCCTATCGGAAAATAGTCATGTCCCTCGAATATGGGCGTTTTAGCAAAGACCATCGATAAAAGATCGTAGTCCCTCAATGACCCTCGATGTTGCCTTTGATAAAGTGATCTAGTCCCTTACGAAAAACTTCTAAAGCGTCTCATAAGTTGCCTTCTATGACTGTACAAACGTCCCGCGCCTGTCCCTTCACATCCAACGATGGGGCTTCTTAACAAATCAATGGTAAGATAGCAACATCTAAAGGAGTAGGAAAATAACATTTAAGACCTTTTGAGTAGGTAGATTCGCTCCTAGTTGCTCACTTGCTCACAACCAAACATTTTACACCAACACTTTCACATTAAAACCTTTTTCTCAAAAGACAACATATTTTTGTATACGTTCTTATAGAGACGAGAACCATTACAAAAACAACTTTTCAAGAACACTTTCAAAAAACACATTCCACAAACACCTCTTTGAACTATTTTCGAAACAACACTTTGTACACGTTCTTATAGAAACGAGAACCATTACAAAGATATTTTCAAAATATTTTCAAACCCACAACACAAAGCATATTTTCAAACAAAGCGAGTGATCTAGCAAGCAACTAAGAGCCCATGGAAAACCATGGATGAAAAGGGTGCTAACACCTTCCCTTTTCATAATCTACCCCCCGAACTCAAGAAAACATCTCTAAAGGTCTTTCCTATTCTTTTCAGCCTTTCCTTATTGGATAAAAGAAAAGTCGATGGTGACTCTTGCTTTCCGCAATATTCGCGAATACAAACGCAAAACAACCAAGTCAGTTCTCCCACAGTATCACAGAATTGGCGACTCTGCTGGGGAATATTTTAATAGTGGGGATACCTTAGGGTTATATCATATTTATTTTCTTTCATTGTTTGACTTGTATGCTTTACATTTTGGTTCTTTTTTTGGGTTTAAATACTCTACCCGGATTTGGGATAACTTGTAGGTAAGTAGAAATACGTTGTGGAAAATGTGTGAGGTATACCGATATGGTCTAAGCAATAGCTACGTTAGTGTGACATATTTGTGGGTACCGGTAGCCCTTGAGTAGTCAAGGAGAATACGGGGCCGTTGAGTGATGTCATGAAGCACTAATGAACTTTTAGAACCTTTACTTGACCAACTTGGCCTTTAAGACGTAGTGAGATGACCGGCTTTGGTGCAGTATGAAGTTGGTAGATACTCGATACTACACTCATTAAGGTTTTTTTTTTGGGATATTTCAGTCGCCATTAAAGAGGCTTGCGCTGAAACAATGCCCGAGAAAAAAAATCAGTGATATTGAGCTCCTTAGAACCCGGTTACTATTGCTAGGACAGGTTGAGCCTACTAAACTTCAAGAGGGTACTTACCTATGAGACTCCATGCAAGCCTAAACCTAAGGACTTATTTTCTTTGTTTGTATGTATATACTTGTGCATAACATCATAAACATCATAACATCATACTCATATTCCTAACCATGTCAAGGATTTTTGGGGTTTATCTTTGTTTCTGTTTTGTAGGACATGGATTCTATTCGCAGAAAAACCATTCAAGTCAAAATCGTAAGGATTCCTCCTCAACTCAAAGAGTTAGCATCAAGGATTCCTGAGAGTTCTCCATTTACCGAAAGACATGGTCGCCTCCTAAACTTGGTTACCTCTAAAACTGATAAAGATATGATGAAGGTGCTATTCCAATTCTTTGATCCTCTACACCATTGCTTCACATTTCCCGATTATCAACTTGTGTCGACTTTGGAAGAATTCTCCCAACTCTTGAGGATTCCCATTCTCAATCAACTACCTTTCAACCATACGGAAATAGATCCAAAGCCTGAAGAGATTGCTCAAGCTCTACACTTGCAACCATCTGATATCACAACTAATTGGGAGATAAGGAGTGGTGTCAAGGGTTTCCTAGCAAAGTTCTTGTTTGAGAAAGCCCAAAACTATTGGAGCTCTTTGGATTTGTAAGCTTTTGAGGAAATTGTGGCTCTCCTCATATATGGGATGGTTTTGTTTCCAAATCCTGACCAACTCATAGATGTGAATGCCGTCAAAATCTTCATGTCTCGTAACCTGATGCCTACTTTGCTTGGAGACATCCTACATTCCTTTCACACTCGCACTATGAGGAAAAGAGGTATCCTTATGTGTTGCACTCCTCTCTTGGCAAGATGGTTTATTTCGCATCTTCCCCAATCTGTATTGAAGAAATAGCAAGGTTCAAAGTGGTCACAAAGGTTGATGACGCTCAAACATTCAGACATCCTTTGGTGTTCCCTATCTATAGAGAATGTTATTATCTTCGACCATTATGGAGAATTCCCTAATGTCCCATTACTTGGCATTAGGGAAGGTATCACCTATAACCCATGTTTAGCTTTAAGACAGTTTGGTTATGCCCGAAGGGATGGTCCACATGAGATGCTGATTCAAGGGTTAGTATTTGACTACGAGAGTGACAATCAAGGTCATCGCCGGAGGTTTATCCGAGCCTGGAGGATGTTGAACAAGGTAGATAGAAAGACATTGGGGCACAATAATTTCATCCCTCTTTAGCCTCACCTCAAATGGGTACGAGCTCGTGCTCAAAGTCTTATGATGCCTTACCCCTCCATTCTCCCGATGATCATAGAGCCTGTTGTGAAAAGAGATGTTCCATACACTATCCTACATCTTGACATGGCCACCTCTCTTGAAGACTTACAAAGGGATTGGATACAACTTAAGGGGTAACGATACACTTTCGAGGCCCAATTCTACGCTAGCGAGAAGAAGAGTCTGGAGTTCACCAAACAGCTTCAGGAGGAGTGAACTTTGAACGCCTAAATCGCACCAAAGAGAATGTGTACAACCTTTTTATCTTAGAGTTTTTTGTAAGCCCAAAGAGGCATGATGTACTCAAGCTTTAATTTATTAATATAACGTGTGTCCCCTTTTTGTCTAAAGAAAAATTAAATCTCTAATTTCCTTGAAATCATTGCATAAGCAGGTACCATTACAGGTTTCTCATCTTCTTCACTGTTTATTTCAGCAAAAATGTCTTCTGAACAAAGCATCAAAGATCTTCAGGCACAAAATGCCCAATTTCAACAGATGTTCATAACTCTAGAAAAAGGGCAGGAGGATCTAAAGGCCCTTATCCTAAAAGAGAAGAAGAAGATGATGATGATGATGATGATGATGAAGCCCGTTGGTGCCCTCAATATGGGTAGAAGATTTGGGGGCCGCTAAGGCAACCAGTCGATCTGACCTCCTCGTCCAAAGAAGGGGAAAATCAAGAGAGAGAAACAAGGGAGGAGAACCCTAGTCCTGAAGTCTCTAACAATGATACAGACTACAATAATGAGCAGTATCCTCCCACTGAGGATAGGTACAAGCAGTTAGAGGATCGGTTAAGCGCTATGGAGATCCATAGAATACCAGGGCTGGATTTTGAAGAGTTGTAATTAGTGTCTGGGGTAGTCATCCCACAAATATTTAAAGCTTCGGTGTTCGCAAGGTATGATGGGGTGTCTGGTCCAAAGCTTTATCTCCGTTCCTATGTGAGGAAGATCCAGCCTCACACTGCTGATAGGAACTTGTGGGTTCACTTCTTCCAAGACAGTCTGTCAGGGACTCAGCTTGAATTGTTCTACCAATTAGAGGGAACCAATGGTCGAAACTGGGAGGGTTTGGCTGCTGCTTTTTATAAGCAGTATCAATATAACGCCGACCTTGCCCCTACCCGTACTCAACTCCAGAGTATGTCCATGGGTGCAGGTGAAGGCTTTAAGGACTATGCACAGAAATGGAGAGACTTCGTTGGGAGAGTCCAACCCCCTTTATCTGACATGGAGTTGGTTGACATGTTTCTAGGGACACTGTCTGGTCCATTATTTAATCATTTGATTGGAAGCTCGTCAGCTGGTTTCACTAAGCTGATATTAACTGGAGAAAGGGTAGAAGCCAGGATACGGAGCGACAAAATACAGAAAGACACCTTCTCGAGTTCAGTAAAGAATCCCTTCGCTGGTAAGAAGGAAGGCATTGCTATCTATAGCCCAAGAGGTTAGAGCAGAGCTGAACATCGTCCGACGGTAAGTGTTGTAATGATACATAGGTCGGTGGGTGCTCCATAATGCAACAATCAACAAAGGGTAGAAAGACAACAAAGGCAAATTACCCGGACTAACATGACATTGACAGAGGTTCTACCCCATCTGCTGAGATCCAACTTGGCAAACCTTGAAAGAGGCTCCCAAGAATCCTAACACCACCTCTCCTGAGTACTATCCAAATGTTCGGTGTGCCTACCATTCTGAGAGTCCTGGTCACGATGCAAATGATTGTTGGGCTCTAAGAAATAAAGTACAAGATCTGATTGGAGCTAAGGAGATTGAGTTCAATGCTCCAGAGAATCCCAATATCATAACTGCTCCCATGCCTAAGCACAACCGTGGAGTTAATGTTGTTGATACTGATCTGTTTGTGACCTCAGTTGATGAAGTTTCTACTCCCCTTATGACTGTTAAGAAGAATTTTTTGATGGCCAGTTTATTTCCGAGTTATGGTGAAGGTTGCCACATGCGTTTATCTCTACCTTCTGGTTGCTATTTGCTGAAGACAGGTGTCCAGCGCCTGATGGACAGCAGAGAAATTTTGTTCGAGAAAACTTTGATTCCAGCTGTTTCGTTCGAAGATGTTGCTATTATAACCATTTCCGCCAATCCTTCCAAGGCCTCCTCGAGAAGACCTGTTAGGATTACACCCGCTCCGAGAATCGCTCCGTTAATAATCACTTTTCCTGGTCCTGTCCCATATGCCTCGGACAAAGCTGTCCCTTGGCATTATGGTGCCGATGATTACTATCATGGCATTAAACAGGATTTGAAGAATGAAGAGGTTGATCCCGATGTCAGTAACATTGTCGGGACCAGCAAGATTACCAGAAGTGGAAGGGTTTTCTCTCCCGTGATTTCCCCGAAGACTGTCAATAAACCTGTTGTTATTCCATCTGTCGTTCCTGCTAGTACTTCAGCCACTACTCCCGTTCTTAATCCAGTTGTTACCCCTGCTGATGAGTCATCTGGGACTCGAGGCAAAGAAGTTGTAGGCGAGTCTTCCCGGACGGAGGCACCTAGAAAAGTTGTTGTGGAATCCTCTAAGCAAGAGATAGAGGAAATCTTAAAAATAATCAAAAAGAGCAACTATAATGTGGTCGAGCAGTTGGGGCAGACCCCCTCGAAGATATCGATGTTGTCTTTGTTATTATGTTTTGAGGCCCATGCAAAGGCTTTGATTGCATTCCTCAAGACCGTGCATGTGCCGCAAGAAACCTCATCCGATCAATTCAAAGATTGTGTGGCCAACTTGACTACTGACAATGGGTTGGGTTTTTTAGATGCTGACTTAACTCCGAAAGGGAGAAAGCATAATGATGCTTTGCATGTCTCAATCGAATGCAGGGGTACCACTATGGCTCATGTGCTGGTGGATATTGGGTCTTCACTGAATGTTCTGCCTAAGAAGGCTCTTGATCGGTTGGATTGTGAAGACTTGACCCTAAAGCCCAGTAATATTGTGGTAAGGGCTTTTGATGGGTCGAAGAGAATGGTGCATGGGGAGGTGGACATCCCTGTTAGGGTAGGCTCTCAGACTTTTGAGTCCACCTTCTACGTGATGGACATCATGTCATCGTACTCTTGTTTGTTGGGTCGTCCTTGGATCCATGAAGTTGGGGCTGTTACTTCTACACTGCACCAAATGCTGAAATATCCGGTGAAGGGGAAGATTGTCACTATGCATGGCGAAGAGGAGTATATGGTGAGCCACCTGAACTCCTTCAGGTATGTGGAGACTGACGGGGAATTCATAGAGACTTCTTTTCTAAACTTTGAAGAGGTTCCCCAGATTTTGGCGTCAACCGAGACTACCACCAACACCAAACCTCTTCTGAAGATGGCTTCTCTCAAGGACGCCAGAGCAGTGGTCGAAGAAGGTGGGTGTACCAATTGGGGACAGCTCCCTGATTTTACTCACAAAACTTACAAATTTGGTTTGGGCTTTACTTCAAGGGCTCAAAGGGTTGTTCGACGCGCTCGGGCTGGAGAACCTCCCCTACGCATCAGCAATCATGGGGTCAACGATATTGAAGACAGTAAGGAAGACTCTGACATTGACAGCTGGATCTACCCGACTACTGACGATGGACCGAGTAACTGGACAACTAGATATTTTATACCAGTTTCTTTTATTCTGCAGTAATTGTCTTACTTGTGTTCTGAATTTGTAATAAACATTTTTTAACTTTTTGGCCTTGTGTCTTACCCGAGGCACAATGGTTCTATCTGAGAGGGTTATTATATGTCATTTCATATGTCATCAATAAAGCATTGGACGTTCTTTGCATACAAATTTTGCGCTCTCTGTTTTTCTCTTCCTTTACTTTATCAATACAGATATGCTCTTACACACACTCACGTATCAAACTGCAGATCCATATCCACTCTGGATCCCATTGATAACAATCCTGTTATTGCCAGTTATGACTTCGAAAATCCGATCAACCAAGCTGAGAACGAAGGTGAGGATGATTGTGAGTTTCCTGGAGAACTGGCTAGACTGTTACAATAGGATGAGAGGGCTATACAACCTCATGAAGAGCCAGTTGAGACAATAAACTTGGGCACGGAGATGGACAGAAAAGAAGTCAAGATCGGCGCAAATCTTGAAGCTAAGATCTAACAGCGACTGATACAGATGTTGCACGACTACATTGAGATCTTCACCTAGTCATATGAAGACTTTCCTGGTTTAAACACTGATATCGTGGTACACCATCTGCCGACTAAAGAAGATTGTCCTCTGGTTAAACAGAAGGTCTGCCGTATGCACCCTGAAATGTTAGAGAAGATCAAGGAAGAGGTCATGAAGCAGTTCGACGCAGGGTTCTTAGTTGTCACCTCATATCCATAGTGGGTTGATAACGTCGTTCCGGTACCTAAGAAGGACGACAAGGTACGAATGTGTGTGGATTACAGAGACCTGAACAGGGCAAGCCCCAAGGATGACTTCCCGCTTCCCCACATTGATATTCTGGTTGAAAACACCGCGTAGCACAAAATCTTCTCCTTCATGGATGGTTTCTCTGGCTACAACCAGATCAAGATGGCTCCTGAAGACATGGAGAAGACAACCTTCGTCACACAGTGGGGCACCTTCTGTTACAAGGTGATGCCTTTTGGGTTGAAGAATGTTGGGGAAACCTATAAGCGAGCCATGGTCACTTTATTCCATGATATGATTCACCGTGAGGTCAAGGTTTATGTTGATGACATGATAGCTAGGTCTCAAACCGAAGAAGAGCACCTCGACCATCTACAAAAGTTGTTTGACAGGTTAAAGACATACAAGCTGAGGCTAAATCCGAATAAGTTCACCTTCGGGGTAAGGTCTGGTAAACTTTTGGGGTTCCTCGTCAGTGACAAGGGTATTCAGGTAGACCCCGCAAAGGTAAAGGGCATACAAGAGATGTCGTCTCTTCGTACAGAGAAGGAAGTTAGAGGTTTCTTGGGACATTTGAATTATATCGCCAGATTCTTTTCACATCTAACTGCTACTTGTGAGCCCATCTTCAAGCTTCTGAAAAAAGATCAAGTGGTAAAGTGGAATGACAAATTCCAGACTACTTTCAGAAGGATCAAAGAAGACCTTCAAGAACCACCAATTATGATGCCTCCGGTTGAAGGAAGACCTTTGATATTATACTTAACAGTGCTAGATAATTCAATGGGGTGTGTGCTGGGGAAGCATGACGAGTCTGGTCGAAAAGAGCATGCAATATACTACCTTAGCAAAAAGTTTACCAACTTTGAGACACGATACTCACTGCTCGAGAAAACTTGTTGTGCTTTGGCATAGGCTGCTCGCCGACTAAGACAGTACATGCTGACTCACACTACTCTGTTGATATCTAAGATGGATCCAATCAAGTACATCTTCGAGAAGCCCGCTCTCTTCGGAAGAATAGCGAGATGGAAAATGATCTTAACTGAATACGATATACAATATACAACCCAGAAAGCAATCAAGGGAAGTATATTGGATGATCATTTGGCTCATCAGGCCGTGGATGACTACCAGTCCATGAATTTTGAGTTCCCAGACGAGAACATTATACTAGTGACTAATTACGGAGAACCTGGACCGGATGAAAGACCCGAAGAAGGATCCTGATGGACTATGGTTTTTGACGGGGCTTCGAACGCACTCGGTAATGGAATTGGTTCCGTAATCATATCTCCTAAGGGCTGTCATACTCCTTTCACTGCCCGACTATGTTTCAACTGCACTAACAATATGGCAGAGTATGAAGCCTGCATCATGGGTCTCAAAGCTTCTATCGACCTCAGGATCAAGTTCTTAGAAGTCTTCGGGGATTCAGCCTTGGTGATAAGTCAGATCAAAGGCGAATGGGATATGAAGCATCCAAATCTTATCCCATACAAAGATCACGTACTGACATTGCTCCCACACTTTGAGGAGGTAACCTTTGAACATTTACCACGAGCGGAGAATCAGTTAGCGGAAGCGTTAGCTACCATGTCTTCTATGTTTAAAGTCAGGTGGGACAACGAAGCTCCCTGAATCACCATTGAAAGGTTAGATGAACCAGCACACTGTTGTGAGATTCATACTGAAGAGGTAACAGACAAACCCTGGTTTCATGAAGTGAAGAAGTACCTTGAGACTCAAGAGTATCCTGAAGGGGCATTTGTCAATGATAAGAAGTTTCTGAGAAGGTTTGCTGCGAAATTCTTCCTCAGTAATGGAATCCTCTACAAGCGCAACCATGACTGTACCTTATTGTGGTGTGTAGACAAGAGCGAAGCAGAGAGGATTATGACAGATCTACATGAAGGTACCTTCGGAACCCATTCCAGTGGACATACCATGGCTAAGAAGATCCTATGGGTAGGATACTACTGGTCCACTATGGAAGCAGATTGTTATCAGCACACACGAACCTGTCATAAGTGCCAAATCTATGTTGATAAGGTACATGTTCCTTCGGTTCCTTTGAATGTCTTGACGGCTCCTTGGCCCTTTGCAATATGGGGCATTGACATGATCGGAGAAATCAGGCCTCTGCTTCCAATGGGTATCACTTCATCCTAGTAGCTATCGATTACTTCACAAAGTGGGTTGAAGATGCCTCTTTTTCTACTGTGACCAAAAACTTGGTGGCGTGGTTTATCAGGCATAGTCTGATCTGCCGGTATGATGTACCAGAGAGGATTATCACAGACAATGGTACGAATCTCAATAATACGATGATCACTGAACTCTGTAAGCAATTCAAGATACAACATCATAACTCTTCTCCCTACCTGCCGAAGATGAATAGCAATGTTGAAGCAGCTAACAAGAACATCAAGAAGATTATACAAAAGATAACGGTGACATACAAAGACTAGCATGAGATGCTACCATTCGCTCTTCATGGGTACCGTACCTCAGCACGGACATCGACAGGGGCAACACCTTACTCTCTGGTATATGGCATGGAGGAAGTCCTACCCATTGAGGTCCAGATTCCTTCTTTAAGGATTTTGAAAGATGCGGGTTTGAACGAAGACGACTGGATCCAGACTCGACTTGATCAACTAAATATGATCGACGAGAAGAGACTTATTGTTGTCTATCATGGTCAAACGTATCAAAAGCGGATGATCAAGGCTTTCAACAAAAAAGTCAAACGTCAAGAGTATCAAGTCGTGGATTTAGTAATCAAGCGCATCATACTTCTGCAAGGTGATCCCATGGGAAAATGGACTACCACCTACGAAGGGCCATTTGTAATTAAGAATATTTTCTCGAGTGGAGCCATGATTCTAACCTCCATGGACGGTGACGACCTTCCTCACCCTGTCAATGCAGACATAGTGAAAAGATACTATGCATGATAAAAGACCCGCTAGGTTGACTGGCCTAGGCAAAAATAAGGGCTTCCCGGCGAACCAAAAGGGTTCGGGAAAAAATAAGGGATGAAAATAAAAGAAATATGTACACCCGGCAAGCTGAAAACCTGAAAGGGCGGATTGGGCAAAAAAGGGTATTCCGGTGGACTGAAAACCGAAAAGGGCAGTCCAGGAAAAAGTTAGGTAAGAAAAGCATATCACTATGTCCCATTGGATCACCCTGCAATCAGACCTCAGTATCAACTGTCAAGCTCAAACAGCATCGATCAACCTAATCAACTTCGGACAAGCAGCAAAGTGATAAGACGCTCGAAGACATAGGGGAAATAGCAGAGTTGGAAACCAATGGGATTGTTGCACATAGTTGTTTTATTTTTACACAATATTGTAAAGCTTTTATTTTTACGGCGGTGTTCTCTTATTAGAGCGTCAGTCTCCTTGTACAAAAACGCCTATTATAGGCCAACTTCGAAAATCAATACAAATCATTTTTACAAAAAAAAACCATGTGTTTTTCCTTTTCTTATTTTTTTGCAAGAACGTCCAATGGTTTATTCTTGACATATGTATTTGAATATGATTTCTAATAGCAAATGTTTGCATAAGAAATGAAAAGACAATTGCTCGGAGCTTAAGAAACAGGGGCAAAAACGAGAAATATCAAAGCCCGACAGTTACTCTGTCCAGCAGGTACCAACGCATAGACAGCTTTGAAACATAATCATCAGCACATATGACCTCGTAACATATGTATTCCCCACAGAGTAAAGATAATCAAAGCATTGATATCAGTTCTCTCAGAACAGGAAGTAACCTCCCTAGCCAGGGTCGTCCAGAAACCTGACATCTATATCCCCCAGCCAAATTTCATAATCGCGAGCGGATCATCATAAATTATCATCTCCCCAAGAAGAGTTTATTTCTATGGATACAAAAGCTCAATCCCCAATAGAGCTTATTACTCCAGCTACAGAAGTCCACCTTCTAATAGAGTCATTCCCCCGCAAAGCTATTCTCATATAGAGTCTCTCCCTAGAAGAATATTCACAAACAACAAGGATTAAACCTCTAGCATAGTCATTTCCAGTCACCATCCCCAGCGGAAGTAGAAGAATCGCAGTCCTCTATAACAGTCATGGATGCTATACTCTCCAGCAGCAGTCAGGGATTTATTTTCCCAGACTCGGACATGTCACAATAGCATTTCATGTTCATACATCATGACGTGCGCATACATATTGCATACAACATAATCTCATTTATTTTGATAACATCATCACACAATGCATTTCATGCATCGCATATAATTAATCATGTACCTTTTTAGGAAAGATGGTTATCATCAACAATTCCAACAGTTCAACATTAAACCCATGGAACTATACATGTCATAGCCCTACTATCCAGGCTTTCATCTCGAAGTAACCCTACTATCCAGGTTCCTTCCCATAAGCCCTACTATCCAGGCTTTCATCTCGAAGTAACCCTACAATCCAGGTTCCTTCCCATAAGCCCTACTATCCAGGCTCTCATCTCGAAGTAACCCTACTATCCAGGCTCTCATCTCGAAGTAACCCTACTATCCAGGTTCCTTCCCATAAGCCCTACTATCCAGGCTCTCATCTCGAAGTAACCCTACTACCCAGGTTCCTTCTTATAGCCCTACTATCCAGGATTTCATCTCGAAGTAACCCTACTATCCAGGTTCCTTCCCATAAGCCCTACTATCCAGGCTTTCATCTCGAAGTAACCCTACTATCCAGGTTCCTTCTCATAACCCTACTATCCAGGTTCCTTCCCATAAGCCCTACTATCCAGGCTTTCATCTCGAAGTAACCCTACTATCCAGGTTCCTTCTCAAAGCCCTACTACCCAGGCTCTCATCTCGAAGTAACCCTACTATCCAGGGTCCTTCCCATAAGCCCTACTATCCAAGCTTTCATCTCAAAGTAACCCTACTATCCAGGTTCCTTCTCATAACCCTACTATCCAGGTTCCTTCCCATAAGCCCTACTATCCAGGCTTTCATCTCGAAGTAACCCTACTATCCAGGTTCCTTCTCATAGCCCTACTATCCAAGCTCTCATCTCGAAGTAACCCTACTATCCAGGTTCCTTCCCATAAGCCCTATTATCCAGGCTTTCATCTCGAAGTAACCCTACTATCCAGGTTCCTTCTCATAGCCCTACTATCCAGGCTCTCATCTCGAAGTAACCCTACAATCTAGGTTCCTTCTCCCTTATCCCCAGACAACAGTTTACAACATTGTAAGGCGCGGACCCGACCAGATACGGTCGATTTCACATTTCCCCCGTAAGTCGTTGTACAGCCTGAACCCTGACCAAGATATGAATTCTACTTTCACCTCCTCAATCAAGATTTAATTCCCCAAAGAGTGATGGACAACCGAAGCTCCTAGACTCTACTTCCCAGGACATAAATCAACATTCCCCGGCGAAGTCCTCCTCAACAGCAGGTACAGGAATTCTCGTCAAGGAATCTCTTATGCAACCGATCTTTTCTTGGATGGCATCTTTAAGCCCATCTCCAAAGATTCTATGTTGCCTTCCAAATGGCATCTATAAGCCCATTCTCGATATCACCAATCAGTATTACTTCATGCGAGTGCAAATTTCTGGGCACTCTAGTGTTCAATCATCTTCCACCTTCGAATCACGAAAGGCAGACCAGCCAATCTACATCCTCAGGCTTAAGAAGATTGAACAGGGGAAGCTGTTGTAATCCAAAATTTGCCCTCTCATTTCTCAAAGGATCATCCAGGGCCCTCAGGTTTGCTTCTATCAAGTTTCAAGTCTTAAATTACAACTTTTCAAGAAGATCATTCATAAGGGAAAATGGTCAAAAGCACACTGAAAAGTCAAACTTTGACTTTTAGATCAAAAATCAAGTTTTAACAATTATATTTCGTCAAGACATGAAATTGGTTCATCAAAAATCAGAAGTCAGAAATTACTTTGAAAAAATCAAATTTCTAAACATTTAGAAAATTTTCTAAGTGTTAAGAGAATATGTTACTTCAGAACTTCTGAGCCAGCCTCCATGCAAGTGCAGTCAAAATTTCAAACATGGTTCAGAATATGATTCTTCAACCAGAACATGACTCTTCAGCATATGCTTCGATCAGTGCATCACCCTTCGAGTTTCACTCTGGTCTTCTTCGATCAGAACATCACAAAGCCCCAAAACCTTGTTTGAGCAACCTGTTGCACTGCTAGAGCACAGTTCTGCAACCAGCTGCCACAACACTCCAAATTGTTGCTGATCTAGTCCACGCCTGCATTTTTTCTCAAACCCTATATTTGCACCAAATTAGCATACAAAAAATGTGATTAAAAAGAAATGGAACAGTATACCAAAAAGGTTTAAATCCCATTTGTTTTCCCCTCAAAACCACATCAAACCCATCTGTAAATAAGTTTCTCCATCACACGTTCAAGGGGTTGGCTTTGGAAGAGAGAGAATTGTCAAGAGAGAGAAAAGAAAACTGTGAAATCCTTCGTAAAAATCCATAAATCCCAAACAGAAAACCAAACCTTTGTTCTTCCCTTTGAATCAAAGAACTTAGCATTTTATCTTCCATTGTTCTTGTTGACTCTAGAACATCTGAAGGCAGTAGTTCAAGTTCCAAGAATACGTTTCAGATTCAAGGTAAGTCTTTCTGACTTTGCATCTTTTCATTCAGAACATCATTAAAATATGTAAATATCATAGTGTTGATGTTGTCCATATCATTGCATAAGTAGAAAAACTTTGGATCAGAACTTCTTGATTAAGGCTAGGTTCAGGATTAGGATTAGAACTTCTATAAATTGTTGTTCTTTTATCCTTCCGATTTGTTGTTTGTTAAGAACTGAATAAATTGCTGATGTGATGATTAATATGAGGAAAGAATTGAAATGTAACACATGAACTTCTGATGTTCACTAACGGTTTTAGCACAACACAGAACTTCTGAGTTCAATCACTGTTTAACATAATACAGAACTTCAGATTTTCACTCATCTATTTAACACAACACAGAACTTCGGAGTTCTTCTCACTGTTTTAACACACCAGAATTCCTAGGTTTTTACACTGTTATGGTGCGGTAACAGAACTTATGACTTTTCACCCACTGTTTAACACGACACATAACTTCTTACATTTTGCTTACTGTCTAAACACCACCCAGAACTTCTGTTTTCTTTCCCTCTAACGTTTCTTACAGGACCTCAGAGTGTATCAATCTAGAACTTCTAATTCTCACTGACGTTTCTTTCTGAGTCACAGCGCGCCTGGCATCAGAACTTCTGATCCCTTTTGTTCTACTTGCAGCAGCACGCTGATTCTATTTCTCATTATTTTCTTTTTTATAATTTTCAATATTAATACCCTTTTAATTAATATAAAAAAGACATAAAAATATTTTCTTTTTTTTATTAATTAATATATTTCTTTTTCTTAAATTCATTAAGACAAAAAACCATTTTTTTTAAACAAGTCCTTTTTCTTTCTTGCATTATACATTTCAATATGGTTGTAATAGTTAATTAGGATTTAAATTCTTGCAACCCCCAATTTGTAAGTTTGTACCCCCATCCCTAAATGATGTAATAGCGTATGACCTTTACATTTCCGTAATTTATTGCTTTCAAACATAAATGCTAGTAATTAGGGTGTGTATGAAAAGACATAAAATCAAAAAATAGATAACCCTAATCAAGACTAAATGCATGAAAATCAAACACACTTGCACACTATCACCCTTAGGGTAATCCCATTTTGTTTCTTATCGGAAAATAGTCATGTCCCTCGAATATGGGCGTTTTAGCAAAGACCTTCGATAAAAGATCGTAGTCCCTCGATTACCCTCGATGTTGCCTTTGATAAAATGATCTAGTCCCTTACGAAAAAATGCTAAAGCGTCTCATAAGTTGCCTTCTATGACTGTACAAACGTCCTGCGCCTGTCCCTTCACATCCAACGATGGGGCTTCTTACCAAATCAATGGTAACATAGCAACATCTAAAGGAGGAGGAAAAGAACATTTAAGACCTTTTGAGTAGGTAGATTCGCTCCTAGTTGCTCGCTTGCTCACAACCAAACATTTTACACCAACACTTTCACATTAAAACCTTTTTCTCAAAAGACAAAAGCTTTTTGTATACGTTCTTATAGAGACGAGAACCATTACAAAAACATCTTTTCAAGAACACTTTCAAAAAACACATTCCACAAACACATCTTTGAACTATTTTTGAAACAACACTTTGTACGCGTTCTTATAGAAACAAGAACCATTACAAAGACATTTCAAAATATTTCCAAAGCCACAACACAAAGCATATTTTAAAACAAAGAAAGTGATCTAGCAAGCAACTAAGAGCCCATGGAAAACCATGGATGAAAAGGGTGCTAACACCTTCCCTTTTCATAATCTATCCCCCGAACTCAAGAAAACATCTCTAAAGGTCTTTCCTGTTCTTTTCAGTCTTTCCTTATTGGATAAAAGAAAATTCGGTGGAAACTCTTGTTGTCCGCAACATTTGCGAATACAAACGCAAAACAACCAAGTCAGTTCTCCCACCGTATCACACTTCTCATAGCCCTACTATCCAGGCTTTCATTTTGAAGTAACCCTACTATCCAGGTTCCTTCTCATAGCCCTACTATGCAGGCTTTCATTTCGAAGCAACCATACTATCCAGGTTCCTTATATAGCCCTACTATCCAAACTTTCATTTCGAAGCAACCCTACTATCCAGGTTCCTTCTCATATCCCTACTATCCAGGCTTTCATTTTGAAGCAGCCCTATTATCCAGGTTCCTTCTCATAGCCCTACTATCCAGGCTTTCATTTCGAAGCAACCCTACTATCCAGGTTCCTTCTCATAGCCCTACTATCCAGGCTTTTATTTTGAAGCAACCTTACTATTCAGGTTCCTTCTCATAACCCTACTATCCAAGCTTTCATTTTGAAGCAACCCTACTATCCAGGTTCCTTCTCTCTTACCTCCAGGCAACAGTTTACAACACTGTGAGACCTGGACCCGACCAGATACGGTCGGTTTCACATTTCCCCAGTAAGTCGTTGTGTAGCCTGGACCCCGACCAGATATGCAGTTTACTTTCACCTCCTCGATCAAGAGATAATTCCCCAGTAGAGTAGCGGACAATCGAAGCTCCTATACTCTATCTCTCAAGACATAAATCAACATTCCTCGATGAAGTCCTCCTCAACGGCAGGTACAGGAATTCTCGCAAAGGAATCTCTTATGCATCCGATATATTTTCTGGATGGCATCCTTAAGCCCATCTCCAACGATTCTCTGTCAACTTACAAATGGCATCTGTAAGCCCATTCCCAATATCACCATTCAGTATTACTTCATGCGAGTGCAAATTTCTGGGCACTCTAGTGTTCAATCATCTTCCACCCTCAGATCACGAAAGGCAGACAAGCCAATCTACATCCTCAGGTTTAAGAAGATTGAACAGGGGAAGTTGTTGTACCCCAAAATTTTCCCTCCCATTTTACCCAAAACATACTCATTGAAGTCCTTAACTTGCCCAAGGATGCCTAAGGATTGACCAGACAAATCCTCCTCCTAAGACAATGAGCCTCAAACTAGGGTTTCCATTTTCATCAAGATGTTTGAGTTCCAAGGGTCCCAAATGATTTATATTGCCTTAATATGTTCTCAAGACCATCAACACCAAGTTTCATTCCTTGCACAATAAGTTTGCTCAGTCAACTGCTCAGATGCCTGAAAATCAACTGTACTAGGTCAAAAGTCAATTGTGGTCCACGTGCAGTCAAACTTCAATATTTTTGTTCAACATCAACATTTTGAAGTAACATACATAATTTTATCAATGGTTTATCATGATTCCTCAAGGAATGCCCCAAATTCATCAAAAACTCAAAAGTTGCTAAATTAGGGTTTCTATTGAATAAGTCAACCAAACTTTGACCAGGCATAACTTTCTCATACTTTATCAGAAATTTCCTATACAAGGCTCATTTTGAAGAGGATTTAATTCCCTACAACTCATCTTCAGCCCTCAAGTTCAAAAAATGCACTCATGAAAAGATATGAATGCAGACATTAAAGGTTATTTCAAAAAGTCAACAAAAACACCTTTTGAGTCAAAGCTCCTTACATGAACATGGAAGATCCAATTGAGGTGAAACCAAAAGGGTTGTTTAGAGGACATCCTAAGCTTTATAAAAATTCCAAGAACACACTCTTAGGGTCAAAATTGAGAGAGATGTGCCTTGTCAAAGTTGGCCATTTTTGGAAATTTGCACAAAGTCAACAATATCCAAAATGGTATTTTCTCCACATGGGCCTATATTTTCAAGTTTGGAGCTTGTTCCTAACATGGTACACGACCCATAAACCACTACATGCCTCATTAACTTATTTATTTAATTTATTGTGATTTTATTCAATTAAAATTCAAATAAAATCAAATAAAATCAAATAAAATCAAAATAAATCATATAAGTTGCTTTTGGAATGATTTTGGCATTGAATGAAGATGATATATGTGGCATATCAAGATCAAATCATGCAAAGGCTGGTTGGAATAATAATGGCATGATTTGGCTTGTTTTGGAAACAAATAATGCAAGGAACAAATAAGATCTTTTCTCCATAATTATTCAATATTCAATTTGTTTTTGTTAACCTAATGCGTTATAATACATATACACAATGAGGCCAGACCTAGAGGAGACGAAAAGATTGCCTCCATAAGTCCAGAAAGCTCCAATTTATGAGAAGAAAAGTGTTGTTTGAATTCTGATTTAGAGGGCGGTTCAAGGTCATTCAAGACCACCAATCCACTCATGGGCGTCTTCTGAAGCTAACAGCATCATTTACACGTGTAAAAGCTCCAAGAATCATCACCTTACAGTATCACGGTTTGCCACTTTTCTCGAATTTGGTTCTGCAAATTTACGCGTTATAAATAATTTCTAAGCATGCCTTCATGTTTGTATTATCATTTAGAACGTATTGGTATGATTAATTAGGAGTTTTAGCGCGTGTATGGATAGTTGCCATTGTTAGGGTTTGAGGTTGCGTTTTAGGGCTTTTTGATGCAGGTAAAATCAGGGCAAAAGATGGATGCCATCATACTCATGAGATCAAAACGAGTTGATATGTATGCTTGGATTTGATTTATCTTTCCTGGTATTGCTTTTTGAGATTTGCAGGGTTATAGTTACAGCTGGTATCCGTAGGTAAAGATCCTTACCTAAAACGACAGTTTCCCTGAAAAAGATGAAGGCGTGTCAAGGCGTGGTTGGACGGTTTTAAATCTCGCGCATTTTCTTGTTACACTGACTTTTCATTTAATATAATGTATTTGTGTTATTACATTGACAAATGAACAAAATAGCATGGATGGCAAGGGGCAGCGCTGGTAAGAGGAAGGACCTGGGTTCGATCCCAGGTCTAGACATCTTACATTTTCTCAACACTTTGTACAGGATCCCATGTGCCTCCAAACTAGACCGTCCATCCTACAGCCCAGGATCTGGCCACTAGATCCATCCTCAAAGCAGATCTGGCGCTCATGCAAGCAAGGTCCATGGTGCACCCTCAAGCGTAGCCCTCATTGAATCTTGCGCAGGCTCTGGGCCAATGAAGATGGGTCTATCACAAATTCAACTCCCCACCCCCCTGATTACTAACAGCATGCTAGGCCCATTTACTTCATTTTCCATTTTTTTTATTTTTGTTTTATCTATTTATTTAATCATATTTTACAACAAAAAATCATTTTTTATCAAATAAAAAAAATCATAAAAATATAAAATCACAAAAAATATAGAATTAGGATTTTTTATTTAAATTAGTTTAATTGAAAATAAATTAGTTTAATTAGATTAACTTGATTGTTTTTTTTCTATTAATTAAAATTAATTGGAAAATTAGGTTTAATTTGCAGTTAAATTATTTTCTCAATAAAAAATACACAAAAATATTTTTTAACTAATTAGATTTTCAGGCTTCTAATTTATTCCCGTATTTAATTCGTCTCGCATGTTTACTTATTTATAATTTCAATTATTGTAATTGTTTCGAGGTTTGTAATAGATTAATTAGGGTTTTGATTTCTGCATCTTTATTTTCAGTCACATATTTATGTATCTACCCAAAAGCCTTGTAATAGTTGGGACTTTAATTTCTCACACATTTTTAATTTCCGCAACTATTAAACTGCTAGATGTATGGATATTAGGATTGTATGCGAAAGATAAATCAACGATTAAAAGGTAGATAACCATAATTGTGCAAAGATAATTAACTGAAAAAGCACACTTACACATGCACACTCCTAGGGTTTGCCCCACTCTGGTTGCCTTCGGTAAAGGGTCATAAAGCATAGGAAATTTTAGTGGTCGTCCTCTAGTCCCAAAAGATCAAAAATGACCCATTCGGATGTTGCCTCGGAAATATCTTTAGGACTTTAGGGTAATCACTAAAGTTTCCTAACTATTGCTTTTTTTACCGTACTTATCCCTTTGAATGTCCCTTAAAACTCCAACGATGGGGCTACCTACTCCTTAATAGTAGGATAGCGATGTCTAAAGGAAACGAGAACGAATAGTCTTTTTTTAAGTAGGTAGAAAATCTTAAGTACTTGCTCAAAATAACAAAAACTTTTTCACAAACACTTTCAAAATAGTTTTCAAAAATAACTTCGTCACACTCTTGAGGACAGATACAAGGGTTATCACGAAGTTAAACAAAAACTTTTTCAAAACACACACACAAGCAATTTCAAAATGAGCAAGTACCTAAGAGCCCGTGAAAAACCACAGATAGAAAGGGTGCTAACACCTTCCCTTTCTATAATCTACCCTCGTACTCAGAAACATCTCGAAAAAAGTTTTTTCTGTTCTTTTTCCTTTTCCTTTGTTGGATGAAATAAAAGTCGGTGGCGACTCTTGCTTACCGCGACATTTGCAAACACAAAATGCAAACCAGTATTTACAGTTGGTTCTGCCACCGTATCACATCTGTGAATAAATGATTGTAGATCAATTCCCGAAACAAGACGGAGCGACTATCTACAAGACCAGGTTAGAGATTAATTCCTGAAACCAGACAGGGCAACTATCTCAACAACCAACAAAAGCAGGTTCCAGATTAATTCCCGAAACAAGACGGGGCAACTATCTGAGATAAAAAGCTCAAGTTACTGTGAAGCCTGGATTTCGACCCTATAACAGTTTAAGTTGCTACGAAGCCTGGAATACGACCAGATAACAGTTTAACTTCTTCAATTACTGCGAAGCCTGGATCCGACCAGATAACAGTTTAATTTCAATTTACTACGAAGCCTGGAATCTGACCAGATAGTAATTAACTCCTACCCTTTCAAGAAAATTACTGCGAAGCCTGGAATACGACCAGATAACATTTTAGCTTCATTTTTCTGCGAAGCCTAGAATTCGACCAGATAACAAATTAATTTCATTAAGTTGTTGCGAAGCCTGGAATTCGACCAGATATCAATTAGCTTCATCCTTTCATCTAAGTTACTGTGAATCCTGGAATTCGACCAGATAACAGTTTAACCTTAAGCAAGTTACTGCGAAGCCTGGAAACCGACCAGATAATAGTTAATTTCATATTCCCCAGTAAGTCACTTTGAAGCCTGGAATATGACCAGATAACAGTCAACTTTATTATCCTCAGTAAGTTACTGTGAAGCCTGGATTTCGACCAGATAACATATAACGTTCCTTCTCCTAGTCAAGAAATAATTCCCCAGTAGATTAATGGATAACTAAAACTCTTAAACTCTAATCCCAAATACATCTGCTAAGATTCAATCAGCCACAAGCTCATTCTAGGACGAAGCCAGATAAAGAGACCTCTTATGGCTCAGGATAAATGGACCCAAGATTTATTCTGATGCTTCTTCCAGTTCGAAGTCAACATTTATTTTGGATGGCATCTATAAGCCCATCTCCAACGACTCTCTGTCATCTTCTCCAAATGGCATTTGTAAGCCCGTTCCTAATATCATCAACTAACGGCATCACATTGCACACAGGCGAGTGCAAATTTTTGGGCACTTTAGTGTTCAATTGTCTTCCATCTTCAGATCACGAAAGGCAGACAAGCCAATCTAAACCCTCAGGTTTAAGAAGATTGAATAGGGGAAGTTGTTGCACCCCAAAATTATCCCTCCCATTTTACTCAAGACATGCTCATTGAGGTCCTCAATTGCTCAAGGTTGACCAAGAATTGGCCAGATAAATTCTCCTCTTAAGCAATGGACTTCCAACTAGGGTTTCACTTATCACAAAGAATTTTGGGTTGAAAAGGCTTAAAGTGATTTCCATGGTCCCTAATATATCCTCAAGAGTGTCCATGCCAAGTTTCATGCCTTTCACTACAAGCTTGCTCAGTCAATTTCTCAAATTCTTGGAAATCAACTGTACTAGGTCAAAAGTCAAATATGGCCAATATACAGTCAAACTTCAAGATTTTTGGTCAACATCAACATTTAGAAGTGATATTCATCATTTTATCAAGGGTTAATAATTATTCCTCAAAGAGTGCTATTAATTTATCAAAAGTCGAGAATTTCTAAATTAGGGTTTCTATAGGAAAAGTAAACTGAACTTTGACCAGGCATAACTTTCACATGCTTCATCCATTTTTCCCCAACTAAATCCCATTCTGAAGAAAATTCCATTCCCTACAACTTTTCATTTTCCCTCAAGTTCAAGAAATGCATAATTTGGAAGATAAAAGCTCATACATTACAGGTCACTTTCAGAAACTCAACAAAAGACACTTTTTTCCAAGCTAGTATACCTAATTTTTAGGGCCCAAACTTGTTCAATACATACCTAAGGACCTCTAAACCTATCCATGCAATATTGGGATTTTTATTTTTATTTATTTGTATTTTTATTCATTTAAATATGAATTAAATCAAAGTATAATAAAAGATATTGGAGCAAGGCGTGTGAACTTTTGTTTTGATTAGACTTGAGGCCCATGAAGCTCATGGCCAGCTAGCAAATCATGTGGGACGCATACATAGAAACAAATCTTCAAATAATGAAAGGTTTTCAATTATTTTGGGATCAAAATCAAACCATGATTGCACAAGATTTTTGGCCATATTTGTTGACCTAATTTCACTCTCATATATACACAGCACATCCATTCATCAAGCAGACACGAGGGCTGCCTCCAAAACCCAAGAGAAAATTTCCAAAATTTCAAGAAAGTGTGCAAATTGTTTCATACGATCCAGGACTCCTTGATCCAAAAGAAGCATTCCATCCTCTTCCTGAAGGTTCCAAGAGCCATTCCCAATCCTTAGGCAATCCCAACACACGCAGGAACTCCCTCACACTATCCCTCCGATTGGTAACCTTTCTCTGATCTTAAACTTTTAAAATATACCATTTAAATCCATATTATGCATATATTTGTGTCACTGATGATCTTTGCATTTGAATTAACATATTACATGTGAGTTAAAACGCAAGGATAAGATCATGCCATTGTTAGGGAACAATCTGAACTTTATTTCGAAACGCACGATTCAGAGCGATTCAAGTCAAGATAACCTCAGATTTGGAATCAAGGGGAAATTTTATGGGAACTATGGTAGGTTTTAATTCTTGACGTTTGTTATTTTTGCAAGTTAGGTTTTGAGCCCACCGGAGAAGACAACCGGAGAGTTAACTCCGGTGGGCTGACTCCATTTTCCCAAACGTCACACTCCTATTGGTCCATTCAGTCACAGCGCGTGTGTTTTTAATTCAAATATATTTCTGACTTTGTTTCACATATATTTTTATTTTGTTATTTGTATCAACGAATGACAAGTTGGCTGAGTGGTAAGACAAACGTGTGCAATGGGAAAGGACCTGGGTTCGATACCCAGGTCTGGAATTTTATTTTTTCTAACATTTGTATTGCAGATCCAATGTTTCTAGACACCACGCATGCACCATACATCATATATCCATCACCATCAGTGTTGTACCCCAAAATTTGCCCTCCCATATCCTTCAAGATTTGCAAAGAACATGCTTCAAAATCTCCCAAGGGTTGCACAGTTCAAGGGCCTCCTAACAGTCAAAAACTAGGGTTTTGGTTCTGACAAAGAAATTGAAGTTTTCAAGGGTCCAATCAAGTACCACATGCCTATAAACATGGTCAAGCATCCTCATGTCAAGTTTCAAGACTTACAGCACAAAATTGCACAGTCAAAAACCCTAATTGCTCAACAGTCAATTGCAGGGGCAAAATGGTCATTTGACAGTCAAAAGTTCAAATTTTTGGTCAACATCTTATTTTGAAGCCACAAACATCATTTGATCAATTCTTGATCATGATTTTCAAGGTATGGCTCAAAAAGTCTCAAGATGCAAAAGTTTCCATATTTGGACAGCTTAAAAAGTCAACTGCAAATTGACCAAGGCATAACTTCCACATGGTTTATCAGAAAAATTCCATCCAAATCTCATTTTGAAGAGAATGGCATTTCCTACAACTCCTCTTCACACTTCAAGTCCAAGAAATGCTCTCACAAAAAGTTATCAATCTCAACATTATAGGGCATTTTCAAAAGTCAACAAAAAGGCACTTTAAGTCAAAGACCATAACTTGATATTGGTAAATCAAAATGACATGGGACAAAAGGCATTAGTTAGAGGACTTCAAGCCCTTTCCAAAATGTCCAAGAACATGATCAAATCTTAAAAATTGAACAATATATGCCTTGTGGAAGTTGGAAAATTTTTGGGAATTTTGAAAAGTCAACTTTGCTTCAAATGCCTCAAAATTGCTAATGGGCCTCAATTTCTTCCAAGAATCATTATCCAAAAGTTATGCACGACTCATTGACCCAAAGGGGAGTTATTTCATCATTTTTTATTATTTATTTGAATTTTTATCACCATTAATTCATTTAATTAAATAAAATATGACAAAAATACTCAAGCATGCATTTTAAATCTTTTTATGCAGCTAATAGGTCTATCATAACTCCAAGATTTCGTGCACACTCAATATGGAAAGAATTGGCAATGATTGCATGATCTTCACATGGAAAAGATTGAAAAAAGATACCATGAAAATCAAATCTCAAAAGCATTGATTACAAAGGTTTTGGACTTGTTTTGCAAACCTAAAACATTCCTCATAAAAGCCAGAACACAACCCTAGTCACAAAGACCTGAAAGCTGCGCCCAAGAAGAAGAAAGAACTTTACACTTTTCACCAAAATTTTCAAAACTGAAAACACAGTTTCAGTGCGTTTCAAGGCAAGATAACCATTCCAATAGCTTGCCAAGGTTACCAGGGATCTATTCCAATCAAAACCACAGCCTCTAACACGAAGAATTGGTAGAATGAAGCCGCCCTGTTCTTAATATTTCTCACATTCGTGTTTTGATTTATACGTATCATTCATGCATTTGTCTTGTTGTTTTGCACTAACATAAGCATTCTAAAGCTGTTGGTATATTTTAATTGAACTAATGTGCCCTGTACGAGAATCTGCCATGGAAATTTTCTAGGTTTTCACAAGCTTGAAATTGGGGATTTGTTCATATGGAAAAATCAGACAACAAGACATATGCCATTAGAATCAGAAGCTCATGAGGATTCAAAGTCATGCCTCGCGCTCAATTTATGATGAACCAGGCCCTATTCGCTATTATTCGTGGCTTCATTTAGTGGGGGTTTAAAACCCCCGCTATCTAACGTGTTTTGTTACAGGAAAACAGAGAAGAAGATTAGGTGTCCTCACGTGATAGGGTCATTCATATTCTGGCGCGTTTTTTACCACTAATCATTGTTTTACGTTATGTTATTTATTTTGCAATATATATTCCAAACGCGCTGAGTGGTGTAGTGGTTGAAGGCAATTGTGATGAACGTTGGGACTTGGGTTCGATCCCCAGGTCCCCCATATTTCTTTCTATTTTTTCTTGCAATATGATCAGGTACACTGACTTTCCTATAGCCCACCAAACGTCCAGCGCTGGTGCTTGCCACATGGCCCCTGAGATCAATCCAAAAGCCAAGATATGAGTTCCATCATGCACCTTAGTCCAGGGGTCTACACGTGACCATCAAGAGTCAACCAGGCCTGATTCAAATGGGCCAAAATGGCTTGGAAAATACTTCCAGCTTTGGGTCAACACCCCCCATTGGTTTGCATATTATTTTCTTTCTTTTCATTTTTTCTATTTATTTGTTTTATTTATTTTAGTTAATTCATCAAAATTAATTTTCATAAAATATATAAAAAAAACAGAAAATCATAAAACAATAAAAAATATGCTTTGTTAATATTAATTAATATTATTTTGTAAATAAATTTTATTAACTAATTTAGTTCTAATCTTAGGTTTAATTTTAATGTTTTTTTAATAAACTAAAAAATGTAAAAATTAGGGTTTCTAGCTTTTTATTCTTTTTTCAATAATTAAAATTTCCTCTTATTATTATTAATAATTAATTATTTTTGTAAATAAATTGGTAATTAAATAATTAGGTTAAAACTAGGTCAAACTTAAACATTTTTTTAATAAATTAAAAATAGTTTAGAATTAGGGTTTTATGCAACTTTTTAATTCCATTTAATTTTCTCATTAAATTTCATAAATACAAAAACTCCAAAAATAATTTCTTTTTCTCATTTAATAATTTAATCATTAATTCCAATTTAATTTCCAAAAAAGGGTCCAACGCCCTCGCATTCGATTATAATTTCTTTCGCGCATGTATTTTATTTCTTTCTATGTAATGTACTTGCCCCAAAGCCTTGTAATAGATTAATTAGGATATTTATCTTTCCGCATTTTTATTTTATTCAAATCTGGTCTTGGATTAATTTGGCGATGTAGACCCGCGCCTTTGTAATAGCGTAGGACTTTTAAATTCCGCACCTTTTAACTGTTAATAACCACATGAAAGAATGAATGCCAAAAATAAAAACAAAGCGTAGATCGCCAATGCATGAACAAGATAAACATAATTGAAAACGACACACAATTCACACACCACCCCTAGGGTACGTCTCACTGTTGCCTTGCCCCTCGAAAAGTGGTCGTCGAGTAGAGGACGTTTTAGTAAGTCCTCATGTCCATGAACATGGCATGAGGGTAGCTTCTAAGGTGTCTTCCTATTGCTCTGGTGACCACAATGTCCCGAACCCTCGAATTGACCCGAACACCTCCAACGGTGGTGCTACCTACCTCTCAATGGTAGGATGGCACTACTTTAAGGACATTTACACAGACTAATTCCTTAGGGTAGGTAGATGACTCGTAGATACTTGCTCTAATCTCAAAACAAATCAAAAACTTCTTTTCACACCGACACTTTTCAAAAAGCTTTCAAAACAACTTTTCAAACACTCTTGAGGACTGATACAAGAGTCGAACTGAAATTTTAAACGAAACTTTCTTTTTTAAAACCCACAGTTGAAAAGCAAACAAACATTTTGAAAACACAAATGAGCAAGTATCTAAGAGCCCATGGATAACCATGGATAGAAAGGGTGCTAACACCTTCCCTTTCTATAAATCTACCTCCCGAACCGAGAACTAATCTCAATAAGGAATTTTTCTGTGCTTTTGTCCTTTCCATATTGGAGAAAATAAAAGACGATGGCGACTCTTGCTTCCGCGACATTTCGCGAACCAGCGTTAAACAGTCAGTTCCAGATGCACCGATCACAGAACTGGCGACTCTGCTGGGGACTCTTTAAAGTGAGGTGTACCTTAGGACTAAGATCACTGTGTTTTCAATTGCTTTGACTTGTTTGCTTTAAATTGTGGGACTGTCTTGGGAGTTCTATAGATCCTAACCCGGATCTGGGGGATACCTCCTTAGAAAGTAGCAACAAGGCTGTGAGGGAACTGTGCGGGGTATACCGACATGGTTGAAATAGTCTGCTACGTTGATGTGGCACTTTGGTGTGTACCGGTAACCCTTGAGTTCAGTCAAGGAGAGTATAGGGCCTCCATGTGGTGTCGTGAAGCATCAGCTGACCTTAGGAACCTTAATTGAACTATCTTGGCCTCTTTAGGGTAGTGAGATAACTGACTTTGGTGCAGTCCGAGGTTGGTTGATACTCGATACTACACTCAATTGAGGGTTGCTTTCCTGGAATATTTCGGTCGCCAGTTCAGTGGCTAAATCGAAACGATGAACAATGAAAGCAATCTAGTGATATTAGGACCCTTAGAACCCGGTTACTTCTAATAGGACAGGTTGATCCCACCAACTGAAAGAGGGTAATACGTAGACCTCATGCTGGCCTAAACTCTAAGGGCTTCTCTTGTGTGACTTGTGTGCCTTCCAACTTGACTATTTGCATGCTTGTTATCTGACACTTGAGTTTTCTTGCAGGTTTTGTTTATAGTCCTTAATGGGGACTCATAACGGGGTTTACTTACATCACTCCATGCATAGCATAACATCATACCATTGCATGCATCCTACATAAGGACTAACCCATTTCAAGGATCTCAAGGGCTTGTGATGCAGGTCATGATGAACCAACTGTCCAGCAAGGGGCAAAGGGGATTTATTTTCCTCTAGACAAGGTTGTCAGGGGCTATGACCCACTCGATATGGTGAGCCTTGACCCTTGAAGAAGGACTCTCCACAAACATGAAGTTCCTTCAATCAAGCTACAAAATTCAAACTCTAACGGTTTCTTGTTTACCCCGCGAGATCCTTGGAAACATTGCATGCATACATCCATATCATTGCATTACAGGTACCCCTTTTACAGGTTGCTTACCTTCTCCGCTGTTTATTTCAGCAATGGCTTGCCCACAATACAACCAGTACCTTCTTGCTCAAGAGACTCGGTTCGAGGAAATCCTCCTGAATCTATCCAAGGGGCTGGAGGAGTTGAGAGCACTTCTCATGGGGACTTTGGTCAGGAACAATGCTGAGGATGAACGGCTGAAACGTCTGCAAGCTGAAGTGGATGCAATGAAAGCCCAGATGCTGGGGCAGGTGACTGCCATTCAAGGTTTAGCTCAAAGATAAGAAGAGCTCGGAGTTCTCGTCAACCAACTGCTTCGGGGTAACCAACTGGGGAAAACATCTAAGGTTGAAGGGCCAGTCATCATTCAACCACCTTTGAGGCAAGAGGATAAGAGAGCTCCTCAAATGGCTTTAATGTCACAAATTCAGCATCAACCTCACCAGCTTCAGCCAGACAAGCCCAGGAGGCAATTCACCCAGCTCAATATGTCGTTGTTTCAAGCTCTACAACGCCTGTTGAGATTGAATTTGATCACATTAAAGGCTCATCCCCGGAACCCCAACACAGCAGCTCCTACCTATCATCCCAATAAAAGGTGTGTCTACCACTCTGCCAGTCCAGGACATGATACAAATGAGTGTTGGGCTCTGAAGAACAAGATCCAGGACCTGATTGATGAAGGAGCATTGGAGTTCACACAAGATGGTCAGGCTGAGTTTTTCTACCATCCCTCCAAGGCTCACCATTTGAAGTAACAAGCCCTGAGATGAAAAGACTTTTGTTCATTAGGATTTTCAAGTTGTAACTTTCTTTTGTTCAAACATTTACTCATGTTAAACGTCGTTATTTCATTAATGCATCGCATATGTCTGTTTTGAAGCAATATATTCGTATTCACTATATGTAAATTATTTTCATATTTTTTCTGATGATCAACGCTCGATTAATAATTCTAAGCCTCTTGAGGGAGGATGACGAAAACGATACCACAATCTACAGTATGCTTTTGAACATACCCCGCTGATGAGGTACAGGCATTGTTTCAATTCCTAAACATTGGAGTTATAAGGATGATAATCCCTCGTCAACCCCTCTGAGCCAAAGAAGTAGGAGTTTTTCTTTTCGAAAATTAAAACCCTTTATCATAACCTGGGGCAGGATAGTTCTCTCAGTTGATCCAAGTGCATAACAAATAGCACCAAAGAGGTCCTTACAAAAAAGAAGACAATGATGATTCCGAATAATCACAAGGATATGCAGTCATTATATCTCTCAAAATAAAAAAGCCAAATAAGTCAAAAAAACCTATGAAGGAGACTTACGAAGCTGGGGCATCCCGCTGACTGTAATTCCAAAAAAGGAAACAGTTCAGGCAAAAAACAGGGATAACAAAATCAAAAAAGAAAGAGGTCCTACAAACCCTCAACAAAAAAGAAATGACTGCCTATTCAAAATAAATCGTCAACATTCGAACCATCACTGGAATATCAGAGCAAAGACTCAAACAAGGTCTAACGCACGATTAGCTGAGTTTAGGATCGAAGAACATCACGAAGAGCGGGTGGGTACAAATACATTTTGAGCCTTATCCTTTGTTTCTTAAACCGTGAACCAGGCCACGTTATAACCCTTAAAAGTCCTAGCTGAAGCATGGGTTAGTTCGAAAGCATACTGTTACAAAGGTATCCTGACTCCTTAAGGCCTACGGTAAATATGGAGTTGACATCACGTTTTACAAACATTCACTTGTTTTATGAAAAAGAATGCATTTTCAAAATCTTCAAGACAGACATAAGCTTTGCATTTTTGATATAACATTGTTTGCATATGACTTTTTGTTTGAACAACAGGAAAATTCGCACGAAGAATATCTGGTGAACAAAAGCACTTCCAATCAAGGAGCAGACATGACCATGGTCTATTATCTGGGGCAGTCCAATCAAGATTCGTAGAATCTCTCAAAGGCCAAATAGCCTGGGGCAAATCTCCGTCTAAGTCACTTGGGGCATTGGACGATCAAACGAAGATCTTCTGGTGGCATGGCAACACAAGCAGCCAGGGGCACCTCCCTGCATTCTAAGAGCGTGGACATAGTCGAAAAAATACTACGCACGATAAAAGACCCGCTAGGTTGACATACCTAGGCAAAAATTAGGGCTTCCCGGCGAACCAAAAGGGTTCGGGCAAAAGCAAGGGATGAAAATGAAAAAAATCTGTACACCCGGCAAGTCGAAAACCTGAAAAGGCGGCTTGGGCAAAAAAAGGGTATCCTGGTGGACTGAAAACCCGAAAGGGCAGTCCAGGCAAAAGTTAGGGATAAAGAGTGTACGACTATGTCCCGGCACCTCGTCACTTGCCTACCAAAGGGAAGATTTGTCAATCGACAGTCATCCAGCACCTCCACAAGATATCTTTTCCCCTCACCTCAGAAACAGGGGCAATAATGAGTCGTCCATGCGATCCAGTTGCTCTGTCAACCAAAGTACCAAGGAAAGGTTAATACAAAGATGATTACCATCTACCTTTACAAATTCCATATCGTGGGTTAACATCCGAAACCAAACAGGACAATCATCCACTTAATCATCATCAGGCAACCCTACACCGGTTCCTTCTCAACTTTCAGACAAAGTCTTACACGGACTCATCCATAGGCAACCCTACACCGGTTCCTTTTCTTTCAGAAAAAGTCTTACATGGACTTATCATCAAAGTAACCCTACATCGGTTCCTTCTCAACTTTCAGACAAAGTCTTACACGGACTTATCTCAAGATGACCTTACCCCGGTTCATCCAGAAGTTTTACACGAACTTATCCTGCAGTAACCTCACCCCGGTTCCTCCAGAAGTCTTACACGGACTTACCTCAAAGATAACCTTACCCCGGTTCATCAAGAAGTTTTACACGAACTTATCCTGCAGTAACCTCACCTCGGTTCCTCCAGAAGTCTTACACGGATTTATCTCAAGATGACCTTACCCCGGTTCATCAAGAAGTTTTACACGAACTTACCCTGCAGTAACCTTACCCCGGTTCCTCCAGAAGTTTTACACGAACTTATCCCGAAATAACCTTACACAGGTTATCTCTTTCCAGACGTAGTTTTACACGGACTCGTCATCAGTAAACCTTACACAGGTTTCCTTCTCAAAACTCCAGATGCAGTTTTACACGGACTCGTCACCTAGAAACCCTACACAGGTCCTCTATTTTCAAGGATGCAGTTTTATACGGACTCATTGTCAGTAAACCCTACACAGGTTTCCTTCAACTCCAAATGCAACTCCACATGAGCCCAACCTCAAAGTAACCCTACACAGGTGTCCTTCTTTCCAAGATGCGGTTTTACACGAGCTCATCATCAGGCAACCCTACATAGGTTCCCTCTTTCAGCTTACAAAAATTACAGTTCAAAAATTTCCCCAGGAGAGTCCAATCAAGATCTCCCCAGGAAAGTTTGAATCCATCTCCCCAGCAGTAAGCTTATCCCCAGTAGATTCTGGAAGCTTATCCCCTACAGAGTACGAACGTGTCTCCCGGCTTTATTCAAAGGTTATTTCCCTACCAAGATATAGCTGGGTTATCCTCAGCCAAAAGCCACGGAAATATCGTCCTCGGCAAAGTCTTCTTATCCCCAGCGGAGTCTATTAACACTTCCAACATAACAACGGTATCCCCAGCGGAGTTACCATCAACATCCCAGCAAAGTACCTCTCTCCCCACAGAGTATTGTTCCCCAGCAAGGTAGCTAGAGTAATTTCTCCCCGCAGAGTAATCCATTCGCCAAGTTTATCCCCCAACGGAGTTATCTTCTCCTACCGGTATTCTTGCAACTATCATCCCCAGCGGAAACGAATATTCTTTTCTTCAAACATCATCCCAGGAGTTAACTTCCCGGCACCCGTCAAGGATTTACTTTCCTAGACAAAAACATACATTCAAAAACATCACATACATCATGATACATGCATAAACGCATCATACCTTACAATCTCATTTATGGTGAGAACATCATTGCTTGATCTATATCATGCATTGCATATGACTGACCTTTACCTTTCAGGAAAGATCCAGTTAAGTTCTCAGCTATATTTCAAGACTTTAGTCTGGTTCAGTTAAATCGACCCTAAGATTTTCCTGATTCTTATCTAGTCAAAGGCCTTCTCTGGTTCAGTCAGATCGACCCTAAGATCTCCCTGATTCTTATCCAGTTGAAGATTTCAAGACCTTGTCCGGTTCAGTTAAATCGACTCTAAGATTTTTCTGATTCTTATCCAGTCAAAGGCCTTCTCTGGTTCAGTCAGATCGACCCTAAGATCTCCCTGATTCTTATCCAGTTGAAGATACTCCAAGACCTTGTCCGGTTCAGTTAAATCGACCCTAAGATTTTTCTGATTCTTATCCAGTCAAAGACCTTCTCTGGTTCAGTCAGATCGACCCTAAGATCTCCCTGATTCTTATCCAGTTGAAGATATTCCAAGACCTTGCCCGGTTCAGTTAAATCGACCCTAAGATTTCCCTGATTCTTATCCAGTCAAAGGCCTTCTCCGGTTCAGTCATATCGACCCTAAGATCTCCCTGATTCTTATCCCAGTAGAAGACATCCAAGATTCTCTCAGCGTTCCTGTTGAGGTAGTAATCGCCCAAGATTCTCTCAGCGTTCTTGTTGAGGTAGTAATCGCCCAAGATTCTCTCAGCGTTCCTGTTGAGGTAGTAATCACCCCAAAATTCTCTCAGCGATCCTGTTGAGGTAGTAATCTCCCCAAGATTCTCTCAGCGATCCTGTTGAGGTAGTAATTGTCCAAGGTTCTCTCACCGTTCCTGTTGAGGTAGTAACCATCCCTGGTTCATTCATCACCTTTTAAAGCTCCAGATTCAATTCCTGTAACCAGTTAGGGCACATCTAAGTAAGAGCTTGAAGACCAACTCCTGTAACAGGTCAGGTAATCATTTTCTTTTTCAGGTACGCAAGTTCTCGCTAAGGAAACTCTTACGCGGTCGACACCCAGATGGCATCTATAAGCCCATCCACTCATCCATCATCTCTTAGCATGGCATCTATAAGCCCATCATCCTATCCATCAATCTCCAAATGGCATCTATAAGCCCATTCCCACCATCACACTGCTAACATGTGAGCGCAAATTTCTGGGCACTCTAGTGTTCAATCATCTTCCACCTTCGGATTACGAAAGGCACGTCAGCCAATCTACATCCTCAGGTCTAAGAAGATTGAACAGGGGCAACTGTTGTACCCCAAAATTTGCCCTCCCATATCCTTCAAGATTTGCAAAGAACATGCTTCAAAATCTCCCAAGGGTTGCACAGTTCAAGGGCCTCCTAACAGTCAAAAACTAGGGTTTTGGTTCTGACAAAGAAATTGAAGTTTTCAAGGGTCCAATCAAGTACCACATGCCTATAAACATGGTCAAGCATCCTCATGTCAAGTTTCAAGACTTACAGCACAAAATTGCACAGTCAAAAACCCTAATTGCTCAACAGTCAACTGCAGGGGCAAAATGGACATTTGACAGTCAAAAGTTCAAATTTTTGGTCAATGTCTTATTTTGAAGCCACAAACATCATTTGATCAATTATTGATCATGATTTTCAAGGTATGGCTCAAAAAGTCTCAAGATGCAAAAGTTTTCATATTTGGACAACTGAAAAAGTCAACTGCAAATTGACCAAGGCATAACTTCCACATGGTTTATCAGAAAAATTCCATCCAAAGATCATTTTGAATAGAATGGCATTTCCTACAACTCCTCTTCACACTTCAAGTCCAAGAAATGATCTCACAAAAAGTTATCAATCTCAACATTATAGGTCATTTTCAAAAGTCAACAAAAAGGCACTTTAAGTCAAAGACCATAACTTGAGATTGGTAAATCAAAATGACATGGGACCAAAGGCATTAGTTAGAGGACTTCAAGACCTTTCCAAAATGTCCAAGAACATGATCAAAGCTTAAAACTTTAGCAAGATATGCCTTGTGGAAGTTGGGAAAGTTTTGGGAATTTTGAAAAGTCAACTTTGCTTCAAATGCCTCAAAATTGCTAATGGGCCTCAATTTCTTCCAAGAATCATTATCCAAAAGTTATGCACGACTCATTGACCCAAAGGGGAGTTATTTCATCATTTTTTATTATTTATTTGAATTTTTATCACCATTAATTCATTTAATTAAATAAAATATGACAAAAATACTCAAGCATGCATTTTAAATCTTTTTATGCAGCTAATAGGTCTATCATAACTCCAAGATTTCGTGCACACTCAATATGGAAAGAATTGGCAATGATTGGCATGATCTTCACATGGAAAAGATTGAAAAAAGATACCATGAAAATCAAATCTCAAAAGCATTGATTACAAAGGTTTTGGACTTGTTTTGCAAACCTAAAACATTCCTCATAAAAGCCAGAACACAACCCTAGTCACAAAGACCTGAAAGCTGCGCCCAAGAAGAAGAAAGAACTTTACACTTTTCACCAAAATTTTCAAAACTGAAAACACAGTTTCAGTGCGTATCAAGGCAAGATAACCATTCCAATAGCTTGCCAAGGTTACCAGGGATCTATTCCAATCAAAACCACAGCCTCTAACACGAAGAATTGGTAGAATGAAGCCGCCATGTTCTTAATATTTCTCACATTCGTGTTTTGATTTATACGTATCATTCATGCATTTGTCTTGTTGTTTTGCACTAACATAAGCATTCTAAAGCTGTTGGTATATTTTAATTGAACTAACGTGCCCTGTACGAGAATCTGCCATGGAAATTTTCTAGGTTTTCACAAGCTTGAAATTGGGGATTTGTTCATATGGAAAAATCAGACAACAAGACCTATGCCATTAGAATCAGAAGCTCATGACGATTCAAAGTCATGCCTCGCGCTCAATTTATGATGAACCAGGCCCTATTCGCTATTATTTGTGGCTTCATTTAGTGGGGGTTTAAAACCCCCGCTATCTAACGTGTTTTGTTACAGGAAAACGGAGAAGAAGATTAGGTGTCCTCACGTGATAGGGTCATTCATATTCTGGCGCGTTTTTTACCACTAATCATTGTTTTACGTTATGTTATTTATTTTGCAATATATATTCCAAACACGCTGAGTGGTGTAGTGGTTGAAGGCAATTGTGATGAACGTTGGGACCTGGGTTCGATCCCCAGGTCCCCCATATTTCTTTCTATTTTTTTTTGCAATATGATCAGGTACACTGACTTTCCTATAGCCCACCAAACGTCCAGCGCTGGTGCTTGCCACATGGCCCCTGAGATCAATCCAAAAGCCAAGATATGAGTTCCATCATGCACCTTAGTCCAGGGGTCTACACGTGACCATCAAAAGTCAACCAGGCCTGATTCAAATGGGCCAAAATGGCTTGGAAAATACCTCCAGCTTTGGGTCAACACCCCCCATTGGTTTGCATATTATTTTCTTTCTTTTCATTTTTTCTATTTATTTGTTTTATTTATTTTAGTTAATTCATCAAAATTAATTTTCATAAAATATAAAAAAAAAAACAGAAAATCATAAAACAATAAAAAATATGCTTTGTTAATATTAATTAATATTATTTTGTAAATAAATTTTATTAACTAATTTAGTTCTAATCTTAGGTTTAATTTTAATGTTTTTTTAATAAACTAAAAAATGTAAAAATTAGGGTTTCTAGCTTTTTATTCTTTTTTCAATAATTAAAATTTCCTCTTATTATTATTAATAATTAATTATTTTTGTAAATAAATTGGTAATTAAATAATTAGGTTAAAACTAGGTCAAACTTAAACATTTTTTTAATAAATTAAAAATAGTTTAGAATTAGGGTTTTATGCAACTTTTTAATTCCATTTAATTTTCTCATTAAATTTCATAAATACAAAAACTCCAAAAATAATTTCTTTTTCTCATTTAATAATTTAATCATTAATTCCAATTTAATTTCCAAAAAAGGGTCCAACGCCCTCGCATTCGATTATAATTTCTTTCGCGCATGTATTTTATTTCTTTCTATGTAATGTACTTGCCCCAAAGTCTTGTAATAGATTAATTAGGATATTTATCTTTCCACATTTTTATTTTATTCAAATCGGGTCTTGGATTAATTTGGCGATGTAGACCCGCGCCTTTGTAATAGCGTAGGACTTTTAAATTCCGCACCTTTTAACTGTTAATAACCACATGAAAGAATGAATGCCAAAAATAAAAACAAAGCGTAGATCACCAATGCATGAACAAGATAAACATAATTGAAAACGACACACAATTCACACACCACCCCTAGGGTACGTCTCACTGTTGCCTTGCCCCTCGAAAAGTGGTCGTCGAGTAGAGGACGTTTTAGTAAGTCCTCATGTCCATGAACATGGCATGAGAGTAGCTTCTAAGGTGTCTTCCTATTGCTCTGGTGACCACAATGTCCCGAACCCTCGAATTGACCCGAACACCTCCAACGGTGGTGCTACCTACCTCTCAATGGTAGGATGGCACTACTTTAAGGACATTTACACAAACTAATTCCTTAGGGTAGGTAGATGACTCGTAGATACTTGCTCTAATCTCAAAACAAATCAAAAACTTCTTTTCACACTGACACTTTTCAAAAAGCTTTCAAAACAACTTTTCAAACACTCTTGAGGACTGATACAAGAGTCGAACTGAAATTTTAAACGAAACTTTCTTTTTTAAAACCCACAGTTGAAAAGCAAACAAACATTTTGAAAACACAAATGAGCAAGTATCTAAGAGCCCATGGATAACCATGGATAGAAAGGGTGTTAACACCTTCCCTTTCTATAAATCTACCTCCCGAACCGAGAACTAATCTCAATAAGGAATTTTTCTGTGCTTTTGTCCTTTCCATATTGGAGAAAATAAAAGACGGTGGCGACTCTTGCTTCCACGACATTTCGTGAACCAGCGTTAAATAGTCAGTTCCAGATCCACCGATCACAATCAGATCCCAACTAATCTGGATCCAAGCGCCCTAAACACGTAGTCTCACCATGGACTCTCCAGACGCCCCCTCACCAGATCCAACGCAACCTGGGCTCCCCTTTGGTTTGGGTCTAGCAAATTCCAATTCACACCCCCTCAATTTGTTTTGTACCAGGCCCATTCTTATTTCTTTTATTTTGATTCATTTATTTACTTCTTTTAACCTTTTTTTTATTTAATCAGAAAAACAAAATAAAATAATTGCTAAAAAAGTAAATAAATGCAGATAACTATTTCGACATATATGAGTAACATGTTAGGGAAAGTGTATGATTTATTCTTGTAACAACTCTGAATTAATATTGCAACAACTTACTTAACATAATCAACTACCGGTTATTAAGGGTGTTTACTCCTAAGTCCTTAGAAAGGAGACCTTCAATAATTCATCCTAAGCCCTAAGTCCAAAGAAACTTACCGATGAAATTAAGCATTTTATTATCAAGAATATCTGGTTGCTATAGAGTATCCTTAGTCCTAGGTGATATCTACTATAGCATAATCTCATAAAAGCACTAACAATGGTGGTCCATCCTAATTATTAATCATAAATCAATATATGTTTGTCCGATATAGAAGGCACTAGAAACATTATAAGATTAAATTAATAATGAAAAACATTGTTATTGCAAACATAAAACCAAGTTATTACAGAGTTAAATCAGGGACACCCCTAATCATTGGGGGTTTAGCTACTCATATTATTCAAGGGAAAAAAATATAAAGTGCAGACATTACAAGTATTGAGATGAGAATTGATTGTCAATCTCTTCCGTTCATGAAAATATACCTCTCACCAAAACCCTTGTCTTCTCCAATCTTCAATCGTGTAATTTTTCCTCTTGCCAAAAAGTCCTTTCATCCTTCTCAAAAACTCGCTTAAATAAAAAAGATCCATTAAAACCAGTTGGAAATACCCAAAACACCCTTACAGACAAAAACTTGGTCAAAATAAAAGAAAATAGTGAAATCAGTGTCGCAATTCGCTAGACTCGTAGCAGGTGCTACGGGTGGCCGTGGCAGGTGCTACGGGTGGCCGTAGCGGCCTTCCACTTTTATCCTTCACAATCGCTGGTCCCAGACCTCCTGCTACGGGTCGTAGAAGCTGTTACGGGTGCCCGTAGCACACCTCTATTTTTTTGGTTTGACATTACTGCAAACATGGCCTGCCTGCTACGGGTCGTAGCAGGCCTACTGTAACTTATGATTTTTGTTATAAGAATGGGGGTTCTGCTGCATGCCATAGCAGCTGCTACGAACGGACGTAGCAGGCCTCCTAGAACCTAGGAAATTTCTCTGATTCTTTGCGATTTTTCCTAATTTATTAATTTGAACTTGCAAACCTTAAAACAACACAACAAAAACATAAAATACGGCAAAAGGAAGTAAAGTTCTTGACAAACAATGGAAAGACTAATAAAAATTAATGGTAAATGAAGGTGTAAAAACCACTGATCAAACTTCCCCAAACTTAGACAATTGCTTGACCTTAAGTTACAAAGAAAAGAGCTCATGAATTGCAAAGTATATCAGTACTCATACGCGAGACTTCCGTTCACATTGGTCAAGAAGTAGTTTGTCCGGTATTCACATAATGCAAAGAGTTTTTGTTAGAACATTTTAAAGTTGAACTTCCATTTCGAATACCTCTCTAACTATACTTTGTACTTAAGTCTTTTTCTGATTTTCCTCCTTTTTCATTCGGACAATCAAATTAAGGCAATGAGAATCATGATGATCATCAAATGCACAAGACCAAACAAGAGTTTTTTTTATGCACCAAATAATCAGTAGTTACTATTTTTAATTATCGATAAGATTTTTAAAACTTTTCAGTTTATATATTGTCCTTATTTGGACGACGTTTGGGGATCAACCTCCTTTGGACTGAATAATCGTGTGAGGGTTACCCAACTTAGCAGACCGCTTTCCTTTTACCGCCTTTTCATCCTTTGGTGCCAAAATTATTTTATTTCCAAACCAATCATACATGCATGTGAATCTAATTTATGCCAGAATGTCAAGATAAACTACTCAAGGAGTACTTCTCAGGATTCAAGCACTATGGTACAAATATACACGTTAGACTCGTATCACTTTTTAGGGAACCAAGGGTGTTCTAAAAATCCCATTTCTGTCACATTATTCTGAACTTCCTACCTTCAAACAATCATCCATTTCTCTCTATATATTATTCCCAATTTCTTTGAAATAAAAGCTCTTGCATAAAACAATAAATTTCGGTCACTATTCGGGGGAACTTCTAAATATGGTTTTAAACCAACAACATAACATAAAACAAACAAACAAAACAAAATAAAATCCCCCCCAAAAAAATTGAACAAAACATTGGCCCCAATGTTTTAGAACAAGAGCGAGAAGGGTGACTTCTAGAGATCCTTATTGAGGAGGTGGAGAGTAATGCAACACCAATTTTTGCATCATAGCTTGCACCTATAAGGCCTTGTTTATTACCTGAAGATGAAACAAAAAAAAACAACAAACATAACATACTTAATCATTAAAAGTGTGGGTTTCCTCCCATGTAGCACTTCGTTTAAGGTCGCATGGCTCGACGCTTCACTCCCCGTTGTATTCTTATCATTTCCGCAACAAAGAAATGGTCTGGTTCAGAGATAAGACCTACTTTTTGCCTCAAATCACCTCCAACTTCCATATCCTTACCTTGATGTTCCTTTTTCTTTCTGTTCTTGACTTCTTCAATGAACTTTGGAGTTTTGCTATGTGTTATAGATGAAGGAGATAATGTAACTTGAGAGATTATGCCTGAGACTTTTTCTGGAGGTGGTTTTGAAATTTTGCTTTCTCCCATTATTTTGATCATGCCAACTGAAGATTGATTATCTTCTCCTTCACCTTGCTTCTTGATGTCTAACACTTTTAAATTTATTTCCTCATCAAAATATTTCAAGGTCAGAGTATCTTTTTAAATATCTACATTGCATCGGCTAGTAAGCAAGAATGGTAGACCAAGAATGATAGGAGGATTTTGATTATAGGCTATACCGTATTCAACAAGTTCAACACCAACATAGTTGAACGCTTATACCGGCCCTCTTTTGACTTATATAGGCCCATGGGGTTCACAAGGGACCCCCCCTCCCCCCCCCCCCCCCCCCCCCTCTAGGGGGAAATACTTTTCATAGGCCTCAGGGGTCACCTGGTTTTTTCATGCCTCAAAATGGTCGTGAGCGGCCTTATGGTATGTTGTCTTCGTTTATGATGGGTTTGTATAACTCCACTTCAACATATTCAGATCCTGTGATGAATGTTACTTCGCCATTGCAAGGTTTTGGATCTGCTCTTTATAACAGGGGTCGAAATGTCCAACCACAAATCGAAGGAGTTTCTTTCCAAATGCCAAATTTAATAAATCAATATGCAGTGTTGATTAGATAGAAGATGGATGAAAGTAATCATGAAATGATCCAGATGCTTGCGCAAATAATGGGTACAATCTTTAATCCTTTAATTAAACACACCACTCAAGGGAACCAACAAATGGTTGCGCAAATGACACGTATTGCTGATTTATTTGGTGTTCCTCAACCCCCAACACATCTTCATAGGGAATAGGTTAGGGAAAATCAAGGGGTAATCTTAGAAGAGGACCCAACAATTAACAAAGTTCAACAGAATCAAAGAAATCCACCCTAGGTGAATGTAGTAAGTTAGGGAGGGATAGTCGAAGTGCCTAGAGTTGCGAATGTCGAAATACCTAGAGTTGAATATTTTAGGCAAGAACCACAAACTTTAAGGAAACCAGAACCTAGGGTTATGATGGCAAAAAGAAATCAAAATTCTGATGAACTTTTATATCAAGTTCGACAAGACAACATGGCAGCAGACAATAATCTGGCATCCATGGTCGAAAGAATCATGGCACGAAATGGTGTAAATATAGGCCTTACTAGGCCAAATTACACTTATCCTTTGTCTGAATATATTTTACAAACTAAATTTCCCGGGGGTTGGAAAGTCCCAAAGTTCACAAAATTCTCTTGTGACACCAGTGAATCAACTGTCGAACATATAGCCAGGTACCTTACCGAGGCTGGGGACCACTACGCCAAAAAAGGTTTTAGGCAGCGCACCTTAGATAGCGCTTTATTCTAAAAGCGCTATTATAAGTTAAATAAAAAATAAAACACGGAAAGTATTAATGAAATTATGTAAAAGCACTGCTAAAAGGCCCACTTTAGGAAGCGCTTCTCCAAAGGCCCATATTAGACAGCGCTTCTTAGAAGTGCTGCTAAAGGCCCACGTATGAAGCGTTGCTAAAGGCCTATATTAGAAAGCGCTTCTTCAAAGCGCTGCTAAAATGCCCACCTTAGACAGCGCTTCTTATAAGCACTGCTAAAGGCCTACGTATGAAGCGCTGCTAAAGGCCCATATTAGAAAGCGCTGCTAAAGGCCCATATTAGAAAGTGCTGCTAAAGAAAGAGAAAATGTTGTTAAAAGGCCCACCTTAGACATCACTTCTTAAAAGCGCTGCTAAAGGCCTACATATGAAGCGCTGCTCAAGGCCCATATCAGAAAGCGATGCTAAAGAAAGAGAAAGCGCTGCTAAAGGACCACAGTAGACAGCACTTCACAGAAGCGCTGCCTAAAGTCCTGTTATTAAAAAAAAAACACGCCCAAATACACAGTAACGTTATTATTTCCATAAGCTCTTCTCACATGAACCCTCTTCGCTCTCGCCCAAGACAGCAACGCTTGAAGTTCTATTTTTTTCGTTTGATTCTAAATGATAATCTCTCCTATTTGTTCCACATCATTCAAGGTTCTCATCCTTTTTCCATTCAAGACCATTTCATCCTTTCTTCCATTCACAACCAAGGTTCTCTTCTCCTCTAGGTATGATTTTTGATATATTTGATAATGTTGATATATAATATTGCATTTGGTTTAGTTGATAGTGTTGATTTAGTGTTAATTTAGTGATGATGATGTTTATGTTGTGTTTTGTGTGGCATGTGGTTTTTGCATGTAAGGTGTTTGTGAAAATGTCACAATGAGTTTTGCATGTAAGGTGTTTGTGTAACAGTCACAATGAATATTGCATGTATTGATTGAGAGAAAATATGTTCCTATATAATTAATCAAGCTATACATTTTGGTTTTAGAGGTTATCGTAATAACACTTATAGTGTTGAAATTGAAAGAACTTCACATATAATTGAAAATGAAATTGAAAGAACTCATATAGTTGATGGTGTAAAGTTGATAATATAAGTGATTATTTGATGATAATGTAAAGTTAAAACGATATTCGCATAAGTTGATAATATAAGCGCTTGATGTCTATGTCGCGTTATTCGCATAAGATATAGTTGAGAACCATCCATGGGGAAGCAATTCATCTTTTACCGTTGCTTTGAGATTAGGACAACTTTATTGTGTAATTTGATTTAAATTCGAAAGTTCGCATGGTTGTGACATCGGGTGCTTTCCCATTTTGTTTCAAATATTCTTGAGTTGAAACTATCTAGCATTCATAACTTTTTATAGTTGCTGCCCGGTTTTTGTTTAATCGAATAAATCATGTGTTGAAATCAATTTTCCATGTTTCGATTCTTAAATTGTGTAACAAAATGAGTTCTTTGATTTTATTTTCATTTGAGGATTGGTATCGTGATTTTATTCTCAACTCTATGCATTTTCAATGTTAGCGTGCTTACTAAAAAGTTGGTTAAGACTTTTTTGTATTGGTGTAGTTAGTCTAAGACCATCACCGATTCAAAGAACATCAAAGCAGCACCATCTTCCGTCGGCACCAATAACCCCTCTTATTTCTTTGGTAAGTCAAGTTCAAATTCAACATTACCGACTCGTTTATTTATTTACTATCTGCTTCCTAAAATATAAAACATTATATCTATATCAATTAAAAAGCACAATTAATTTTATATAGAAATAATTAATTTTAGTCTATATCAATCTAGAACTAATCTGATTAAATCTTACGAAATATTTCTAAAAGTTTGTATTAATATTCTTTTTGTGTCGCGAAAGTGTTTTTCTTAATGTTCTTTTGAAATAGTTGTGTGGATAATTATAGTGTTTTTGTTTACCTTAATTAGTAGTAATTCCATGGATAAAAAATGGATTACTGTCGATCGATTGTCAAAAGAGTATGAGAATGGGGTATTGGAATTCGTTAAGTTTGTTGTTGAACACGTCAAAGACTCCAGTCGAATGAAATGTCCTTGCTTGGGTTGTTGTTATGTGGGTCGGGTTGACGCATATGGATTGAAATTGCATTTACTAACGCGTGGGATTGATCGAAGTTATAAGTGTTGGATATATCATGGTGAGAAAATTAACGAGAATGTTGAACAGGGGGAGAAACGTAATACGACGACCTATGCTCCCGATGACAATGACACAGATACATACGATTGTGATCGAGTCGAAGATATTGCAGAAGCACTTGAAGAAGATCTTAAGGATTGTCCCAAAATGTTTGAGAGGTTGGTAAGCGATGCAGAGAAACCGTTGTATAAAGGTTGCACTAAATTCATAAGATTGTCTGCGGTATTAAAGTTGTACAACTTAAAGGCGGGCAATGGATGGTCGGATAAAAGTTTCAGAGTTATTAGCCCTTATGAGAGATATGCTTCCAGAGGATAATGTTCTTCCTAATCAAACCTATGAGGCCAAAAAAATGTTGTGCTCTATTGGCATGAGCTATGATAAGATACATGCTTGTCCAAACAATTGTGTTTTGTTTCGAAGCGAATATGCATCGTTAAATGAGTGCCCTAAATGTGGTTTATCTCGATATAAGAAAAAATTGTCTCCAACAAAAGTCTTATGGTATTTTCCTATAATTCTGAGATTTAGGTGCATGTTTCATTGTGAAACCGATGAAAGACACTTGACTTGGCATGCATATGAAAGAATTATTAATGGAAAGTATCGACATCTGGAAGATTTGCCACAGTGGTCAAAAATTGATGATGATTATCCTGATTTTGGAGAAGAAGCAAGAAACCTTAGATTGGCATTGTCTACTGATGGAGTGAACCCACATGGTCTTCAAAGTATCTCACATAACACATGGCATGTGATTCTTATGATTTATAACCTACCTCCATGGCTATGTAAGAAGCATAAGTACATGATGTTATCTATGTTAATTTCTGGGCCTAAACAACCAGGGAATGACATAGACATATACTTGACACCTTTGATCAAAGATTTAAAGATTTTGTGGGAGAACGGTGTGGAGGTTTACGATGGATATAGTAAAGAAAGTTTCAATTTGAGGGCGATGTTACAATTAATGATTTTCCAGCATACGGGAATCTATATGAGTATAGAATTAAAGGTCAACGTGCGTGTCCTATTTGTGAAGATGGAACCGATACGACGCGATTGGAACTTTGTCAGAAGAATGTGTTTCTCGGTCATCATAGATTCTTACATTCTAAACATGACTATCGTGGGTGGAGAAAAGCATTCAATGGAGACATCGAACAACGTAAAGCTCCATCTGCATTGTCAGGTGACCAAATTTTTGAAAAGGTGAAAGATGTGTGTGCTCAGTTTGGTAAGCCTTTTGCACATAAGGTTGTCAAAGGTGGGTGGAAGAAGAGGTCGTTTTTTTTTAATTGCCATATTAGAAGTCTTTGTATGTGAGACATTTTTTCGATGTTATGCATATTGAAAAAAATGTATTCGAAAGTGTTATTGGTACGTTACTCAATATAAAAGGAAAGTCTAAGGATGGCCTTAAAGCAAGGGAGGACATGTTAAAGATGGGAATAAGAACTGAATTAGGACCCATGAAGAAAGGAAGACGAACATATCTACCACCTGCTACTTTTACTCCATCTAGAAAGGAGGAAAAAAATGTGTGCAAGTTCTAAGTGAAGTTAAAGTTCCAGAAGGATACTCTTCAGATATTAGAAGACTTGTGTCTATGAAAGACCTCAAGTTGAAGAGTTTAAAGGCACATGATTGTCATGTTATAATGGAGCATTTTCTACCAATAGGTATACGTTCTATTTTGCCTGAAAAAGTAAGAAGCGCCATAACTAAATTGTGTTTTTTCTTTAGGTCAATTTGTAGTAAGGTGATCGATCCTGAGGTCTTACCAACACTGTAAAAAGAAATATTTATTACCTTGTGTGATCTTGAGATGTATTTTCCTCCCTCTTTTTTTGACATAATGGTACATCTAGTTGTTCATCTTGTGAAAGAGACACAGTTGTGTGGACCAGCTTATATGAGATGGATGTACCCTGTTGAACGTTATATGAAAATATTAAAAGGGTACGTGAAAAACCGAAGTCGCCCAGAGGGTTGTATTGTTGAACGATACATTGTTGAAGAAGCAGTTGAGTTTTGTACTGAATATTTGTCCAATGTTCAATCTGTTGGGCTCCCCGAAACTCATATTTTTGAGAAAAAAAAGGAAGGTAAAAAATTAATTAGAAATAAAATTGAGACAATATCAATGGATGAACGAGAGCAAGTGCATTTGTATGTTCTGCACAATGACAGTGAGGTTGAGCCATATGTTGAAATGCATAAGGTTGTACTCTGAGGGTTAAATCAGAACAAAAATGAAAATTGGATAGTACGAGAGCACAATCAAATTTGTATACAATGGTTTAAGGATCATATTTATTCAAAGCGCTCTTTAGATCTCGCTTTAATATTAGAAAGGTTGAGATGTTTGGCATATGGTCCAAGTTTGCATGTGTTTTCTCATAACACATACACAATAAATGGATGCACATTTTATACCAAAGAACAAGATGATAAAAGTACTATGCAAAATAGTGGTGTCACCGTGCTAGCTAAAGCAATGCATATATCAAGTGTGAAGGACTTAAACCCCAAATATGCAAATCTATCATATTTTGGGGTTATTGAGCACATTTGGGTGTTTGATTACAAGAAGTTTCAGACTCATATCTTTGGTTGCAAGTGGGTAAATAGTAGTGGCGTACAAATGGATAAGTCAGGATTTCTGCAAGTTAATCTTAATAGGGTGGGGTACAAAGACGAGCCTTTTATTCTAGCATCTCAAGCTAAACAAGTGTTCTATGTCACTGACCCGACGAGTACGAAATGGTCTATAGTGCTTTTATCTAACAAAGTGATTGATGATACCGGTATAGATCAAGGTGATATTGATGTTGAGAATCAGTCATGTATTAGACGGAATGATCAAGATGAGAATATTATAGCAGATGAATCATATATTAGAAACAATCATAACGAGGGAATTTGGATCAATTCTGACGTCCGCATTGCTAAGAAACAAGTAATTCATATTCCAACCAAGAAAAGAAAGAGATGTTAGTGAAAGAGGTGATATATTAAAATGTTATATATTATGTCATTTTCAATAAATTTATATGCTTTTCTTTATTTGTCATTTGTTATATATTCAATTGATTATGGATTTTTATATTGGGTTTATGTTTTTATTTATTACAGGTTAGATGGCTAGTAGCGAGGATCACCCACATGATGATGCTATTGATGATGGAGATCCTGAGACCGTTATTGCTCAGGAAGCGGAAATTAGACGGGGAATAACAGATATGAAGAAAGTCATTCGTGATAGAGATTGAGGCATAAAATTAGATGCACATTGGAGCCAAAGTGGCCAACTAATTGAGCCTAACGGTTCAACAGTGACAAGTTTTATTGGTGCACTTGTAAGGAATGAAGTTCTAATTACTTGTGATGATTGGAGAAAATGAGAGTTGAAAGAAGCTAAAGAAAAATTTTAGAGTGAGATACAGGTACATATTTAATGAAGTTCCAATTTGTTTTTAATGACGATTATGTCTTTAAATTACTTGTACTAACGCACTCCGTGTATGTTTTTCGTAGAGGTCTTTAAACAACATTGATGATACTAGAAGAACTTTTTGTCTCCGACTGGCCAAAAAACTACTAAGAGGGTTTAGGACTTTTTTAAATATCAAGTTTCTTAGGGATGCGGATAAAATTTTTGTTGATGCAGAGCTTCCATCTAAATATGCAAGTTTGGTTTCACCTAAAGAATAGGAAACATTTAAATCCAAACGAAAAACCCAAGAATTTCAGAGTGTAAGTGAAACAAATCGGCAAAGAGCACCAAGTCCCGTGTATCCATACATAAAAGGGCGTATTGGATATGGACGCTTAGCACAGTCTATCATAAGTATCTAGAAATTGAAATGATATATTTGTTCATCATGAATTATATTTAATCATATCATTTGGCTTAATGTGTAGTTAACAAAGGAGAATAGTTCTGAAACATCTCTTCTGGCACATGTTTTGTGGAAGGAAGCCCGTGTGGGTAAGGATGGAGTTGTCAAAGAAGATGTTCAAAAAGTTTTTGAGAAATGTGTAAGTATAGCATTATTTTTATTTAATTAAATCAAAATCTTAGTAACATATAATTAAGACAAATTTTCAATATTCATATGAATTTCAAGAGACTTTATCCCAGTCTATATGTCCAGATGAACACAATGATTGCAGAAGCATACTTAGTCGAGCATTAGATGTTCATGAGTATTCTGGTCGGGTGAGGGATCACTCCAACATCCTTGAAGATGAAAACACAAAAGACTCCTAGCAATAAAGAACTGCAGGAAACCTTGGAAGCACTACAAGCTGAAGTCCGTCAATTGAGAAGGGAAAAAGAATTAAGAGAGCAAGCTTTAGGTTTTAAAGCTACTAGTGACAAAGGTAGTATCGGTTGTAATTTTCAACCGAATCTTCCAGAGGTAATTATATATATATATATCATTATGAAATTAAAGTAGCTTAATTTATTTAATTGAAATATATACACAATAACAATTTGAAATTTATTATTGGTTTTAGGGCATTTCACCTTGTCAACTCTACTTATCGTCACCGACTTATCGGATGGTTGGCAAAGGAAAAGTGCATAACACTTTAGGAGAATTACTTTACACTAAACCGATCCCTATTGGTTGTTTGAAAGTTCGGTTGACATTGCTTTGGAGAAGGATGTGTTATTACCATATCCTGATGATGTTTCGGATGCCACACTGGTTGAGATGCAATAGGTTTGTTTGTTACATGGCAGTCAAGCCTCATTAGTGTAGATGATGAGGTATGCTTAAAAACATATATATGAATATTTGAGTATTCAAAGTTTTTACGCGCATTTTACGTACATTTGTTTTTACATGGTTATGTTAATTAGACTCCAACAAAATCCAAAGCAAAAGACAAGGGGATTTTGCGGCAAACTGAGTCAGTTGCATCAATAAAAGAGGTACATCATAATTATATGATATTTATGCATGAAAAATGTTAATTCGTGATCTTATACTTCACATAACTAATTATATGATCTTTAGATTCATGCTAAATAGAATGAAGATTCGGTAGGGGTAAGAATCCTGAAATTAGCAACATTTCCACACACACAAAAAAAGGTTGTTGCTAAGAAGACCGCTGCTGAAAAAAAACTACTTCTGAGTTTAGGTCGTTCCTTGGGACATTTTTAGAAATGTCTGATATTCCGGAAGGAAATACTCGTCTTCTACCTATGGAGTTTGGTATTTTTGGTTTTGAATATTCTGAAACAATTGGTCTGGAGGATTTTGATCAAGCTTTACAACATACGTAATTAGGCCTCGGTGTTGGTAATATATACACAAAGTATATCCGATCTAATTTGTCTAATTAATTTATTAATTAATTTACTCATTTCAAATGTTAATGAGGTCTTTTATTTAAGGTTTTTGTATGAAAATTTGATGCGTCCGAGTGGATTGGAGCAAAGATTCGCTTTCTTATCTCCTTTCCATACCAACTTAGGGTTAATCATGCATAAACCAGATGAAGTCATAGCGTATGTACTCGAGCGTTTTATGGCCGACAAAGATACCAAAAAGTTGTTCTTTTTACCGCTTAATACCGACAACGGGTTAGATTTTCATTCTAAATTCATCTATTATAATTTTTCATATTTTGACGTTATGTAGAAAGTTTTCATCTCACATTTGTTTAATCTTACAGTGGACATTGGTTGTTGGTCGCGATTAATCCTATCAGAGTAGTTGTATATTATCTGGATTCTTTACGCAATGATCCAAGTATATACTAAGATATAAATAATATGGTTGATACGTAAGTGAGATTATTCTAAATATTCGTGTGTATATTTATTTATTTATTTATTTATGTGAATTATTCTAAATATGCGTTTATGTTTTATTAATATTATACAAGTTTTTCGAGCACAACGAGGTGTTCAAGTACCAAAGAGTAAAGCCAACAATATTACATGGATTATAGTGGAGGTATATTAATTAATTATCACAATTTTGATTATATTAATAGTGATGATGCTTGATAAAACTTAGGCCTTATCCATATTTTCTTTTCGTGTGTAGTGTCCTCGGCAGCGTAATAACGTAGATTGCGGTTTTTACATGTTGAGGTTTATGAGAGAAATCCTTCTTTTGGATTGAATAGAGATTCCATCTAAGGTATGGATTTCTAACTTAGGAGTTATTTTAATATTTAACACATATTTCTCATATAATTAAATAGTTTTAACTTAAATAAACTATGTTGTATTATTATGTAGTACTTTGATGAATTCAAGTGTGCTTATTACTCAAGTTCTCAATTGGATGAACTTAAGGAGGATTGGTGTCAATACATTATTGAGACAAAAGTTATATAAGGTATATTATAATCTTACTTTAATTGATGAGAATTTTGAGTATATTCAAGTGTTGCAATTTTGTTGTTGTTTGTCATGTGGTAAATTATATATATTTTGTTTGTATCATGGTATGAATTATGATATTTTGGTGTTGTTTCAGGTTATATGTGCATATGTAGAAGATAGAGATGAATAGATTTTGTAATGGTATATAATGGTATTGTTTTGGTGTTGTTTTTTTATAAAAGTATATATGTACAAGATTAATAGTATATATATAAGTACATTGGTGCAAATGTATAGTATCTTTTGGTATTATTTTTTATTGGATTGAAGCTCCAATATTAGTGAAAATCTGGTGAAATTTGTAATGGTATATACAGGTGTAAAATATGGTGAAAACCCGGTGCAAATATGGTTAAAATTTGTGCATATAAAATTGTATATATCAAACAGAACTTTTTTTTCAAAAAGATTATATAAAAAATTCTGTGGACAATAGACAGCGCTTTAAAAAACATTGTCTAAAGCCCCTTTAGGCTGCACTTTTACTGTAAAAGCGCTGCCTAAAGGGGCTCTTTTTTTAATAAAAAAAATTGTTTCAAAAAAAGAGCTGCCTAAAGGGGGATTTAGAAAGCGCTTTAACATTAAAAGCGCTGCCTAAAGGGGCTTTTTATTTTTAATTTTTTTTTGTTTCAGAGAAAGCGCTGGCTAAAGGGGGCCTTTAGCAGGGCTTTAAAAGTAAAAGTGCTGGCTAAGTGGGGCCTTTAGCAGCGCTTTAAAAATAAAAGCGCTGGCTAAAGGGGGCTTTTAGCAACGCTTTCAAAGTAAAAGGGCTGCCTAAAGGGGGATTTAGCAGCGCTTTTACTTTTAACAAAGCGTTGTCTTTACCTACAACAGCGTTGGAATAGACAACGCTTTAAAGCGCTGTCTAAAGCCAAAATAAGCGTTGTCTAAAGTCTTGTTTGGCGTAGTGGACATAGCGAATAATGAAAACTTAAGGATAAAATATTTCCTAGTTCACTAACCAAAAATGCTTTCACATGGTTTACTACCCTTGCAGCAAATCTATCTAAGATTTGACTCGTTTAGAAAGATTGTTTCATGAACAATTTTATGTAGGATAATCGAAGATAAGCCTAAGTGAATTAGCTAGCATTAAGTGCAAGTTTAGCGAGCCAGTTAATGATTACCTCAACAGATTCCTCATGTTAAAGGCAAGATGCTTTACCCAAGTTCATGAACATGAATTAGTTGAGATGGCTGCAAGAGGATTAGATTTCTTCATTATAAAGAAATTAGATCCTCTCTACTTAAGATATATGTCCCAATTGGCAGACAAAGTTCGACAAGTGGAGCGCTTAAAGGTCGAAAAAGCAAGAGCAAACAAAAGCCATAGAAAAGAAAGAGTTGCTTATGTTAAAACAAGTGTAGATGAACAAAAAGCCTGTAGTGATTTTTTCAGACTTCGAGGAATATGAAGTAGACTTGACTGAATTAAAGAAAGGGCCACCATATCCTTGCAAAGTTTTATCCCCTTCAAATAGGAAGAATCCTGCAGAACTAGAAAAGAATGACAAGTTTCCTAAGAGAACATACACCTTCGACGTAACAAAATGTGACGGAATATTTGATTTATTGGTAAAGTATGGCCATATGATAGTGCCACCTAGTGCCAAAATTCCTCTGTTAGACCAATGAAAGAAAAGAGGTTTTTGCAAATATCATAACTTTTTGGGATATAAAACCTCACAATGTTTTCTTTTCAGGGATTTAATTCAGAATGCTATCAAGGAAGGGAGATTGAAGTTTGGAAAAAAAGAACAGAAGCCAAATGAAGGTTGATTTTGACCCTCTCCATGTGGCAGAAACCAATTATGCTGAACCTACAGATATCCACATGCTGGAAGTTACTGGTTTTGACATTAACCAATGCTCTGAAGACAAAATCACTGAAGATTTTGTTGAAAAAATTGAAACAAAGGAGGCTTCTGAAGGCCTTTCCACCAACTTGAACAAAATTACTAAGGATTCTATTGCAGGTATCGAAGTGAAAAAGACTACTGAAGGTATATCTAACCATGATATCAAAGGAAAGATTACTAATGATGTTGTCATAATTGCTGGAATGACAAAGGCCACTGAGGGCCTTAGAGTCAAGTTTGAAAAGGTCAGGGTTACTGAAGGTCCTAACCTTGAAGTTAACATGGTGGACTTGAATCGGCCTTCTCCTAAGATGGAGGAAGTCGAAAGGTGCCTCAGAATAAGGATGATCAGATGAGGAATGGTTATCCAAAGGCTGGAGAGAGTCTGCTAGATTATTTGGTTTGATGCCACAAAAAGAATTTTGAGGGGCTAATGTGTCCCAAATGAAGTATAATTTATGATCGAAAGGCAGTAATCACTTATGACAAAATCCAATATGCTCGAACTGGGGGAAATTGGAGGAAAAATAATCATATGGAAATTGTCTACCCAAAAGCTAGGGAAAGGTTGTTGGGTTTCCTTATCCACTGCCACAAAGCAAAATTAGAGTGCCTAATGTGCCCAAGATGCAGTGCGACTTACGATCAAAAAACATCAGAAACTTTTGAGAGAATCCCATATGCTCGTTGTTGGGACATCCAGAGAGGTCCTATGAGAAATTTCACATTCGAAAAAAGGGGAATTCCCAGGAGGCCTGATAGTACTTACCCAAAAGGAAATCGAAGAGTTACCTTCAAGCCACCTGCAAACATCCCAACTGACAAATGGATAAACCCAAACGAAGGTAAGGGGGAAGAAAAAGGAAAATTGAGGAGTTTCGAAGTAGGAGGAAGGAAGTTAATAGCATGTCGAAAGCAATTTCAAGTGTCAAAACAACAAGCATATTGGTCAGAGAATTACAATGGAAAAAACCCTATGTTCAGATCCCAATGACGAAGACACCAAAGGGTAAGGAAGGCACAACGTGAATTAGCAGAAAAAGAAGTGGGAATGTCCAGTAGTAACCAACTTCCCTCAACCATCATGGTCAAAGAGAAGAAACCTGTGGAGAGAAGACTGTTTTCCCCAGAGAAAGAAGAAGCTAGCGAAAAAGATCAAAAAGACCCAACAAATGACGAAGACAAGCTCACTAATGACTTTGCATCAGACGAAGAATCTTCGCGTGACATCAACTGCAATGTGGTCTCAGTGCTTCCCTATGAGTATGATTAAGTAACTGAAGTCAAAGAAACAGAGGAAGCTGATGAGATTGAGATAGAAAAACATAAGCCAGTGTGTTACTATATCCTGAATAATGGAGTTGTTGAAGAGAAAAATGTGTTCTTCGAATGGCCTGATCGGGGAATGAAGAATCACCTTAAACCTTTGTTCATAAGAGGAAAGGTGGAAAGTGTGGGAATCAATAAAATTTTGGTAGATGGTGGAGTTGTGGTGAATCTAATGCTCCAATTCATGCTAAGAGAATTGGTATGTTCGACATTGATATCAAGCCCCACAACATGGTACTTTGAAACTATGAAGGTAAAATAGGACACACTTTAGGTGTGGTTCAAGTGGATCTCACAGTGGGTTCGATTACAAGGCATACTATGTTCATAGTCATTGCAGCTAAAACAAATTATAACTTGTTGCTAGGACGTGAATGTATCCATGGTATTGGGGCAGTGCCTTCTTCAATGCATCAACGCATATCAATATAGAGGAAGGACGGGATTGTCAAAAACATTAAAGCATATCAGAGTTATTACATGGTAGAAGTTAACCACGTGGATAGAAGGAACTTTGATAGGAATTTGGCCAATATTAGGCCATGTAACTCTGCTAACGATGCATATTCACCTAATAGGAATGCTCTTTACTTCCTTACTCTACAACCAACTCATGGATTCAAATGGGATAGGGAAATTATGGGAGAAGAAGAGGATGTAGAAGGAGTTCCAGGAATACGGCCAACTGGTTAGACTGACGAAGACATTGATAATGTATGAGTCCTAATTCTTCAAAAATATTTCGGCTTATTTGGCAGGAAAAAAAATTAAAAACGGCTTTAGAGGCCGAAGTAAAGTGCATGGTTGTCGAAGCCAGAGTGGAAGCAATACATGCGAAGGGACCTGAGGTGGACTTCAAACAAAAAACCCCAGACGAAGAAACACCCTTCTAAGAAAAAGACCAGAGGCTAGATGCAATATGCGATGAAGAGCCTCTGGGATTCGAGAAGAATCCAACAGCGTCAAGTGCAAAGATGATGGCGCGGGACCCTCTCGAAGAAGTGAACTTGGGTGAGAGATCCATCAAAATATCCACCTATGTGAGTGAAAAACTCAATCCAAATATGAAATCCAAAGTGATCCAATTTCTAAAAGAGTACAAGGATTATTTCGCTTGGGATTACGAAGAGATGCTTGGTTTGAGCAGAGATTTAGTCTAACTGAAGCTGCCTATCAAAGATGGCAAGAAGCCCATCAAGCAGACCCCAATGAGGTTTACACCAGATATTCTCTAGAATATAAAGGAAGAGATCGAAAGACTCCTTCAATGCAAGTTCATCTGGACCACAAGGTATCTCGAATGGATTGCAAATATCGTTCCTGTTATTAAGAAAAATGGGTCTCTCAGGGTTTGCGTAGATTTTCGAGATTTGAATTATGCAACCCCAAAGAATGAATATCCAATTCCTTTGGAAAAAATTCTAATTGATTCAGGTGCAGGCTTCGAGTATCTTAGTATGCTTGATGGATACTCTAGATACAATCAAATTTTCATTGCTAAAGAGGATATACCCAAGACAGCTTTTTGATGCCCTGGGGCATTAGGCACCTATAATGAGTAGTCATGCCTTTTGGTTTAAAAAATATTGGGACAACTTATCAAAGATCAATGAATTCTATATTTCATGATTTTATTAAGACTTTCATGCAGGCTTATATTGATGACATAGTTGTAAAATTTGTATCAGATGAAAGTCATATGGATCATCTTCGCCAATCCTTCAAAAGAATAAGAAAGCATGGTTTGAAGATGAACCCTCTTAAGTTTGCCTTTTTTGTGCAGGATGGTGACTTTTTGGGCTTTGTGGTCCATAAGAAGGGAATAAAGATTAATCAAAACAAGACGAAGGCTATTATGGAAGCGAAAGCGCCATTGACAAAAAAGAGTTACAATCACTTCTGGGAAAGATAAACTTTTTAAGAAGGTTTATTTATAACCTAAGTGGATGCACTCATGCGTTCTCTCCCCTTCTGTGTCTAAAATAAGGTTATTTTGAATGGAAGTATGAGCATCAAGAGGCGTTCGACAAGATTAAGCAATACCTTATTCACCCTCCTATCTTGTCACCTCCTTGTAGAAATAAGTGTATGAGATTGTATATATTTACATCAGATGCAACTATAGGAAGTATGCTTGCACAAGAGGATGAGAATGGTGTCAAAAGAGCCATCTATTACCTCATTCGAGTTCTAAATGATGCAGAAACTAGATATAGTATTGTAGAAAAGTTATTTTTCTGTTTGTACTTTTCGTGCACTAAGTTAAAATATTATATAAATCCAATTGATGTCTATGTGTGATAAGGTAGGAGAACTGACTTGAGTGTTTTACATTTTATCGCAATTGTTGCAGATAGTAAGAGTCGCCACCGACTTTTCTTTTATCCAATAAAGAAAAGGGTGAAAAGAACAGGAAAGACCTTTTGAGATATTTTCTTGAGTTCGGGGGATAGGTTATGAAAAGGGAAGGTGTTAGAACCCTTTTCATTTGTAGTTATCCACAGGCTCTTAATTTCTTGATCACTTTGAAATGATTTGTGTTTGTGTAAGTTTGAAAATATTTTGAAAAGTGTCGTTGTTGGCGAACTTTGTAATGATTCTCGTCTCTATAAGAATGCATACAAAGCATTGACTTTGAAAATATTTCAAGAAAGTGTTGGTGTATTGAAAGATGTTTGTTTTGAAATATTTGTGAGCAAGCAACTACGAGTGTTCTACCTACTCAAAAGAAAGTCTTTGTTCTTTTCCTCCTCCTCTAGATAGTGCTAATTTACCATTGTTTGGTAGAGAGCCATACCATTGGATGTGAGGGACAGGTGTGGGTCATCGTACAATTATAGAAGGCAACTTGTTAGGATGTTTTAGAAATTATCGTAAGGGACTAAGATCATTTACCGAAGTCAACATCAAAGGGTCATCGAGGGACTACAATCTTTTAATCGAGGGTCTTTGCTAAAACAATCCCATATTCGAGGGACATGAATGTTTATATCTGAGGCAACAAGTGTGGGTTACCCTAGAAGTGCATGTGTTCAAGGTGTTTGATTTCAAGTATTTATCTTTGAATGAGGGTTGTCTAATGTTTGATTTTAAGTCTTGCCATACAAACCCTAATTACTAACTATAATAAGAAAAGCGGTAAATTGCGGAATTTAAATTTCCTACGCTATTACAACGCTTTGGGAATGGGGGGTACAATTTTGTGAATAGGGGGAGGAAAGCAATAAAATCCTAATTACTATTACAAACTATTGAATATGAATATAATATACAAAATGTAAAGCGGAAGAAAGAAATTGCTTTTTTAGGTTTTTTTTATAGAAAACAAAGTTTGATCATTAACCTAAGAAAATTTAATTAGTTTTAATTAAAAGAGAGGTTAACTAATTATTTTAAACAAAAAAAAATCTAAGGTAATTGAAATTAAAATGAAACCTAAGTCTAATGACATTTAATCATTTATAAAATAATTTGTATGTTAATGTCAATTCCCATTAATGCAAAATGTCCAGTGTACCCAAAATTATAACAAAAATCTTAAAAATCAGGATTTCTAATGCCTAGGCTGACACGGGCCGTATCACCGGACATGGGCACCCGTGTCAGAATCTTCCCAAAGCTTCCTGCACGTTCTTAGTCCCATCTGAATTGACACGGTCTGTATCGTGTGACACGGGCACCCGTGTCAGCTCCTGCCTTACCTCCTTGCCAAGTTTTCAGTCCCAGTTAAGTTGACACGGGCCGTGTCGCATGACACGGGCACCTGTGTCAACATATGCCCTGCCCTTTCTTCATATTTTCTTCCTGACACGGCCCGTGTCAGGGCTCCTGAAGCATTTTCTTTGAATTTTGGATATTTGCACTCTTATGTCTCGATTTGTCTTGTTTTATTCTTTTGAAAACGAAAACAAATGATGTATGGATAAAGATATCAAAGTTTGAGGAAACTTACCTCTCTTGGAGAAAAGTATGAATCCTCTTCTAGTTGTTTCAAGTTCAATATTATGATTGATTAAGCTCTCTTGGACCTTCTTTGAAGTTATGTCAATCCTCACTTTGTGCTGAAAGTTGTTGAATCACTCCAACCAAGTCAAGTTACAAGGTACTATTTTTGAGTTTGGAAGATGGTGATAATGATTTTACATAAGTTGTTCTTGTGTTTTAATAGCTTCTATATGATGTATGTGAAGTATTTGTATGATTTGTTTGGGCAAAACTTGCAAGGTTTGAGAGATTCAAAGATTTGGACTTCAAAGCTCAAAAATGGAAGTTTTATGGACAATTCTGGTTTTTTTTTAGAGTAAAGGGGTTTTGAGGGCTTGTTCATCTCCTCCTTTATTTTTTAAATTGATATCTCTATTTATAGTCAAGAGGTTTGGGATGTTGAAGTAATCAGATTTGCAAGATAGCCTTTATGGTTTGGTTGAAAGTGAAAAACCAAGTTGGATGAATTTTTATAGTTTCAATGTTTCAAGTACAAGCATGTTCTGAAGTTGTTGGATGTAGATGGTTTTCTACATGCTTTTGAGCTTGCTTGTAATCAAATATAACCATTACAAAGCTCAATTCATTGACATTTTTCAAAAGCATGCTTTTCAAAAATGAAAGTGTTAACTTTGTGCCATTAATGGAGTTATGCTTTGGACAATGCTTAAATCAAATACACCATAGCTCAAAAGTTTGTGTAAAAATTAAATTATGGTGAGATTTTCAAGTTAGAATGCCTGCAAAGCAAGATTATGTAGCATAGCATGTAGATTGGATTATGTGTTCTTCACCAAAATGAATTGTAATTCAAGAATGGATGTCCAACTTCATGCCTTTGAATCTCCTAGCTCAAGTATGATAAATTCATGCTCTTGGATGTTCTGAAAGCTTGAAAAATTGTCTACAACTTTCATGTTGACCACGTTGGATAAATAAAATTGGAACTTGATGAAAATTGGCTAAGAAGTTGGGACAAAAATCGGACCAAACTTGTTGAAAATTTCTCTAAGTGTTTATACAAAAATGTCATGACTTCATGAACCTATATATTTAAATATAAGAAGCTTTTGGACATCAACCATCTAATACAAAGTTGTATAATTCATCAATATCTACAACTTTCATGTTGAAAGTTTTCTTTGAATCATCTTGCTTCATGGTGAAAAAATGTCATGAAGTAATGAAATTATCAAGTGTAAAAACACTTAGAAAATTTCTAAGTATTGAAAACTTTGACTTTTTGTGGACTTTCTTGACTTTTGATGATCAAGTTTGATATTTTTGACCATCTTTATGAATCTTGATCTTTGAAATTCAATGTTGACCAAAAAAGTCAAAGTTTGACTTTTTCATGTATCAGTTGACTTTTCATCAGTTGATCAAATTTCAACTATCAATTCTAATGATCTTGAGAAGTGATTTGAGACATAAAATTAGGTCAAGGTATTGTGTTCGAATCATTAATATCATGCTTCAAGCCATTAGCTCATGTACTAGGTCAAAAGTCAATGATCAGTCATTCTCGGTCAAAACCCTAATTTTGACCATTTTGCCTCTTTGATGATTTGAATGTTTTTCTTGAGGAATTGTGATCAACCCTTGATCAATTGATGAATATGACTTCAAAAATTTTATGTTGGCCAAAAATCATGAAGTTTGATTGTATATTGGCCATAGTTGACTTTTTACCCAATACAACTGATTTTCAGTCATCTGAGCAATTGACTAAGCAAATTTGAGATGCAAGACCTAAAACTTGGTATGAAAAATCTTGGAGACCTATAATGAACCACGAAAGTCATTTGAGGCATCAAAAGTCCAATTGTACTTGAGAAAATCAAAACCCTAATTTGTGGGCTCAGTGCTTAAGAGGTGAACTTGTCTGATCAAACTCTTGAAACTTCTTGAGCATTTGATATCTTTTGTGAGAAATGTCTTGAGAATAAAGAGGGATAATTTTGGGTTACAACACTATGTTTCTTCGCATTTTGATGTTATTAAACATATGCTTTCAAAACCAATCTTGCACGGTCGAATTGGCAAGTGGGCACTTGCTTTAACTGAGTATTCCTTGACTTTCATGCCTTTAAAAGTAATGAAAGGGCAAGTAGTATCTGAATTTATAGTCGACCATGCAATGGTCGAAAGTCCTCTGAATATTATGGAATTAGAACCTTGGAAATTATTCTTCGATGGTTCTACTCATAAATATGAACTGGAATCAGAATACTAATTATTTCTCCCGATAAAATTCCAACCAAGTTCAAATACAAGATCGAAGGTCCTCCTTGTTCGAATAACGAAGCTGGATATGAAGCTTTGATAGTAGTACTTGAAGCTTTGTTAGAATTGTGGGGAAATAGAGTAGAAATAAGAGGCGATTTTGAATTGGTGATCAAACAAAAACCAAGGAGTACAAGTGCATAAAAGAAAATCTGATAATGTACTTCGTGATAGCAAATAGATTGCTCTGAAGATTTGAGCATGTTAAAATCAAGCATATTCCTAGACTGAAGAGCCAAGAAGAAAATGACTTAGCCCAAATTGCTTCAGGATACAAAGTGTCAAAATAGAAGTTAGAAGAATTAGTTGAAGTTCATGGAAAGGTACTAGCTACTAAATTATCTCCAACAGATTTAAAAAATACAAGTTTAGGATATGTAAGTGAAGTACATTTCGAAGTATTGGCCATAGATATCTTAACAAATACAGATTGGAGAAGCCCAATAATAGTCTATTTAAAGAATCCAGTAGTGAATGCGGATAGGAAGGTTAAGTATCGTGTGTTAAGCTATATTTTAGTAGGTAACGAATTGTTCAAGAAAACACCAGAAGTAGTCTTACTCAAATGTTTAGGATAAAGTGAAGCATATTTGGCGTGGTCGAATGTACATGGTGGGGAATGTGGAGCACATCAAGAAGGTCACAATATAAAGTGGCTCTTGTTCTGTTATGACATGTATTAGCCCGCCATGCTGAAAGATTGCACAGAATTCGCTAAGGGATGCCAAGAGTGTCAAATTCATGTAGGTATTCAACATGCTCCTGCAAGTGAATTACATTTGATAATTAAACCATGGACCTTCATAGGTTTGGCATTAGATTTGGTTGGAGAGATTCGACCAGCTTCATCCAAAGGACAGAAATATATTCTGGTAGGAATTGATTATTTTACAAAATGGATTGAAGCAATACCTTTAGTAAATATAGATTAAGAAAATATTATCAAATTCATTCAAAATCACATAATCTACAGATTTGGAATCCTAGAAACAATTACAATTGATCAGGGATCAATCTTTACTGGTCGAAAGATGCAGAAATTTGCTAAAGACATGGGATTCAAATTATTGACTTCTACACCTTATTACGTTCAAATAAATAGGTAGGTCGAAGCCGTAAACAAGGTAATTATTGGTTTGATAAAAAAACATGTAGGGAGAAAACCAAAGAATTTACATAAGTCCTTGAATCAAGCTTTGTGGGCTTATCGAACATCTCCAAAAGAAGCGACGAACACAACTCTGTTTCATTTGACTTTTGGGCATGATGTAGTTTTGGCAGTGGAAATATATTTACAGTATATAAGAATCCAGAGGTAGAATGAAAAACCCTCTGATTATTATTGAGAAATTATGATGAATAAATTCGTTGATCTGGATGAAGAAAGGCTACATGCTTTAGAGGTATTGAGAAGACAAAAAGAAAGAATAGCTAGAGCATACAATAAAGAGTCAGAGGAAAACAAATTTGAATGATGGCTTGGTGTGGAAAGTAATATTGTTAATGGATTGAAAGAATAAGTTTTTAGGGAAATGGTCTCCACATTGGGAAGGACCTTTTCAAATTATTCAAACATTCACAAATAATGCCTACGAAATAGAAGAGTTGGCAGAAGATCAAAGAATCTTGAAGATAAATGGCAAGTACTTAAAAAGATATAAACATATCCTTTAAGAACTAAAGATTTCGACAGAATGGTAAAGGTAACGAAATAAAATCCAACGTGGTATCATCATAAAGTTCCAAAATTGCTTTGTCTTGGAATTACATAGTTAAAAAAAAGAGACTGAAAATAGCGTGAGTTTTTGAAAATCAGAAGTCAAGAAGATGAAAAAAAGTGTCTTTGAGGAAGAAGAAGGTATTTATAGATAGAAATTATTCATTTTATATTTTAAATATTTAAGTTAGTGGGACACGTGGTGGTTTTTTATAAGTTCAGGAGGAAGTTTTCTTTTTCAAAAGCCACATTGGGAACCTACTTTGTTACCAATGATGGAACTGATGCACGCACGCCTTGATTAGATGTTTTGGAAAAGTAAATCATGATTGTTTCTAACGTCATAGTAGTTAATGTTTATCATGAAGATTGTTTGTTCGTAGAAATATAATGGTTTTACAAAAAATGTGTGTTTCTTCAAGTATGTCGAAATACACATTTATTAGGGGCAATTTGTTGACTGGGAATTTCGACTGCATGAGTTTTTAAGATGAAATGATACATTTTGGAAGAATTGTAGTTCGAAAGGAAGCATGGAGGAGTTTTTATAAAGATTTTGATAGATGAAAAGCTATTAAGAGCTTCATTTTGTTAAGTGTTGGCGAAAGGTTCGTCTGCGAACCATTGGAACTTAAGTTATTCGAAGTATCATCAGAAAGGATATTTTGACTGTCACATCTGTGTTGTTTGGCACTTCGAGGGCAAAAGGGTTTTAAAATTTGAAAGTTTGATCTTATCCAAAGAGACGCGTGGAAACATAGAGTTCGAAGGCGCATGGAGATGTCGAATGTGGCAATATCCTATAAAGAGACTTTTTTAGTCGAATTAGTATAAATAGGGATCTTAGCGTTAGGATTCGGTGTGTTCATATATTTGTACAAATTACTCTAAATTACTCAAAGTACCAGCGTTTGAGAAATGAGTTGTGAGAATGTACGTATGATGCACCAATTTTATGTTTATTATCATTCAACTTTAATTGAAGTTTTATATGTTCCTTTTAAGTTTAAGTCGAAAGCCTTTTATATACCAGACTTTTCTTTAAAGTTTTACATTACTTTATTTGAAGTAACAATTGAAATCAATTTAGTTTAAAATATTAGGAATGTTGTCGAAAGTATTCTATGATTTCAAGAATAGAATTTTGAATAAGAATACATGTACTTAGTATCATTCTGGTTAATCCTGCGAGTCACCAATCTTTTCTTCAATTTGGAAGACCAGCAGTTGTTTACCAAATTTCACGGTAAAGAACTACTTAATGGTGTGATCAACAAATTTTAAATTTGTCTCTATCTCGCTTACCTTTCTAATACCAAGCTTTTGGAAGATAGCTAATGACATTAAGCTCACACTAGCCCCAAATTAATTAGAACCTTCTTGAAATTTATGTATTTTATAGTTCAAGGTATTGCAACTGATCCAGGATCCTTCTGCTTGATTGGGATTCTCCTCTGTGGCAAGATTGCATATAATTTCTCATTATCGGGTACCGATCCATCTACTATTGGTCTCTTTTTTCATAGTACCTCCCTCATGAATTCTGGTATAAGGGAATTTTCTCGAGTGCTTCTAAGAACGACATATTGATCTCTAACTTTTTGAACAATGTAACAAATTTCTCAAAATATTTCTCTTTTGGGTCCTTCTTTATCACTCAAGAGGGATACAACAACTTAATCACGGGTTTAGTCTCCTTTGTACTCTTCTCTTCAGTTGGATTCACATGTGGTGTCACTTCTTCCTGTTTTTTCTTGTTTTCTCTCAATTCCAGATATACCTCTATGACATAGTCATCCTTTATTTCCTTCTCTTCTTCATATTCTGACACCTTATGACTTCTTGTTGTGACAACATTAACATTCTCATGATGTTTTGGATTTGTCAATGTGGAACTCGGAAAGGTGTCTGGTGCTTGCAGAGATAATTGTTGTGCAATTTGTCCCACTTGAACTTCTAAATTCTTGATTGATGTTATTATGTTCCTTTTATTGTTCCTTGTCTCTTCTTGGAATTGGGAAGTTTGGGCAGCCATCTTTCCAATAGCTACCTCCCAATCTACCTTTTGCGAAGCTTGTTGCTGATTTTGAACATTTCCCTGCTGATCTTTCTAGAAAAAATTTGGATGATTCTTTCACCCTGGATTGTAAGTATTTGAGTAGGAATTATTATGCTTCAAGAATTTCATCTCTTTAATTTATTGTGAAGTTGCAAGGCAATACACCATATAGTGAGGTCCACTACAAATTTTATAATTCGTATTTTAAGCGTGTTGAATTTGGGCTACCCGTTGGGTGCCTATATTCATTGCCTTCGATTTCTTTTCTACTTCAGCAGCAAATGTGTCTTCTATCCTTATTTTGTTGGTTTCCAACTTTGGATCAATAACTCTTTCAGGCTTGCTTGCACACATATCATACAACTCTAAATGCTCATTCGCAATTATCGCTTCTATGATCTTCAAGTCGTTGGAAAAAGAAAGAGAGGAAGAGAAACCATTCAAAGAAGAGATATAATTTCTTTTTTCCAAAATTGAGGGTTGCATAATCATAATGTGTGGTTGTATTTTTGTTTCCTTGTTGCATTGGAATTCGTTTGATGACTCAATGGGTGACAAGTGGCCACTAGAGCCACTTGTCCATATCTGAGAAGATGATCAGAAAGTTAATCTTGTGCATGCATGTATACACTCTTGTTGTGCACCTCTAAATCTAGACCTTCTGATACTATTACTGCACTTGAGTTGACTAGATCTAATGGTTGAGATTATTCTTCTTTAATCTCCTTTTACTATTTTAATTTTAATTTGTTTTCTAACTTCAAAAATTCATATTAAATTCGTTTTAACTCCAAAAAAATACCAAAATATTCATAACAATCCTTCTCAATAATTTTGACTTTGTGTAATTTTTATGGAATTTTATTTCAATGTTTGCTATTTTTAATCATTTTTCACTTGTTAGATTGATTTTAATTAGTTTAAAATTACTTTTCTGATTTAAAAAATTACCAAATAATTTCTAAAAATATTAGAGATAATTTCTTATTTTTCTTTGGTCTCCTTCGAATTTCATTTAATGTTTTGAATATAGTTTGTTATTTTTCCTTTTATTTTCATTTTAAAAATAATTTAAAAATCATTTTCTTATTATATTTTTCTTGTGAATTACAATTTTAATTTTCTATATATTCTGGCTGCTCTTGGATCATAAGGAATTAGATCATAAGTTTCATCAAACTCATTGAATATTAGGTGTTAAGTTTAAACTCCACCAAAATGAATGAATGATTTTGATGATAACTTGATTAATCCTTTTATTCAATTTATTTTTATTTTCTTGCTTATCTCTACTTCATCTCCTTCTTATTTTTTCTTTTTGGTCAATTTAGAAAGGATTTGGACTTTTTAGTTCATCTAAGCTTATAGATAATTGATGAACTTCCATCATTTCCAACTTACCTCTAAATAATCATTTGATCATTCAAGGTACTGGAGATTGATGATAAGTTTATCATAATGTATCTTCCTTGACTTAGGTCTTGATCACCTTTGTTTTACTTGTGCTACATATTTTAGGAGCATGATTTCCGTCATATCTCTAACATGTACGGTATATAGATTGCTATTGACCAGCCTCGTATAGTATTGACTTTCACATAAGTTTGTTTGCGATTGCTTAACATAGCACTAAATTTGTCACGAATCAGAAAACTAACATACTAACTCTAAAATTTATTGTACTAACTTTTACTTTAATGCAATTTAAATTCCATCATTTACTTTATGTCTTTACTTTCTTGCTCTTTATTTTAGCATCTTTATCATTCTTGTCATTTATCTTTTTTACTCTTTAATTTTTGTCATTTTCCTTTTGCTCATTTGAGCATTTTACTTTTATGTTATTTTTTCCTTTGCTCACTTGAGCATTTTTTTTATGTCATTCTTCTTTTGCTCACTTGAGCTTTCTTTTCCTTTTAAAAACATTAATAATCAACTTGAACATTAAAAGACTTAAGGCTCTCTTTAGACTATGGTGACTATCCCCTTTCATCTTGGAGTATTTGGACTTTGTGGACCTTAGGATAGAACCTTGAGAGTTTGAGACCTTTGGACCTTGAAACCTTGTTATTATTTTGTCTATATTGGGAACTTTTCTGTGTGCAGATGTTACTTTGAAAACCATCTGATGCACGAACAGTTCATCTGAGACATCAAGTTCATCTGATACTAAGCTTGCACCTGAGGCATTATTATTATTCATCTGATGCTTATTACTTGGTTGTGTGGCTTTAATCCAAAGGAATGAGGATGCATTGCTTGACTTGTGTCAAGATGTTTGTTTCTTGTTTGGTTAGATCTTTCCTACCTTAGCTGTTACTTTTTACTTTAGAATAGTCCCTTCATCTCTTATCTATCTTCTTTAGTTTTCAAAACCTTCTTTGTTTTAAACTAACCACTTTTAATAAAAACCTTGATTTTGTCAAGTGCAATTTTAAATCTTTTTTTTTCTTAATCAAATCTTAATCCATCTAATAATAGTGAAGCCTTTTTCTTCAAAAACTAAAAAAACACAAACCTCACTTCTAACTTTTTGCCACTTTTGGCTTTTGTTTTTAAAACTTTTTCTTAAAGATGAGACATTAGTCATCTTTTAAGTTGAGTTGTAATTATCTTATCTCCATAATAATGGTTGATGCTGATGTTGAATCTTTTCTACTTGAAGGGGTTAGTGACATACTTGTTGAGTCATCCAAGTTGGAGCCCTCCTTTCACTTGTGATACAAAGATCCACCTTTATTATGTTCATGGTGGATTAGTCGAGTATTCTCCTTAAGATGACAAAATGTCTCTTCTCTTAAAATCAACCAACAAATAACTTTGGTCTTTTTTCGAAGAACTACATGGTTTTGATTTCACCATTGCACATTGGTGGTACGTAGGCACAGGGCTCTCGAGGTCTTGCCGGATCAAAATTGTAAAAACCATTTCTTTTCTCATCTCCAAAACTTTTTACAAACAACTCTTTTTATCCTAATACGCAGAGTTTCAAAGAGGTTCCTGCGGAGTACCATTGATATTTAGGGTGCTAATATTTTCCCTTTGTATAACCAACCTCCGTACCTAGACCTTTGTTTTATTAGTTTTATTTTAAAAACTTCTTTGCGTTTTATTAGCTCTTTTCCCATTTCTTTAGAAATAATAAAGTGCGGTGGAGACTTTCACTTTGTGAGTTAAGTTAATCAATAGCTTAATCTCAACTTTTCACCGCTACAGAAATTGAAACTCTTCATTTTTAAAATGGTTCCGAATATCTACCACCTTAGTTACGAGAGGTGAAATAATTTGAGACACATTAGATTTGGAAATAGCATCAGGATGCATCATACCTAAAGTGATTAAAAAAATTAAACTAATAAACATACACAACAAGGAATAAGTTTTTGAAAAATAAGCACAGACAGAAATTAAAATTACATTTCTGGTTAAGTTCAACTAACAATCGGAAGTATATATCAGGTATTATCATAATCTTTTTTCAATTGAAAACCAAATTAATATGAAGAATGAGGATTGAAATGAATAAAATTTACCTTAAATTCCACTTCCTTGAGCTCCTTTTGATATGATGAACCACAAGAATAAAGATTTGGAGTGAAAAACTTGATTGAGAGTGGAAGGGTTTTTGGAGAGGATTTATGAAAAGCTTAAGAAATGAGATTGATCATGTTTGTCTATGCTAGTTACTGTTTTAAGAAATATGACTTTTGATTTTTCCGGAAATACATTTCCATTTTATATAAAATATTAAGGTCACAGAATTTTCAAACTTCCCACACTAATTAACCGAAAATACAAAACCAGTTGCAACTGAAAATATATCCCCGATTCTTTTTTGTGTTTAAAATAGGGTGGAACCACTTTTGATCTCGTGGTGTATGGTGCGTACTGAAAATACATTTTGGTTTCTCATGGGCATTTTCGGAATTGTATAGGATGTTTTTCAACCATATGGGGTGGGGCAAAATGTTTCCTAATATTTATAGTACAGGAGTTCATCGAAATAATTAATTGTATTTTATTTTTAATTGAGTTTAAATCAGGGTTATGCTATATTGATATCGAAATCTTACACTTTATATAATTTACACCGTATGTATACAATTGATTTAATGTTGTACGCCTTTCAAAGTGAGGTAAAGAATTATTTAAAAAAATAATCATATATTTATTGTATAAAATATAGTGTAAATGTATAATTGAATGTCATAGAACATTGTTTTGTACCCCGAAAATATATTGAGAGGCATTGTAGGTTGTACGGATTCCGATTTTCACAATTGGTTTTACTTAATATCCCATCACTTACATTTCAAATTATATTTCACCAGAATTAAAAAGATTTCTCTTTAAATAAAATTATTTAAAAAGTTATTTTATTCTTTTTTTGAATTTTTATTAAATATTTTTAAAAATATAATATAAATTAATAGAAAATTTATGAATTTATATCAATTTTTTTAAAAATTCGAATATATGAATGTCGAGTAAGGTTGCATTGATTTTTTTTAATATGATAAAATAACTTTTTATTTTTCAAATTTTCAGAAAAAACACAATCATAGTTTTTTACTAGAACTGATATATTTGAACTATCGGTGAAATAGTAGTGCATTCATTTTTTCATAAATTAAATAGAATTTTTCACCTGTCTACCACCTTCATGAAAATAAATGTTTGAAATGCCGTCATCTCAAAAAAATGTCTTAAATCCACCTTTATGCATGTTGTGTTAGAATTTTATTATAAAATAGGGGATTTGTCATCCCAATTGGCACACACTTGCCCACTCTGACCTTCATGAAGGGGTCTGCCATCTAGGATAGCGCACTGGTATTTTTTTATAGTTTTGTTAATTCTTTTAATATTTAAATAATTTAAAATATATTAAAAATATGGAAATTTGATTATAAATCATTAAAAAATCCTAAAAATCATTTAAAATATTTTTAAAAAAACCAAAAATTAATTAAAATATTTTTTTGCCTTTTTTTTGCAATATTTGTTCATTGTATTTTAGTGTAGTTTTTTATAATTATTTCGTATTTTCTTTAAATTAATTATTTATTTAATAAATAAATAAGTAACAAATAAAAAATTATTTATTGTTCAAAATTATTTCACCAAAAAATGTTGCTAGAAGGGGTCTGTCATATGGGTTAGATTCCAACCTTCTATAAATAGAGGTGTGTAAGAATGGTAAATTAACAATCTTCCTTACTACTAATTTCACCTTTTTAACCATGTTTGTTTGCGTTGTTGTGTTTTTTGAAACAGATGTGCACATGAGGGTGTGTCTTAATTCATCATGGAATTTGAGAAAAGTGGTTACAGCCATTAACACAAATTTTCGACAACTGGGTGGTTCAATTTGCAATGTTAAAAAAATAGATTATCGTTGTCTGTACATAACCTTGACAGATGCAAGCCCAGATGGTACCTACATGTATTATTGGGATCATGTAGAAAATGATACAAATGTGTATTGTATGTTTTAAACATACAGTGGAGAAGTTAATCGAGGCATTCAAGATCCACTTGTTCTATTCGTTCTTGTTGAGTAGTATAACAAGGTGTAAGTTCATCGAGTGTTGATTCAATGTAACTGTATTTGAAGTTTATGGTTTGATGTTATCTTTATTGTGTTGTAACTTTATTTTAAGTCAATGTGTTGTTGTAAACATTATTGTGATGTAACTGGAAGTTTGAAATTTAAATTAGATTCGTCATTGTTGTTGAAAGAAATTACAAGACAGTGAGTCAATTAACTAAAATATTAAACACCACTAAGTAGAAGTTCCAAGCCTGGTTGGACATTTTCGGCGCATATGCCCGAATTCGTGACAAATACCACATCTCTTTTTTCCTTTCCAACATCGTGCATTTCACTTCTAATGCGACTACTATTTGGATGGCCTTTATTTTTTCTTCACATGTTGTCGTTATGGCAAAGAGTGTCGTCTTCATACTTAGGCCACGCCGTTTTAGTCAGGACGTCGAGGAAGTTTTCTTCGTAGACCTTAAATACGCTAACAACTTTGAACAAACATCATCTATATACACAAAATAGTCTTGGTGTATGCTTGAGCACACTGCAATAACATGTGAGCAAGAGACATGGAAAGTTTGAAATCTTCCACACCCACACTTCTTGTTAATGAGGTCGACAGTAAAATAGGTAGTGGGTCTACCATTGTGATGACTCACTGTTTCTTGGACCAGGAAGCAGAATCAATATCGATCAAATTGCATAAACTTGTGAATATTTGATTTGTTTACCTCTTCATCAATCTCTTTCATGCAACTTTTAGTGTACTCTTGCCTTGAACCCAACATTTTAGTTCATTTGTGTCCACTTTTCCCAAACAGTCTTCCCAATCTAAAGTATGTTGATTTTACCAAAGATGTAATAGATAGGTTACGGGTGGCCTTCAAAATAGAGCTCATTGATTTGATGAGGTTGGTAGTCATGTGTCCCCACTGTTTCCCTTCATCAATCGCTCTGGTCCATTTTTCTCAAGGAATATTGGCTATCCACTGTAATGCTTCTTTGTTAGCCTTACATATTTCTCCTCTGTAGTATTCATATGTACATTCATTTAATTCATAACCTGTTAAGGAAATTTTAAAAAAAAATTATTATAAAGAAATTAATTCTAGAAATATTTATAAAGATAGATTTAGAAAATTACCCATGTAAACTACTTTTTTGCGGAGTTCTTTGTCCCTAAATTCTCTCATAAAATTGTGTGATATGCGCATGATACAATGCGCATGTGACAACGGAAGGTATTTCCATCCATTTTTTGGGTTATTATAGGCACTCTTTATTGACTCATGTTGGTCTGATATTAAACATAGGTTGGGCTAGGGTGTAACATGCATTCTCAAATTCCTTAGAAAAAACTCCAAGCATCACTAGTTTCACCCTCCACCAATGCAAAAGCTATTGGAAATATGTTTCTATTTTTATCTTGTGCAACAGCCATTAACAAAGTGCCCCTATATTTTCCATACAACCACGTGCCATCAACTTGAACAATAGACTTGCATTATGCAAAACCCTTAATGCATGGATGGAATGCCCAAAATAGACGGTGGAAAATTCTAGAACCACTGATTTGTATCTTGTCATCTGATAATGTAGGAAGGGTTTCTAGTTCTATTACAATACCAGGTAGAAATGTTTTCATGACTAACAACCATTGTGGTAGATTATTGTATGAAGTCTCCCAGTTTCCATTAATATATGCGATAGCGTTGTTCTTAGAAATCCATGCCTTTTGTAAGAGATTGTGTAGTTTAACTTCTCACGAATATGATCAATGATGTGTTTCATTTTTAATGAAGCGTCATAGTTAACTAAAGATTTGATGTTATCAGCAATGATATTGGAGTCAAGTTTTCTATGATCTTGAGACATTGCGGTCAATTTGCAAATGTGTGGACCATTAACCTTAGTAATCACCCACCTACCACTCCCCTTCCCCAAAGTGGCTCTACATTTGAAGGTGAACTCTTTGCTAACACACTTGATTATGTAACGTTTGGAATCAGACTTATAAATCCAATAATCAAGACAATGTCTGATGTGATATTCTCAAATGACAAGCAAACGTGCTTCCTTTCTTTCAAATTACAAACCATGCAACCCCTTTCTAGTTAGAGATGTTGTGTTGTTTCAAATATTGAACCTTCATCATCTTCTACGTAGGTGGAATTTCTCATGTGGAGTGGTGGGTTGAACAACTCGAGCACGTCTTGATGTGCCTCCACAATAATATCAATGCCAGATTCGTCACTTTCACCACTAAATAGATTTCGGGTATTCACATATCGCACTTCTTCATAGTCACTATCGTCACCAACATCTTCATCTGGAAATAATGGTTCGTTATTTGTAGTTGGTGCTTCTGGATGACTCATATCTGGTGTTACTACAATGGTAGACTCCTGACTTATTTGATATTGATGTGATTGGAACAACTATGTCGGGTACATTACTTGCGGTGACTCAGATTGCTCTAGCAAATAAACATATAATTCCATCACACTAGATAGAATATACGTTGTGTGGCACCAGAACATTAAGTTGACATCGTTGTCACCTTTAATTTTGTTTTTGTATACATGACACTATTATCATATCCAGGAACTGGATATCGATAAAAAAATGTCAGATATTTTGAGTTGGAGTATATTTTTGATTTTTCCTCTCAAGTGTGTAAAATCGGATTTGTGGTTAATATTGAGTAGCTTTGTGTTGGTGTTTTGAAAAACAACACTGGCATTGATATCGGGAAAAATACTTCTATTGTAATGGACTTGAACCCTAAAATTGTTTTGTGCCATTTTCAGTGAGATAATTTTACACTAGACTGCTTACTATTATATACAAGTATACTGCATGGGGATTATGGAAATAAAGCAGAAGGGGTGCGCCATATTGGATGGAGTACCTAAAATTGTTTTTTTTAAAATAGAAGGGGTGTGCTATCTCGAATGGAGTATTCAAACTAGTATTTCAAATTTAGAAGGGGGTGTTCCATCTTGGATGGAGTACCTAAGTTGGTTTTTTTAAGTGGAAGGGGTGCGCCATCTCGGATGGAGTACCAAACTTGTATTTCGAAATTAGAAAGGGTGCACCATCCTGGATGGAGTACCTTTACATGTGTGGTCCTTCTATTAATAGTATAAAACTCAGTTCTAAATGATACATTCTGCTCTTTTTTTAATTTCATGCCATTGTGAACTTATTTGGTACTCACATCAATTACCACTCATTTTTTATATTTCACTCCTAAATATGTCTTCAAGTATGTTTATAATGTTTCCATTTATCAAAAGATATTGCTTCATTGATAACTTTACTTCAAATATGTTGTAATACATGTTGCATCTATATTTATTTCTTTAATATGTGTTAATATTCTTTAAATAATTTAAGTATGTTTTCTAATCATCTTCCAGATACACCCTGAGAAAAAATTTAGATCGAGAAATCACAAGAAAATAAATGCCTCTAATTTTATAGTACCCTACTTGGAAGCTTCCGGTTTTGCAAATGTTGGCAAGGTTAAGGATATTATAATTGATGCAAGTTTTATTTATACGTTACTTGAGCGATGGAGATCTGAAATACACACTTTTCATTTTTCAACCGGTGTTAGCATGCTTTTAGATATATCGTGTTGGAGGATGTTAGTATGCTCTTATATCTACGTGTGAACAATCCAGCTGTAATAGGTCCTATCGAGATTAGTAAAGATGCTTGGACCGATTTTTTGGGACATGAACCACCACGAGATCAAATATCAGGTAGGCGTGTAAGTTTCACACGGCTAAAGGATATATTAAAAAAATATTGTATTATCTGAAATTCTACTATAGATGAATTAATTGTCTACACTAGGATTTACAATATATTATGCATTGCACTTTCATTAATGTTGGACAAGTCCAGTAAAATAGTACACAATATGTGGATACCACTTCTTCAGGATTTAAATAAATATGGTGAGTATAGTTGGGGATCAGTTGTAGTAGCTTTCCTATTTAGAGAAATGTGTAAAGTTGTTGACAAAAATGTAGAAGAAATGGGAGGGTGTTCATTTTGCTCCAAGTCTCCAGGTTAACTCAAATGCTATTTCTCGCACCAACCAGTCCACCAATACCAACTCATTCATACGCTTCAAGGTAAATTTTAATTTATTATTATTAAGGTGTTATATAATATTTAGATATTTTAAGGTACTTACCTTTTTTACATTTCTTTACAGATGGACTGTCACCAAGAAGGATCACACTAATAACTCTCGTCATCTTGTTAGCTACCATTATTTCATTGATACCATGTTGTCAAAAAACTTAATATAAGTGTTTTTACTATCTTTTTGTGCATTATTAGAATTATTTAGGTTACACTAAGATATATTATTTATATTATAACAGTTTAAATGAAGACCATATCTTGACTTCCCGTGGCCGAACACAGATTATTAATTTATTTGAAATGCAACAACGCATATCATATGTCTGTGGAGAATTTTTTACCTGTCTACCACCTTCATGAAAATAAATGCCTTAAATGCCCCCCTCTCAAAAAAAGTCTTAAATGTTACCTTTATGCATGCTGAGACAGAATTTTATTATAAAATAGGGGGATTCGTCATCCCAGTTGACGCACATTGGCCCACTATGACCCCCAAGAAGGGGTCCTCCATTTGAGATGGCGCATATGTATTTTTTTTCTTGTAATATTTAAATAATTTAAAATATATTAAAAATATAGAAAATTGATTATAAATCATTAAAAATTTCGAAAAATTATTTAAAATATTTTTTTGCTTTTTTTATTTACATTTGAGTGGTATTATTTATTTTATATTTTTGTAGTATACGAAGGTGAACAAAGCGAGTGGAGCAATCGTCACAATTTATTCTCGATTGGGGAGGTATTTCATGGATAACTTAGGCCAACTCAAGATTATTTGAATTGATTTAGATCACTGTCATATACTTACATATCAACAACTCAACTTCTTAATGACCCCGTCAACATTGTTCTACATCCCATATTTCGGCTCCACAAGAATCAACTTTCACTTACTCCTAAACTCAAAACCATTTCAACCAGCAAAGCACATAACCATCCACATCCAACCATTACAAACAACAATATCAATTTAGACAACAACCACAACAACAACCACCGAACCCCCAACCACGGAAACAACACACATAATACACCTCATAACAAATAAACTACGCATCTCAGACACAACCAATGCACTACACATCTCTAACCCACGAACAACCGACAACCACTGACATATTTGACTACTACATTGCATTCATAAAACCTTCAAACCCCAATTCAACCTCATTCTCACAACTATCTAACGAATTCTCCCCCAATATGTTTGAGAATTTCAATGCATTCAAAAAATTTCTAACCAACTGTCAGTTTTTTATACCTCTTCTTATCCGTCAACACTACAGTGCCTTCACCACCATGATAATTAATTTTTTTTGCTATTTTATTGTTGTCATTTTTATATAATATTCCAATGTCAATTTTAATTATATTTTATTATAATTATTAAATTTTGTAATTCTTCTTTATTTAATAAATAATTAATTTAAAGAAACTTCAAAAATATTAAAAAAAACAATACCACTCAAATGCAAATAAAAAAAGAAAAAAATATTTTAAATAATTTTTCAAAGTTTTTAATGATTTATAATCAATTTTCTATATCTTTAATATATTTTAAATTATTAAATATTAAAAGAATAAAAAAACAGAGAAAAAAAAACGAGAAAAAAAAAAACATGTATGCCATCCTAGTCGACAAATCCCTTCTTGGGGGTTCAGAGTGGACCAATGTGTTCCAACTAGGATGGTGTACCCCTCTATTTTATAATAAAATTTGGGTTAAGATGGTGGGCCCCTCTATTTTATAATAAAATTTGGGTTAAGGTCTCAGGTAGATTTGAACTAGGAACTATAACAATAAAACCAACACTATTTACCACTCGGCTGATTGCTTTTCATTGAACATAATTGCATCAAATTGTATATAATAGAACTTTAGTCAATATTAACTGATTTATAACCGTATTAAAAAATGATATATTCATAACTAGTTTTATAATTAATTTATATTTAAAATTTTTAAGATATTTTTTCATAATATTGTTCTCTAAAAAAATTTTAAAAAATTGTATTTTTAATTTTTCAAAAAAAATATTTTTTCTTAAAAATAAAAAATAACGTATTTTTCAGAAAAAAATTTAATTGATATACACTAACGGTGGTGTAAAAGAGTTTTACACTGTCAGTGAATCATGATTGTTAAATATTCATTGAAAGTTGACTTTTATTTTAATTATTTATAAAGTAATTTTTGTGAATGGCTGTGATGCATTGACCGTGTAAAGGATTTTACACTGACAATACATTGTAATTAATCTCTTTTCAGAAAAATATTCTTTCTCTAAAATTTTAAAAAAAGTGTATTTTTTTAGTTTTTATAAAAAAAATACTTTCTTTTCAAAATAAATAAAAAAAGTCGTTATTATATGTTTTTCTAAATGATGTTTTAGTAAAATATAGAGAATAATTTTTATACATTGCCAGTGTAAATTTTTTTTACACAATCAACTAATAGAAAGTTAATAATTTACCATGTCATTAAAAATATTAAAATAAAAGATATAATTGGGTAAATAGTTGTGATTGGTTGACGGTGTAAAACTATTTTACACTATCAATGCATCACTTGTTTTCTTAAAATATATTTTAAAATAAAAGTTTTTTTTAAAATTAAAAATACGATTTTTTTAAAAAAAATTAAGGAGTAATATTTTTATGAAAAAATATCTTAAAATTTTTAAATATAAACTAATTATAAAACTAGTTATGAATATATTATTTTTTAATATTGACTAAAGTTACATTATATACAATTTGATGTAATTATTATTCAATGATATGTAACTAGTTAAGTGGTAAATAGTGTTGGTTTTATTGTTAAAGTCCTTTTGTTCAAACTTGTCTAAGACCATATCAAAAATTTTGATTTTTAAACAAAAACAATTCAACTCAGCAAGATTTTCGATCCAACTCAACAAGATTCTCACGCCCAGTCAATCAAACAACGAAATAGAGCACACCCAGTCAGCCAAACAATGACATAGGGGTACTGTAAATAGAATCTTTATTTTATAAGAGTGAAATCACAAAAAAAAAATACTTAAGGGGGAAAAACAAAACTCGCTTTATTGGTAAGGGCAACATATATTTAACTCATAAAATTTTAACACATAATGCATAAAGGTGGCATTTAAGGCATTTTTTAGAGGGTGCCATATCAGGCATTTATTTTCATGAAGGTGAGAAACAGATCAAAAATTTACTTGTGGATCGTCGAAACGCATCAGTCTTATAGGGTCAAAATTACAATTTGGGTACTTTTAAGACAATCCCAACCCCCATAATACCTCAACGATCACCATTAAATGACTATGCAAGAGTTGTGGAAGTATAACTATAAAGAGTTATACGAAGATGAACAAAGTGAGTGGAGCAATCGTCACAATCTATGCTTAACTGGGGAGGTATTTCATGGAGAACTTAGGCCAACTCAAGATTATTAAATTGGTTTAGATCACTGCCATATACTTACATATCAACAACAACTCAGCTTCTCAATGATCTCCGTTAACATTTTTCTACATTCCATATTTCGGCTCCACAAGAATCAACTTTCACTTACTCCCAAACTCAAAACAATTTCAACCAACAAAGTATACAAACATCCACATCACACCATTACGAACAACAATATCAATTTTGCCAACCAACACAACAAGAACTACCAAACAATCAATCATGGCAACAAACACAATACACCCCATACTAACAAACAAATGATGCACTCAGACACAACCAACACACTACATATCTCTAACTCAAGAATAACTGACAACCACCGACATATCTGACGACTACATTACATCCATAGAACCTTCAAACTTCAATTCAACCTCATTCTCACAACTATCTAACGAAATCTCTCCGAGTATATTTGAGAATTTCAATGCATTTGAAATTATTTCTAACCAACTGTTTGTTTTTTATACCTCTTTCTATCCGTCAACAACTACAGACCCTCCACCACCATGATAATTAATTTTTTTACTATTTTATTATTGTCATTTTTATATAATATTCCAATGTCAATTTAATTATATTTCATTATAATTATTAAATTTTGCAATTCTTCTTTATTTAATAAAATAATTAATTAAAATAAACTACAAAAATATTAAAAAACAATACCACTCAAATGCAAATAAAAAAAGCAAAAATAATATTTTAAATAATGTTTCAGAATTTTTAATGATTTATAATTAATTTTATATATTTTAAATATATTTAAAACTATTTAAATATTAAAATAAATATAAAAAATTAAAAGAATACATGTGTGTTATCCATGATGACGAATCCCTTCTTGAGGGTCAGAGTGGGTCAATATGTGTGGGATTTTGTATCAAACTCTACTATGATCGAAGTACATGCTGTAGTCGAAGAAGGGTCTAGCATGTATTTGTCGAAAATGCTTGTTAAATTAGGTTTTAGTGTTTAAACCCTAATTTGTTAAGTTAGCTTGTTTATTAAGTTAGCTTGTTAACGGGCCTTGTGGAAAAAGCCCATTAGTTAGTATGTTAGGTTTTATTATAAATAGCATACTAGTCTCTCATCATTGCAACACTCAGCAAATCCTAATTTAGGGTGAGAGGGTTATTTGTTATTCTTGTAAACTTGTAATCTTGTTTTCTAAGAGAAAGTAAAGAATAGCAGTTATAACCAATTCTTGTGTTCTTCTTCTTCCTTGTTCCTTATTCCTCCCTTATTCTATACTTTGTTATTGGCATTGAATTCACAACAAATTGGTGCGGTGAGCGTGGAGAAGATGCCTTCAACAAAGTATGAGATTGAAAAGTTCACCGGAGTGAATGATTTCGGTCTATGGCGCTTAAAGATGAAAGCCCTACTGGTTCAGCAGGGTTGTTTGGAAGCGTTGAAGGGGGCGACGGCGATGGACGCTGCGTTAACAGAAAGAGAGAAGACGGCCATGATCGAGAAAGCACACAGCGCAATTTTGTTGAGCCTTGGTGATAAGGTTCTTCGACAGGTATCAAAGGAGACGACGGCATCAGGGTTATGGGTGAAACTTGAAAGTTTGTATATGACCAAATCTCTGGTAAATCGACTCTACCTGAAGCAAGCTTTGTATTCATTCAAGATGATTGAAGACAAAGTGTTGGCTGAGCAGTTGGATATGTTCAACAAACTGATTCTTGATCTTGAAAATATTGATGTAAAGATTGATGATGAAGATCAAGCGCTGTTATTGTTGTGCGCTTTGCCCAGATCACATGCTCACTTCAAAGAAACCCTCTTGTATGGAAGAGAGTCCCTGACCTTTGAAGAAGTTCAATCAGCTTTGTACTCTAAGGACTTGAACGAACGTAAGGAGCATAAACCTTCGACGGTTGGTGAAGGTTTGGCTGTTAAAGGAAAATTCGACAAGAGGAAAGGTAAACATCAGTCGAAGTCTTATAGTGGTGACGCATCTGGTATTAGATGCTATCACTGTAAGAAAGTAGGTCACACAAGAAAGGTGTGCCCTGAACGCCTGAAAGATCATGGAGGTAAGGATAATGGCAATGCAGCTATTGTCCAAGATGATTTCGAATCATCTGATGTTCTTGTGGTTTCAAGCAACAACTCGTCGAAGGAGTGGATTATGGATTCTGGATGCACTTGGCACATGACTCCAAACAAAGACTTGTTCGAGGAATTATGTGATCAAGATGGTGGATCTGTATTGCTGGGAAACAACAAAGCTTGCAAGATTGCAGGCGTTGGATCTGTGAGATTCAAGCTCCATGATGAGTCAATAAGATTGTTGACTGAAGTCAGGTATGTACCTGATTTAAAGAGAAATTTGATTTCTCTTGGTGAATTCGACAAGAAAGGATATGTGTTTCAAGGAGAGAAAAGTATCCTGAGAGTCATGAAAGGGTCGAAGGAAGTCTTGAGAGGCGTGAAGAAACAAGGCTTGTATACCCTTGAGGCTGAAGTTGTAAGTGGTTCGACAAATGTTGCATCCACGAAACCTTTGTCGAAGACAGAAATTTGGCACATGAGATTGGGCCATGTCAGTGAAAGGGGTCTGGTTGAATTAGGGAAACAAAATCTGCTTGGTGAAGATAAAGTCGAAAAACTGAAGTTTTGTGAACCCTGTGTACTTGGAAAGTCCTGTAGAATGAAGTTCAACAAAGGCAAACAAAGAACACATGGATCCCTTCATTACATCCATGCTGATCTTTGGGGGCCTGCAAGGTGTCCATCACATTCAGGAGCAAAGTATTTTCTATCCATAGTAGATGACTATTCCAGAAAGTTATGGGTATTCATCCAGAAGACTAAGGATGAAACTTTTGAGAATTTCAAAAGTTGGAAGACTCTTGTCGAAAATCAAACTGGCAGAAAGGTAAAGAGGTTGAGAACCGACAATGGCCTTGAGTTTTGCAATGAGGCGTTCGACAGTTTTTGTGTTGCCTCGGGTATTGCAAGGCACAGAACTACCGCAGGTACTCCACAACAAAATGGTTTGGCTGAAAGGTTTAATCGAACTATTTTGGAGAGAGTAAGATGCATGTTGACTAGTGCGGGATTAAAGAAGGTGTTTTGGGCTGAGGCTGTTTCGACTGCAGCATATCTGATAAACAGATGTCCTTCGACAGCGTTAGATATGAAGACACCTGAAGAAGTTTGGTCGGGACATCCACCAGATCTCGACAAACTAAGAGTATTTGGCTGTGTAGCCTATGCTCACATTAGGCAAGACAAGGTCGAACCTAGAGCTCTGAAATGCATGTTTATGGGATACCCTGAAGGAGTGAAAGCTTATAGGCTATGGTGCCTAGAGCCAGGTCACAGGAGGTGTATCACCAGTCGAGATGTAGTTTTCAATGAAACTGAAATGGCTTTCAAGAAAACTGATGATGTTGACGAAGAGCTGGAACAGGTAGAGATTCCTGTTGAGGTGGAGCATGTTGATGCTGAAATGCGTATCCCAGATGAAGTCGAAGAAGAAACAGAAGATTCTGATGATGTTGAGGAAACTGTTGATGACTACCTATTGTCGAGAGATAGGCAAAGAAGAGTCATAAAACCACCTCAGAGACTTGGATATGCAGATCTTGTAGCTTATGCCTTAATTTCTGCAAGTGAAGTTCTAGACGAAGAACCTAGAGATTATAAGGAAGTTATAAGGAGTCGAATGAAGACTGAATGGCTAAAGGCCATGCATGATGAGATGAAGTCTCTTCATGATAATCACACTTGGGAACTAATCAAGAAACCTGTTGGGGCAAGGTTAGTCAGCTGTAAGTGGATTTTCAAAGTTAAGGAAGGAATTGAAGGAGTAATGTCGAAGAGGTACAAGGCAAGATTAGTCGCAAGGGGTTTCACTCAGAAAGAAGGTGTCGACTTCAATGATGTATTTTCCCCTGTTGTGAAGCACAGATCCATCCGAATGTTGCTTGCCATGGTGGCTCAGTTCGACCTTGAACTGGAACAAATGGATGTGAAGACTGCGTTCTTGTATGGTGACTTAGATGAAACAATCCTGATGAGGCAACCTGAAGGGTATGTCGAAAAGGGGAAAGAAGATTATGTGTGCAAACTGAAGAGATCTTTATATGGACTTAAACAATCTCCTCGACAGTGGAATAAGAGATTCGACAAGTTCATGGAACACATATGTTTCATTAGAAGTCAGTTCGACCATTGTGTTTACTCCAGATTTCGACCTGAAAATTCATTTGTTATTTTGTTGCTTTATGTTGATGATATTCTGATAGCAAGCAACAATGTCGAAGATGTAATGAGGGTGAAGGCTGAACTCAATAAGGAGTTTGACATGAAGGATCTGGGAGCTGCATCTAGGATTTTTGGAATTGACATTCGAAGAGATAGAAAGCAGTCGAAATTATGCTTATCTCAAGAGGCATACCTACGAAAGATTCTTGACAAGTTTGGTATGTCAAATTCAAAGCCTGTTGTGACTCCAACAAACCCTCAATTCAAGCTGAGCATTGATCAATGTCCCAGTACTGATGTTGAAAGAACCTATATGAACAGCATCCCATATGCTAATATAGTTGGTTCTTTGATGTATGCTATGGTCTGTACTAGACCCGACATAGCATATGCAGTAAGTCTTGTAAGCAGGTACATGGCGAATCCTGGAAAGGCTCACTGGCAAGCGTTAAAGTGGATTCTAAGGTACATAAATGGGTCTCTGAACAGAGTCTTAATTTATGGTGGAGCCTTGGGTGAAGATAGTAAAGCAGCTGTCGAAGGCTATGTTGACTCTGATTATGCAGGCTGTATGGATTCCAGAAAATCTATTTCTGGATATGTTTTCACTATGTTTGGTACAGCAATTAGTTGGAAAGCAACTCTTCAGAAGGTTGTTGCCTTATCAACTACTGAAGCAGAATATATTGCCCTAACTGAAGCTGTGAAAGAAGCATTGTGGCTTGAAGGTTTTGCAAAGGAGCTGAAACTTCAAGGTCACGGTAGCACTGTTAAATGTGATAGTCAAAGTGCAATACACCTGTCGAAGAACTCAGCCTATCATGAGCGAACCAAGCACATAGATGTGAGGCTGCATTTCGTCAGAGGGGTAATCGAGCGTGGAGAAGTCCAAGTGTTGAAGGTCTCGACAGATCACAATGCCGCTGATATGATCACCAAAACATTGCCAAGTTGCAAGTTTTTCCACTGTATGCAGTTGATAAAGCTGCATGAAGAAAGCTAGTCAGTGTCTCTTGATGCTGTAGAGTTAGGTCCAAGGTGGAGATTTGTGGGATTTTGGATCAAACTCTACTATGATCGAAGTACATGCTGTAGTCGAAGAAGGGTCTAGCATGTATTTGTCGAAAATGCTTGTTAAATTAGGTTTTAGTGTTTAAACCCTAATTTGTTAAGTTAGCTTGTTTATTAAGTTAGCTTGTTAACGGGCCTTGTGGAAAAAGCCCATTAGTTAGTATGTTAGGTTTTATTATAAATAGCATACTAGTCTCTCATCATTGCAACACTCAGCAAATCCTAATTTAGGGTGAGAGGGTTATTTGTTATTCTTGTAAACTTGTAATCTTGTTTTTTAAGAGAAAGTAAAGAATAGCAGTTATAACCAATTCTTGTGTTCTTCTTCTTCCTTGTTCCTTATTCCTCCCTTATTCTATACTTTGTTATTGGTATTGAATTCACAACAATATGCATCAACTAAGATGATGAATCTCTCTTATTTTATAATAAAATTCTGATACAGCATACATAAAAGTGACTTTAAGACCCTTTTTTTTTTTTGAGATGGTGGCATTTCAGACATTTATTTTTATGAAGATGATTGACAGATTAAAAATCCAATTAAACATGCATTTTTCTTTGTAATTATTTTAGAAAACATAAAGTTTAACACTGTCAATTTTTAAAAAATAAGTTTGATATGATGTATAATAGTGTCAACGGAATTTTTAAAAATTCGATACGCTATCTTTTTTAATTATCCTTAATATATTAAAATATTATCCTTAATATATTTAATTATCCTTGATATATATATATATATATATATATATATATATATATATATATATATATATATATATATATATATATATATATATATATATATATATATATATATATATATATATATATATATATATATATATATATATATATATATATATATATATATATATATATATATATTAGGCGTCAAATTTTGAATAAAACTCAACTTAAATAAAAAAATTTTTTTTTTTTAATAAATATTATTTAATATATTAATTAATATTTAATATTAATTATTTCAACTTGTTAATGTATTACTAATATCTATATACTTTAACTACTTAATCAACAAAAATTTTAAATTTTTTTCTCATATATAATATATATTCATAATTTATTTCATGTATTACACGAGATAAAAAATACTAATTAAAAAAACATAATACTAGTTAAGGAAACATATAACCACGGAAAGTGTTCAGAACAAAATAAAGTTTGACATAAATCCTGTGATAAAAAATAATGTGTGGGTATTTTAAGTTGCACATGTTTAATATTTTTTTGTTATTTTAATTGATAGGTTAGCTCAGCATATATCACCAATAAAATACCACAATATCTTTAAATATCATTTTGTTATTATATTATCAAAAAAATTTAGGCTTCAAATACATAACATGATTTTGTTATAGATGTTTGTTTTTATTTATTTAAGCGTGTGTGAGTATCTTTAAAAAGGATCGTTAACTTCTTGACCGATTCACGAAAAGAAAGGTTGACACTTAAGTAAGTAGATATTTTAGTTAATGGATGGATAGAAAGAAAATATATATGTGTGAACTCGACTGAAATTTCTTCACTTGTAAAGCAAAGATGACACTTCAAGCAAAATGGTCAAATATGACAAAGTGTGTTCGAATATATTTTAGAAAATATTCTTTTCATCCTTAGGGATGCACCCTACACTTCTGAAAATCTGAAAATATCCTTCATGTATTTGGAGATATATCTTCGAACCGATCTAAAATCACATTATTTTTTGTATTTTTGATATCCCCCGTTTGTAAAAAAATATGGTCTGGAGATGCATCTCTGAATATTATCTAGGTGTATCTAGAGATGTATCTCCGTAACACTCTCTGATGCTTTCTAAGCAGCAACCTTGTCATAAATTAGATATTTTTTAGACCAACATATTTTAGGTCATTTTATGTCATAAATTAAATGTAAAAGGCATACATGAATTGATTTAAACATAGTACACTATTATGAAGAAAAATTCATACAGCTATCACAATGTGCCGACCTTACATAATTTGTTCCGAAAATATAAAAAATAATAATAACAAGCACAAACTACTGGGTATGTCTAAACATTTGTCTTCCCCACCACCTGTACTGCAAGGCATTTCATGTCTCGGCAATCATGCCTTCTATAAGGGTCAATTGCGGACTATCTTTCTCAAATAGTCTAGCCTTTATGCATGATCTCTCTATATCCATAATACATCGGTAGACCGCCGACACGTCCTCGGTGTGGTCATCCCTAGCCTCTAGTACCTCTTGATTATATGACTTAGGTGATCATTCAGAAGCGTATGGTGTCATGATAAGGTGTGACATCCTATAGAATCATGTCATGTAGCTGTCAACATCAGTCTATAATACAGGAGCTGACACTCTGCAATACTCCTCTGGTATCAAGTGACTCTCAAAATCCTCAAGTATTGCATTAAGATCTCTGCATATGATGGTGGGAAGAGAGGACTCTGAGTGGGTGAGTCTCAAAATAATCTACATATATCTAAATTGGTGCACCACTTGCTCGGGAAGATAAGGATACATCTGACTTAACTCACATGTTAGTCATCTAGAGTATATAGAAATGACATTCAACAAACGCGTTTGATAGTGACTGTTGTATGGGCAGAAGGTAATGTCATCTACTACATGACAGTCAAGATACACCTGGAATGGCTCGATCTCCTGATTCTCTCTGTATGGGGCAAAGGCAGATGCATGTGATCAATTGACAGTGTAGTTAGATACAACTTCCCACCCGGTGATGCGAGAAAAATGAGAGATGATTCATTTCTGAAAATGATTTTGATAAAATATTAATAACAAGTGTAACAAAATAATTATGAAAAATATTAGTAACAATAAATTACCGTAAGCAGCATGCAACTTCCTGTCATCTGCTTTGTTTTTCAAAGACAACCCACGACATGCTTCAAGTACAGGTAAACCAAACAGGTGGCCCCCTAATTTTACTTGTGAATCATCGTCAAATTAATAAAGTATTTAAGATAGATCACGACGTAGGTTACGCTTTTGACAACAAAAATGAATGTGTCAACTAGAAACAAAAGATAACACCTCAATTTACAGGTCTGATGGTATTCAACCAGGTATATCATCACCATCGACAGCCTCGGCCCACTAGTCTTTATAAAATTCTTCCAAAATTTTAAATCTAGCACGAGTACATATGGTATCAGCTACCTCATATGTGGTCTCAGTTAGGCCAACTCCCAAATATGTAACCAGTATCTCGTTGACTTCCTCTCGACATAACCTTCAGTGGTCTAGTAATTTTCCCCTGATTGGAGGATGTAGGAGGTATGAGAAGTCATCCAGGTTAATGGTCATCTCGTCAATAGAAAGGTGAAAAGATGACTTCTCTGAAATACATCTATTTGTTAATGTTGCTTGCATGTCATGGTTTATGATCATGTATGCAACACATAAATCGAAATAGCAGAATAACTGAATACATCTCTGAACCAGTCAGCGTTAGATTGTTCCAAATCGAATATCTTTCTATCGTGATTTACCAATTTTAAACACAGGTTCTCCTATAAAAAATAAATCTTCATAAATTGTGAGTTAATTACATTAAAACATATGTAATACAAAAATAAATAAATATACATCTCTTTCTCATACATGCCTAGTAGCATGTTCTCCATATAAATAAAGTTAGGAGGTGTCAAATAAGCCTCCTGGATAACTCTCTAAAGGGGCATCAGCAGCAGTTCTTCTTGGGTTTCAGAGACTTCAAGTGTTGCTTCATCATATGGGAACTCGTGATCCTGTAAAGTTGAGGCATGAGACAGACGGCTACGAGAAGTAGAACTAGGTGGTTACAAACCTCGACTTTATGAACCATCAAAGGAGTTATCATCAACTCATGACCTCATGGTCCTGATCGGGACCTTCTCACGTCGTACAGACGCAGTTTGGGACACAAGAACGAGCCTAATCCTGCTATGGGTGTTTTCCTTTGCACTTGCGTTAAAACCAAAATGTCATATCACAAATTCATCCAAAATTCAGCCAGGTACAAATCTGGAGATACTTCTCCAAAAATAATTCAGACAAAATCTGGAGATGCAACTTCGAATGAAGTTGAGATTTCTCCGCCATGACAGAAACTCCATTGTTGCCCTAACCTCCAACCAAATGTCAATGTATCCATTTAGGCTACTTATTTTGATTGCATTATTATCTTATATAGCTTAAACAAGTTATGTTACCTAAAACATCATTCAAAACACACACAAAAAAGAATAAATTTTGAAAAACTTACTAATCTAAGTTGTGGATCAGAAGCTTGAATGGAGTGAATAACTTTACAGTGCGTGAAGTAAAATAGAGTGAGAAATTTGAATAGATGAGAAGCTTGAATCGGTGATAAAGAGCTCAATGTTGTTTTTTGAGTATCGTTTTTTTTTCAGAAAATAAAAGAGAAAGAGGGAAGAGTCTGACACGAGTATATAAAATAAAAGAGTATAGAGATACATCTCTTAACTCGCCTTTATGATATACAGAGATGCATCTCCAAACTAAATTTATATAAAACTATAGATTTCTCAATATGCATTGAGTGTGTAAAAAGATACATCTAGAAATACATCTCTAAACACTACAGAAGACAATTGTAATTTTTTGCGATGGTAGGGGGAGCACTCCCTAAATAATCCTCTATATTTTATACTGTATTTATATTTGACGCTTATGACTTTTTAGGACCAACGACATCTAAATTTTTTGCAATAAATTCAAATGATCATGAGTAACAATAGTGTCTCAAAAGTCTATATATATGTAATTTTTAAACAGATTGGTTTCGCTATCTTCAAAAAAAATCAGGAGTGCATAAATGTAATTTTCCTATATTATTACATTATAAGATTACAAAATTAAGTTCAATTGCAAACATAAAGTTTTCTTCCGGAAAAAGAAATAAACTAACATTTGTCTCATAAAAGAAGTAGCATCAACAAATTTCCCTTCTAATGAAAATGAAAAAATCAGTTTCAAAATAGTATTGCAGAAGCTAAGAACTTGAACTTCATCTAAAATTAATTTTGGAAGAGCGTATTGATTTCACTTTCTTAGAGCCAATTATAATCGAGCAACCAAACAAGCACTTAAAAAAAATAGAACTGTTAGAGAAAAGAGTCGTTAACAACCAATTAGAATTATTTTTACATCTTCTCAAGACAATTGATTCAAGAAAACCACACAAAAAATCTTGATCCAAATTATTATGTTTTACATTTCTTAATAAGTGTAATTTTTGTTTTCTCTGTGAGGGAGTACAACAGTATAACTGCTGCCAAAACATTATATTTAAGAAAAAAATCAGAAACAATATTTTTATTTTGCAATTATCATACAAGTTTTGTCCATATCAGCAAAATGGCGGAATAAGATTATGAATTTCATGTACAATGGTAACAAACATAAACTTACTCTACTATGTGGGAACAACCTCCGGCTCTAGCGGCGAACCCCCACCACCATCCTTGGCTTCCTCTACTGTGGTTTCAACAACTTTCTCCTCATCTTGAAACCCTAGCTTAAATGTATCATAGTGAGTGGGCTCAGCACTTTTGAAGGGTCGCTCGCCCAAGATTCGAAGCAAGTCCTCTTGGTGAAGTACTTCTTTTTCAAGCAACAACTCTGCAATTTCGGCTACTTTCACCTTGTGTTCCTCTATAAGCTGTATGGTGCGTTCGTATGCTTTGTTCACCCATTCTCGGACTTCAGTGTCAATTATTGCACCAGTTTTGCTGCTGTATGGTTTGGTCATCTCCATCGAGTCCTCTCTTTGAGGGAAAGAGAGGAGGCCAACTTTTTCGCTGAAACCATAGACGGCTACTTGGGCATAAGTCATCTTGGTCACTTTCTCCAAGTCATTTTGTGCTCCTGTAGAGATTGTTCCAATGAGAACCTGTAGTAAAAAGGGGCAGAAACCATCATTCCCATCTCATGACTAACAATATCACCATTAGTCATCGTAAAGGATGGATTAAAGAAAAAAAGGAGAGTAAACAAAATGGGAAATGATGAACGACCTTCTCAGCAGCCCGGCCACCAAGGGTCATACAAGTCATATCGAAAAGCTGCTCCTTAGTCTTGAGAAGATTCTCATTAGGAACATACTGCGCAAACCCAAGAGCTGCTGTTCCGCGAGGAACAATAGTTACTTTCAACAATGGATCAGTATGTTCCAAGAACCAACCTGTAACAGCATGACCTGCTTCATGGTAAGCAACAGTACGCCTTTCCAGCTTACTTATTACCTAGATAAGAAACATGAGTATTGTTAGAGACTATAACAACTAGTTAAAAAAATTGTTTATTTTTTTCATTATCTGATTGTTTTAATCAGCTTAACAAGCCACACCCTGTAAATATTCAGTTCTTATTTTAAAAAGGTGCTTTTCATATAAAAAACAACAAACGAGCTTTTAAAAGCATACCTTGTTCTTCTTCTCCAAACCACCAATGATCCTATCAATAGCTGCCTCGAAATGATCCATTGTGACTTGTGCTTCATCAGTTCTTGCAGCAATCAGCGCAGCTTCATTGCAAACATTAGCAATGTCTGCTCCGGCAAAACCTGGAGTAAGGGCTGCAAGCCTTTGAGAATAATATGAGGGCTCGTGGTCAAGTTTGATCGTTTTCAAGTAAATCTGAAAAATCTGGTCACGGCCTTTAATGTCCGGTACATCAATCGTTATCTGGCGATCAAAACGCCCAGGCCTAAGTAGGGCATTGTCTAATATATCAGGTCTATTTGTACCTGCTAGCACAACAACTCCAGCAGTGGTTCCAAAACCATCCATCTCCACCAACAATTGATTTAAAGTACTTTCACGCTCATCATTTGAACCAGAGAAACCTCCACGGCCCCTTTTCCGACCAATTGCATCAATCTCATCAATAAATACTATACTGGGAGCACACTGCCTTGCTTCCTGAAACAAGTTTCTCACCCTTGACGGTCCAACACCGACAAACATTTCCATGAAATCAGAACCAGATATAGAAAGAAATGGCACACCAGACTCCCCTGCAGTTGCTTTTGCTAAAAGGGTTTTTCCTGTACCTGGGGGACCGACCAGAAGAGCACCTTTTGGAATTTTGGCACCAAGCTCTTCGTACTTCTTAGGATTCTTGAGGAAGTGCACAAACTCCATAATTTCTTGTTTTGCCTCATCACATCCAGCAACATCTTTAAAATAGACCTGAAGAAAATGAATTCAAATAAGAAAAATATTCTCTTAAATGAACTTATCACTGAAGCTATTCACCACCACAACACCCTAAAGAAAAAGTGAGAAGGGGAAAGGCAAATATGAAAAATATTATCCATTATTTATAGAAGAATATGTTACCAACCTTGTTTTTGGCATTTTTGTCTACTTTAGTAACATGTGCTTTTCCGATGTTAAATATTCCACGAGCACCCTTACCACCACCGCCGCCACCAACACCAAATCCACCTTGCATTCTCCTTCCCGTATACAAGAGAGTTCCCAAAAGTAACAGGGTTGGAGCAAACCTCATCAACTCCTGGTACCAAACCAGTTCAGAAGAATATGTAACAGGAACATAATCGTGAGGGTCAACGCCTAGTGTTTCTTGCACTTCCTCTAACTTCTCCTCGAAAGACTCAACACTTCCAATATTGAAATAATATTTATATTGGCCACTAGACCCCTTTGCAGGAAGGTTTCCTTGGAGTACTTCACTGTCAGTTTGATCACGGGGAGAGTTCCTTACATATACTTTGGCAACTGATTTGTTGGAGACAACAATATGGTCTACTAATCCTGGTTCCAAAAGCTTATTTTTAAACTCCTGAAAGCTAATCTGCAAAGAATCAAATTCTTATTTTCATTAGCATTATGATAATAACTTAATAAGCTACGAAAGCCAGACAAAGATGAAGAGTTGTCCCATTATCACAGGGCATGTAGTTCAGTTTACATTGTAATTATCATACAAAGACTCACATGCTAATTATCATATGAAGGCCAGACAAAGATGAAGAGTTGTCCCATTATCACAGGGCATGTAGTTCAGTTTACATTGTAATTATCATACAAAGACTCACATGCTAATTATCATATGAAGGCCAGACAAAGATGAAGAGTTGTCCCATTATCACAGGGCATGTAGTTCAGTTTACATTGTAATTATCATACAAAGACTCACATGCTAATTATCATATGAAGGCCCCCTCGAGACAAATAAAATATACTGAAATGTCATTAATTATTCAAAACTACGCTAGTTCGAGACTTGAAGCAGATGCTAGCTGGAAAATGGATAATAAAAATCTCAAATATATCCTAATAGTACTCTTGTTTAATGGACCTTCAAAAAAAGCTGTCAATCACAGGAGCGTGTTAATTATCATACAACGGCACCCTCGGGACAAATAAAATATAGTGAAATGTCATTAATTGTCTAAAACCAAGCTAGTTTGAGACTTGAAATCAGATGCTAGCAAAAAAATGGATGATAAAAAACCTCAAAAACATCCTAATAGTATTCTTGTTTAATGGACCTTCAGTAAAAGCTGTCAATCACCACAGCACAAAGCTCATCTCATAGGTACTCACTTTTCAATTATAAAATTGCAGTCAAACAGTAACTTCTAGCTACAACAACAACAACAACCATGCATTATCCCACTAAGTAGGGTCAGCTATGGATCAACTTCCTACATGGATCAACTCCCGCCATAATGTTCTACCCATGACCATGCTTCTATGCAAATCATTAATCTCGGGATTTTTCTTAATAACTACTCTTAAGTTTTTCTCAACCTCTAGTTGTTTGACTGTTCTCCATCTAATCTACTCTCCTCACCACAGATTTACATGTCTTCTCTCTACATGCTCAAACCACCTAAATCTATTTTTCACTATCTTTTCTACTATATGTGCTACCCCAACACTCTCTTATTGCATAATTTGCCTAGCAACACAAGATTCATTTTTTGTGCATTAGAAACCATTGCATCCGTAAAATGGAAGTTGATATTCATAGATCTAACACGTCCTCAAATCAAACCAACTTCATCAGCACAAGCAAATTAATAGCCCCAAACATGTTTGAAGTTATGGTTACCTGCTGCTGCTCACGGGGACCAAAAGAAAAGGACGAAAGAAATAGCCCCATCACCAACAATGGGGTGAGAAAACTTTGAAATTGCTTCATGAAGGCTTCTTGAAAACCTCCTTGATCCTCTGAGTTTGACTTGGACTCCTCTGAAATCAAAGCATGAATTCAAGTGTCAAATGTTGCTGGTGATAACCATTTATAACAAGACAATCCAAAAAGCATTTGCATGACTAATTCCCCACACATATATATAAGTACCTCAAAACTAAACCAGTACAAACCAAAAATATGAGTGAGAAAGAGCATGTAGTTGGGATTGGAAGATTTTCTTCAGAACCCGGAATCATCCATATAGTGTAAAGTGTTCATTTGAGTTTGAATCCAACACTAACTAGAATGCCGGATAGGAGCAAGGAGAATGCTACTTGATTCTCAAGTATCTCATCAGAAAGAAGGTATATAATGCTATAAAAAATTAACTAAAAAAAAGTAACATAAATTCACTTAAATAAAAATATACCAAATCTAGTATAACAAAAAGCTCCCTGAGAAACACATAGCTCATCGCATAAGCTATGACCACAATTCTCAAATAACTTTCCGTTACAGTTTCCCAATTCACAATTAAACAAAGTATAACCAATACCTTTAGACTCATTTTTTTTGTCATTCCCCTTAGGTACTTCCTTCTGTCCCTTAGGATAAAAGTTTTCATAATCTGCCAAAAAAAAAAACAACAAAATACTAATCAGAATCAAAACTAAGTAGCTAAAACCAACAAAACCCTATTTCCCAATTTCATAGCGCTAAGCATACATTAAGAAACAACAACAACAACAACAACAAAACCCTAACTTACTCTTCTTCTTGGGGGCTTCACTGGAAAACAAACGAACAAGCCTAGGGTTTGCAGCAACAGATTTAAAATCCGACAAATTAGAAACGAAACCATGATTACGAGCTACTGAAGAAGATACGTAACCCCTGAAAAACCCTAACCCCCCTTCAACACCGTCAGAATAGACATTCGTTCGCGAAACTCCAGAAACCGCTCCCAATCTCGAATCACCGTGCAACAAATTCTATACACAACCCAATGAAAAAAAATCACCAAAGTTAGAATCTTTGTGAAGAAACTAGTCGAATCGAATTGAAGTGAAAAAGGGGAGAAAAAAAACCTTACTTTAACGCGAGAAGAACGCGACAGAGAGCGCCCAATCCTTGAAAAAAACATGTTATGAATGTTATGAACGAGGAACAATATTATTCTTATCTAGGTCGAAGTTGAAGTATAAATAAAATCTTAATTTACGATTATTAGATCTGAAAAAACACGAGATACAATGAAGTGGTGGTGATATTTGTAGTTGTCGGGTAGAACAACATATGGGAGATAGTATCAAATGGTTTAGCGATGTGGTTTGTTTAGAAGAAACGACGCCGTTTTGGTTTTTTTAATGAAAGCTTGTTTGGGGTCAATAAAGGTGCACGTTGGTTTGGTTTTATATTGCCTTGGCAAACAAGGTAGTAGCGCCCACATATATGATTCTTCTTTACAATTGAAAATGCTTTAATTTAGACCAAAAAATAGTCACAATTCATTAGTTTTTTTTATAGATGAAAAATGTAAGAAAAGGCTAACAAAACTACACCACTAGATTGTAAAGAAAACTTCTAATGGTGTTTTAGAACAAAATCTAACTATGCATAAGAGAGGCTATTGAAAATAATCAATAATAATCCTTATTGGACAAAAGTTGACACTAAGGATAGGGGGAGGGTAGTGAAAATAATCTTAACAAAAGAGTCTAAAGTAGGTTGTATTAGATAACAAAAATTGGCATACTTATTTCATTTTTTAATAAGTATTGAAGAGGTTTTAAGAAATGGTAACATTTATGCAGTGGTTTTCATGATTTCGGTCAATATATTTGTTGTGTTGTAAATAATAATTGTTGCAGTGTGAACTGGCCACAATATTGTACAATAATATTATTTGTAAGTTATATCGTATAGAATATTTAAATTAATATTATTTTCATTATTATATATAAGATATTTAAAATAAATATAGTAATAAAAATGTGAATATGATTTAATAACTATTATCAATAATGTATTTAACAAAAGATTTTATCTTTGATCAATCGAAAATAAATGAATTAATAAGTAATAACTCCTCGTATTAAATTTTTCAAACACTTTGTTCATGATAAATTAATTATAGTGTTAAATGTCTTTTATCCTTTACAATAGTAGCTGGTTTCGATTTATCCCATTTTAAAAATAAATAAAAAAATTTCCCTTCAACAAATTCAGATTCCCTCTAATTTGACATTAGATCAAGATTTCAGTAGAATCTGTATACGTGACGCTAGACGTAGTTTTTTTTTAATTTCACGTGAAAATTCGACTATTTTTTAATTATTTTTTAAAAAGAAATAAGTTTTTTTTATTTTTATTTTATTTTTTATTTTTATTTTTATTAAGTTCACATCATAAAAAAAGAGTTTAGGGAAAAATTATTGTTTACATCACTAACCATCGCACGGTAGAACGATGAACCATAATCATAATTTTTAATATCACTTCATTGTTGTTACTTTCACTTCCTCCAAAGACATGATCAAACAATTGAGAGCTTCTTAGTGGCTCAATTTGTTGTTGGTAGTCATATGAAGAATTTGTTGACCATTTATCGCAATTCATGTGAAGTTGATTATCTACAAATGGTTGAACATAACCAAAAAGCTTAAATAGTCTTTTGGTCTTTGTAAGTTGATGTGTTTTTCAATTTGGTCCTTAAATCTTTTTTATTTGAATTGCATTCTGATACGTTTCAATCTCGTTGTTTTAAGTCTCTAACATTAAGTTGTTGTTAAAAAAACGTTGATGTGTCTAACTGAGCTAAGTTGGATTTTTTTTGTTTATATTACTTTTCAAACTTATTACGTGGCAAATTTTGTTTCCCTCCAAATAATATTTTATTCATTATATATTTCACATATAAATGTTCAGACTTTCTTTTTTCGTTTAAGTCCCTACAAACTAAGAAGGAATTGGGGACGGCGGTGGATGAGCGGTGAATGCGAGTTGTGAGATTCGAATAGGAACCTTATCAAGCCATTTAGAGAGTGTGTTCACACCAACTTATCGGTATGAGTTTTGCATTGAAGTTTTATTTTGGTAGGGAATGTGTAGCGCATTACGTTGAAGACAGTGTCGTAGGTGAAAATATTGTGAATGTTGGAGACAATATTGTAGGTGAAAATATTGTGAATGTTGGAGACAATGTTGTAGGTGAAGCTATTGTGAATGTTGAAGATAATGTTGGCGATGAAGATGTTGTGAATGTTGAAGATAATGTTGTAGGTGAACGTGGAGAGGATGTTGAATACAATGTTGTAGGTGAAGGTGATATAGATGTCAAAGATTATGTTCAAGAAGATGACCATAAGGATAGTGATGGTAGTAATGATAGTGACTTTGAAGCTCATGGGTTTATCATTTGAAGCTCTTGGGTTGGATGAACAAGCCAACATTTAGGGTAAAAGAGGGAGGAAAAAACGTATAGCTAGGAAGCACCACAAAGAGAGGTATTTAATTATGTCAGTTGTAATATATATATCCCATAATTAGCTCAAAAAATAAAAGCAGTTTATTATTTCAATTGTGATATATTTTATTAATCGTGCTGAGAAATCAAAAAACAATTGAGGAAGGAAATGCAGCAAGACATGAATAAAGCCAAACACAAAACCAAACACATAGCTAAGCACAACCTCAAGGCAAACACATGAACAAATTGAACATGTTGCTGAGGGACCTAGTCCTCAACTGAGGATAAACTCAAGACATGTTTTGTTGTGTTCTGATGTTTTTTTAGACCTTTTTTATACATGTCTTTATGTATTTTGGCCTATTCCTTTATGCCATTGCGGCTTTTTCTATTTTTCAAGTTGTGGCTTTATGTTTGTTGGCCATGGCCTTTATGCCATTGTGGCTTTATGTCATTTTGAGATAGTGTCTTTATGTATTTTGGCCAAGACCTTTAAGGATATATGTAATACATTACCAGTCATTGATAAACATGGACGACAACATAGAAACATACAGGTACTCAATTTAGAAAATACAGGAACTTAAAAGGACTAAAATAAAAAAAACACCATTAGATACAAGGATGAAAAACATAAATTTGAAATAGTTTTTTTCCTTTTGCTTTTCAGCTTCATCTTCATCTTTTTTTCCTTTTAGGGTTTTCAGATGAACGCACAAACAAGGAGAGGAATGTGAAGATGAAGATAAATGGATTGACTATTGTAGGATGTAGCCATGGGTGAATGTGAAGAGGAAGACGAGTGGACTGACAAGAAGAAGATGCAATATTTGGAATTTTTGTTTTGGTCCCTCCTTTGATATACCATCCAATATATTTTTCATGTAATAAGTCTAAAAATTAATATAAAACTAAAATAAATAATCTAGCTCAGCTCCATTAGACACATCGACATCTTTTTAATAGAAGATTAACGTTAGAGACTTAAAATAACGAGATTGGAACATATCATGATGCAATCCAAACAAAAAAAAATATTCAGGGACCAAATTGAAAAACACACCAACTGAAACAACCGGTTGAAAATCATCGAACAATGAAGTCGCCATCGAACGTCTTTTATCTCACATGAAGGGAAAGGAGAACATTGAAAAAACCTGAGAAGGGAGAAGTCACGATCTTGCGACCGAGAGATCGGGTAAGGGAGTCTGTTACGCGAGGGGAAGGTATTAACACCCCACACGACCGTAGTACTCTACAGTATCCACTCTTATTATCTGTCTTATGGGTGTGTTTAATCTATGTCTATTGCTTACTACTGAAGAAGAATACATGCAAAAGAAATGCGGAGAAAAAAAGGAAGTATTTATGAATATTTGCTCGGTTAGGCCCCGCGACCTGTTGCCTACGTATCCCTTTCAAGGAATCAGAGTGTCGTAGTTCGGCCCACATGTTTTTGTTTGTTTTGTGTTTTTATGGGTGATGAATCCTTGTGAAAACGGTTTTCAGTTACGCCCTCGAGGCAAGATGCCACACTTTATTGGTTTGTGTTTTGTTACCTTGAAAAAGGGTTTAAGTATGATTAAGATGTTTTATGATTTGCCAAGAAAAACAAAGTTTTAGTTTTAAATACAAATGCAAAAAAGGGGGAGAAAAGAGTTTATGGGAGACTAGCCTATTTCTAATCCTAATGTTATTATACAATGGTGGTCCTAAGGTTTGAATTAACATAAGGGAAACGTCTATCTAATGTTATCATGCATGGTTTGCAACCTAAGGTCTAACTTCATCCAAAAGGAACAAGCACGTCCTAAGGGAACATGGTATAGAAAGCGAGTGAGCAAACAAACTCGAAAGAGCACATATATAAAATGGTGAAGAAAATAAGCAAAATGCTTTAGTCAAGAGGAGCGAATCACCGGGGACAAACAAGCGGGAGTGAAATATAAAATAAGAGAAATGTTTTAGCTAATGGGAGTGGATCACTTGAAGCAAACAAGTGGGAATAAAATGTAAAACAAAAATGTGATGCCCAAAATGACTAAACACCTAACCAAGATATAGAAGATCGAGGTGGGAGATAGAAGACAATATGAATAATCATGGAGTGTCTGCATTGGCCAATGCGAACCACTGACAAAGCGTGGGGGATTGGTTGCAAAACCCTTTTCCACCTGACGACTCGATACACAAGACCTACATGAATCTGAAGCGTCGTAGTGCGTCACGAGCTAAGGATGACATGGGAGAAATTGTGGGGGTTAATTTCTAACCATTTCCGCTCGCCTCCTTTTGAGGACTTACATGGGGGGTAGGGGGTAATATGGGCACAAATGTAAACATACGTGCAAAATACTTACTTCAAAGGTAGGGTTTTAAACAAACACAAATAGCATACAGAAAGTGGTGCCTGCTACAGGACTTTAAACAACAACTTTGAGCACATGCTCTTTATTTCCTACTTCCCATGATATCTAGAAAGCAATAAAGAAATGTGATAAAGTGCGGGAAAATGTAAAAGCAGTAGCGGTGACTACCAAAAGCAAGCGGATCTTCGAAAGCGGATGAAAGCAATGGAGAAGCAAGGAGTACACGTCGAACAAGCTTCACCAAGAAACAAACAAAGTCAGATATGATATCTGTTGTACCCCAAAATTTGCCCTCGCATTTTTCCCCAAGAAATCTCAGCTTCAAACATTTCCTGACTTCTCAAACTGACTCAAGAATCGGACAAACGGACTTTTCTTGACAGTCAAGCAGAATTAGGGTTTTTACTGATTTTCAGAGCTCTGAATTGTTTCATACAGTGGGCTTAGGGTTTGATTGATTTTTGGGTTCAATTTTGATCAAGCAAGCGTGATTTGGCATTTAATCGGGAATTAGGGTTTTATGGGCATATTCTCAGAAGAATTTAAATTCCACAGCACATTGCAGTTTATTTCAAGATTCGGATTAAAATTCGCGTTATCTTGGTTTAATCAGTAAAAGAGACAGTGGTTTTGAATTCAGTACGTTTTGATTGGGCCAGTCAGATGTAGTATGCAGTGTTGGATTCACAGTGCTTATGCGTTTGATCAGTCTATTTGGATCGACTGCTGCTTTGCTTTGGATATTGAATAAGACAGACTTTAATTGATCAATGTTGTTTTATTTTAGTTATTTATTATTCTGAAATTAAATGATTGAATTTATTATTCAATTGTTTTAATTCTAAGAATTTTAAATAAATAAATAAACAATAAAGAAATTGGAATTAATTGGATAATTTAAACTTTTATTGATGTTTGAATTATTTGTACAAATTGTTGTTTATTACAGACAATAATTTACATTTAATTTAAATATTACATAGAATGAAAAAATTATCCTATTTTCTAATATTCTTCGTTCTTCATTCCACTCCGGTATTCCATTTTTCATCTGCAAAAAGAAACAAGAAAAGTCAGAAAGCAGTTAATTGGAAAAGACAGTTAAATTGCTCATCATTAGGGGCCACTGACTGGGATCAGTTGACCCTCTCTGCAAATCACGGGATTTCTCCCGGTTCACAGAGAGGGAAGATTATTTTATCTCATAAATGCAAATGTCAAAAACGCATAAGTTATAAAATTCAAGCTGCATAGAAATTCAAGATTCAAAATCCAATCCCAACTGAAAAAGTTCAATCAAAACTTTCCATCCAAAACAAAGTCCACTCAAAGAAAGATTTCAAAAGTGCATTTACTGTCACAAATGCTCAAGGCTGTCATAAGAGATTTTGGAAGAAAATCAATAAAAGCATACAAGCTGTCATGGAAAGATTTTTGGAAAAGATATCAAAAGGCAAAGTCAGATCAAAATTGTCAAAAAGATAAAGATGCAAAATGTAAGATGCAAGAAATCTTTTCATCATTTCCCTAGTCATAGCCCCTTCAGAAAAGTACAATAAACATTATAAAATTCTTAAATTGTACTGTAAAGAGAGAAGAAAAGAGAGATAAAGGCAGCAAGGCAGGGATTTAGGCATAGTACACAGCAGACAGCAGACAGTAGAGAAGATAGAAGAAAAAGATTATGCAAATCAAAAAGACAGTTCAGTTCAGTAGCAGGCAGCAAGACAAAAAGGAGATACAAAATCAAAGAGACAAACTGAGTTCAGCAAGATAGCAGCTCAGAATAGAGAGGTTAGGGTAAATACACAAAAGCAAAACCAGTTCAGCAGGGGTACAAAGCAAACATAGACAGTTCAGGAGCAAGATAGCAGAAGATATACAAAATCATCAAAAGCCAATAAAACAGTTCAAGACAGTTCAGCATAGCAGGCAGCCAGTACAAAGCAAACTCAGTTCAGAAGTAAGAAAAGGGAAGAAGAGATATATACAAGCTGAAGCCAAAGCCTAAAAAACCTGATATACAAAACTGAGCCAGCATAAGCACCGGTACCATATCCAAACCACACAGCATAACATACCAACACCTCAAACCTGTCTAACCCCTAAACCATCAAACCAGCATTAGCCTCAACCTTCAAAAGCACCACAACCTGCCTAAGTCAAAAGAACACCACTACTACCATAACAAAGAACCACAACTTGCAACCTATCAAACACCAATACCCTGCCTCAACCTTCAACAACACCATAACCTGAACAACCTCAAGCCAAGCATCAGTCACGAAACATAACCCATACCTACAAACTGATCAAAACCAAGCCAAGCTAACATTACTCAGAACTTGTCAAAGACCATCAAACCAGCATTAGCAATCAAACCTCATATCCAAACTCAAGCCTCACCATCTTATGAAACCAACATCTAAGATATTCAAACACCAAGCCTCAGAAGTGAACTTCATCATAGGCATCTCAGTAAGGCACATCTCAAAGCACACAAGCAAATCATCTCAAGGCAGCAATGTTCCAAAATCATTCAGAAGCAAAGATTCGAGGCAAATGAGACCCTCAGACCTCTGAGGTCATCACAGGGCAACGAGAGAAAGAAGCAAGTCAGGGACATAGAAGAAAACAATATTTCAAGGCAATAACTGTTCAAAGTTATTCAAAAGCTAGCATCCAACCATTCAAAGCAACAGGCATACAGCAACTCAGAGAGCCTCAGAAGCAAGCTTCATCATGGGCAAGCACATAGGCAAATCAGAAAAACGAAAGTGAAACAAATCATAAGCATCAGTGACATAAAGAAGAAGAAGATAAAGAAGCGAATTAGGGTTTTCAGGCAAATCCAGCATACATCATCAAGCCCTAACATATAGCCAAGAACGAAAGTACCAGGAAAAGTCAGAAGCGTAGCAAGCATCAAGCTTCACCACTAAAACACCGCTCCGGCCTCCTCAACGTCATCCCTCTTCTCTCCTCCATCTCCAGAAACCAGGTAACGAACTTGCTATATCCTCCCCTTCACCTCATAAAAAACGAAAAATAAAGAGCTCAGAGCAAATTCCACGCGTATCAGTCATAGAAGAAAAAAAGGAACACTGAAACAAACCTGGAGCAACGTGTCCACTGCCTTGGAGGGAAGAGAGTATGGGTTGCGTTGGTGGCCGGGGATAAGCGCTCAGGGAAGCTTGAACGAAGAAGACGAAATTCAAGTGAACGGCGCCGCTGATTAACCCTAGAGCCCTTTGTCTCAATTGAACATCAGCATGAAACCCTAATTTCGTTTTTTGGATCAGCTTGGGCTTAACCCGTTCCTAATTCCCCTAAGCCCAATAAGAAAATCATCCCATTAAACATTAACCCTTTCTTTTCTTCTATTTTATGTTTACTTCTTTTTTAAACACTAACCATTCTTTTCTTTTTTCTTAACAACATTAAATTCTAATCTCTTTTACAAAACAATGTTTACTTTTTTATCTTAATTAAAAAATACTTTTTATCATAAAATTAAGACATTTTTTAGATAGTTATTTTATACATTTATGTTATATTAAAAATTAGTTTTGTACATATCATGTAAATTAAATTTGAAAATACTTTTTCTTAATCAAAATACTTTTTATGCACAAATTAAACTTAAAAACATTTTTTGAAATACATTTGTATATATTATCTTTTCTTTTTTATATATTTATACATAATTAAAATTGAAAACCTTTTTTTAATACATTTTTGTACATATTATACATTTTCATACATAATTAAAATTAAACTCTTTTTTTAGTTAACATTCTTTTTGTACATAACAATTTAAACACGCATTTTTCTAATATTGAAATTCACAAACATTTGGACTAAAATATTTTCCAATTAAAAACTTAACATTTAATCAAAACACTTCTTTTCATTTGTACATAATTTAACATATAAATCAAAATACAGATTAAAACATATATCTAGGTCAAAACCCTAGTACGATTCAACTTCACACTTCGCACTTGTACATAGTTACACATACACAATTCACATACATATACATTTGTACACTTACACAAATACATTCACATTACCTTATACACATGTTTATCTTACATTTATATTTGATATTCATTCGATCGCGACATTCGATTTGGTTGTAAATTATTGGGTACTATAAGTCTCATCCCCTTGTACATTTATACCCCCACTCCCGGACACTATTTTGTAATAGCGTAGATTTACATTCCGCAATTTACAGCTTTCCAAATTATACCATGGTTAGACCTAGGGTTTGTATGTACATAAAATCAAACGCTAGATAACCTAATACAAGACAAATACATGTAATCAATACACAATCACACTTGCACCCCCTAGGGTAATCCCACATGTTGCCTTCCAAATGGGCCATGCTTGCACGTCGAGTATCTTTGGCAAAACAAAAGCAAATGATCACAAGTCCCTCAAAGTGTTGCCTAAATCGGAATGATCATAGTCCCTTCAAAGCAAATTGCCAAAGACACTTGGCACCATTGCATTCATGGTCCATACGATGACCCGCGCCCGTCCCGAATAAACTTCCTAAACGCAAGATTGCCCATCAATTTCAATGGTGGAACAAAATTGTTAAAAGGGGTTAAAACATGACAAAAAACCTTTGAGTACAATAGGGTAGACAAAACTCTTAGTTACTTGAGATCAAACTTGCAAAAACACTTGCCTTCTTTTCAAAAACCACAATCCACAACACTTTCAAACAAACTCTCAAAAAAAAAAAACATTTGAAACATCTTTTCGAAAAGATCCACACTTTTGTAAAACACTCAAACACGAGTCAAATACATTAGTTGCCTAAGACAAGGCATCTTCTTCCAAAACATTTTCAAAAGCACCCACACACACACCATTTTCAAAGCAATCGAAAAAACAAGGCAAGTGATCTAAAAACCAAGTAACTAAGAGCCCATGGGTAACCATGGATGAAAAGGGTGCTAACACCTTCCCTTTTCATAATCTACCCCCCGAACCCACGAAATATCTCAAAAGGTTTTTGCTGTGCTTTTTAACCTTTCCTTAGGATAAAATAAAAAGTCGGTGGCGACTCTTGCTAACCGCAACATTTGCGAATACGAACGCAAACCTCAAGTCAGTTCTCCCACCGTACCACAGAACTGGCGACTCTGCTGGGGACAATTTAAAAGTGGGGTTACCTTAGGGCTTAGATCACCTTTACTTTCAATTGATTGCTCTGTTTGCTTTACATTTGTGGGCTTTGCATCGGAGTTTTATAGATCCTAACCCGGATCTGGGGAAACCCTTTTAGGTAGCAACAAGGCTGTGAGGGAACTGTGCGGGGTATACCGACATGGTTGAAGCAGTCTGCTACGTTGATGTGGCACTTTGGTGTGTACCGGTAACCCTTGAGTCAATCAAGGAGAGTACGGGGCCGCCGTGTGGTGTCGCGAAGCATCAACTGACCATAGAACCTTAATTGACCATCTTAGCCTCTTTAGGGTAGTGAGATGACTACTTTGGTGTACTCCGAAGTTGGTTGATACTCGATACTACACTCAATTGAGGGTTGCTTTCCTGGGATATTTCGGTCGCCAGTTCAGTGGCTAAATCGAAACGATGAACAATGAAAGCAATCCAGTGATATTGGGACCTCTAGAACCCAGTTACTTTTGATAGGACAGGTTTTAACCAACAAACTGAAAGAGGGTAATACCCAGACCTCATGCAAGCCTAAACCTAAGGCCTTGTGTGCTTTGTGTGAATATTGTCTGCCTGTATATACACTCACTTGTTTGTGCCTACATGTACATAACATCATGACATCATACCATAGCATTTTAGCATTTTCAATAACCATTTCAAGGATCTCGAGGGTTCTTTTGATGCAGGGTTACATTGAACCAGACATCTATCAAGGGGCAAGAGGTTTCTCCTCTAACCAATCCAATCAAAGTTCAAGAACAACAACTTGAATCAGTGGCTATGACCCACTCGACATGGTGAGCTTGATTCTAGTGGAGAGACATCCACCGATACAAAGCTCTCCAATCAAAGTTCAAGAACAACAACTTGAATCAGTGGCTATGACCCACTCGACATGGTGAGCTTGATTCTCGTGGAAGGACGTCCACCGATACAGAGATCTCCAATCCAAGAGCAGAGTCCAACCTCTAACATTTTCTTGTGTTTACCCCAAGAGATCCTTGAAAGCATGCATCCACATATCATGCATTTCATTTTGACAATCTTTCCTTTTTCAGATTTCCTTACTCTCCTGCTGTTTATTTCAGCAAGAGATGGCTCTAGAACGGTCTGTCAAAGACATCCAAGACCAGACTGCTCAGCTGCAGGAGATGTTCATGAACTTGTCTCTGGGGCAAGAAGAGATGAAAGCTCTCCTCACCAACGGCTTGGGGAATTCCAACAATGCCAGGAATGATCAGATTGCGGAGCTGCAGTTTGATCTGACAACACTGAGGACCCAAGTAATGGGATATTTGGTGGGCCAGATGGCTCTCATCCAAGGCCTATCTCAAAGACAAGAGGGACTCAGAGTTCTTGTCCGCCAACTGCTTCCAAACAACCAACTGGGGCAAACATCTGAGGTCGGAGAGCAAGTCACCGCTCAACCTCCATCCACTCAAGAAGACAAGGCGAAAGCTCCTTTGCTAGCTTCAGGGTCACAAACCCATCAACAACCTCGCCAGCGTCAGCGGGGCAGTCGACGTAAGCAAGAAAAGTCGGGAAGACAGTTTACGGAGACTGAAATACCATCATTCTTCATACTGAAGCGCCTGTTGGAGGTCAATTTGCTCACCGTAAAGGACCCTCCTCAGAAGCTCAATATCTCCTCTCCTCGCTTTAATCCCGACGAATTCTGTGTTTACCACTCCTGCAGCCCGGGGCACAGTACCAACGACTGTTGGGCCTTGAAGAATAAGATTCAAGATCTGATTGACATAGGGGTGCTGGAATTCATGCCAGACGGCGAGATGAAGATCTTCCGTTAAAAGGGTTCTCCGCTTGAAGTGACGAGGCTCGAAGCTGAAAGACTTTTGCTTTTTTTTGAATTTTTCAAAGTTGTAATTTCTTTTACTGTCAAAACAATTATTTGTTGATGTTAAACTCTGTTTTCATTAATGCATTGCATATGTTTGTCTTGAATTCATCCATTCGCTTCACTACTCTTATGCTTTTCTTTATGATATTTGACTCTTGATAAAAAGCTGCAAGCCTTTAGAGGGAGGATGACGAAACAATACCATGATCTTATACAGTATGCTTTTGAACAGACCTTGCTGATGATGTACAGGCATTTCTTTCAATTCCCAAACACTGGAGTTATAAGGAAGTTAATCCCTAGTCAACCCCTTCGAGCCAAAGAAGTAGGAGTTTCCTGTTCTAAACAATCAAAACCTTTGATAAAAACCTGGGGCAGGGTAGTATCTCAGTTAATTCAAAAGAGAACGCGCATTGAAGTCGCAAACTCTCAGTTCGTAATACAACGAACGACGTCGAAAAAGAAAGCATTCCTTCGGAATCAAAAGACAAGGGTGGTTCCCTATCACATAGACAGTCAATCTCTCAAAAGAGAAAAGCCCACTGAGCTAGAACCTATGAAGGAGGCTTAAGAAAGCTGGGGCATCCCGCTGACAGTAATCCCGAAAACGGTAACAGTCAGGCAAAAGTTAGGGATAACAAATCAAAATCAAAATAGTGAGGTCATTACAAAACCCTCAACAACATGAAAAGTGTTGAAAAAGAAAAAGGAGATGATGACTGTCTCCCAAAATTCAAACTGGTGAACCATCGCCCAAAAGTCGTTCCAAACTCAAAACAGAGTGCGACGCACAATTAACTGAGCTTAGGTTGAAGAACATCACGAAGAGCGGGTGGGTACAAATATACTTTGAGCCTTTATCCTTTGTTTCTTAAACCGTGAACCAGACCACGTTACAACCCTCCAAAAGTCCTAATTGAAGCATGGGTTAGTTCGAAAGCATACTGTTACAAAAGGTATCCTGACTCCTGTAGGGCTTTGCTCTAAATCTTGTGTTAACTTGTCTTATGAAACGTTTTCTGCTAAAAACGCATTTTTCAAAATTTCAAAGACAAACATAAACTTTGCATTATTCGAATATCACTGTCTGCATTTGACCCTTTTATTTGACAGCGAAGAAATTCATACAGTGAATGTTCGAAGGAACGAAAACTCTCTCAGTAAGTCAAAATCACTTCAAGAGGATAACACTTCCATCAATCTCCTATCAACGAGGGGCATGATCTTTCAAAATTCAATTAACCTGGGGCAGTCCAGTCAAGGTCCAACAGATCTTTCAAAGTACAGTTAACCTGGGGCAGTCCAGTCAAGATTTCAAGAAATCTCTCAATATGCAGAGTAATCTAATTCAAGATTCCAAACAACCACTTGGGGCATTCGAATGTCAAAAGTGTTTCAACAAATCAACTATTACATTTCCAGACTCGATTCCTGTATCTAGCCAGGGCATGTCTGAAGAGTTCGAGGATTCGATTCCTGTATCCAGCCAGGGCATATCTGTTGACGACTATTTCCAGACTCGACTCCTGTATCTAGCCAGGGCATGTCTGAAGAGTTTGAAGATTCGACTCCTGTATCCTGCCAGGGCATATCTATCAACTATCACCTTTCCAGATTCGACTCCTGTATCCAGCCAGGGCATGTCTGAAGAATTCCAGATCAACACCTGCAACAACCCAGGAAACATCTGTGAACGACCGATTGTAGACCAACACCTGTAATAAACCAGGATTTTATCTACATCACCACTTGGGGCATTCGAATGTCAAAAGTGTTCAAAACCCGATGCAGTTTTACACAAGCTCATCATCAGGAAACCCTACACCGGTTCTCCTTCAAGACTTCTGAAACAAGTTTACGGATTCTTCCCAACAACGGATGCCAATCTACCGACTTGTTCAGATTCTTATCAAGACTTCTGAAAACAGTTCATGGATTCATCCCAACAACGGATGTTAATCTATCAACTTGTTCAGATGCAACCTTTGAATTTAGTTTACGGACGCTTCCCAACAACGGATGCGGCTCTATTGCTGATTCCTCTCCAAGACTTCTGAAACAGTTTACGGATTCTTCCCAACAACGGACGCCAATCTACCGACTTGTTCAGATTCTTATCAAGACTTCTGAAAACAATTCATGGATTCATCCCAAGTAACGGATGTTAATCTATCAACTTGTTCAGATGCAACCTTTGAATTCAGTTTACGGACGCTTCCCAACAACGGATGTTGTTCTATTGCTGATTCCTCTCCAAGACTTCTGAAACAGTTTACGGATTCTTCCCAACAACGGACGCCAATCTACCGACTTGTTCAGATTCTTATCAAGACTTCTGAAAACAGTTCATGGATTCATCCCAACAACGGATGTTAATCTATCAACTTGTTCAGATGCAACCTTTGAATTCAGTTTACGGACGCTTCCCAACAACGGATGTTGTTCTATTGCTGATTCCTCTCCAAGACTTCTGAAACAGTTTACGGATTCTTCCCAACAACGGATGTTAATCTATCAACTTGTTCAGATGTAACCTTTGAATTCAGTTTACGGACGCTTCCCAACAACGAATGTTGTTCTATTGCTGATTCCTCTCCAAGACTTCTGAGACAGTTTACGGATTCTTCCCAACAACGGACGCCAATCTACCGACTTGTTCAGATTCTTATCAAGACTTCTGAAAACAGTTCATGGATTCATCCCAACAACGGATGTTAATCTATCAACTTGTTCAGATGCAACCTTTGAATTTAGTTTACGGACGCTTCCCAACAACGGATGCGGCTCTATTGCTGATTCAACTTCAAGATTTCTGAAAACAGTTTACGGATTCTCCCCAACAACGGACGCCAATCTACCGACTTGTTCAGATTCTTATCAAGACCTCTGAAAACAGTTCATGGATTCTTCCCAAGTAACGGATGTTAATTTATCAGCTTGTTCAGATGCACCTTTGAAATTAGTTTACGGACGCTTCCCAACAACGGATGTTGCTCTATTGCTGATTCAACTTCAAGATTTCTGAAAACAGTTCACGGGTTCTCCAAGTAAACGGATGTTAACCTATCACTTGTTCAGATTCTTCTCAAAGCCAACCACCACGGAAGATCGCGCTCGCCAAAATTCTCCCTATCCCCAGCGGAGTTCCTTCAATCCCCAGCGAAGTCAGACTTTCAAACCTTCTCGCCAAAGTTTTAAGAAGGCAAATCTTGAGTTCCCCAGTGAAGTCTCAGGGGTTACTTCCCAGCAGAAACCGAAGATCCTCAATCTGGTCTCCCCGGCATGAGTCTACTAGTTTGGAATTCCCCAGTAGAGGTCATCGGGAATTCTCGTCCCCAGTGACAGCCAAGGATTTATTTTCCCCGGCAGCGGTCAAGATGCTTTTATCTTCAGCCATCTCGGAATCATGTATCCTTGGCAAGATTAGCTCATCAGCTTACATGTGCATTCATTACATTCATATCATAAACATTAAATGTCACATGCATTGCATCATGCATCATAACATTGCATACAACTAACCCTTTGCCTTTTCAGGTAAGATCAGTCGACAGACACAGATCATCTCCTGAGACTCATCCAAAAATAGTTCAGATGTGACCCGGACACGGCAACATTTTGATACTTATTCAGACGCATCAGCAGAAACCTTACACCGGTTCCTCTTCAACTTCTCAACTTCTGAAACAAGTTTACGGATTCTTCCCTACAACGGATGTCAATCTACCGATTTGTTCAGACTCTTCATAGCTTCTGAAAACGGTTTACGGATTCTTCCCTACAACGGAGGTCAATCTACCGACTGATTCAGACTCTTCTCAAATTTTTGAAAATAGTTTACGGACGTGTCCCAACAACGGATGCTGCTCTATGGCTTATTCAATCTCAAATAGTTTACAGATTCTCCAGACACGGACGTCAATCTGTTGCTTGTTCAGACCCCAATTCAGAGATATTCCAAAACAGGGATGCCCTTCTGATACTTGTCCACTCACCATTAACGTACAGTTCAACATCATCATATGGCATCTATAAGCCCATCCTCCTACCAGCAGTCGCCGAATGGCATCGTTAAGCCCATTCTCAGATGGCATCTTTAAGCCCATCACCAAATGGCATCTTTAAGCCCATTCACCTCACCGTCACATCGACGAGTGCAAATTTTCTGGGCACATTAGTGTCCAATCTCCTTTTACCTTCAAGTCGCGAAAGGCAAACTTGCCAATCTAACTCTTCGGGTCAAAGAAGATTGAACAGGGGCAACTGTTGTACCCCAAAATTTGCCCTCGCATTTTTCCCCAAGAAATCTCAGCTTCAAACATTTCCTGACTTCTCAAACTGACTCAAGAATCGGACAAACGGACTTTTCTTGACAGTCAAGCAGAATTAGGGTTTTTACTGATTTTCAGAGCTCTGAATTGTTTCATACAGTGGGCTTAGGGTTTGATTGATTTTTGGGTTCAATTTTGATCAAGCAAGCGTGATTTGGCATTTAATCGGGAATTAGGGTTTTATGGGCATATTCTCAGAAGAATTTAAATTCCACAGCACATTGCAGTTTATTTCAAGATTCGGATTAAAATTCGCGTTATCTTGGTTTAATCAGTAAAAGAGACAGTGGTTTTGAATTCAGTACGTTTTGATTGGGCCAGTCAGATGTAGTATGCAGTGTTGGATTCACAGTGCTTATGCGTTTGATCAGTCTATTTGGATCGACTGCTGCTTTGCTTTGGATATTGAATAAGACAGACTTTAATTGATCAATGTTGTTTTATTTTAGTTATTTATTATTCTGAAATTAAATGATTGAATTTATTATTCAATTGTTTTAATTCTAAGAATTTTAAATAAATAAATAAACAATAAAGAAATTGGAATTAATTGGATAATTTAAACTTTTATTGATGTTTGAATTATTTGTACAAATTGTTGTTTATTACAGACAATAATTTACATTTAATTTAAATATTACATAGAATGAAAAAATTATCCTATTTTCTAATATTCTTCGTTCTTCATTCCACTCCGGTATTCCATTTTTCATCTGCAAAAAGAAACAAGAAAAGTCAGAAAGCAGTTAATTGGAAAAGACAGTTAAATTGCTCATCATTAGGGGCCACTGACTGGGATCAGTTGACCCTCTCTGCAAATCACGGGATTTCTCCCGGTTCACAGAGAGGGAAGATTATTTTATCTCATAAATGCAAATGTCAAAAACGCATAAGTTATAAAATTCAAGCTGCATAGAAATTCAAGATTCAAAATCCAATCCCAACTGAAAAAGTTCAATCCAAACTTTCCATCCAAAACAAAGTCCACTCAAAGAAAGATTTCAAAAGTGCATTTACTGTCACAAATGCTCAAGGCTGTCATAAGAGATTTTGGAAGAAAATCAATAAAAGCATACAAGCTGTCATGGAAAGATTTTTGGAAAAGATATCAAAAGGCAAAGTCAGATCAAAATTGTCAAAAAGATAAAGATGCAAAATGTAAGATGCAAGAAATCTTTTCATCATTTCCCTAGTCATAGCCCCTTCAGAAAAGTACAATAAACATTATAAAATTCTTAAATTGTACTGTAAAGAGAGAAGAAAAGAGAGATAAAGGCAGCAAGGCAGGGATTTAGGCATAGTACACAGCAGACAGCAGACAGTAGAGAAGATAGAAGAAAAAGATTATGCAAATCAAAAAGACAGTTCAGTTCAGTAGCAGGCAGCAAGACAAAAAGGAGATACAAAATCAAAGAGACAAACTGAGTTCAGCAAGATAGCAGCTCAGAATAGAGAGGTTAGGGTAAATACATAAAAGCAAAACCAGTTCAGCAGGGGTACAAAGCAAACATAGACAGTTCAGGAGCAAGATAGCAGAAGATATACAAAATCATCAAAAGCCAATAAAACAGTTCAAGACAGTTCAGCATAGCAGGCAGCCAGTACAAAGCAAACTCAGTTCAGAAGTAAGAAAAGGGAAGAAGAGATATATACAAGCTGAAGCCAAAGCCTAAAAAACCTGGTATACAAAACTGAGCCAGCATAAGCACCGGTACCATATCCAAACCACACAGCATAACATACCAACACCTCAAACCTGTCTAACCCCTAAACCATCAAACCAGCATTAGCCTCAACCTTCAAAAGCACCACAACCTGCCTAAGTCAAAAGAACACCACTACTACCATAACAAAGAACCACAACTTGCAACCTATCAAACACCAATACCCTGCCTCAACCTTCAACAACACCATAACCTGAACAACCTCAAGCCAAGCATCAGTCACGAAACATAACCCATACCTACAAACTGATCAAAACCAAGCCAAGCTAACATTACTCAGAACTTGTCAAAGACCATCAAACCAGCATTAGCAATCAAACCTCATATCCAAACTCAAGCCTCACCATCTTATGAAACCAACATCTAAGATATTCAAACACCAAGCCTCAGAAGTGAACTTCATCATAGGCATCTCAGTAAGGCACATCTCAAAGCACACAAGCAAATCATCTCAAGGCAGCAATGTTCCAAAATCATTCAGAAGCAAAGATTCGAGGCAAATGAGACCCTCAGACCTCTGAGGTCATCACAGGGCAACGAGAGAAAGAAGCAAGTCAGGGACATAGAAGAAAACAATATTTCAAGGCAATAACTGTTCAAAGTTATTCAAAAGCTAGCATCCAACCATTCAAAGCAACAGGCATACAGCAACTCAGAGAGCCTCAGAAGCAAGCTTCATCATGGGCAAGCACATAGGCAAATCAGAAAAAAGAAAGTGAAACAAATCATAAGCATCAGTGACATAAAGAAGAAGAAGATAAAGAAGCGAATTAGGGTTTTCAGGCAAATCCAGCATACATCATCAAGCCCTAACATATAGCCAAGAACGAAAGTACCAGGAAAAGTCAGAAGCGTAGCAAGCATCAAGCTTCACCACTAAAACACCGCTCCGGCCTCCTCAACGTCATCCCTCTTCTCTCCTCCATCTCCAGAAACCAGGTAACGAACTTGCTATATCCTCCCCTTCACCTCATAAAAAACGAAAAATAAAGAGCTCAGAGCAAATTCCACGCGTATCAGTCATAGAAGAAAAAAAGGAACACTGAAACAAACCTGGAGCAACGTGTCCACTGCCTTGGAGGGAAGAGAGTATGGGTTGCGTTGGTGGCCGGAGATAAGCGCTCAGGGAAGCTTGAACGAAGAAGACGAAATTCAAGTGAACGGCGCCGCTGATTAACCCTAGAGCCCTTTGTCTCAATTGAACATCAGCATGAAACCCTAATTTCGTTTTTTGGATCAGCTTGGGCTTAACCCGTTCCTAATTCCCCTAAGCCCAATAAGAAAATCATCCCATTAAACATTAACCCTTTCTTTTCTTCTATTTTATGTTTACTTCTTTTTTAAACACTAACCATTCTTTTCTTTTTTCTTAACAACATTAAATTCTAATCTCTTTTACAAAACAATGTTTACTTTTTTATCTTAATTAAAAAATACTTTTTATCATAAAATTAAGACATTTTTTAGATAGTTATTTTATACATTTATGTTATATTAAAAATTAGTTTTGTACATATCATGTAAATTAAATTTGAAAATACTTTTTCTTAATCAAAATACTTTTTATGCACAAATTAAACTTAAAAACATTTTTTGAAATACATTTGTATATATTATCTTTTCTTTTTTATATATTTATACATAATTAAAATTGAAAACCTTTTTTTAATACATTTTTGTACATATTATACATTTTCATACATAATTAAAATTAAACTCTTTTTTTAGTTAACATTCTTTTTGTACATAACAATTTAAACACGCATTTTTCTAATATTGAAATTCACAAACATTTGGACTAAAATATTTTCCAATTAAAAACTTAACATTTAATCAAAACACTTCTTTTCATTTGTACATAATTTAACATATAAATCAAAATACAGATTAAAACATATATCTAGGTCAAAACCCTAGTACGATTCAACTTCACACTTCGCACTTGTACATAGTTACACATACACAATTCACATACATATACATTTGTACACTTACACAAATACATTCACATTACCTTATACACATGTTTATCTTACATTTATATTTGATATTCATTCGATCGCGACATCCGATTTGGTTGTAAATTATTGGGTACTATAAGTCTCATCCCCTTGTACATTTATACCCCCACTCCCGGACACTATTTTGTAATAGCGTAGATTTACATTCCGCAATTTACAGCTTTCCAAATTATACCATGGTTAGACCTAGGGTTTGTATGTACATAAAATCAAACGCTAGATTACCTAATACAAGACAAATACATGTAATCAATACACAATCACACTTGCACCCCCTAGGGTAATCCCACATGTTGCCTTCCAAATGGGCCATGCTTGCACGTCGAGTATCTTTGGCAAAACAAAAGCAAATGATCACAAGTCCCTCAAAGTGTTGCCTAAATCGGAATGATCATAGTCCCTTCAAAGAAAATTGCCAAAGACACTTGGCACCATTGCATTCATGGTCCATACGATGACCCGCGCCCGTCCCGAATAAACTTCCTAAACGCAAGATTGCCCATCAATTTCAATGGTGGAACAAAATTGTTAAAAGGGGTTAAAACATGACAAAAAAACCTTTGAGTACAATAGGGTAGACAAAACTCTTAGTTACTTGAGATCAAACTTGCAAAAACACTTGCCTTCTTTTCAAAAACCACAATCCACAACACTTTCAAACAAACTCTCAAAAAAAAAAAAACATTTGAAACATCTTTTCGAAAAGATCCACACTTTTGTAAAACACTCAAACACGAGTCAAATACATTAGTTGCCTAAGACAAGGCATCTTCTTCCAAAACATTTTCAAAAGCACCCACACACACACCATTTTCAAAGCAATCGAAAAAACAAGGCAAGTGATCTAAAAACCAAGTAACTAAGAGCCCATGGGTAACCATGGATGAAAAGGGTGCTAACACCTTCCCTTTTCATAATCTACCCCCCGAACCCACGAAATATCTCAAAAGGTTTTTGCTGTGCTTTTTAACCTTTCCTTAGGATAAAATAAAAAGTCGGTGGCGACTCTTGCTAACCGCAACATTTGCGAATACGAACGCAAACCTCAAGTCAGTTCTCCCACCGTACCACAATATCCAACTAAGATAAAAGCACATGCATGTTGCGAATGCAACGCGTAATCAGAAGTTCATGCACAAAGTATCACAAAATATCATATGCATCCGAACAACATATAATATAATATGAATTTCTCATAACGATGAGAAATGAGGCATGTCGCATTGGAAGCGAGCATAAGCCATATGTTTTGATCATATAACAACTTGTTATGTTACATGATCGAAAACACTAAAATGTATCTTGCATAATGAACAAACGCATAAAAACTAACAAGGCAAAACGGTGTAAAATATGAACAAAAAACTAAAAGAAAAAAGTATTTTTATTAGTTTTTTCATGTGAGGAAAATACTATAAAAAACTAAAGAATTAATTCCTAAAATCAACTAAGAAGATCTAACAAGTTTTTTTATTGATTTTACAATTTTGTCATAGGAAAAATTGACAAAGAAAAATTCCTAAATTTAACAAAGAAAAAGAATAATCAGGGGGTGTGCTGCCTAGATCCAGTGTATGTTTAGAAAAACGCAAGGACCAATCACATACAGTCCAGAAGTAAGATTTTTGTTATTCATTATCTCATGTTCCAAACAAATTGAAACGGGTCTAGGGGATGCAATTCGGCCCAGTCGACATCCAAAATCCTTCATTCAACACTTATTCAATAAAAAAAATTAAATAGACAAAGGATACAAATGTTGGAGTTTTGGTGAGGCAAGCTAGGGTTGATAGTTACTGACCCTTGAGCTATTTTCGAGCAGAGATCCTTCCTCTTTCAGCCTTCAATGACCGCGGCGATCTCAGACTCTTCGTTTATGCGCTCTTCCTATCTCGACACAGTCACGGCGCCGACACTGCAAATCGTCATCAATA